>CM053268.1:54418477-55018477 GCA_028583415.1 Protea cynaroides
TGGGGAAAAAAAGGAAGTAAGACACTTACTTGAAGGAGGGGAGCCACAAAAGGAAATGACTAGCTGAACCTGATAGATGGGCATCCAATGATAGTTGGGGGCATTAATTGGAATTTGTTAAGAAGGGGAAAGGTCATTTAATGATCATGTTCCCGTGGTTTTCTTCATCAACCATGAAGGAAGACTTTCACCTATAATTTTTGGGAGAAAATGAATTTTTTTTTTTTCATGTGAGTGAACTAAAACCCATCTTGTGATCTCATAACTGCTCCCCGTATATGAACCTTTGCACTGATCCTAAAGTATCCTGGCATAGACCCCATGAATAGTGAAAAAAAAGGGGGTCATATATATGAATTGAAGTAGATAATGACATTAAATAGAAAATCTAGAGAGAGAGAGAGAGAGATTCAGAATGGCCTTCCAGAAGAAGATGATCAAACCTTTTTTTTTTTCTCTCTCTTAAATTAAAGTGGAAGGATGATATGAAAATTCTGATCGTCGGATATTATGAAGTGATGTGGATTGATTACATGCAAAATTTAAAACTAAGATTCAATGTGTCTTTTCATATGTAGGTATACTTTTACTTGAATATCTATGCACCTTGGTAACCTCTGAGTTCTTCAACATTTGTCATTTGGCACAATCGAATTGGGTTGAAACTTGATAATTGGGATTCAAATCGGCTCCTCAGGGAGGAGGGATTTGTTGGATGGCTGATACGTGATTCTTGGGAAAATCCAAGCCCCACGTTCGAGTCGACACTCAACCGACAAGCAGAGTCCACAGGGGGTGTCAGCTCAGACGTGGGGTCTGGATTTTCTCGAGAGCCATGTGTCGGCCATCCGACGGGGACGTCTCCCTTCTTCCTCAAGTACAGGGAGAAGACGATTCAAATCCTGATAACTGACCCTTGAAGGGCATGCTAACCCTTGCTTCAAAAAATAAAAATCACCGAGGACCAATTATACTTGGTGTAATGGTTTAAGTGTAGGGGATTGGGGATCGGATTAGCCACCAGGGGATCCACATCCTCTCCCGCCTGAGTTTGGGCGGGAGAGTTGGCGGCCTGGATGGATGGTCGCCACTGGCTCTCGGGTGGATCCGAGCCCTCCATCCGAGCCGACACCCCGATCGGCTCAGCTTGTCGGCTCGGACGGAGGGCTAGGATCCACCCGAGAGCCAAATGGCGGCCATCCTTCCGGGCCGCCAATTCTCCTGCCCAAACTCAGGCGGGAGAGGATTTCTATACACCAGGGATCGTGATCCTATCCCGAGTTAGATTGGCTTAAACGGGTGACTCAGTAAAAAAAAAAGAGGCTGGAATCACATCTCATACGTAATTTTTGCCGATCCTAGGATTGACTCGGCTTGTGGCATGGGATCGATCCCAATCCGGAATCTGGATAGGCCAGAATCAGCCGATCCGATTTGATTGAACCAAGCTTGGCAGATGCAAAGGTTTGGGCCTAAAACAAATTGACTCTCCAGTCTTTTGCGGTTTCACGTCCGGTTTCCACTACAAACTGGGATTCTACAGGAGAAAAAAGAAAAGGAACGAACTGTTCTGTGGCTGGTTCTGGTCTAACCGGATTCAACCAGCTGGCCTGCTCTGGTTTTTATAACTTCGCTCCGTGGTCTCAAAACGCTGGTTAGTAAAATGACGGGCTGGGCCTATCTTGGATCCCAACGTTAGACTTAAAAGGCCTCTGATTGGGCCAGCATTACCTGGGCCCTAATTGCGATACACAATGGGTCGGCCTAGTTTAATCAATCATTTTTAATTAAGAAAAAAAACAATTACCTCTCCTGTACTATACCTTAGAAACAGTTCGATCCTAAAGTTTCAAGAAAAAACAAACGATCCAATTTTTAGTAAATTTTTTTATAGACAATTTTACCTCTTAACAGAGTTCAAATTTTCAATCATATGCCATTTTTAAAATTGCAATCTTCTCAGTTTGGGAAAACAACATCCCATCATCGATATCCCAAGATGGAGATTTGAACTAAGAGTAGGGCTCAAGCTCGATTAGTGCCTGTGATCGAAAATGAAGGGGTTAAAAACAGAGTTTGAGTTTATAAGGAATTTAGGACGGAAAAGGATAAAAAAGTCAGTTGAAGACGATGCAATGCAAAAATGGCTGACAGATGAGAAATAGAAATGGGATGACTTTTGTTGTTCTTCATCTAAATCTAACCTTTTTGTTCTACCTAATTCGATCTTGAAATGGGGAAAGATGGTATAGATCTTGACAGAATAGAAATATAGAAGTAGAAGAAAAACCCCGAATTCGGTTTCTAGTTCTTTGGATCCTGTACGCCAAATCCCAAGGCATGAGTATCCAGACCCATATGTTATTTTTTCTCATTCTCTTCTCTTTCCTCTGCAACTCCCTCTGTGCATCCAGTGACTCCCAAATCTGCATCTGTCTCATATATCCTGAACTGTGGTGTTCCAAATGGTGGACTTACAGATGCCGATGGCCGGAAATGGGATACCGATAGAAAATACCTTGTATCAGCAGACAATTCCATCCCTACCAAAGCACAAATCCAAGATCCCTCTCTGCCTTCCACAGTTCCTTACATGTCAGCAAGAATTTTCATGGCTGAATCAACTTACATCTTCAAGGTTTCTCCAAAACAACGAAACTGGGTAAGGCTCCATTTCTACCCTGCCGAAATTCACCAGCCTCAACACCACTGATGCATATTTTGAACTGGTCGTCAATGGAATTACAGTCCTCAGAAATTTCAGCGCATACATCACAACTCAGGCCCTAACGCAAGCTTACATTTTGAGAGAAGCTAGGGTAAAATTTTTTTATTTTTTTTTGGTAAACCTTCGTAAAGGGTTAATTAGTTATTAAAAAAAAATTAGCCTCCAGCCATCAAGATTTAATTGAATATTCTTAACGACTTGAGTCTATTTATATTTAGTAGTGTTTCTAGAGGAGGTATTTATTTTTCCTGAAACTTCAGGGGACAACTATCATTTAGGTATAGTATAGGAGAGGTTACTGTCTTTTTTCCTTTTAATTAAGGTTTTGTTTCAACCGTTGAATCTTTAAAGATCAAAAATCAAAACTATCTCTTTAAGGCTCAATTTGGTTGTAAGGTGAATTAAAAAGAAAGAGAAATAAAAATTTTAAACTTAAAAAGTGAATTTGTATAGGTGTAATATAATATGATTGTATGAACTATTTAAATTTCTGACAGTAATTAATAATGATACTTATTAGATGTAAAATTTATTTTACTTTTAGATGTAAAATTTATTTTACTTTTAAATGCTAGAGATTTGGAAGCATAGTGAAGTGTAAGTTAATAATTAAATATAAAATAATTTGGAGTTAGTTACATAGCCATTTGATAGTATGTACCATAATGATTATGAAAGTTTCTTTTCTAAATAAAAAAATTTCATTTCTCTTCAATTTGTTTCCACATAAACGTGTAATATTTTATATGTAAATTTTTTTTTTCAAAATTTGTTTCCAATAGATAAAAGAAAAACGAAGTTCCTTTTTCCATCTCTCGTATAGATCACTATATTTTGGAAAATAATTTCTTCATGTCCTCATGTTGACATGAGAAATATCTAGTGGCTATCATCCACTGTGCGTAGTTATCGATGTATTGATATACACGTACAGTGGATGACAGTCATTGGATATTCTTCATGTCAACATGAAAACATTATGATCCTTATATTTTATCTCTTGAAAATAAAAATTGATTTTTTTTTTACATATAAAATGTTTACATCGAAACAACGGAGCCCTTCTTTTTAATTTCACTTGCAATCAATCAGAGCCTTAGTTACATTGATTTTCGAAACCATGCATGAAAAAAATCGTTTCTCATTTTGTACCCAGTTTCAGGAACTGTGATACAGTAAGGGAAAAAAATCCAGGAACAAAATTCTGTTGTAACAGGATCCAAGACCAAAAGTCTGTTGTAACAGGATCGATTACATTCATGTAGATAATATTAAAACTGTACATGAATACATGATGATATTTTTCCCCAAAAAAATACAAGATATATTACCATGGGCAGACATCGAAAAATACGTAATTAAGATTTTGTTTTGAAGCATATAATTGGCCTTCATTGTCCATCTCAAATGTCAATACCCACATTTTCATCAATATATATTTCACAAACATTTTGGCCTTTTAAATAGTGGTACCATCTTCTTACTTAGGTATATTTACAATTTCAATTAATTTGATCCGGGGAAACAAAATTAGTTTGGAGCCGTAGCAGCAGCAGCAGAAGCATTGTGTGTGCGTTGGAGGCTAACGAGGGAATAGTAAGCACCGGTGGGTCCTTTGGCTAAAAGGGCTGAATGAGTTCCTTTCTCCACTACTTTCCCCTTCTCCAACACTGCAATGAGATGACAATTTTGAATGGTGCTGAGGCGGTGCGCCACCACCATGCTTGTCCGGCCAACCATCACTCTCTCCAACGCCTCCTGCACCACTTTCTCTGACTGGCTGTCCAGTGCACTCGTTGCCTCGTCCAATAATAACACTGCTGGTTTCTTCAGGATCGCCCTCGCTATCGCTATCCTCTGCTTCTGCCCTCCTGATAGCTGCACTCCTCTATCTCCACACCATGTCTCATACCCATTCTTTAGCGACGCTATGAAATCATTAGCGTTCGCTGTCTTTGCCGCCTCTATGATCTCCGTTTCACCCACTTCATCTGAAGCTCCATACATTATGTTCTCTCTTATCGTCCCTGCAAGTAAATAAGGGTGTAAATTGATTCATAAACGGTTTACTGGTTTCGATTAATTAGGATCATAAATGAACCTTGCGTGGTTCATGTGAAAGAGCAAAAAATATATACTACATCAAAACATCATGACTAATACAATTTCATACTTTAGACCCTCCCCCCCCCCACCCACCCCTCAAAAATTTTTTCACTCGTGCCTAGTCATGAAATATTTGATAATATATTGTATACTATAATATAATAATAATCTATTACTTTCTCCACCTTACTTACCACAACAAAATGAGTAGTTAACTAGTTTTATTCGGTTTCATTCTGTCTATATTTAATCGGTTAATTGTTCTAAATTTGTTTCGAATCATTTAATTATAGTTAAAACAAAATCAAATCGTTTGTTTTATTCAATCGGTTTTGGTTTGATTTCCCAATTTCGGTTCAGAATTAACACCTTACCTCCGAACAATGTTGGTTCTTGGCTCACCAACCCCATGTACTTCCTCAAGGCCTTGAGATGGTACGACTTTATGTCTCTACCATCGATCTTAACCGTTCCTTTCAATGGATCGTAGAATCTCTCAATTAGGCCAATGATGGTTGATTTCCCGGACCCACTCTGACCTACAAGAGCCGTTGATTTTCCGGCTTCAATGTTGAGGGAGAAGCCTTTGAAGATGATGATATCCGGTCTCGCTGGATAGGCAAAGTCAATGTTTTGAATCTCTATGCGACCACTCAATTTCTGGGGCTTCTGACCAGCCAAGTCGTCTGGTTCAATACGGGTGACTCGATCGAGAATTGTGAAGACCGAGCCAACCGCATCGGATCCTTTGGCAAGATCGGTCGTCATAGCTCCCGCTTCGGCAATAACACGACCAGTGCTGACTAGGACCATGAAGGTCTGAAAAAAAGCTTTAAAAGTGATGTAACCTTGGTAGATGAGTCTTCCACCGTACCAGAAGTCTAGGGCCCATGTACAGGACATGAGGCTTTGAGAGGCTCCTAGACCGATACCAGCGATCCAAGATTGACGAATGCTCTCTCTTCTTGGGCCTTCCTGGGCCCGGTCCAGCATCGTGAGGATTCGAGCTTGGGATGAGAAAGCGGTGACGGTTCGGAGATTGGAAACCGCTTCGGCGGCGAGCTTGCTGCTCTCATCTTGGGCTTTGATAGCCTGTTCCGACATCCTTTTGAGTAAGACACGACGCGTGTAGAAACAAACAATGATCAACGGTTGTACTGCGATCATGACTATAGCGAGTCTCCATGCGATGACCAGGCCCATTGTACAGGCGATGGTTACGGCTGAGAAAGTCTGCACCAGCAGAGCCATCCGATCGCCCACCAGTGATCTCACCTAGAATCAGATCATAAACAATAAATAAATAAATAAATAAATATCCCTCAATAGTTACGAATTCACTATGTGATACGATTCTTCTATTGATGTAATATAATATTTACCAAAAAAAAATCTAATAAAATAAATTAAATATTCCTCAACCATTTTCATTTTAATTGTCACGCAAGGAAGTGCATACACATAAATTTCTTGTCAAATGACTTGCTCATGACACCACAAACATTTATAAAAATAAATAAATAATTAAACATCACCTGCATATACAGATATGGTTTAAGTAATTAACTTGATTAAAAAAGAAAAGAAAAAATAATATGACAACCTCAGTTTGTTTTCGTTTATTATAAATAACAATTCTCACATTCCTACATTGATGTGGTTAAAGAGAGAAAAAATAGTTTTTCAATCGAGAAAACGTCCTTCAGAAGGACATTGAGAGTTATGCCAGGATTCCATGATCTTTGTTAAGCTCTTATCAATGATGGGTACACACAATAATGCCGTTTAAGGAAGCCTCTTTTTTTCTATTATAAATCTTGGCTAGTTGATTGTCAAACAATTATTTTAATTTTCACCCGAATAATTATAATTTAACTATAAAATCTAAAAGCAACACCAACATTTTAATCCTTTTTTTATTTTTTTTTAGGTTAAGAACATTTTAATCCTTTTAATGGTAATTACATGTTTTGATATTATTTTCTATCCTATTAGGTTAATAAAATCATGGTCATAGAAGACATTAGTTAGCAAAGATATCAGAGATGAAAGCAATGGCGGATTTTAATCATCAATCTTTGTCTACAAATCCATCATGCATGATGAAGTCAGCCGACAAATTTAATGTGATCAACTTAGGCACTTTTTTGTATGTATTATTGTTATAGGGGAAAAACATCATTCAATTAAAATCTTACACGTGGCAATCAATATCCTTGAAGTCGATCTTGTATGATAGATTGGTACTCTGCTTCCCCCGCTCAGAGTTACAGTCCTGTTAGGACACGGCGCTGGTCGAAGGTATAAACCTATTTGGTTACGTTTCTTGGTCGGAGGTCAGAGTTCAAAGGCGACTAAGTTACGTTAGAGGAGTCCTTCTCCTAGTACGATACGGTGCTCATGATCATCACGATCGTACGGCTACCCATGTGGTGACATGTGTCACTCTTGTCATTCACCGACTTGACTTCTTTGGCTACAGTCTCCCTCTCCTACTTGGAGTCTATGACCTGGGCGTCCCTCAGAGCGAAACCTGGCAGTCCTATTAGCGATCAACTTCCCTGAGTCTTGGTGCCTCCATGCTTCTTCCCAATCTCTATAAACAGAGGACGATCCCTTCAAGTAATACAATCTTACAAGCTCACAATCTCACTATTTATCCTCAATTCTCTCATATGCTCAAATTCTCTCATTGGCCACCTTAAGAGCCTCTCTAATAATTCCCAATCATAACCACTTGATGCTATGTAAAGTTGTTTTGTTGTTTACCATATTCATAAATCATAAGTGACCCTAAGAAATGTTTTTTTTTTTTGGGGGACTTCTATTAGTTTGATCCTTATAAAGAATTAGGGAATTGACTTTCTCTTTCCATTTCTCCCTTAAGAAAAATTTGTTTGTTAAAATTTTGAAAAGAAAAAAAAAAATACATCATATACAAAGTTGGAGTCTATATTTTATTATTTGGACAGAAATCCTCTTTAATCATTGGAGAAGTTTCAGTCGTGATTGCATGGTTAGAGTTCATTCGACTAAAGTATTAATTTTCATTTAACTACTTCTCATGGATGGAATTCAAGTAAAATATAATGACCGATAGTCTTTTTTTCTTATTATTTTTAAGGAAAGCTTTCTCTAAGTCAATCGTTTTTATAGTATATTCTATTACTATTTTTTTTTATTTTACTATTTTTTTTATTTTAAAAAATGATATATTATTTAATTCTATATGAGTGGACATATAATGTACTTATTTGGCAAGTTCTAAAATAGCCCTTCTCTTTTTAAAACATTCTACTATAATTCATGGGAAATGTGTCAAATATTTTAAATTGATAGACCCATTTAATCATAAACGATCAGCTTGAATTATTTAAGATAGATGATGACAATAATATGCTAAATAATCAGAATCCTGTTCCTGTGTGCTTATTTAAAATTAGGAAAATCAATCAAAGCTTCAAAATAAATTGCCTAAAAATAATCATGGTCCTTTTTAAAATAAATAAATAAATAAATAAATAAATAAAATCATGGTGAAGAGAGAGAGTGAGAGAAAGAGACGAACCACATTGGCATCCTTGGCGAGTCTGGAACAAACAGCCCCAGTAGAGTTCTCGTCCCGATCGAACCAGCCGATCTCAAAAGTGAGAATCTTTGACAACATTCTTTCCCTAACCCTCTTCGTAAGGTATTCACCCATGGCCGCAAAGCTGTAGTGCTGGCTTATGTTGATTACCAGAGAGAACACCGCGAGTGCTGCGAAGAACAACGAAAACGTCCTCGTCTTCGACTTTATCTCACTTTGATCCTGCAGGAAGTATACTGATATCACACTCCCCATCACATATGCATACGCCGGCTGAACCGCTCCGAACAGTGTTGCGCTAACACATCCTTGGATCGCATGTTTCCACTCTGGAAGGCTCAGAATCAACAATCTCCGAAACGATGGCACAAGCAATGCTTCCTCCGGCGACTCACCATTGTTGTCTCTATTCTCCGACCTTGCTGAGCTGGACCTACTCACAATTGATTGTCTTCGGCTGCTATTGCTGTTATTGTTCCTCTCGAGGTTGGATGAGAAGGAATACGTCGAGGTTGTGGTGGTGGTGACATCCTCTGTTTTCTTCTCCATTTGCTGGAGCCGGACGAGTGAAGTATACAACCCAGTCTCCTCCTGGATCAACTCGTCGTGTGATCCAGTCTCCATTACCTGCCCTTCTTTCACCACAGCGATCATGTCAGCATAGCGGATTGTGGAGAGCCGGTGGGCAATCACAATCGTCGTTCGCCCTACTGCCGCCTTGTCCAGTGCTTCTTGAACAACTCGTTCCGATTCCGAGTCCAACGCGCTCGTTGCCTCGTCTAAGAGAAGGATTCGTGGTGCTTTGATTATCGCTCTAGCGATTGCTATTCTTTGTTTCTGTCCTCCTGACATCTGAACGCCCCTCTCACCAACCTGTTGTTCACAAACCGAATTATATTTATTTATGTGGGAAGTTTAGTTCTACGTCGACTTTCAAATGGTTTCCAATTTGGAAGTTTCAAAGTGTCTCCAAGTACTATTTAAATTTTTGAGATGAAAACTTCACATTGTATGAGAAAGGGTTTTTTCCAATTTTCAAACTCCACGTGTCAGCATTATGCCACCCGTGCCGGTGAGTTTTGGAATTTAGTCCCACAATACTGTCCACTGGACTTCATCAACCCTCTGTGGAGTGTGGGACATTTGTACCCACCTTTAAAATGTGAGATCCATTAGATTTGGACGGTGATGGACTTCTGTGGATGATAGACGTACATGCTAGTGATTTATATAGTTCACATCGCAATGAATGTTCTGGAGATGGGTTGGGATGTGGGTACTCCAGGACTGGGTTCTGCATCCCATCAAGCCTTTCAGAGAATAAATCAATTGTATGTACTTTTATCCTTCTTGGGACCCCATCACCGTTCATATCCACACTCTCGAGGTGAATCCCACACCACATCGATGGTGATGGAATCCTAGAGAGGATATAAATACATGCAGGTGATCTAAACTCGTGTTCAACATGGGAAGAAGATTTCCATTTACCGATTTGAACTTTTAAGGTGAAAACTAAACAATTTATATCACAATTTAATGACCTAAGCTTATGGAGAAAAATAATCATTAACCAAGACACTAAAGTCACTAACCAACCTGGGTATCATATCCTTGTGGCAATTGAGAGATGAAGATATGCGCATTAGCAGCTTTGGATGCTGCAACAACCTCATCAATGGTGGCGTCTTCTTTTCCGAAGAGTATGTTCTCTTTAATGGAGGTAGCAAAGAGAGCCGGTTCCTGACTAACTAAGCCCATTTGAGAACGAAGCCATTTGAGCTGAAGCTTATCAATGGCCACTCCACCCAGTAAAATCTCTCCGTTAAATGGATCATAAAATCTTTCCATCAAAGCGATAACTGTTGATTTTCCAGAGCCACTTGCTCCGACTAAAGCCACTGTTTTTCCGGCCGGTACATTAAGGCTGAATTCTTTGAGAATTACATTATCAGGTCTTGATGGATATGAAAAGACAACATCTTTGAATTCAACGTCCCCTGAAACGTTCTCCAGAATTTCTCCTTCTGTACTATCTGAATCAATTGCAGGTACCCTGTTTATGACCTCCATTATACGTTCTCCAGCAGAAGAAGCTTCATAGAAATACCTCAGGTTCGAAAGCCCTGAACCCAATGCTCTGTTCAAGAAACCAAAACGAACATAAAATTTCAAAGAATCTAACAAAAACATAAAAATTCAAAAAGTGAGAATAACAAAGAGACTTACAGGCCACCAACTGTGATCGAAGCTCCGACAGCGAAGACGGTTCCACCTTTCTCACCATGATATATGACTAATCTGCTTCCATACCAACTCGTAAAAGCCCAAATAGCAAAGGAGACACCACTGCTTCCAATAGCTAAACCTTTAGCTAAGCCCTGTTTCAGGCCTAATTTTATAGAACCTTGAAGCGCTGCAGAGAAATCCGCCATGGTTTTGCTTTCTCCAACAAAGGAGTAAACAGTTCTGACAGATGAGATCGCCTGCTCAGCTATAGTTCCAGCTTTATTATACTCTTCTCTCATCTTCCTTGCTAAACCCGTTAGGGTTCTACCGTATATCAGTCCTGGAATTATTAGAAGCAACACAAATGGGAAACTCACTAGCGCTAGCCTCCACAATAGCAGAAAAGCTATTATATAGCTCCCAATAAACATTCCCGCATTCATCAAGAAATTTGGTACCTGTAACACATTCAATTTTGAAATAATCAGGTCTAAACTCTCATATCCTCTGCCATAAAAAAAAAAATTTGGGAAATTGACGGATCCACATCCCCTCCTCCCATAGGTTTAGGAGGAGGGGGACACCCCCATTGGATGGCTGACACGTGGGACTCGGGTGAATCCGAGCCCTCCACGGCCATCCAACGGGAGCGTCCCCCCTCCTTTCAAACCTATGGAGGAGGGGATGTGAATCTGGAAATTGATACATAGTACCCTTGTATTTTACCCTGATTTCAGATACCTTAATAAGTTGTTGAATCGGACGAATACCACCCTTTAACTTACACCACATTGACGAACCAGTCCAACCTTACGGGTTAACCTATTTATTCTCTTAAATATGACCAAAATATCCTTTATTGTTAGTTGAAAAGTTTGAAATACCCTTCATCACTTTGCTTCATTATTTTGTCTTTATTTAAAATTCACTAGGAAGAGATGATGCTCTGGCGGCCCCCGATTAAAAATTCACCAGAAGAGAGTGGCAAACCTCAAAGATCGCTGTTGCTTCTCTATGAAACGCTTCTCTTCCACTCGACCACAACGCAATTGGAAACCCTAGCTTTCAGTCGGGAGTCATCTTCTCGACAATCCACCGCCCTCAACTTCTACAACCTCCCTACTATTTATTTCACTGTATATCAATAGGTCGCATGTGCATTGCTTATGTCGAGTGAGAATCTAGACAACCATGTGGATGTAAAGAACATTTTCATTGAAATGGGAACCTATTTTTAAGTCCAGGTGTTCTGTGTATAGAAATTCTTTAATTTTTTTTTATATATTTAATTTGGTCAAGAGTTTCTCTGTGTTTGGTTTTAATGAACTGCTCTTTGTAGATGCAAAGCTTGGCTCATGAGGCTGCCTCATGGTCTTGACCTGTTTGCTCTAGCTTCTCTCTAATGGAGTTCACCCACTCATATTCCATCGGATTCCCTTCTTCTTTTTCGACATTTTCGCAGCCACCAGAACAGCTGCAACTAACCATAGTCTTGCCACCTAGGACTTCCGATGAAGCAAGGAAGAAGAAGAATAAAAAGAAAAAGTGAAGGAATCAGCGGCAACTTACCTGAAGTCCGCTGTGATGAATTTGTTCCTCCCACAACTCCAAAAAGCAAATAGTTGTGAGAGATGAGTCTTTCTTAATAATAAATGAAAATGTTATTTTTATCTTTTGGAAGATAATGTATAGTGTTACAAAGGGTAAAATTGTATATTTTCCCTCTCTTTTTAAGAATGGATGAACCAGGGGATAACTCGTCTGGTTCAGTAATTTATTAAGGTATCTGGAATCGAGGTGAAGTACAGGAGTAGTATGTGTCAATTTTCCAATTTTTTTTTGAAAAAACAAGGTAACCTTGTAGGAAAAATAGTTTTAAAATATAGGTTTGAGATTTCAACAAATTAATAAACCAATATGACATGATATGATAACAATCAAATTAGCATATATGGAACATGCGCTTGAAATAAATAAGTGAACTCACAGAAAATATGAAGTAATTAATAATCATTTGGAATGATGGTGGGGCTGAGTCGTGAAGAAAATCATTCTTCTTAAGATTGTATTCACCCCTATTAATGCAAATGATTCTTGTGAATCAACCTTCAAGATAAAATAATCCTTAAGAAGCCCTCTCAGTTATGTTGCATTCAAAAACTAGGCCACGTCAAAACACTGACGACTATGACTAACACTCTCAAATATAATGGTAAAACGAGACACAATTTGTTTTGTCATCGATTAATCAAAAGAATACACTTTCTCTCTATATATAGGAGAAGAGGAGATGCCACCGAAGGTTTTTCTCAAAAAATCAGAGTAAGGTTCTCAAAAAGGTATATCTGTTGAGCACTTAACCACATCTCCAATAATCACACCCATTAATCATTTAAGTAAATGGCTATTCAAAAGGACACACATCTCCAACAAACCAGAAAATTAATAATTTGAATATCTTGAATCCCTATTTTAAAAATCAATTAAAATTCGAACAGACCTTTTCACTAATAACGTCTTGGATTACGAGACTATCGCTGGAGACACTTGTAATCACTTCAGCCGTGCTTGAAACCTGCAAATCAAAGTAGCCCACTTCCTGCCTCAACACCGCTTTAAGATATCTGGCTCTCATTCTCGCGGCTTGTCTTTCACCTGTTCTTGTCCAGCAATAACCCTCTGCAAATTGCGAACCCAAACTCCATTAAATCCCTGTAACCCAAGATTAAATATTTACCGAGATAGACTGTCAAGCAGACAAATACTTACCCAAGAAAGCGACCAAACAGTTCCCACATGCTAAGTAGAGTATGTCTACAGCATTCTGTTATACAGAAAACAAAACCTTAAATCAAAACAAATGTGAATGGAAATGGAAGATAAGCAAGAAGGGATTTTCTTGTTGATATACCTTGTTGATATTGTGAACGAAGACATTAGCATCGGTACTGGTAGAATTACCAAAATTGTTCATGACTTTGCTAATGATGAACAACATGAGAGGGGTCATGAATCCATCGCCTACGGCTCCAACAAAGCCCATGAACATCAGCAATATATCTATATGGTCTGCATGCATGAAGATGGTCCGGATAGAATAAAGGGTTTCTTTCTTAATCGAACTATTTTTGCTCTGCCCAATTGTTTTGTCTCTATCACCCATTTGCACTCACTTGAGAGAAAAACAGAATCAATCAACCAAATAAATAAATGAAGTTTGTCTCTTTCACTAACTTCAGAGCCTCTTTTCCCCCCCTCTCTATCTGTCTCTCTCTTTGAGAGACAACTGAACGGTAAGAACTCCCACTCTATTATATACAATGCGGGGAATAGAGCGGTGAGAGCTCTTTAGAACAGAGAGACAACACCTTTTCCTTATATATAATATGACATCATTAAACTTTTAGTTATGGTGTGTAATATAATTTTCTTCCCTCAAAAAAAAGAGGATATAGATTTATAATACAAAAATGAAGGATCGATATACAAAATTCATAGGAATATATGCTGATCAACTATCTATAAAAGAAATTGAGAATAGTTTTTTCCTCAATCAAGAATGATACTTTTTTTTTTTTTGAAGATCAAGAATAATACTTTTTAATAAATATACTTACTTTAAAATATGGCCTACTCATCATAAATGTTTGAAACAGTATTTTTTTTTTTTGGAAGAATCCAACTATACCTCTTTTGAAAAATGATGTGAAGAAAACTTTTCAACACATTTAAGTAGGACAAGAAAAATTGAAAAGAAATTGAATTGAAGGGGTCAAAGGACAAATGACTGTAGTTTTTTTTTTTTTTTTATCAAGTGCCAAAATATGGAATATGATTCCCATGGCCAATCACCAGGGGTCAGGAAGATTCCCACAATGTGGGAATGAGGATCCATTTATGTGTTCTCTTACATTTTAACGTTTTCTGTCTTTTTTTTTTTTTTTTTTTTTTTTTTTTTTTTTTCTTGACCACAAGTGGGCACCATATTGAAAATATTGTGTAGTCTCAAGTCTCAAGCATATATGCCTATGTAAATTGTTAAGCACAATGGTAGGACACCCCATTTGTGAGTGTCTCAAATGGATAAAAGCTATATTTAATTACGAAATGGATGGTGCTTACTGAGTTTAGTTGAAATTCATGTTGGGATTTAGAGATACTAATAAAATAGGTTAAGTATTCCCACAATGTTACTTTAGGGATTATTTCTTATATATAACTTTTTAGGTAACTGGCACATTGTTTCTTTTTTTTTCCCCTAATATTGTGGGCCCTTGTATATTTATTTGTGCATTTTGAGAGATTCCCCAGTAGTGTTGTCGGAAACTTTCTTCTAAGAATCTGTATTCAATTACAAAATTCATAATGAAATAAT
The DNA here is from genome assembly GCA_028583415.1 of Protea cynaroides. NCBI lineage: Eukaryota > Viridiplantae > Streptophyta > Magnoliopsida > Proteales > Proteaceae > Protea > Protea cynaroides. Next base: position 54,433,505 of record CM053268.1, read on the forward strand.
AGTAATATGACAAATATAATTCCGTTTGGACCAATCGCTCCTGTCATGTTTGTCCAACCTTTTGCTTTTGATCCATGAGACGTATGGTTGCCTGTGACTTCTTTAAACTCTATTTTGTTATCATTTAAGAACACAAGTTAATTGGTTTTTACAAACTTTTTTTTTTAATCAAATGCTCCGTGTGTTTTGAAGTAAAATTTTATTGTTAAATTTTTTTTCCCAACATCTATTTCTAAGAGGTAAAATATAGTGATTTCTAAAAAAAACCTAAAATGGAGTTAGCCTTTCTTTTTTTAACATGTAAAATTTTACGTCAAAACAAATGGAGCAAAGTTGATTGTTGGTAAATATATCTGTCAGTACAGTTGTTAAAACCATCACCTTAGGAGGTGATATCTCTTAGAAACCATCATTGCACTTCCCAAAAAAAAAAAAAAAAACAACGACCATTAGTGGTAGAATAGACTGACATAACAATATAGGCCACATCAACCAACATTTTAATGAAGCTTTATTGTCCATGCTTAGGGCTTAATCCCTTGGGCAAAGGTTGTAAAGGATATTATACCTTTTTCTTTTCATCATCTTCTCTAAATTAGTACATGCCAATGATGAATAGTTTGTAGTGTTGAGTTGTTCAAATCAATGTCTATTCTGCCCTCCCTAAAAAAAATCCCTTTTATGAGAGAGAAAAAAAGCAATTTCAGTTGCAGGTTTCAAGTTTGATTTTTATATTTTTATTCTCTTTATATTATGTTTTTTTAATATGTTTTATGTCTTATTGAACTGAATATAATGAATTTTATAAGTTTGGTATATTTTAGAGACTTTGTGAATTAATTGCTAAAAGATAAAAAAATTTCAGCATTCTTAATATTGACGTTGTGAGCTTCATAAAGTTTTTGATGTAGAAAGAATTTTAGAATTGAAAAGTGGTCTTCAATAAAGCTGTAGAGAACATCTCAAACTTTTCGAAATGGTATTAGGGAGAAAAAATTGAATTCATTTAAGCCTTTAAATGTTGCCTCAAAGTCTGACACGAAAATATGATCCAAATCTAAATCAGAGCTGCTGTACGATCTAATTAGAGCAGTCAACTGTGGATGAAATTTTCATAAAAAATTTCCCATTCAAGTTAAGAAATCTATAATAGAAGAAGTGAATTGATTTGATATTTGAGTCAGATAGAAAAACTACCATTCTAGGAGACTCCAACAAAGAAAGAAAACTCTACAATTTCAAAATTCTAAATAGAGAAGGAATTCTAAACAAAAAAAGAATTCTAAGCTACAAAGAATTATTAATGCGTTATATATAGAGCACTGGTGTTGAAGATAGTATCTCTCAATCTCTTTCTTTCTCTATGATTTTTCTTTTCTCTTTCTTTGAAAGGATTATAATGTCTGGCTAGTTTTCTCATTCGGTTCAAAGAAATATTGAAGGTTAAACTCATGTCAATGGTGTAATCCTTATTCAATAACGATGTTCTATTTTTCTCTTTTATTGGAATTGTTTATGTTATTCTTTTATCTTTATTTATGATATTTATCTGAATAATTCAATAATGACTTACTGAACGATTAGATTAATATTAATTGCTAGATTTAGAATCTGTGATACATAATTGTTCTATTTCTAATCACAAGTGACAAAAAGTGGTAGATGATTATATTTAAATTTTTATCTCATCATTGTGAATAATATAACTTAAGTTAAATAATCTCTGCTTGTATGTGATTTTTATTTCCTGTTTGTGTGTGATTGTTGTTTAGATTGATCTATTTTCTTCTTTCTTAATATTGTCATTGAATTAAACATTGAGAACTTATTCAGTATTATTCAATGGTTAGTTCTCTCTGAAGAGTTTGTTTCAATAGATATATTTAAGGGAAAACTCGAATAACAGAGCTTATTGTTATCTAAGGTCTTTAATTCTAATTGGGAGGAAGAGATTAACGTTGTGATTAATTTTACTTATTGCATATGTGGGTGGATATTGAACCAAGAACTGAATTCTTTCTCTCTAATTATTTTTCTATTTAAATTATGTCTGTTTACTTTCAGTTTGATTCAACTAATCAAATCCTCCCCTTTGTTATTGTGTTTGCTTAGCATTAATTAGTATTATTTTATTTGAGTAAAATATAAATTCTAATCAATTCATTCTCTGTGGGATGGACCTTTACTTACCCAGACTACAATTTATTAATCAGGTCAGTAAAAAATACTTAATTAAAATTGATGCATTCGACATGTTATCACCAAGTCATAAATTTTAATTATGGGACTCATGCTGATATTTCACATAGCATTCTTCTAAATCGTAAGTCCGTTTTAATATATGAATAAAATTATTTTAATGTTTTCTTTGACTTTCCCTCTCCTTTGTTCTTAGCTCTCTTTTTCTCCTTTTTCGACAACAAAACCTTTTAAAAATCAAAAACTGATTAATAATTGATTTTGGTAGGACTTTGAAACCATTTAAAAATGATTCGATTTTGGTTTTACTCATTACACACCAAACAGAAACTGAATTATACCGTTAAATTGAATCCACACTGTTTAATTAATACCTTTACCACAATGTGTTTTACTTAATGGGATTCACAAACACTTGCTAGAGAGAGAGAGAGAGAGATGACCAAGTCCCTACAGAAAGTATTTATCCTCTTACTAAGGTAGACATTATATAGACATTATGTTTCCCTCCCGTTAAGATAGGCCTTATGAAGACATTATATCTCCAATAGATGTAATAATATATAGTTTCAATTCCCATGTTTATAACAACTAAATCAAGAAAGGATATAGATCCAAGTAATATTGGAAAATCACAGCAAATAACAAGACAATTGATAAATCTTGATCACGTGGGACAACTTAAAAACTAGAAAGCAATCCAACATGCTAATCATATAAGATTCATGCTCTTATCCCCATTAATTAACAATCAATCAAATTTTATGTTTGACAGGCGTGCGATGTGCCCTATTTCTATTTATATTTATCTAATCCTCTAATCCTAATGTCTAAATTGGTTTGGTTCAGGTCATTGTTGGGTTCAAACTCGTCGATCTGATTTTTTCAGACTGATTTCGAGCTAGTCTGGATCGGATCAAGACAACTAGGATATGTCATACTTCAACCCGAAAGAAGTCTAGTAACAATTTGTTCTGGGTTTATTTTGGGTCAATTTGGATTGCCTTGGTCAGGCTACCGGTTCGGTCCCAAAATTAAAACCCATGTGAATAGGGATCGAATGGACCACCGGTAATCATGATCTTATCCTGAATTAGATTTGCCTTGGGCAGATTCGGCCAAAAAAAGTTTGGAATCGCATCTCACGTGTAATGTTTGCTGATCTTGGGGCTGACTCGGCATGATGTCAATCCGGATAGGCCAAAATCGGCCGGTCTGATCTGTGCAATTGAACCTAGCTTGGCAGATGCGGAGGTTTGGGCTAGGCGGCCAGATGCTTGGGCTTGATTGCGCCAGTCCAAAATTTTACCTGGAGAGTTTTGGGACTAAAATAAATCGATTCTCCAGTCTTTTGCCGTTTCACGGCCGGTTTCCACTAAAAACTGGGATTCTACAAGAAAATAAGAAAAGAAAGGGGCGAACTGTTTTGTGGCTGGTTCTGGTCTAACCAGATTCAACCAGCTGGCCTGCTCTGGTTTTTATAACTTTGCTTCATGGTCTAGAGACGCTAGAGTTAGTAAAATGATGGGCTGGTTGTACCTTGATTGGCCCAGGATTAGCTGGGCCCTAGGTACTGCAATATACATAGGCTAGCTTATTTTAACCAGATCTCTTTTATTAAGGCTTTATCTGAGCCGTTGGATCTTAAAGGTCATTTCCTTCAAAGGCCAAAACGACCCTTTTAATTGCATTGTTAGGAACCCTGCATGAAAATATCGTTTGTCATTTTGTACCCGGTTTTCGAAACCGTGATATAACAGAGGAGATAAATTTTGGAAGAAAAAAAAAACCCAGGACCAAAAGTCTATTGTAACTGGAAAGTCTATTGTAACTGGGTCGATTATATTCAGGCAGATAATATCATGCTTTTAAAAAATTGGACATGAAGACATGATGATATTACCAACGATATTTTATTCATGGTCTCTATCTTCTACTTGGATCCGTATCCTCTCCTCCTATCTTCTATTTGGATCCGCATCTTCTTCTCTCAGTGATTTTGGGAGGATGGTGGTAATCTTGTCCGGATGGCCAACACGTGGCTCTCGGTGAATCCGAGACCCACGTTCAAGCCGACACTCCAGCCGACAAGCCAAACCGACAAGAGGTGTCGGCTTGAACGTGGGTCTCGGATTCACTAAGAGCCACGTGTCGACCATCTGGATAAGATTGCCACGTGTCTACTCATTCTCTTTCATTTTTGTTCCAAAGGGAGCGAATAATGCTATTCACACATTTGCCAGGAAAGACTCAATTGGCACTCTTTCACCCCTTGGCTTTATGATATTGTTGTAAATGATGCCTTGGGTTATTTCTGATTTTGTGATCAAGATTTTCTTTTTATCAAAAAAATAAAAATAAAAATAAAAATCAAAGTACATGATGATATTACCATGAGCAGACGTTGAAAATAAAATACGCTATTTAAGATTCTGTTTTGCAGCATATAATTGGCTTTCATTGTCCATGTCAAATTCCATATTTTCAACAATATATATTTGACAAACACTTTCGGCCTATTACATTGTGGTACCATCTACTTACTAAGTATATTTACAATTTCAATTAATTTGATTTGGAAAACAAAATTAATTAGCAGCAGTAGTAACAGCAGTAGCATTTGGAGTACGTTGGAGGCTGACGAGGGAATAGTAAGCACCGGTGGGTCCCTTGGCTAAAAGGTCTGAATGAGTTCCTTTCTCCACCACCTTCCCCTTTTCCAATACCGTTATGAGATTGCAATTTTGAATGGTGCTGAGGCGGTGGGCCACCACCACACTTGTCCGGCCAACCATCACCCTCTCCAATGCTTCTTGCACCACCTTCTCCGACTGGCTGTCCAGTGCGCTCGTTGCCTCGTCCAATAATAACACTGCCGGGTTCTTCAAGATCGCCCTCGCTATCGCTATCCTTTGCTTTTGCCCTCCGGATATCTGCACTCCTCTGTCGCCGCACCATGTCTCGTACCCATCCTTCAGCGACGCTATGAAATCGTGAGCGTTCGCTGCTTTTGCTGCCTCTATGATTTCCATTTCGCTCACTTCATCTGAAGCTCCGTACATTATGTTCTCTCTTATCGTCCCTGCGAGCCAAAAAGGCTGTAAATTGAGTGGTTCTTGTGAAAGAGGGAAATATAAACTAGTTACATCAAAATATCATGACTACTACAATCTCATGTTTTAATCCCTTCCCCCAAATATTTTCTTTAATGTCTACTCATGAAATATTTGATGATATATAATATAATATAATATAATAATAATTTATTATTTTCTGCTCCTCTCCTAAGTTACACAGCAAAATGAGTAGTTAACCGATTTTATTCTGTTTATATTAAATCGGTGTCGAATTGTTTAATTATATTTAAAATAAAATCGAACCGATTCATTTTGATTCAAATTTAATTGGTTGGTTTCGGTTTGATTTCCCAATTTCGGTTCAAAATTAACACCTTACCTCCAAACAATGTTGGCTCTTGGCTCACCAGCGCTATGTACTTTCTCAAGGCCCTGAGATGGTACGATTTTATGTCTCTACCATCAATCTTAACTGTTCCTTTCAATGGGTCGTAGAATCTCTCAATTAGGCCGATGATGGTCGATTTCCCGGACCCGCTCTGACCCACCAGAGCCGTTGATTTTCCGGCTTCAATGTTGAGAGAAAAACCTTGGAAGATGATGATATCGGGTCTTGCTGGGTAGGCAAAGTCAACGTTTTGAATCTCTATGCGACCAGTCAACTTTTGGGGCTTTTGACCATCCAAGTCATCCGGTTCAATGCGGGTGACTCGGTCGAGAACTGCAAAGACCGAGCCAACCGCATCAGATCCTTTGGCTAGATCGGTTGTCATGGCTCCGGCGTCGGCGATAACACGACCAGTGCTGACTAGGATCATGAAGGTCTGAAAAAGGGCCTTAGAAGTGATGTAACCGTGGTAGATGAGCCTTCCACCGTACCAAAAGTCTAGGGCCCACGTACAGGACATGAGGCTCTGAGAGGTTCCTAGTCCGATACCAGCGAACCAAGATTGACGAATGCTCTCTCTTCTTGGGCCTTCCTGGGCCTGGTCCAGCATCGTGAGGATTCGGTCTTGGGATGAGAAAGCGGTGACGGTTCGGAGATTGGAAACCGCTTCGGCGGCGAGCTTGCTGCTCTCATCTTGGGATTTGATAGCCTGCTCCGACATCCTTTTGAGTAGGACACGACGCGTGTAGAAACAAACAATGATCAACGGTTGTACTGCGATCATGACTATTGCGAGTCTCCATGCAATTACCAGGCCCATTGTACAGGCGATGATTACGGCTGAGAAAGTCTGCACCACCAGAGCGATTCGATCGCCCACCAATGATCTCACCTGGAAATTTTTTTTAAAAATATATTAATATTTTTTAAACAGAAATTTACGATAGTTACGAATGATATGATCACCATACAATACAGTTCTATGAATAGGAAGATTCTGCATACATATAGATTTCTTATCAAATGACTTGCTCTTCACACCACAAGCATTTATAGAAATAAATAAATAATTAAACATCACGTGCATATATAGATATGATTTAATACTAGGTTTGAAATAATAATAATAATAATAATAATAATAATAATAATAATAATAATATAACAATATCAGTTTGTTTTAAGCATACAATTCTCACATACCTACATTTATGAATGGTTAAAGAGAGAAAAATTAAATTTTCAATCGAGAAAAAGTCCTTCGAATGACAGTGAAAGTTACAACAGAACTCCACAATCTCTTTTACTGTCTCCGCTCTGACCAATGATGGGTATAAGCAAAAATGCCGTTTAAGCAACCCTCTCTTTTTTCTATTATAAAATTTAGGTGACTTGCTGAGTTGTCAAACCATCTATTTTATTTTTTCCCATTGATTAATAATAATTTAGTTACAAAATTAAAAGCAACACGAATATTATAATCCTTTTAATGGTAATTAACATGTCTTGATATAATTTTTATCATATTAGGTTAATAAAGTCAAAGTTATAGATGACACTAGTTAGCAAAGATACGAGACATGAAAGCAATGGCTGATGTAATCATCAATCTTTGTCCATAAATCCATCATGCACGATGAATTGCCGGTTGACAAATTTATGCAATCAACTTAGGCTATCTACGGTATGTATTATATAATTAATATAATACACTATGGCATATGTAGTTGTATGGAATGATTTATGATAATTAATTATATTTAAAATAAATTAATATAATCTAAAACCTATAAATAGGTTAGAAGGTGCATATCATTATTATGATAATCTATTATTACTTATTTATGTCTAGTGGTATTAAACTATAATTTTTAATGACTCATAATTTATCCTCCTAAATGATTTATCATAAAAAATTCATAAACATAAACATAAAATAGCAATGAGATTAATTAATATTAATTTCTCATTATTCATTTTATTGTCTTCAACTAAATTTTAAAATTTTGTTAGCCAATTTTTAGGTGTTATTGTATCCATCACCATCTTCTCCCTAAGAACCTGCTGACCATGATGAACTATGATCAGAAGCTGTATGATTGGTAGACCTAAATGGGTTTATTAAATAAATAAAATATTAAATTAACATAGTTCCTATTGGGGTAGGGAATTAAATCACTATGATAATACAATTAACTATAATCATACCACTTGACCACTTGACGTTATGTAAAGTCGTTATGTTGTTTATAATATTCACAAGTGACACTAAGATTTTTTTTTTTTTTTTTTTGGGCGGGGGGGGGGGGGGACCAGTGGGGTTAGTTTGATCCATGTAAAGAATTGGATTCAAATCCTCTCTTCTAAGAGAATCTAGAGGAGAGGTAGCGTTCTATTTGGATGGATGACACTTGGCCCTCGGATGAATCCGAACTCTCTATCCTAGTCGACAGGGGGATGTCAGCTCAGATGGAAGATTCGGATTCATCGAGCCCCAGGTGTCATCCATCCAATGAGGACGCCACCTCTCCTTTAGATTCTATTGGAAGAGAGAATGTGGATCCTAAAGACCTAAAGAATAAGGGAATTGACTTTTTCTTTTCATTTCCCTTCTTAAAAAATTATGTTGGTTAAAATTTTGAGAAGAAGAAAAACAGCATGTACAAAGTCAAAGTATATAATTTGAATAAAAATCCTCTCCCATCGTTAGAGAGGCTTTAATTGTGACTGCACGATTAAAGTTTACCAACACGTATATTGATGTAAAGTATTAATTTAATTATTTCTAATCATTGATGGAATCCAAGTAAAATATAATGGTCAATTGTTTTATTATTTTTAAGGAAAACTTTCTCTAAGTAAATCGTTTTCACTCTGTATTTCATTAATATTTTTTTCTTTAAAAATATATTTATGTTTTTTAATTGTATATGAATGGACACATAATGTGCCTATAACTCACACTGTTGGCAAGCGCTGACATAACCCTTCCCTTCCCTTTAAACATTCTACCATAATTTATGAGAAATATGTCTAATACTTAAGTTGATAGACCCATTTAACCATATTCGATTAATAAACCGATATTCTTATCGACTCGAATAGAGGATTCAGATCCATTCGGACATCGGTTAGAGGGAGTCATCCTCCACTCGAACCCGTGGGAGGAGAGGATTTGAATTGAGAGAGAGAGAGAGAGAGAGAGACGTACCACGTTGGCATCCTTGGCGAGTCTAGAACAAACAGCACCAGTAGAGTTCTCGTCCTGATCGAACCAGCCTATCTCAAAGGTGAGGATCTTTGATAACATTCTTTCCCTAACCCTCTTCGTGAGATATTCACCCATGGCCCCAAAACTGTAGTGTTGGCTTATGTTGATTAGCAGAGAGAACACCGCCAGTGTCGCAAAGAACAATGAATATGTCCTCGTCTTCGACTTTATCTCACTGTGGTCGTGCAGGAAGTATACTGATATCATACTCCCCATCACGTATGCATACGCCGGTTGAACCGCTCCGAACAGTGTTGCGCTAACACACCCTTGGATCGCATGTTTCCACTCTGGAAGATTCAGAATCAACAACCTCCGAAACGATGGCACAGGCAAGGCTTCCTCCTTCACCGACTCACCGTTCTCGTTTCTATTTTCCGACCTTGCTGAGCTGGACCTACTCACGATTGACTGTCTTCGGCTGCTGCCGCTGTTATTGTTCCTGTCAAGGTTGGACGAGAAGGAATACGTCGAGGTTGTGGCGGTGGTGGTGAGGTCCTCTGTTTTCTTCTCTGTTTGCTGGAGTCGGACGAGTGAAGTGTACAATCCGGTCTCGTCTTGGATCAACTCGTCGTGTGATCCGGTCTCCATTACTTGCCCTTCTTTTACCACAGCGATCACGTCGGCATTGCGGATTGTGGAGAGTCGGTGAGCAATCACAATCGTCGTTCGCCCTACTGCTGCTTTGTCCAGTGCTTCTTGAACGACTCGTTCCGATTCTGAGTCTAACGCACTCGTTGCCTCGTCTAAGAGAAGGATTCGTGGTGCTTTGATTATCGCTCTAGCGATTGCTATTCTTTGTTTTTGTCCTCCTGACATCTGAACGCCCCTCTCACCAACCTGTTGTTCACAAGTGAATTATATTTATTAATTATACAAGTTTAGGCCCACATCAAGTATCTGATAGTTTAGTCTTTTATACTTCTGGAAGTTTCTTCAATTATTCGAATTTTTGAGATACAAATTTGACATTATATGAGATTGGGTTTTCGTCATCTCCAAACTCCACGTGTCAACAATTGTTGGAGTTTAGTCCCACATCGAGATGGTTCCTCTGTAAGAATACTCTCCATTGGATTTCATCAATTGTACGTGGGGTGTGGTATACTAGGATCCACTCATAAAGTGTGGGACCCATTAAATATGGACAGTATTGAAATCCCATCAAGGTTGGAGTTTGGAGTTTAATCCCACATCTACCACTCCCCACTGGATTTCATTGACTGTCCATGGGGTGTGTTATCCTAGGATTCACCTCTAAAGTGTGGAATCCACTGGACATGAATGGTGATGGACTTTCATGGAATATACATATACTTGCAAGTAATCTACACTCCACCTCGACTATCAAATAGTCAAGATCTTCTTTCCACATCTCTAGAGCCATTGATGGGTTGGGATGTGGGTCCTGTATTCTAGGGTTGGGTCCACATTCCATCGATAGTTCCCAGGGGTGTGGGGAGAGGATCTCCACTCATTTATAATCGCCATGTACATTTGGGAATCTCTGGATTTATTCGGATCCGTTGAACTTTTAGGATGAAAACTAAACAATTTATATCACAATTTAATGACCTTAAGCTTATGTAGAAAAGTAATCATTAACCAAGACACTAAAGTCACAAACCAACCTGGGTATCATATCCTTGAGGCAATTGAGAGATGAAGATATGCGCATTAGCAGCTTTGGATGCTGCAACAACCTCATCAATGGTGGCATCTTCTTTTCCGAAGAGTATGTTCTCTTTAATGGAGGTAGCAAAGAGAGCTGGTTCCTGACTAACTAAGCCCAGTTGAGAGCGAAGCCATTTGAGCTGAAGCTTATCAATGGCCACTCCATCCAGTAAAATCTCTCCATTAAACGGATCATAAAATCTTTCCATCAAAGCGATAACGGTTGATTTTCCAGAGCCACTTGCTCCGACTAAAGCCACTGTTTTTCCGGCCGGTACATTAAGGCTGAATTCTTTGAGAATTACGTTATCAGGTCTTGATGGATATGAAAAGACAACATTTTTGAATTCAACGTCCCCTGAAACGTTCTCCAGAATTTCTCCTTCTGTACTATCTGAATCAATTGCAGGTACCCTGTTTATGACCTCCATTATACGTTCTCCAGCAGAAGAAGCTTCATAGAAATACCTCAGGTTCGAAAGCCCTGAACCCAATGCTCTGTTCAAGAAACCAAAACGAACATAAAATTTGAAAGAATCTGACAAAAACATAAAAATTCAAAAAGTGAGAATAACGAAGAGACTTACAGGCCACCAACAGTGATCGAAGCTCCGACGGCGAAGACAGTTCCACCTTTCCCACCATGATACATGACTAATCTGCTTCCATACCAACTCATAAAAGCCCAAATAGCAAAGGAGACACCACTGCTTCCAATAGCTAAACCTTTAGCTAAGCCCTGTTTCAGGCCTAATTTTATAGAACCTTGAAGCGCTGCAGAGAATTCCGCCATGGTTTTGCTTTCTCCCACGAACGAATAAACAGTTCTGACAGACGAGATTGCTTGCTCAGCTATAATTTCAGCTTTATTATACTCTTCTCTGATCTTTCTCGCTAAACCCATTAGGGTTCTTCCGTATATCAATCCTGGAATTATTAGAAGCAGCACAAATGGGAAACCCACTATCGCTAGCCTCCACAATAGTATAAAAGCTACTATATAGCTCCCTGTAAACATTCCCGCATTCATCAAAAAATTTGGTACCTGTTACACATTCAATTTTAAATAATTAAGTTGGAACTCTCAAATCCTGTGCCCTTAAAAATTCTGAATAAAAAAAAAGGGGACCTTTTCACTAATAACGTCTTGGATTACGAGACTATCGCTGGAGACGCTTGTAATCACTTCAGCCGTGCTTGAAACCTGCAAATCAAAGTATCCCACTTCCTGCCTCAACACTGCTTTGAGATATCTGGCTCTCATCCTCGTGGCTTGTCTTTCCCCTGTTCTTGTCCAGCAATACCCCTCTGCAAATTGTGAACCCAAACTCCATTTAATCACTGTTACTCTCAAGATTAAATTTTTGCTAGAAATAGATTCTCAAGGAGACAATACTTACCCAAGAAAGCGACCAACCAGTTCCCACATGCTAAGTAGAGTAAGTCTACAGCATTCTGTTCTCCAGAAAACAAAACCTTAAATCAGAACAAATGCGAATGGAAATGGAAGAAAAGCAAGAAAGGATCTTCTTGTTGACATACCGTGTTGATATTGTGAACGAAGACATTAGTCTCGGTAGTGGTTGAATCACCAAAATTGTTCATGACTTTGCTAACGATGAGCAACATGATAGGGGTCATGAATCCATCACCTACGGCTCCAACAAAGCCCAGGAACATCAGCAATGTATCTATATGGTCTGCGTGCATGAAAATAGATCGCATGGAGAAAAGGGTTTCTTTCTTAATCGAACTATTTTTGCTCTGCACAATTGTTTTGTCTCTGTCACCCATTTTCGCTCTCTTTGCAATGCTTTGCCGCGGTTCCTTGTGAGAAATACCAAGGCGTCGTATAGACTGTTCGCGGCGTTGTGTAGACTGTACGCGGCTTCGTGAATCAGTTATACGTCCATCAATCTATTTTGTCCTTCCAAGCCAAGCCATAGATAGAGGTCACTTTCTCACTTTGTCCTAAGGTGCCACGTTTCCTAACCTGGGCCACATTCACATACCGCAAATCTGTGTTACTTTACCATGGAGCCCCACTGCAAGGACCTGTTTGCTAAGTTTCAAACCGATATCATACAGTAATTACGAAATCTCTCTAACCAGGTTTTGTTACATGCACGGAGAATAATATTTTTATGTTTTATTTTGAAGGGAGAGGTAGAGATCGGATCACCTATATGTACATGTATTTTTCATGGGATTCTATCATCCTCAATGTGATGTGGGATTCACTTTTATAATTTGAAACCCATAGGATATGGATGGTGATTGGATCCTAAAGAAGATACAAGTACATGCAAGTGAACTATTCTCAGAAATAAGTTCAATGTAAAAAAATAATAAAGAGGGTCCAGGATTTCGAATTGACCGTGGCATAAGAGACATAATGCTTGATGGCATCCCTTATGTCTTCAAAGCAATCAATAAATTCGAAGAACCTGATTACCCATCGAACCTCTTGGTCTTGAAGATCATTGATGAGAAAGAGCCCCTAGGATATGCGTATGAAAGACCACTAAAAATAAGCAAAAATATTTCCCCTAAAAGAAATAAATTCCTCACCCACTACAGAAAAAAAGTTAGAGAAAAACAAGTGTTGATAAACCACAAATGGTGTTGCTAGTAGTAACTGTAGCAGCAGTATGATGGTAAAGTATTACCTCTTCCGTGAACTCAGTGATCAACCTCAAGATCCTTTCAGGTTTATAATCCAGATGGTGATACAGGGATTGGCAATAGGAGCTGCTGGTACTGTATCACCTATGCCGCAAGGATGGGCTTCTCAGACTGGCCTCCTATGAGCTTCTGTGTGGCTCATACACTGATAGAAGTGACCGGTAATTGGATTTTTTTTGTCGGATTCCGGTGTAATCTCTGCCACCAATGGAGTTTGCCGGAGGAAGGAGAGAAGCTGCAGAATCAATCAATCAATCAAATAATAAGTGAACTTCGTCTCTACTAACTTAGGAGACAACTAATGAATGGTATGAACTCCCATTTTATTATATATAACGCCGGGAATAGATTTGTGGGATGTCATTTGACTTCGATTGTTCTGGAAATCGTCACTAATGACGTAGAGCAGTGAAAGCTCTGTAGAAGGGAGAGAAGTAGAGAACGCTCTCCACCTGCGTAGCTTATTTTTTATTTTGAGTATTTTTGAATTAAAAATGCACTAGAATAGGTCATGGTTTACGTGATCATCTATCATGTATTAATGATTTGTAGAAGAATATTGTACATGATAAGCATAACTAAATTTAGAAATGAAAACAATGATTACACTAAAAAAAAAAAAAAAAAAAAAAAAAAAAATACTCGGACCTCCCTTTGACATTTCGTTTATTATAGTTCCGTTTATTTTGATGTAAAATTTTACGTGCAATATTTTATATGTAAAAAAAACCTTTGACATTTCGTTTATTATAGTTCCGCTTATTTTGACGTAAAATTTTACGTGTAATATTTTATATGTAAAAATAATGTTCAATGTTTGTTTCTTATAGGTAAAAGAAAGACGAAGTTCATTTTCCATTACTTTAGAGATCGTTCTATTTTAGGTTTTGGAAATAAATGTTGAAATTTCTTTTTATGTATAAATTTTACGTCAAAACAAATAGAACGTACATGGAACCATTGACACTTATTGACTTACACATACCTCCCTAAAACTAACAGCATTAACTTAAACATTTTACTGACCAAAATACCTCTATTTAACGAAGTGAATTCACATTTTATTTAATCAAAATTAACTCCTAAAATCTAAGTAACTCATTAGGAAGATGATGATGTTAGTGCAAGAAAGTGCATCCTTCGCAAAAATCACCTTAAATTATCTTAAACATTACTAAGGGTAAAAGGGTAATTCAATAAGATAAAGGTATGTTGATATTTTAAAAAATAAAGTATATTTACATCAGCAATTACTGTCTAGTTCCTAACGAAGTAGACTAAAGTGTTATAAGTTTCACTTTATAAGGGAGGTCCATATAATAAAAGAAATATCAAGGGGAAGTCCAAGTAATATTCCCAAAAAAAAGAAGAGATTTTAGTAATGAATATTGGAATGGTATTGATTGATGTCGATGGATTTCGATATCGATACAGATTGGTCGGATTAGGTGGATTGGTCATTTTTTTTTATATTGGCCTTTGAAGGATCAAAAAAAAAAAAAAAAAAAAAAAAAAAATTGGGATGGAAAACAATGACTACATTTTAATCGTACAAAAAAAAAGAGATTTTAGTAATGGAGATCGGAATGGTATCGGCCGATGTTGATGGATATTAATATCAATACAGATTGGTTGGATTGTCACTTTTTTTATGCTGAAACAAATAATAAAAAAATTAAAAAAATATTTAGAAAAATCTAGAAAATATAAAAATTATAAGGGATATAGAATATGCTAATTTCTTTTTATTATTGTCCTTATTAAAGATAAGCAAATCAAAATATGAAATTATTTATAAAGAAATGCTATTTTATTAAAAAATCATGCACGACATGCATGTCTAAGAATAGGTAAATTATATTAAAAAAATCGATTGAGATAACATAAGAAAAGTGAGAGGCACAAAATAAATTAATACCAAAAGTATCTTCACAAGTTACGAGTTAGGATCATCTCCACGTACAAGTATTTTTCATGGAATCTCATCACCGTCGATGTAGTTTGGAATGGATCCACATCCTCTTCTCCCAGAGTTTCAGGAAGAGGGGCGGCGACTCCAGTAGATGGTCAATACATGGGGCCTCCATCCAAGCCGACAAAAGAGTGTCGCTCAGATGGAGGGGTCGGATTCATTCAACCCCCAGGTGTCGATAATCCATTGAGGGTCGCCGTCTCTCCTCCCAAATCTTTGGGAGGAGAAGATTTGAATCTTTCGGAACCTACCTCTAGAGTGTGGGACCCACTAAATATGAATGATGATGAAATCTCAAGAAAAATACAAGTACATGTAGGTGAACTATTCCCGTTACGAGACTAAAGATGAAACTTAAATTTGATCACTTGATCCTGCACTTCAAATATCGGGTTGATCATAAATTACAGATTTGAGGAAATCAAAGTCTAAAATTTGATGCAAGGGAGGAACTCGAGTTGAAAGATGAACTTCAAGATTTGTAGTGAATCCGTACACCGGATTGTTTTCAAACGCACCCGTATTTAAAACTAAGATGCTAGTACAGTAGTACTTTCTTAAAACGGAATGCATTACAAATTAATAAATTAATACTTTAATCCGCGATATCTGCTAATTTTACGCGGATATGAACCCAAACTGCTTATATCACACACTTATTAATTGATTAATTGAGAGAGTTATGATAAGTCTGGCATCCAATAGATAATTTTTTTTTTGTGGGGGTGGTGGTTGGATAAATTTAAATTGGGTAACTCTAAATATAACCAGAGTTGTTGCATTTAGACTTATAACAACCTCATTGATGGCAATAAAAGGAATCATGATGGGAAATGACATAGTTTTGGTATTTCATTTGAGATTAATGCAAATCTAATAATGATAAGACTCATCTAAATGTAACAAGGTCTTGTTACAATAAAAATTTCTCAAATTTAAAAATTGTTCACGTATTATACGAATTGATTGAATTGAGTAGAACCATAAGAAATCAAAAGTTTTTTCAATCAAGAATTAAATATAAATAGAAATTTAGAGGGTGAGCCTTGATGCGATAGTAAGGTTATCATATTGCAACTTGGTGGTCACGGATTCGAAATACCTAAATAACCTTTTTGTATTACAGGGATAAGACTGTGTACATTGTACCACTCCCCAAACCCTACAGTACCAAGAGCTTGTTAATGGAACGTCTAATTTCATTACGAAATTTGAACCACAATTCTAACGATAGATAGTTCACCTGCATATATCTGTATTTTCCTTGAGATCTCGTCAACATCTATATTCAGTGGGTCCCATACTCTACAGATGAATCTCACACCATATCGACAGTGATAGAATCCCATAAAAAGTATATGTACATGCAAATGATCGATCTGATCTCGTGTTTGTCTAGCGTTCGTCGTATGCCTAATTAACGCCCACACTGAGGAAATAAATCTTCTCACGCTCCTTATACTGGTATGAGGAAATCTAGTGATTATAGTTTAGTACGCACACATATTGATATATTGATATACGTACACAATAGATGACAGCCACTAAATTTTTTCATGCTAGTATTAAAAGCACCAAAGGATTTGAATCCTCAAACTAAATTAATTCTTTTTAAATAATACCACTTGCCTAAATCAATAGAATTTTTTTCTGAAAAAAAAAGGAAAAACAGAAGAGAGACAACTGTATTCATAAATTGCTCAAAGCTAAGCTACAAGTTCCGACCATTAATCCAAAACGTGCTTTACCAGGCAATCAGTTCCCTTTCTGCCCAAACAATACATTTAATTTCTAAACTAACGTAGTTCAGCAGCATCAGTTCCCTTTCTGCCCAAAACAATACATTTAATTTCTAAACTAACGTACTTCACCAGCATCAGTTCCCTTTTCGCCCAAAACAATATATTTTCCAATCAAATTTGTTCATCAAGTGGCAAAATAAAACCTTTTTTCTGGAATGATTTGACTGGACAGTTAATAGTGTTGCTTGTGGAATGGGTTAACATGGCTTTTTAGGGGGAGATAATTTGCAAAAGATATTAGACAAGATGAAAAAAGAGGGATTAAGTTTTGGCTCTCTGACTATTTTGATGTCTAAGTTAGTATTCGTATAACAAACAACAGATAAGATCGACTCGAATGAAAATGAGCTGAAGAGATGAAGGAGCACTAGAAAACTTAAATACCATTGAACTATGGTGGATGTCTGTAATAAATGTCTAACATCGGTTTTAAGTTGTTGAAGCTTATTTATAGCAATGGTTTGAGCTTGGTTTGTTCTTGACTTAAGCATGGGCTAGGCAGTAGCATGTCGGATACACTTGTGTGTTCGGCCTTTTACTAGAAAATAAGCAAGGTGCTACTTTAGTAGGGGTCGCTTCCATAGGTTCTGAGAATGTTAGGCGCTTCGCCTGTGGGCAAACATAGGTCACTTCCATAGGTTCTAAGAATGTTCGACGCGCCACCTATGGATAGGCAGGGATCACTTCCATAGGTTATGAGAGTGTGGCATATCCTGACGTGTCGAATTCTTGCTAGACGGTATGGCCGACGCCATAGGGCTCAGCAGAGGAGTAATGAATGATATAATAAATACGAACCACTTGAGCTGTTGTCAATGCAAAAAATACTGCACACGTATTCAGGCTAGTGCAATAATTGTTGTGTACTTTGCACACAACATGTACAATAAATACTGAGCGCAAACTGAAGTGATAGTTTTCTACTGATCTGTATTATTTATACCAAACAAATAGTAATCTTGGAGTTGGATTCCAATATGGATGCACCTTTAACCAACTTCATATGTCCTTTTTCATTGCCATGTGGTAGTTCAATTGGGTTCAAAGTTCATGGACAAGTTGTTTAAATCATCTTTTTTTTTTTAAAATAAAAACATAATCATTGATTGATACTCAAAATTCTAAATCAATCTAATATTTCAGCCCAATATTAGACGACTAAAATTTTCAGAATCTGAAAAAAATCTTAACAATCCATAAGGTTCAATTTGGATCACAAGAGTAAACAATGAGTACTTTGGGAAAGTAAATAAAATAAAAGTAAGAAAAATTATAATAATATAAAAATAATGATGAATTTATGTATCTATTTCTCTCATTCATTTAAATAATTTCTTTTCTTTTCTTGGTTTTCAAAACAGTCAAGAATTGTGATGGTCTGTTTCTACCTGGGATCTATTTGATTGTATTTGCTTTGTTTTTTTGTTTCATATTTTACTCTCGAAAATTAAAAAGAAAATAAATGAATTTTTTTTTTGAAGATTAATAAATGAAAATTTCAAACTTCAAGAAAGAAACATTTGTAATCAACATATATAACTATTAGTTTATCACATGAGGTTATTAACTTTCATATTATTTTGTTTCAAAATCTCTTGCATTTTAAAAGTAAAATAAATTAACAACTAAAAAAATATTATTATTAAATATGGTGAAAAATTTAATTAGTTTATACAATTACGTTGGATAATGATTATGGCAACGTCCAATTTAAGTTTGAAAATTTTCACTACCATTCCCTTTTATTTTCTTTGTAACCAAAGAGGGCCAAAAGGTATTTTTTAGGGGATGGGGCTTTGCCATGTATCCATGGTATAGGTTATATTGAAACTGCAACAATATAGTGTGGTTCAAATAAGACAAAAGACAATTATATACACATCTGATTATTATACAGAAGTTGTATACATACACAGACGAGCATCATTCAATAGAGAGTAGATTTGATATTACACATCATTCCCTCCTTTATCTGACAGTAGAAACCACGACTGTTTACTAACATGCGCATGCACAACACTTTCTGCCTTATAATTATGATGTCATTAAACTTTTAGTTATAGGGTGTAATATAATTTTTCCCCTATATGGTTATAATTACTCTCTTTTTTTTTTCAGAAAAAAAGGATATGGACATATAATACAAACATGAAGGATATATATAAAAAATTCTAAAGAATATATGCTTATCAACTATCGATATAAGTATTAACCAAAAAAAAAAAAAAAACTATCGATATAAGATATTAAGGGGCTGTTTGTTAAAACTTCTATTCTGAGATTCTTATTTCTGGTTCAAATTTCTACTCCAATTTCAAAAGGATTCAGGAGTATATAGGAGTAGAAACATATTTGTTAACTTAATTTAGTCATGAACTCTAAAATGGTATTGGTAGGTGGTGGATGGTGGCACTAGTGGTGAATGATGATGGTTGGTAACGGTGGTGATGGGTAGGAGATGGTGGTGAAGGGTGGTAATGGATGGTGGTGGCAGTGGTGGTGGGTGATAGTTGGTGGAGGTGGTGGCTGGTGGTGGTGGTGGTTGGTGGCTGGTGATGGTGGCGATGGTAGGTGGCGGTGGTTGGTGGTGGATGGTGGTGGCGGTGGTGGATGGTGGTGGCGGTGGTGGGTGGTTGGTGGTGGTGGCGACGGGGGGTGGTGCTGGTGGGTGGTGGTGGTGGTGGTTGGTGGCTGGTGGTGGTGGTGGTTGGTGGCTGGTGGTGGTGGCGATAGTAGGTTCAATGGGTGGTAGTGGATGGTGGTGGCGGTGGTGGGTGGTTGGTGGTGATGGCGACGGGGAGTGGTGGCGGTGGTGGTGGGTGATAGTTGGTGGTGGTGGTAGGTGGTGGTGGCGGTGGTTGGTGACCGGTGGCTGGTGGTGGTGGCGATGGTAGGTGGCGGTGGGTGGTGGCAGTGTGGTGGTGGTGGTGGTGGCGACAGTGGGTGGTGGAGGGTGGTGGCGGTGGAGGGTGGTGGTTGGTGGCTGGTGGGTTGTGGTGGTGGTAGTGGTAGTTGGTGGTAGTAGTGGTGTGGGGTGATTTTTACTCCAAAATTATGTTTTGAAGTCGAAAAGCATCTATTTGATGCTCCAAATAATTAGATTCTAGAGCTCATTTGGAGCCGGTTCACTCATGGATTCTCCAGAAGTCCGAATCGAGTTACCAAACAAGATTCTACTCCATTTATGCTTCAGAAATCAGAATCCAATTTCTGGAGTGTTACCAAACACCCCCTAATAATAACTTTTTCCTCTATGAGTGATACTTTTTTTTTTTTTGGTGAAGATCGGGAATGATACTTTTTAATTAATAACTATACTTATTTTAAACAGATGACCTACTCATCATAAATGTTTAGAAACAGTAATTTTTTTGAAGAATCAAAACTATACCTCCTTTGAAAAATGATCCTTTATGATGTGAAGAATATTTTCTATCACCTTTAAATAGGACAAGGAAAATTTAAAAGAAATATAATTGAAGTGGTCAGAGGACAAGTGATTGCAGTTTTTTATCAAGTGCCAAAATATGGAATATGATTCCCATGGCCAAGCACCAGGGGTCTATGTCGGAATGAGGATCCATTTCCGCATCCTCTTATATTTTATCGTCTTCTCTCTCTTCTCTAATATTCTCTTTTCTCCTTGACCAGAAGGGGGCACCATACTGGTAATATTGTTTCCATGCCTCCTGTTAGTGTGGGGTGTGAAAGATTTTGCCATACTAGTGACTTGAGAAACATTTTCCTTATTCTCAAATCCTCAGTGATCTTATATTTGCCTTATATTTGCTTATGGTGATACCAAGATATATATTTTTTAATTTTCTTAAATATTTCCATTATTTATTTATTTATATTTTTATATGTACAGATTTATTTATTTTAAGTTAATACATAGACCAAGAACAAGAAATGATTACCACTTTATGAGAACCATGTTGTTAAAGAGGAGCCAAACGATGCTTATCTCTAGCAAAAAATTCAAAGCTGATCTAATATTGTGTAGTGTCAAGTCTCAATCATATATGCCTGTGTAAACTGGAAAGCACAATGGTAGGATACCTCATTTGTGAGTGTCTCAAATAGATAAAAGCTATTGATTACCAAATGGATGGTGGTTACTGAGTTTAGATGTAATTCATATTGGGATTCAGAGATACTAATAAAATAGGTAAAATATTCCCACAATGCTACTGTGGGGATTATTTCTCATATAGAACTTTTTACATAACTCACACACTCTCCTCGGTCTTGATTGTTTTTTTCCCCATAACATTGTGGGTCTACATACTTATTTGTGCATTTTGAGAGATTCCCCATAATAGCATTGTTGGGAATAACCTTCTTCCTAATAAAATACATTTATTTACAAATTCCAGAATGAAATAATTGTAATATGACAAACATAATTCCATTTGGATCAATCATCTCCTTGCCATGTTCGTTTAACCTTTTGCTTTCTATCCATGAGACGTATGGTTGTCCGTGACTTCTTTAGACTCTATTTTACATATCACTTAAGAACACAAGGTTAATTGGTTTTTAAAAACTTTTATTTAGACAAGCATTCTGTTTGTTTTGATGTAAAAATATTTATGTTAATATTTTTCTATTTTTTGTTTTTGAGAGGTAAAATATAGTGATCTCTATAGGGAGGGAAGAAAATGAAGTTCGTCTTTCTTTTTTTAACATGTAAAATTTAATATCAAAACAAAGAGAGCAAAGGTGATTTTGATGGTAAATCTATCTGCGTTAAAACCATCACCTTAGCTCCACTCCCATCAAGGAAATGGAGGTGATGCCAGTCTCCTAGAAACTGCGATAGCACTTCCCAAAAAAAGAAAAAAAAATGCCATAGCAACGACCATTAGTGGGGGAATAAGCTGACGTAACAATTTGGGCCACATCAGCCAACATTTTAATGAAGCTTTATCATCCATGCTTGGGGCTTAAACCCGTTGTCAAAGGTTGTAAAGCATATTAAACCTTCCATGTCTCATGTCCTAATGTCACAAAGCATGAAAAAAAATTTCCTTCCTTTTTACTCCTTTATTTTTCATCATCTTTTCTAACTAGGTACATGCCAAATGATGAACAGTTTGTAGTGTTGAGTTGTTCAAATGAATGTCTATTCTTCCCTCCCTTCCCAAAAGAAAAAAAAATCCCTTTATTAGAGAGAAAATAAGCATTTCCAGTTGCAGGCTCTAAATCATAAATTTTAGTTATGGGGCATGTTGATATTGAATATATAGGTCATGGGCTTGAATTTGAAAGTAATCTTTTTACAAAAAATAATGATAAAGATACATACATAAATATCCCCCAGGACCCGAAATGGCTTGACCCTCAGCCATACACCAATCTTTTCTTTCTCTTGCCTTGAAGAAAAAGCTATATATCTTGAAGAATCTTTTTGTTCTGTATAATATTTTGTAGGGCCCAAATTAATAGGGAACACCATGCAATAATACAATCATAATGTCTTCCTAATGGTTATAATGACTAATTCCCACCCAAATATCTTAGTTCTTTTATTGACAGAACCAAGCTATAGCGGGGGACATACTGAGATGTTGGATGGGAAAAACTTGATTTAAATGGATAAGGTGAAGTATGAAAAAAAAAGTGATTGAAGAGAAGAAAAAGACATTTTTTTTTGGTTGCATTAGGGGAGGGGGGAGGGTGGGGTTCTTAAAGGCACAATGTGAAGACGAGAGAGTCGAACCAATCATAACTTCCCAGGTGATCTTACTCAATCGATAAACACCAACCAATTGGGCCAAAATAGTTGTTGGACCAAATTGAATGGGTGCGAAATAACTATCGGATTAGGTGACCATAAAATTGTAAATAATATATAAAATTTAATAAGGAAAATTATTATATCAGAAAGGAAGCTCACTGAAGCGGTCCATCCTTGTTGTGCCACATAAAATGATGATATGACAATTTTGACTTTTAAATAGATAGTAGATGCAGGTTGCATTAGCAAACTATCAAATTTAAAAACCTAACCCTCTCTTAAAATCCTAAATTTCAAATCTCTATTTTATTACTAAACAAACTTTGTTTGGATTGAAATTTTACATATGGGATTTGCCTGTGTACAAATTTGGGTTTCATGTAATCTCCACCCGTCAAGTATTTAGGTTTGCATAGAATAAGGGTGTATTGATATTTTTCATTTTCTAGGCGTAGCCTGAGAATTATTCGTAACTTTTTTTTCCCCTTCAAATGATGGGTATTCAGACGGCCTTTAGCTTGCTTAGTCCCATGGGCCCATACTGACACCACAACAGAATAGATCGGATCATTCCGGGATTGAATGAGAACCATTCCACTTCCACCAAAAGTAAATAAAAAAAGAACACTAAACATCCCTGTTTGAGTGGTTCCAAGGCGGTAAGAGGCGTTGAACTCTGAATCTTCCACTTTTTGAGGCATAGGTTCCTTACTTATAAGCTACTTCCTTGAGGTTAGAATTATTCATAACTATGTGACTGTGTATTTTTTAACATTGGACACGATTTCTTTTCATGCATTTGTCGGTGAAGAATGTTAGAAATTATTATAGGTTTGAACCAAACTCATTATCCATCCATACAGTTACCATAAAATACAATAGAGAAGCCATTAGCTATGAATCATAAAGACATATCTGTCTGTGAAGAGATCGATTCTTATACATTTCATGACGCTCCAAGCTTTGATCGAAATCCTTCGGCTACAGTCTTCCACAGTCTCCAGAGGATATCCTGATGTCTCTTGTTAATGGGTGCAGAGAGAACTTATTAACTGTGACTGTGAGAACTTTAACCTCGTATTTATAGAATACTGCTGTAATCTTAAAACCCTTCCCATAATAGAATTAGGATTACCTAATCTATCTCATAGTCATGTGACGAATCAAGCCAAATCGGTTCTATCGTATTCATTGAACTCCCACTGAATTAACTAATTTAAGTAATTAATTAAATCCATATAAATCTAACAAAGAATGTATCTTCACTGGTGAGTTTTGGCACTCAAATGGGATGCTTATAATAGTGGAGAGGAGTTCGACCATTCATTTAAGGAGAAGTAATAATGAAATCTCAGTAGTAGGTTATCATTAGTAAAGAAAACTTTCCTCGTTTAACATTTAACGAAGAATTCAAAGCAGGATATAAAGGGAGTCAACACGTGATGGTCGGCTCGAAAACGGGTAATAGGAAAGATCCTATTAACTACTAAGTTTGAAGATAGAATTTTTCTATAAATCGGATAGCAGGAATTTTCTTCATCGTTTGTATCAAAAAATTTTCTCAGAAATTCAAAAGAAGGAGATAAAGGGCGTCAACATGGTTAGAGTGATAGCAAGATGTTCCAGTTACCCGATTTTTAGGAAAATTTTATCCATTCAATCTAACTTTTACCGTAGTAGGAGCTCCCATTTTTCCCATTCTTAGTGGACAAACGCTAGTTATGATGGAAAAAAATGAAAATTCTATGGAATGTGTCATCCAACATATTTTTTGCCGGCCATGCAAACTACATCAGTGCTTACCCGTGGTACCATTTGTTTCTTTCATTACTTTGCAAGGCAAGCATTTGGATAAAGTGGCCAAGAAAAACTGATAATATAACTTCCCCAATTTGAAAACCAGTTGACAGGCCGTCTAAGTTGTATTTTATACTGTGTTTGGATGTTAAGAAAAGAAAAAAAAAAAAATTAAAATTTTGAAAAAAAAATGAGAGACAAATACATAAAGTGATCATGTATCATCAATATTTTTCACATATATTCTGTTTGTTTTGACGTAAAATTTATTGTGTCACATTTTATATGTATAAAAAATTCATTGTTTGTTTTCAGTAAATAAAAGAAAGATGATGTTTCATTTTCATCCCCCTTAAAAATTACTATAATTTACCTCTTGGAAATAAACATTAAAATTTTTTTATATATAAAATGTTATTCGTAAAATTTTACGTCAAAACAAACGGAGCTATAATTAAGGAGCTAGATTGGTCTGCAATAGATCATGTCGTTTGCTCTCAAAATTGCCTTAATTATCTCCTTGGATTGCCAACTGTAAACTGTTTTGACACATATGCTGTACCGATCCAGATCCGATCCGATCCCTAAATCCCAGGGTAAAGGGGTTTGCGAATTGCAACTTACAAATGATGGTGAAACACCACTATGCGAGTTGACTCACCAAACGAAGTTCTTTCTTTGTGAACTTTGTCTGATGAAACATAGCCCATCACGGGTCTTCTCCGGCCGGTCAAATTGACCGCAATGGGAATTATATGAGAAAGAACAAGGAAGAATGAAAGAGATACGAGAGGAAAAAGATTTCTCTTGTTCTCCAGTTTCTCCAGTTTTTTCGATTTCTTTAGTCTTTGATTCAATGATAAGAGTTCTTTTGGCGGATATGCACTGAGTGACTTTAATCGTTGGATCACAACTGAAGGGATTCCTATAATACGACACGATCCAACCCAATCATATAATTAGGTCAAGAATGTGATGGCTCCAACACACCCCAATAACAGACGACAGTGATCTGATGGACCCTCGCTATCTCTTGTATAATAAAGGAGCTCTTGTAATAATACCATTGGGACTCCACCCCAACACTGGGACCTACCAATCTACTAAGATCTCATTTTAAGAGTGGATTTCAACCGTGGAAATAATACATCTACATTGTATCCACTATCCATTAGTGATAGCCCCATTATATCTTGAAAAACCATGGCTTCTGTCAAGGTCCATTAAAATCGATTCTAGTTGAGATGCTGAAAATAAAGAGTATTATGGAAAACTCGTAAATAGGGGGAAAGATTTGTATCAATTTGACGAACGCCAGAATACTGGTGTCAGTGCTCGATGTTAATTAAGCATTGATACCAGGCTGGTGTCAACTAGAATAATCCTTAGAATGAATGAATTCTAATTTTAGAAATATTTTTAGAAGGAAAAAAAAAACTCAAAATTTAGAAGAGATTCTATAAAAATTATTAAAATATAAGAGGGTTTGGTTTAGGGGTATCAATTTTGGGACCGAACCGATAGTCCAGATCGTGTAGGCCTGAATTAATCCAAAACTAACCCGGACTGAACTGTTACTAGACATGTTTCGAGTTTAGGTATGGTATATTCTATTGGTCCCAATAGGTTCGGGTTAGTCCCAAAAATCAGACCGATTAGTCCGAACCTGATAATGGCCCCGATTAGATCGCATATTAAACCCTACCTTCGCTACTTTAGTCTTCTGGATGGGCTTAATGGGTTTCCTACTGGGTTTTCAATCCAAAATGACACGAGCCAGATCGATTCCAATCCAATAAGCTAAGCCTGATAACAACTCGAAACCGGACCGGTCCATTAGTTAATGTGCATAGTGCAACCCACGTAGCTCGAACCTCTTAATGGACATGTTTCGGTCAAGCCCTATAAAGCCCAACATCGATTTGGCTTGGATTGAAACTAGTCCGTTGACACCCCTAGTTTGGTTGGCCTACCCCTCCTACCCCTCCTACCCCCCAGTTGATGACGGGCATGGTGTGATGCAACTCACCCTAAAAAAAGGTGCAAAGCCCCCCATCCCCCTTGAATTTGAAGTACCATAATATTCTTCCCTTTTATCTAATCTCCCACAAAAACTCTTCTTTAAAAACAGGTCTTCCAGCTAACCCTTTCCCTATGAATATATTACCCAAAATTATATTTCAATTTCCATAAAATTTCATATTTCATTTTAAATAAATTTCTCAATTTCTTTTCTATTTTCATATTACTTTATAACTTATACACCAGTTCTTCTGTTTTTTGTCATAATCTTAAACATTAGTTGAAAAAGAGAAAAAAAAAAAAAAAAATCTGTAGGAAGACAATTTTTGTTTTTGATAGATATGGATAATTAAATAATGTAAACGTGTATTAATTAATGTACAATACAAGTGTGAGATCACATAACAAAGACTTTGTAAAACTTATGATGTAAATAGATAATCGAAAATTTAAATTAAAATATTTACTTAGATAATTGGATGTTGATTGAACATCATGGTTAGTTATGACTGATTTTAAGGTTTTCTTATTGATTCAATCCGATTTTGGCTGATCCAGATCAGAACGGATGATTTTGTCACGAATTCTGACTACTCAAACTTAATAGGGTAGATTTTAGTATACACAAAATGGATTCTTATTAGTAGGGGAATTTATGAATCGGGTTTATGTTCTTGACAAAAACAACATCAAGTTTTGAATTAGACCTCCTGCAGAGGTGGAATAAATTGGCTTCTATCAGTGTTTTTGCCACATGAAAATGTTGATTGCTTTCAAATTTCTATAATGTTGTCTTTTTTTTTTTTTGGTAGGAAATTTCTATAATGTTGTCCATGTCAACATTTAAGCATGAGTCTCAAGCAAGGATTCCATTGCCGCCAACCTGGCTAATAAAGCCAAGATTACAAGGGGTTCGGATCCTCTCATGTCGTTGGAGGGACCCTAGTCTTGAGCCAGCAGCTAGAGTTTGGTGCATATACCAATACACAGGTAATGTGGCACCAGGTGAACTCCAGCCTTTAAATCATTGGAGGGACTGAATAATAGGAGGGGATCTTTTTTTGACTATAAGCATGAGTGAACATTTTCTATTTAATACAAAAGGGGGTAGGTCCAAATCATCTCTTGTCGGCATGGCACAAACCGATACTTATATGCTTATATGTGCATCGGGTGAAGGCCAGCCTTGTGATCATGGCCGGTGCCTCTGTTTGGCATGCATATATCCAATAAAATCTCTGCTACGTCTACTCATGCTTAAAAAGTTTTAGATTCTCGTTCATGGATGATGAAATACATACGAGAATGTGGTCCATTTTGGAACATGTTGTCTACCTATTCTGCATTTAGAACTCATAACAGAAATACCTTGCTCTTTTGCACCTACTCATTATATATTTATATATTAGGAAATAAGAATGCATTCTTCATTCTAACTTCTAAGGATTATTTTTTAAGAATGAATATTAAACACAACCTAAGGCAGAGGCAGAGTTCACCTTCTTATAAATGTACCCTCCACGGGACCCATCACAATCCATATCCAGTGGGTCCCACACTCCAAAGATGGGTCCCATGCTCCATACCCCATGGATGCATGGATGGTGATGGGTCCCGTGGAGAGGAACCCAAATCCTTCTTGAATGGACCTGTTGGGCAAGGCTTGGCCATATAAATTATGAAGTAGGTCCAAAAATATTAGCCCAGGTCCATTTTAAGATTGGGCTTATCTTGGTCCTTGGAGTCTGGATTTTGGATCCAGGGTACTTCCTAACAGCCGAGCCCACCCTAGAGTGCCCGAGGGTTTTTAGGCTGTTACTGGTTTGGAGATCAAGGCGTTGAAAAAGGCGGGAAATTAGAAGCTCAATCTGAAGAGAACAAGACACGAGTCCCCAGTAATGGCGGGAGGTGATTCTCAAATTCAAAAGCCACTCCAAATCCTATTTCGCGATTTTAACTCGAATTATTCTGAGGAGGTGATGTTCTTCTGCTTTTTGTTTTCTTTCTCTAATTTTTTTTTTGTTGTTAATGAAACCGTCCGCTGCCGTTCAATGCTTCAAGCGGTATAGAAATCAGAGTAGCCAGTCTCAAAAGCAGAATCAAGAAGCTGGACGATGGAATGCGAAGCTTGAAGAGGCCAAACTGTGCAGAGATACACTCAAGGAAGATATCAAAGGATATTTATGAAGTCAAATTAGCTCTGCAGGACGCTGCAACTCAAGTTCTACAGGTTTCGATCTCATTTGGTATTTAGTCAATTACAGATAGGGTCTTTCTTTGTCTATTTCACCTATTTCTATTCGAATTACATCCACACCATGATTTCTTTGGTTCACAAGAGGTTACGAAGGCCAGATGTCACACCTCAATTCCTACTGAATCAGAAGTATGAGTGAACTGTTTCCAAACTATGACTCACACCAGAATCTTAATAGACCGTATCAATAAATCATTCCAAACAAACTAACCATAAACAAAGAAATATACATAGCAGTGGATTTAAATAAATAAATGAACTAGTTTTCTATTCATAATTAAATAATTATCCAATTATGCCATCACCCACAATCATAAGTAATAATTTATTACATTGTCTATACCCAAACTGAAAGAATAAATAAATAATCTCCAAGGGAACATGCAGGAAGAGTACTCGTATGAGGCATTATGCTCGTCATCTACTGTTTGTATGTCAATAGCAGCCGTTGTCCCATACGCTAGGGCAGTCATGAAGTCCTCAATAGTATAACCTGCATCAACATCTGAAAAAGAGTATGTATATACGGGGTGAGCTCACAACTTAACTCAGTAAAACACAAGACCGATGCAACATAAAAAAATGTATGAGATAACATTATAATTGGGTCAGGTGT
The DNA here is from genome assembly GCA_028583415.1 of Protea cynaroides. Taxonomy (NCBI): domain Eukaryota; kingdom Viridiplantae; phylum Streptophyta; class Magnoliopsida; order Proteales; family Proteaceae; genus Protea; species Protea cynaroides. The sequence continues at coordinate 54,463,008 of CM053268.1, forward strand.
AACTTGCAAAATGCTATGGTAAGGTTTGACGGTCACAGCACCTCAATGCACGAGAGTGTGAACACACCCAATAGTCAAACTCCGATCCACACTACTGTTGTTGCCCCACATCACGCACTCAGGTATAAAGATAGAGCTAGAGTCTGACGGATAGATTAAGCCACCATTCCACGTCCTCTTCCTGATACCCTACCCTACACCAACCCCTAAACCCCTGTTGGCAAGGGCTTGCAAGTGTATTCCGTTTCTAACCAGTCCTATATGTCATCACAGTATCTATGACTTTACCTCAGCATAGCTCCCTACGACATAGAGATAGGGCTCGAGTTTGGTGGACAGGCGGAGCCACAATCCCACGTCCTCCTCTTGATACTTTTTTCGCACCAAGCTCGCTAAGGTAGACGGCAATATGAAAAGGTGTCAGTGTGATGATATATCCAAGACTCCACTCCCCTTTACATTCCACACACTAACGAAAACATTCACATGCTTAAACAAACAATATTCCTAGCATTTGAATATGCATGAATAGATAATAAAATTTAAATAATTAGATGACATGTGAAATGCACAGACAACAAGCAAATGGATACAAAAATAGATATGATTGCAACGGTTTATTGTTATTTATTTAATTAGGGTTGGGGTTCTTGTCCCTTACCTGATGCGTGACTGCAAATTCGCTCTGCCTCACAGAGTCCACTCACGTTGTCTACAAGTCCTACATGATCATATTTATAGATTAGAATTAAATTATTAGGGTTACAGTTGGTCAGAACCAAGTCTGGCCAATCAACTAGGCTTTGGTAAGCATACTGGTCGCGGTACCGGTCTCACTACTATAGTGAGACCGGTATGCGCCTACGGTATATACCGATCTCAATACCGGTCTTACTCAGAGTGAGACAGGAATGTGCCTGCGGTATATATCGCAGGACCATACCACATGACTTATTGTCCAGCTGGTATGCCCGGCGGTATGGGTTTGAGAGTCCAATTTCGGACCTTCCTCTCCCGTCGATCATTAGCTTGGTTTTAGGGTTCTTCCTAAATCATTCTAAGGTCCAAATACTTGTTTGGTCATCTAGGTTTCGTCGCAACCTTTTCAGAATGGATTTCGATGAGAACTAGGGTTTTGGGGTTCTAGGGTTTTGGATCATTACGCTGTTTCATAGCTTTGATCCGTAATCCCAACATTAATACAGAGGTTGAGCACTTACCGGTGTTTGTTGAATGACGGTGCTCTCCTCCAACGAAAAAATCCCCTTCTTGCACAGTCTCTTTCCTCCTTGCTCCTTCTCAAATCTCTTCCAGACGGTCTAAGGTTTTAGAATGTTTGAAAAGAATCTAAAGAGAAGGAATGATGCATATATATAGTAGGAGACCATTCTAGGAAGGTCTCTTACGTCTAAAAGGTTTCTTAAACTTGGATTTGGAGTGTGGGACCCGTTAGAGTTAGTCTCCACTCGTGAAAATATACCGGTTGCACATACCGGTCTCCTTCTAAGTGAGATCGGTACTGAGGCCGGTATATGAAAATTTGATTTTTAAGAATCGTTTCTCATATCTAGATGCCGTGGTTCGTCACCCGGCCTCGTCTTCCGGTCCGGTTATGATTGAGAGACCTGTCATGATGTAAACCATAAGTTAAACTGGATTTTCAGAGTATGGTTCTTACAACTCTACCACCCTTAAAAGAAATTTTGTCTTCGAAATTTGCATGTAGGTTTCACACTGGATCTGATCTTACTTTTGGTTTGCGATGACTTAATTTTGAATTTAAGATCTTTGAACAACTTTTTTTTGCCCCTCTGTTTTGAATCTGGATGCATCGATGATTGTGCTTGGATCATGCAAAGAGCGAGGAGAGAGTTACACGGTGGCGATTTCGTCTATTTCGTTCTTCAAACCAATCGTCTACAAGTTTCAAACTGATCATTTAATTGTTGATGTCAAAGCTTAGCGAGGAGAGAGTTACACAGTGGGATTTTCATTTGTTTCGTTCTTCAAACCAATTGTCTTCAAGTTTCAAACTGATCATTTAATTGTTGATGTCAAAGCTTAGAGACGAAGACAAAGAATGTTCTATAGAGTGAGAGAAAAATATCTCATATATTGAACTAACTAATTACAGAGAAGAACTACTCTATTTATATATAAGAGATTCTAATTAAATACCACAAGGCCATGTGACCTATTACAATATCACCATATGAAAAAACAACTTTATTGTTTGTGACCAGTTACAATATCACTATATGAAAAAACAACTTTATTGTTTACTGTTTAACAGTTGATGCAGATACGAATTTATTAGCAAAATGTTAAGAGTTCAACAAGGAGATAAGGTCTGCTTGATGCGATTGTCTGTCTATCTTGTTTTTGCCTGTATCATTGTCAGCTGCATGCATAACATCAAAGAAGTATGCACGGTAGGTTAAAAATTGTAATTCGTCAATCATCAAATAAAGAATTTAAGACTTTTATTACTAAAACCATTTGCACTGTGGCAACTATATCTTCATCAACTCTCAAATTACTCATGCCGGAAATTTCAGGTGAGGATGACCCATATTTTGCACAAAAACACCATTGAACCTTCATCAACATAGGGCGTGACATTGTTTGTATGATCAGTCTGTTCAACAAGTAGTCCTGTCAATGTCAAAATAGATTAATATTGTTGTTTCCAATGTTAATGTAGAACTTTGCTGAGGTTTATTATTATAATAATAATAATAATTATTATTATTATTATTATTATTAATTCTTATTTTATTTTATTTACTTTCTAAGAGTTAATATTGCTGTTACATGAGCATGAATCAGATTTTCACTCTTAACGTTTGCACCTATAAATAGGTTGCTAAGTTGGATATATTTGTCTCAATATCTGGGGCTTCCCTTATGATTTACAAATAAATCTGTAATATGTCTACCCAGACCTAAAGTTTCTAGGAATTTGGTCTTGTTTGCAACAACTCATATCTGTTCCCATGCTGAGTTGCACTCTGGAACTGAGTCGTGATTCTGGCAGCGGAAACAGATATGAGTTGTTTGCAACAACTCATATCTGTTCCCATGCTGAGTTAGCAATGTTAATTGACTCAACCTTGGTGTTTTTTGATGTTTTCTCTTGTTGGGAGGATAATAATCTCAGCTTTACCCTCCCCCATCCGAGAAGAGGCACCCGCCATCGAAGGCCGCCCGGTTATCTTGAAGACGTGTGAATTTTTATGTGGTATCATTGGCTAAGTTCCAGTTAGTGTAAATGGGGTTTCCCATTCTTTGGTCTGGTGAGTTAGTATGCATTTTGGGCCGCCCTTGTTTGGGTTTGGTCTTATTGGGTCTGCTTTGTGTTGACATTGCTCCGCTCATTTTTGTTCTGGCACCCATATTTTATTGGGCTAGCTTGTTTGTGTTCTCTATTTTTTGGTGGGGTGGGTTCGGATTATTTTGGTCAACAGATATTGAAACACTGATACCAAGTGGTCTGGAGTATATTTTCTCTTCAATTCCATTTCTGCCACTAAAGATGCAATTCTTTACTTTATCGTGCTCCACTTCATAAAATAAGGGAACATTGTGATTTCCTTTCAAAGCAGGCAACGAGTTTCAGGACAAGCAATCCATGCATGACACTGAAATTTCTTTGAGAGATCTAGAAGATAAGCTTGCACTTGTTATATATCTCTCAGGGCATGTAGAGGAAAGTGGGTATGGAGAAGAAAAAGACATAGGTATCTTTTATCTTTAAACTTTGAAGGGATGTATTTATTCATTGATGATAATTTTGATTGACATTTATCCTGAAGGCTGGGCAGGACATTTGGACTCTCCTTTTTGTGGCAACCTTGACATGGTAGGTTCGATCAACTTTACCTTCTGAAACACATACATGGTTTAGCTCGAGAGAGTTAGACAGGAAATGTAGTTACTTGTGCCTTTTTCCTTTTTCCTTTTTCCTCATTCTTATTTACTGGACATTTTTTTTCTCCTCCTTATTTACTTGATCAACTTTTTCTCATTCTTACTCGTAATCTATCAGTTAGATGTGTTATCTGTTATATATATATTGTAGTTATGATAGATGATCGAATCATCAACAATTGATGAGAGCATACCCAAATCTTGTGAAGGACAGAACCTTCAGTCTTGGTGATCTACTCCTCAGGGCTGCCATGCATGTTTAGACAGAGATCAAGCCAAAAGAAATTTATCCCATATTGGGAGGGGTCCTTACGCCATCTGTGAAGCTCATGATAGCGGTACTGATCATTTGAGTCGATTGGATGGAACCATACTCCACGTCCCCTCAATGGCTGTAGGCATAAACGGTATTACTCAATATAAATGTTTATAATGTATGAGAATGCATCAATTGGAGAAGAATGAATTTCGGAATTTCTAATGCTCTGTAAATTTACAATTAGTGCACACTGGCGCTGCATATAAAGGTCAAAAGGGGAGATACTCAAGGTGTTGCAGATAGCCTAGGAGCCGAAGAACTCCCAGTTTCAGAGAACAGATCAGATATCATCATTTGATCCTTATTGGCCTCCCACTCTTTCCAGTACAAAGAGAGGGTATCCATTAGGTACGGAGGGATCTTCATGTCCTTGACAAAATGGGCTTCATCAACAAGGCGATCAGCTTCTTCCAGATGCCATCGTGCTTTTGCCTTCATTACTCCAATCAAGATAAGGAAGCTATTTGCATCTTCTCTGTGGACTTTCGCTCTCGCCAACAAAGATGCAGTCTCTGATTTTTTCTTCTCTTCCATGTCCCGTGCTAAACACCGCAGCCATGCCTTCCCCATCAATGCCCTCAGTGCAGGAAGCTCTACTCCCAGGGCCTCTCCGTCTCTCAACAATGATATCCAGTCACGACCTTCCCTTTCCGACAGTGATGCATACGTCCTGTCTCGCATAGAATGGAGAAGGCGGCACAAATCAATGAAGAGACCAGACCGAATGGCAAGAGAATTTACTGTGCATGAAGCAAGCTCTCTTTTAAAATGATCCATGAGTTGGCGAGCCTCTGTCTTGTAACATGAAGGAAAGACAAAACCTGGTATGCTCCTATTGACATAAATCACCTTGAATTTCTCTCCTTCATAAGGATCAATGAAGCTTTTCATTGTATAGTCCCATGTCCCCTTGCTCTCTAGTTCAGAAGCTTGGGGTGATGGAGATATCACCTGTGTATACCAATGCACCACTTGAAGAATGTCCGGCTCCTCAGGATGTCCTTCAAGAGCTTTGCCAGAAGCATCTCTACTCAAGACTAGATCTTGATTATTCCCCCCTTGAACCCTTTTGGTTCTCGGCATGTCACTGGTTGTTGGAGATGACTGAATTCTTTCTCTCTTCACCACCAGAGATCTCCCATCAATTTCCAGAGCTTATGTAACATACCGAAGACATCAGTGTTAGGAATTAACAACACAGAAGAAAAAAAACACAAAAAAGAAATCGAATACACAAAGAAAACAATGATTTTACATAATTCACCCAAGATGATCTATAACGATGGGAGAATGATCAATTACAGTTTCACTATTCCAATGAAGAAATTATAAACCCCTGTCAATCTCCTTACCAGATCACGAGAAGCCCTAAATAACAGGTAAACACAGTTGAATCTAAGAAATGAGATGTCATATATAAGTTTGATAGAACTTTACCTTTTCTCGGTCTCTTCAATGGCGGCATCCAATTAGGGCCGCCGGGAGAAGAGTCATTTGTCGATTGTGAAGACTCAGCTTGACGCTTGTGTGACTGAATCTCAGCCATCGTCTCTGACAATTCTACAATAAACGAAAAGTATTGTGGGGCATCTATGAAATCAGAGAATTCAAGAGGGTTTTTAACAATTTCATAATAATCTCCAACTTCATTAGGTCTGAAAAATAAAGGCAGGCGTGAGTAGTCTACCTACCATGTGATTCATCCATTCCCCAAGCATCATGACCGTATGAGGCTAAGGGCGCCTCATCTCCTACCTCTTCAGCCACAATTGCACCTTGTATCTCTGCAGCCATCTCTGTTTCTACCTCTGGGTGATGAAGAGGAGCTTCAACTCGTTCATCATCATGACAAGAACCCATGAAGTAACCCAACTCAATCTGGCCTTGAACTTGCCGTACTCTCTCAGGGAAATTAAGCCTTGCTTTCCTTCCTTGAAACCTGAGAGCCGCCTTGTCATAAGCCATGGCTGCATCCTCGGCATTTGCAAATGTGCCAAGCCACGCTCTGGATGCTTTTTTTGGGTCACGGATCAGTGCTGTCCATTTATTCCATGACCTTTGCCTGACTCCTCTATAATGCTTCTTCCTCCCTTTACACATGAAAAGAGATATCGATCCATTAAGAGTTTATATAAGAATTTGACCTAATTTCTTACCAAAACAATATAATCATCAATTAAGAAACTTGAGTACCTTCTCTTCTCTTCTCTTCTCTTCTCCTCATAAATCAATAGCAGAACAGAAAAAGAAGAACATGATAAAGGTTATGAAAGAGATAACTGGGTAGATGTAAGAAGTAAAGATACCTTGATTCTGCATAGGCTGATGAGATGGGTCGTTAGACTTTGCTGCTGTTGTTATTGGGTATCCTTGAACCTGATGAACAGACTGATTATGGGGAAACTATGGCACGTCTTGTTCACTCATCATTTCAATTCTTGCAATGTACAGCAAATTTTAAGAGATGAGTCCACCGGTGTGGGCAGGGTTTAGATGGGATTTGAATTTGTGTAGAGAGATTTTTCACTCATTTGGAGAATACCCTTTTCCCTACCACCACTTGGCTCTGACTTCACGATCATTCTATTGTTAGAATGAATAGTTCTTCAACCAGAGGAAAAGATGAGGGGTTCTAAGAATGGGCTATTTGTTTCTGATTGCTTCAAAGCTAAATGCAATTGAATGCGATCGAGTCAGGTTGCTTGTGAATCACAGGTTGATGGGGACCTCCTCACGCCACGTGCTTTCATTATGTTGGAACATGTAAAAAAGAATCTTTTGCTGAGTAAGTCAACCCAATAGGGAGCCATATTTGACCTCAATTCAATGAAGGTTGCGTTTGAGTTAAAAAAAAAAGGGAGTACGTGAGAGGACAAAAAATCAAACTTGACACTTGCCCAAAAAAAAAATCAAACTTGACGACAGGGAGACCGTGTGTGGGTCAAGTGTTCTACATGATAAACAAATAGGAGAAACATGTAGATGATCCGAAGTCATGGATGAGGAGATTTCATGAAAATGATTTGTTCATGTAGATGATCCGAACTTATCGTTAATGAAATTTCATGAAAAATATTTGTACATACAGATGATCGGAACTCAATAAATAATTGAACACATTTTTGTTTATAGATTTGGGGATTGGGGGGGTGCATTCAGATGTCCAACTTATAGATTCAAGTAATTCCAACTCATCGATTCAAGTAATAAACAGTGGAAGGGATGGAGGAAGAACAACATGAAGAAAATATAAATAATAAAATATGATGTAAAATAATATAATCTTTGGTAAGCGAATTTATTTATAAGAGTGGGATATGAGTGATAGGGGTGTTCATTTTGGGAACGAGCCCATAGCTTAGATTGAACCGGCTGAATTAACCCAAAATCAACGGCCAAATAGTTACCGGATATTTTTCGGGTTGAAGTACATGGCTTGAAAATTTGGATCGATGAGTCCGAACCAGTAATGGCCTGGACCAAATTGATATAAACCAAATATTAAACCTTAGCTTCATTATTTCAACTTCTTGATAGATTTAATGGGTTTTTTTTTACCGGGTTTTCAATCCAAATTTGCCTGTTAGTTAATGTATACAGTGCATTCCACCCACCCCGAATCCCTTAATGGGCATGTTTTAATCAGACCTTGTAAAACTTGACACCGATTTAACCCTAACCGACCGTTGACACTCAATCCCACCTCTGTCTTTACATCGAAATTGCTATATTGGATATGCCTCAGTTTAAGCACTTGAAGGACGAGTCAACCATCTATTGACGGATAACATTTATGCACATCCATCACCATTGAAATAGTATTAGTATGCCTATTTACATCTTTTAATTGTGTAGATTCTTTGGTTCAGAAGATTGGATGGGTGACGAGGAGGTGACTCTTCAATATCCATTTTTTCTGTTTTGGTTGAATGATTAGCATGATCTTTGTATAATATTTTGGAATGCTAGAAATACAAATGCAGGAGTTGGTTAAGTAATTTGTTTATACCTAATCAAATCATTAAATAGCATTTTCCAAAAGAAGGAGTAGATATAGGTTGTTTTTTTTTTTTTTTTTTTAAATAATTTATTGCTCCAAAAAAAAAAAAAAAAGAGAAAAGAATATGGGAAAATCACTCCCCACACAATAAGGAGAATACTACAAACCAAGGATTTGAATTTTAGTTTAGTGCTTGGTTTTGGCCAAGCCAAATCAAAATTTCGACCATATCAGTTGAAATTTTGCCGAAACCAGGTAAAAAAAACTCATATTTTGAACTTGGTCTAGTGGCCAACAAAATTATTTTTGAATCTAAATATTTTTTTTTTCTATAATGCAATTTTAACCTTTTTAACATATCCATTGTATCATTTGCACACAAAAAATAAAAAATGGTAATTCTATGTCTATATCCTAGCATGCTAATGTATGTAATGAGTGAGAAGAGTAGTAAATTAGAAAGAAAATAACAAACTAATGAAGAAATTTGGAAAAAACAAAGTAACAAACTAAAGGTCAGCAATGAAGAAAATTTGGAAGAAAATCAGAGACAAAGGAGGGGGCGCCTAAGCCCCGGTTACCCTCCGATGCTTAAGTGAGATTCCCAAGGTTAGTCAAGAGATAGCGGAAGGCTATCTCCGGTTTAGAGAGAGAGTGGGACGATGAATGAGTTTGAGCGTGTGGGATGAGCAATAATAGCTTGTAGCTTGTAAGTGCCTTAGGGTTTACCTCGAGGGATGACCCCTACTTATAGATTGGGAAGGGCATGGAGGCACCGGGACTCGGGGAAGTAGATCGCCAATGGACTCCTGTGTCGGACTAGGGGACACTGGGTGGCGAAATCGTAGGAGTCGGAGACCTCCAAGGAAGCTAAGTGGGACTATTTGGTGCCCCCCCGGGTAGTCGGTGTCCTGGGCGGGAGAAGGACTCCTCGGGGGTGTCCTAATCACATTAGGACTCGGCTTCCATCCGAGTCGTAGCCGAGTGGCCGAGACCCGCCCCGGTGAGGCCAAGCGCAAAATCCCCGTTGCGAACATGAAGACACTCCAACCCAACTTAACACGTGTAAGATTTTAAGTGGATGTGTCATTTCCCTCCTAACAGGAACTATACTACAAACACAAGAAGTAAGCCATCAAAAGATGGAAACCAAAAAAAAAAAAAAAAAAAAGGGACCAAGAATAACCAACCCAACAAGATCAAGCCCAATTATGGACAGCCCAAAAAAACACCAATTCACTGAGAGAGAGAAACCCTAAAAGCACTAGAAAAAACATAGCTCTGAAATGAAACAGACTAACAAGACAAAAGAAAGCTCACACGTCTTCAAGATGACTGAGAGGCCTTCGACGACGGTTGCTTCTTCTTAGAAAAACAAGGGTAAAGTTGCAGTTGTTGTCCTCCCAACAAAAAGGGACATTGGGAGGATGACTCATCGTTGTCTGAAGATTCCTCGTTTAGGTGCCTCGCAAGGTTATCCGGGTCTGAGGTAAATCTTTACAGGATTAACGAAATAAGAAAGGAAGTGGATTTCGAGAAAATGGAGAGATAAAAGGAAAGAGACGAAAAAAAAAAGGGAGCCAAAGGACTAGTCACAGCTAAGAAGAATACTAGAACTCATTATACATGAATTCACAGATAGGGTTGTTGGATAATTGACTTCCAACCAGACATCTAGGTTGAACAGTTGACCTCAAACAAATGGATGGGTTATTCTTTTTGTGTCTTCCGAAATTGCATTATCTTTTATTCTTGCAAAGTTAAATCTAGCAGGTGCCAATAGGATAATGGGGAATCTACCCTAAACTGATTCTATTCTTCCTATTAGGAGCTCAGTGGTTGGTTGATAGTCTATGTCGACTGTTGAGTAGATATGAAAGTAAGGTTGTGTTTTTGTTTGGTCGCAGAGGGTGAAAGTTCATGGGAAAAGTTATTTTTGAGTTTTGTTTTATCAATCTATTTAGTTTATGTTTATTATAACAAAAATACTCATTAACGAGTATATCCGAAACAGTATTTTTCTCTCACCCTCTCCAGCTCTGGACCAAATCCAAGGATTGTCAATAATTGCATTTGAGGTAATATTTTTGGAAAGTGTTACAGGCTTTTTTTTGGGTAAGTAGAAAGTGTTACAGTTTTTGCTCTTTGATTGTAAGGAATTCTATGGTGACTACTCTTTTGTTCTCTTCTTGAATTTAGAAAATAATTGTGCTCACAGAATGGAATGCATTCTCTGGAGACGTGTGCATGGTCTAGAGCTGGCTCTGGATGACATTTCCTACGAGACTGGCATTTCAATAGCTAGGATATCAAGGCACTGAAGCAGCAGGGAACACTTGCTGTAAGTTACCTGTTGCAGAATTCCTGAGCTCAAAATTCTGGAGGACAATAGAAACCTAGAAATGCCCAAAGTAAAATAGAATTCTTCATCCTTTCAATAGCCATCAACGACTCTAGCGGCTAAATTCTAAATTCCAGACTTGTTCCCCAAATCCTTTTTCCCATTGACTTGTTCTTCAAATCCTTTCCACGATTGTCGGTGTGCAAGGATCCTACAAACATATAAGCCATCCACAGTACCACCAATTTGAGTTTTGGTTTTCTACATATAATATGTTTCATTATTTAAAAAAAAAAAGTTACGAGACTTCATATTCAAAAAAATATAAAAAAATCTTTTAAAAAGACAAGACACGTATAATACATGTATTCTATGTGTATTTACTAACTACGAACAATTCAAAAGCTCTACAGTGTTTTCTTTCTTTATATATATATATATATATAGAGAGAGAGAGAAAGAAAAATTTGCAGGGTCAAACCCATAGTTAGTAAATACTTACTGTAAAAATTTTACATATTTTATATGTGAAGACTTTTCAAAACTGTAATATTTTAGTTTTTATGTTTGATGAGATGATGGTTTTTTATTTTATATATTTGATGGATGATAATTTTGTGTGGGATTTAATGGATTGAAAAGTTTTTTATTTATAAATTCTATTTATATATTAATATTTTATTTGTTAAATGCTATAGATGTTTATTGCATAATGAATATATGTCAATATTTTTTATCTTGATTTTTCTACAGACTATCGTATTATACACGTATTAAACGCCTACCATATTAATGCTGTACATGATTTTTTAAAATAGATTATTGGTCCCATTATAAAAGTCTGACTCCTTTTACTACCCGTGCATATCTATATCCGATTTTTTATCGTATCTAAATTTACTAACTATGCTCCATAGTCTCCCATTAATTTTTTTTTATTGAGCTTAACCCTCTCATCTTCTCTCACAGCTGTCCTGTCTCTCGGGTCTCCAGTTCCAGCCGAAACCTTAACAAACCTCATCCGCATGATACACCCCCTCACACGCAAATCCACATCGTCTCCCGCCTGGGTTTGGGCGGGAGACTGGGCGGCCCGAATGGATGGCCACCGTGTGGCACTCGGAGGGATCCGAGCCCTCCATTTGAGCCAACCCTCCAGTCGGCTCAGCTTGTCCACTGGGCGGTCGGCTCGGATGGAGGGCTCGGATCCCTCCGAGTGCCACATGGCGGCCATCCATCCGGGCCGCCCAGTCTCCCGCCCACCCAGGCGGGAGACGATTTCTGTTCCCCTTCTTCTAGCGTTTTAGTTGGGCTTTATAACCTCTTTTGGAAAGACCAAAATGCCCTCCCCCCAATCTGATCTGTTTTTTTTTTTCTAAATAATAAGACCTAAACTCCATTGAGAAAAACGAAACCAAAACACCACATATTCCAGATGGAAAGCCAGTAACCAAACCTCATCGAAAAAACAAAAAATCGTCCCCCAATCGCAGGAGTTCCAATCGCCAGTATTGATAGGTACGTCCACTTAACTCGTTGGATTGACGATTGGAGCCTCCAGCGATTGGAGACGGACTCCAAACTCATCATCAACAGATTGAGTTGTAGCAATGCTACTGGGGAGATTTACGGAAACCACAAAGACAATGAGGAATGTCCTTGATCCACAAGCAGCTGGTTCAGATTGAGTGAGAGCCAGCAATCCAGTCTGTTAGATCTTCTGCAGGTATGCCTTTGGATTTTGATTTGTTTATCTCCTGCCGTTCTTCGTTCTCAGGAATTGCATTTTATGATCTAATATGTGTTCACAATTCTGTTTACTGTAACTTCTATATGGTTATTAGAATCAGTTAATTAATGTTCCTGGTCAATTATTCACCAAAAGAATTATGTTATCGAGAAATTCCAAGTCCATGTTTTGTAGGACTGGGTAGTTGGCTTATGATAGCTTTTGGTTCGTTCCCACAAAATATTCATGCATATACTTAGGGAACCTTTATTTTCTTCCATCTCATTCAACCCCAGAATAAGGATTGAATGACAGACACCCTTTCCTTACTTTCAACCTCAAGTTTAACTCCAATAAAATGTTGTTATAGCTTTCAAGTCATGGACTAGCTCTTTATCTTCATATTTATATAGTTGACTCTAATTTTCCTGTACCACAGCATTAAAGTAAAATATAATGGTAATGTAACATGAACTTCACCTGTATTCCTTTATTTCGAGCCCTTCATCACATGGGTAAGTCTTCCCTGCTTTCATTGCTTGGATTCGATTCCACCACGGATGGCCCATTGGGTTTCTTGGGCAGGAGAGGAACGATAGTGTCCCGCAAGAAGGGAGCTAGCCCAACAGTCTGGATGTGGTTCCAAATCAGAATCCAAGACAATGTTGATCTGCTCCACTACACTAAGACTGGAGCAATTTGCCTAATTTTTGCAATACTTCTGATGTCCTTCGGTATATGTTTTGCCATGTAAGACTAGTATATAGTCGTAGATCAGTGTTGTTTTCTTGGTTGTAGATCATAGTTCTGTAGCGAAGCTAGGCTGTTGAGTAGGGATGCCTAACAAAGTGATTGTGAATAATTAGGCTATTCTGCAGCTGGTTCATATGGTGATGCTGCCGGTCATGGTTCAATGGATGAAACTTAAGGGCCATCCCTGCTCTGGACCAAATCCAAGGATTGTCAATAATTGCATAGATGGTAATACTTTGGAAAATGGTTACAGGTATTGCTCTTTAATTGTAAGGAATTCTCTGGTGACTCTACTCTTGTTCTCTTCTTGAATTTAGATATCCATTGGGAGCTCACAGAATGGAATGCATTCTCTAAAGACGTGTGCATGGTCTAGAGTTGGCCCTGAATGAGATGAATGGCATTTCAATATCTAGGATATCAAGCACTGAAGCAGCAGAGAGAGAACACTTGCTGTAGGTTACCTGTTGTGGAATTCCTGAGCTCAAATTTCTGGAGGACAACGGACAGCCGGTACCCATGCTCCAGGTTATCTTCTGCTGGGGGATCACTAACTGTGTTTCTGAACGTGGCTGATAAAGATAGAAGTTCTGGTCCCTTGAAGGTGGATAAACAGAGATTCTGCCTCTGGAGTGGTGGTGATGTATTTATTGTGAATCCACTGGCCCAGATTCATAGTGATTCGAGGTCAAATTCAGAGGTTTACTCAAATAGACACAATCCATGGTCCTGGGGGAGGGGAGGCCATAGTGGACGTGGCCTTGATGTTGTTTCTTCTGTCACCGGTTGACATAATTCACCAGGTGACTGAAAAGCAAATTCTGAATTTTGTGATATAATTTACTTCATTTTAGTCTTAGCTAGCAGGTTTACTGTGAATCACTTGAAGCTCTTATTGTTGCTTTCAAGTCCTTCTAGCTCACATTTCATGGTCTATCTTGTCCAGCAGGGTATCTAGATGTGGATATGGTTTTTGTGTTTGAATTTGTTTAGACCTTGAACTTCATTCAGCATACCGGATTGGATCCGTACACCAATCCAGATCAGATCGGTTTTGGACATGGCCAGATACCTGGATTTATAATAACCTTGATGTGGATGGTGCCTTAATGGAGCTTCTGATACATTGTGATATTGGAAGTAAGGCATCAGAAAGCAGAAGATCGAATGGCCATCTATCATCAACAATTGATGAGAGCAGACCAAAATCATGTGAAGGATAGAACCTTCAGTCTTGGTGATCTATTCCTCAAGGCCGCCATGCATGTTCAGAGTTCAGACAGAGACCAAGCCAAAATAAATTTAGCCCAAATTGGGAGGGGTCTTTACATGATCTGTGAAGCTCATGAAAGTGGCTACTTATCATTTGAGTCGATTGGATGGAACCATGCTCCACGACCCCATCAAAGGGGGTAGGCATAAATGGTATTACTCATAATGTAAATGTTTATAACGTATGAGAATGCATCAATTTGAGAAGGAATTTCTATTGCTCAGTAAATTTACAATTAGTGCCCATTGGCGCCGCAAGGTAAGAAAAAGGGAGAAACTCAAGGTGTTGCAGATGGCCCGGGAGCCGAAGAACTCCTAGCTTCAGAGAACAGATCAGTTATCATCCTTTGATCCTTAATGGCCTCCCAGTCTTTCAAGTACAAGGAGAGCGTATCCACTAGGTAAGGAGGGATCTTCATGTACTTGACAAAACGGGCTTCATCAACAAGCCGATCAGCTTCTTCGAGATGCCATCGTGCCTTTGCCTTCATCACTCCAACCAAGATAAGGAAGCCATTTGCATCTTCTTTGTGGGCTTTTGCTCTTGCCATATAAAGACGCAGTCTCTGATTTCTTCTTATCTGCCATGTCCCGTGCTAAACACCGTAGCCAGGCCTTCCCCACCAATGTCCTCAGTGCAGGAAGCTCTACTCCCATGGTCTCTCCTTCTCTTAATGATGATACCCAACCGTGAGCTTCCCCTTCCGCCAGTGATGCATATGTCCTGTCTCGCATAGAATGGAGAATGCGGCACAAATCAATGAAGAGACCAGACCGAATGGCAAGAGAATTTACTGTGCATGAAGCAAGCTCTCTTTTAAAGTGATCCATGAGTTGGCGAGCCTCTGTCTTGTAACATGAAGGAAAGACAAAACCTGGTATGCTCCTATTGACATAAATCACCTTGAATTTCTCTCCTTCATAAGGATCAATGAAGCTTTTCAATGCATAGTCCCATGTCCTCTCGTTTTCTACTTCAGAAGCTTGGGATGATGGTGGTATCACCTGTCTATACCAGTGCACCACCTGAAGAATGTCATGCTCTTGAGGATGTCCTACAGGGGCTTCACCCGGAGAATCTCGACTCAAGACTGGCTCTTGATTATTCCCCCCTTGAACCCGTCTGGGTCTCGACGAGTCACTGGTTGTTGGAGAAGGCTGACTTCTTTCTCTTTTCACCTTCCCCACTGGAGATCTCCCATCAGTTTCCAGAGCTTTTGTGACAGGTCAAAGACATCAGTGTTAGGAATTAACAGCTCGGGAAAAACATGAAAGAGAAATTGAGCACACAATGAACACAATTTACATGGTTAACCCAAGATGGGCTACAGTCACGAGAGAATGATCAATCACAGTTTCACTATTTCAATGAAGAATTACAAAACCCTCGTTAATCTCCTCCCCATATCACTCTATATAAAGAGAAATTCGAAACAGTAAACACATAATTGAAGCTAAGAAAAGAGATATCATATGTAAGTTTGATAATAAAACTTCTTTACCTTCTCTCGTCCTCTTCATCGGCAGCATTCGATTAGGACCGCCTAGAGAAGAGTCATTCGTCGATTGTGAAGACTCAGCTTGACGCTTGTGTGACTGAATCCCAGCCATCGTCTCTGACGATTCCACCATAAACGAAAAGTATTGTGGTGCATCTATGAAATCAGAGAATTTAAGAAAGTTTTTAACAATTCCATAATAATCTCCAACTTCATTAAATAAGAAAAATTAAGGCAAGGCCGCAGGCGTGAGTACTCTACCAACCTTGTGGCTCATCCATTCCCCCAACATCGTGGCCGTCTGAGGCTAAGGGTGCCTCATCCCCTACCTCTTCAGCCACAGTTGCATCTGTGCCTTGTCTCTCTGCCTCCATCTCTGGTTGATGAAGAGGAGATTGAACTCGTTCAGCATTATCATGATAAGAACCCATGAAGTAACCCAACTCAATCCGGCCTTGAACTCGCCGAACACGCTCAGGGAAATTAAGCTTAGCTTTGGCTCCTTTGAACTTGAGAGCAGCCTTGTCATAAGCCATGGCTGCATCCTCAGCACTGTCAAATGTGCCAAGCCATACTCTGGATGCCTTGTTTGGGTCACGTATCTCTGCTGCCCATTTACCCCATGGCCTTTGCCTGATTCCTCTATAATGCCTCTTCCTCATGTAATTCCCTTCACAATTCACAGTTTCACACAAGAAAAGAGACATCGATCCATTACTGAGTTTATGCAAGAATCTGACCCAATTTCTTATCAAAACAATATAATCGTCAAGTAAGAAACTTCTCTTCTCTCTCTTCTCTTCTATTCATTAAAAGAAAAGAAAGAAAAGAAGAGGAGAAGTTTTTGAAATAAGCAAGTGAGTAGATGTAAGAAGTAAAGATACCTTGGTCCTGCATAGGCTGATGAGATGGGTTATAAGACTCTGCTACTGTTGTTATTGGGTATCCTTGAAGCTAATATGCAGACAGATCATGATGGGGAAACCATGGCAGACATGTCTTGTTCACTCATAATGTCGATTCTTGCAATTTACAGGAAATTTTAAGAGATAAGTTCACCAGTGTGGACAGGGATTAGATGGGATTTGAATTTACGTAGCGAGATTTTCCAGTCACTTGAAGAATTTTCTTCTTCCCCGACACTCTGTTCTTAGAGTCAAATAGATCTTCAAAATTTTCCATTTGACCGCCGGGAGGAAAAGATGTGGTTCTAAGCCTGAGCTATTAGTTTCTGATTGCTTCAAAAGCAAATGCAAGTAAGGCGACCGATTTAGGTTGGCTTGTGAAAGGGGACCTCGTCAGCCCTCACAATGTCAATAAAGGCTGCGTTTGAATTAAAAAAGAGAAGAGCACAAATGATTAAGTCAAGAATAACAGTTGGTCTGCCGTTTTCAAACCAAAAAAATCAAACTTGACGACAGCATTAGAGCGGCGTTAACTTGAATGCCACAG
This sequence comes from Protea cynaroides, assembly GCA_028583415.1. Classification (NCBI taxonomy): domain Eukaryota; kingdom Viridiplantae; phylum Streptophyta; class Magnoliopsida; order Proteales; family Proteaceae; genus Protea; species Protea cynaroides. The sequence continues at coordinate 54,480,303 of CM053268.1, forward strand.
TTTCTCTTTTTTGTTCCGTCTCACTCGGTCTCTCACTTGTAGACGTGAATTTTATTTCCTATACTCGAGAAACAACCCTTGCCGTGCTCTGCTTCTCAAAATTCCTCATGCTTTTTAAAGAATGGGAAAATGATGTTCTAAATAGAAATTTACACCTTTTTTTATTTTAAAGAATGGAAAAATGATGTATTAAATGGAAATTTACACGCATTTCTGATAAACTAGCTATATGTCGCAAACGGCCATGTGGTAAGTGCCTGTTTGGTAACACTCTGTTTCGGCTCTGTTTTTGATTTAGACTCCCAGTGAGTCATTTGGGAGCTATTTGGGTGCCAGAAAGTGTTTGGTAATATCATATTGATTCCAGCTCTCATGGAGTCAACCGGTTCAAAAAATGACTCTCAGAGCAAAAATTTGAGAGTAAAAAATACTTGTTTTTCCAGAGCCAGAGCCAAAAGAGAGAGTAGAAAATTGGAAGTCATAGCCCACTACCGCCACCACCCCCACCATCCACCACCCACTATCCACCACCACCACCATTGCCACCACAGCCACTGCCGCTGCTGCTGCCACCACCACCACTACCACCGCCTCCTCCGCCACCGCCACCACCACCACCACTGCCTCCACCACCACCACCATCTCTGCCACCACCACCCCCGACCCACCACTACCCACCACCACTACCACCACCACCCATCACCACTACCACCACCACCCACCCACCACCACCACCATCACCACTGCCGCCACCACCACTGCCCACCACCTACCACCACCACCACAACCACTACCCCCACCCCAGGCGCCATTGTCGTCACCACCACCACCACCCCACCGCCACCACCACCAACATCCCACTGCCACCGCCACCGCCACCACCACCACCAGCAGATCTGGAATCCATTTCAGATTCATTTTTATCAAACAACCTTCTATTCTCAATGAGCTTTGGAATTGATTCTAGAGTAGCGTTACCAAACAGGCTCCTGCTCTCAATAAGCTCTAGGAAAAAATGGGAGCTCAAAAATGATTCTCGAGCAAGAGTCAGCGAGCCGGAGTCAGAGTGTTACCAAACAGGCCTTAAAGGACAACCAGTTGTACAATTGCAGATTCCAATTGTCTGCCCGTATATTTCATAGGGGACGATTTTGATGTTCCGCATATTCCATGGAAGGCAAGAATTCAACTTTACCATATATAACTCTGGTAGATCTGACTATGTTAGAGTTTGGAAGATCTTGTAAGTTGGGTGGCCCACATGCCACCTGGCCCCACCTATGTTGGATGATTAACATTAGGATCCTGTGACATGTGGCACTCAGATCACCGTCGATCCTTAATGGGAGGAGATGATTGATCTATAAATAGTCCAAGGGTGGGGTCCTGTGTACACTTACACAATAGAGAATTTCCATTACGTTCTCTTTGTCTGAGAATAAGGAGTACATAGAAACCCTATCTCCTTCCCCTCTCTCTCTTCTCTTTGTCTTTGTGCAGAAGGACATATCAAGGTAGATCAAGAAGAGGACATCGGTTGGACGGACACCGGCTGGAACAGATCCCTACACTACGGGTATGTCAAATCTTATTCCGCATAGACATACATATGGGTTGTAGCTTTTGTCTTACATTTGGTATCAGAGCATGTATTCCCGCTCTCTGTCCACCTAAAGTATATGTGGTTTTCCCCTTAACTTTTCCGACAGAACCAAGCATGGAAAGCATATACATATATATTTTTTTGTTTAATACTAAAGAATCGGCCAGCCAGTGAAGGTGTGCACCCTTTTGGCTGCCGACCATAGGCCAGCAGGTCAGCGGGCACACACCCGCAAGCTGCCGGCCAGCCGAAACCAAAGAACCCGCATCTTGGGCCCCGACCTTGCAGGCCCACCGACACCCAACCAGCAACAATGACTACTGGCGGTGGCGCTTAGTTGCGGCGAGGCCAGCCCGCAACAGCCAGCCTACCGCAACCTTGCGCGGCCAGCAACCGCTTGCATAACATATTGTGTTGCCGGTTGGTAATGGTGGCGGCAATTTTTGGTTGCGGCGGCGTCGTGGTAGAAGCCGTTACATTTTGAGCTGTAACGCATACGTTGAAAACTTGAATCGATAACGGTTAGAGGTCTAACCGATGGCATGTTTTGAAAATTGATTATGTTTCTGATGTTGTTTGGAAAGTCAATACGTTAGTGCGTTTTGTTTTCTAATTGTTGAAAGCCCATCTTTAATGAGCTTTATTATTGTTTTATGGGCTGACCGGCCCATTTACTATTTAAAGAATTCGTTTTTGTTTTCTAATGTTTAAAGCCCATCATTAATGAGATTTAAGTAATGGCCGATCCAAGCCCATCATTATGGTTGGACCTATTTGGTTGGGTTTGTTCCCGTTTTGACCCAGACCTTTTGAACCAAGTGATTCTATTATTTGGTGATAGTTAATATTATTGACTGCTTTTTATTATTTTTCACCATGATATAGTTATGAATCGAACGTCACTATTTTAGTGACTGCACTTTATGACAGTTTGTTCTGAATGTTGCAAAAGTTAAAGAACAGTGATTATATTTGTTATGACAGTGTGTTCTGAACGTCGCTAAAAATCTAGTGTTCTTGTAGTGACATTTACAGATTTACAGACAGACAGAACGTCACTGTATCTATAAACAGAACAGAATGTATTAAGGACTGTTTTAGTGACATTTAAAGACAGAACACCACTGTATATAGATGTACATATCAGAATGATTTATCTAAATTTTTAGTGACATTATAGTATAAACGCCACTAAATATATGAATACAGTGAGGTTTTTTTGAGTCACTGTTTTAGTGACAGTAACAAACGCCAATAAAAGTTAGTGTTACATAAAGTAAATAATAAGCCATTAAGAATTCTTTAAAATTATTTGGCTTATGTTAACACTTATGAATGTTTGTTTAAAGGATGCCATAAATGATTAAAATGCCCTTATAATAAAGTTGTGTTAAAAATCAAGAAAACCATTAGGTTTATATTTTAACACATATAAGTGTGTTTCTCAGGATGTCATAGATGACAAATATGCCCTTATAATAAAGTTTTGTGTTAAAATCAAGGAAATAATTAGTTTTATATTTTAACACATATAAGTGCCTATTTAAGGATGTCATAAAAGATTGAAATACCCTTCTAGTGGTAGGCATTAGAAAATTGCATCTTTTGCATTGGGACTGGATATCATCCCCACAGGGAAATATTCTTTTCTTATGTGAGAAGATGGAATAAGGTAGGATGTGAAACTACAAGACAGTGGGAGCCTTCTTCTGCCTACAGGTGTGGAACAACCTTCTGAATTGTAGTGTAGCATTTTAGTCTTATTAATACAGACCTTGACAGATATAGACTATAATCTTAGCCCACAGGTAATTTTGTAGGATACATGCATGCGTCACTTAAGTTTGATGTCAATCAACTTAGTGTAAAGTTTCACATACTAAAATTGATTATAAGTTTAGCCCACAGGTAGATTATAATTAATTTTAGTGTGTTACTGATTATTGACGTGGGTTGATATCAATATAAAGTTGTACGTCAATAAATCTAAACTTCCTTATTATTGTTTGCAGTTTATAACTAGATTTGTCTCCCAATGCTTACTAGGGAAAATTATTCAGATTGAAAATAGAAGATTTATTTAACCTTAGAGTGCATGGATTTGGATATGATGCTCCGTATAGAAGAGCCCGCTGCTCATACGGATACCAGTACGCTAATCCAAATTGCTCATTATGATAAGTGGGAGCGGTTTAACCACTTGAGCCTAATGCTTGTCATCGACAAGAGCATTAAAGGATCAATTCCTGAATGTAAGAAGGTCATTGACTACATGAAGGCAATTGCTGCTCAGTTTGTGAGTTCAAACAAGATGTTAGTAAGCACTCTAATGGAAAAAAGAGAATTTTGGTTTCTTATGAATCAAATTTAGTTGATTCTCATTCAAATAACTGGTGGATTGATTCTAGATCATCAATCCATGTGGCCAATACCATGCAAGGCTTTCTGCAGACAATACTTCCGAAAGAAACTGAGAGACATATCCATTCAGAAAATCGGATGAAATCTCAAGTGGAAGCTATAGGTGTCTATAGATTGATATTGCAATCCGGATATGTGTTGGATTTAGGAGAAACCATTTATATTCCATCTTTTGTAAAGAATCTGATTTCTATTTCTAGATTAACACCTTTGGGTTATGTGTTTTAATTTTTCTAGTACAGAAATAAGGATTTAAAAAAAATGATGTATTCATCGGTTCAGGTTCTTTAGTTGATGGTTTATTTCTCTTAAATCTAGATCCAACATATAAAAGTAGTTTACTCTCTGTAAATAATATTGGCATAAAGAGAATGAATGTGAATGAGAAATCCTCTCAGTTGTGGCATCTTAAATTAGGTCACATATCTAGTGACAGAATTAAAAGATTAGTGAATGATAGAATCCTTGAGACTCTTGATTTCACTGATCTAGGGTTATGTGTGGACTGCATCAAGGGAAAGCAGACTAACAAAACCAAAAAAAAAAAAAAAAAAGTGCCAGAAGGTCAACTGAACTACTAGAAATCATACATACAGATATCTGTGGCCCATTTTCCACTCCCTGTCTGAATGGTCAGAGATACTTTATCTCCTTCATTGATGACCATTCTAAATTCATGTATCTCTATCTTTTAGTTCATAAAGATGAGGCATTAGAAGCCTTTAAGAACTTCAAGACGAGTAGAGAAACAGGGAAAAAAGTGATTAAGATCGTAATATCAGATAGAGGTGGAGAATACTACGGTAGAACCACAGAATATGGTCAAAGACCTGGCCCATTTGCACGGTATCTTTAAGAGCAAGGTATTGTACCACAATATATCATGCCTGGATCTCCAGATCAAAATGGCATTGCTGAAAGAAGAAACCGTACACTTATAGATATAGTTAGGAGTATGATTAGTAACTCTAATCTACTTTTGAAATTGTGGAGTGAAGCTCTTAAAATAGCGGTATATATCTTGAATAGGATACCATCCAAGTCAGTTACCAAAACTCCTTCTGAGTTATGGAATGGATGGAAACCTAGTTTGAAACATACTCGCATATGTGGCTGTCAAGCCAAAATAAGAGTCTATAATCCACTTCTTCAGAAGTTGGACCCTAGAACAGTCAGTGGATATTTCATTGGCTATTCTGAAAGATCAAAGGGTTATAAGTTTTATTGTCCCTCATATAGTCTTACCATTGTAGAGTCTAAAGTTGCCAGGTTTCTAGAGGATGATGAAAACAGTGGGAGTATACAGAGTCGAAACATTGAGTCCAAAGAACAAGATGTATCGACAATTCCTTCTACATCTGGTTGTCAGGGATTTATCCCTTTACCAGTAGTACCTGTGGTTCATGAACAACACTATATGTTTGTGATGAATTACCACATTAGGATACACCACATCAGGAACCAGCTGTCGTTTGAACCTGTGGTCCAGAATCAAGAAACCAAACCTGAACCACAAGTTTTAAGGAGATCATCGAAAGAGAGAAAATCGGAAATCCCTTCAGATTATGAAGTGTATATCCAAAACTGTGAAACTAATGTTGGAATAAATGTTGATCCGACATCATTTTCACAGGCTATGGGTTGTGTAGAATCCATTTTATGGCAAGATGCCATGAAGGATGAAATGGAATCTATGTCAAAGAATCTAGTATGGGAACTTGTAGAATTGCTTAAGGACACCTCTACTGTAGGGTGTAAATGGGTTTTCAAAAACTATAGAGACCCACATAGCAATATTGAAAGAGACAAGGTTCGACTTGTGACAGAAGGTTATAATCAGAAGGCTAACATTGATTATAAAGAAACCTTTTCGTCCGTGTCTAGAAAAGATTCTTTAGGGATCATTATGGCACTGGTGGCTCACTATGATTTTGAGCTGCACCAGATGGATGTCAAAATGACATTTTTGAATGGTGATCTGATTGAGGAGGTATACATGGATCAACTTGAAGGTTTTTACTTCGGATAAAGGTGATCATCTAGTATGCAAGCTTAAGAGATCCATATATGGATGGAAACAAGCTTCCCGATAGTGGTATTTGAAATTTGATAGCACAATTACTTCCTACGGTTTTGTGGAGAATCGAACTGATCAATGCATTTACATAAAGATCAAGGGAACTAGTTTCACCATATTGGTGTTATATGTGGATGACACTCTTATAGCTAGCAATGATCTAGGGATGCTGCACGAGACTAAATATTTCTTGACCCAAAACTTTGACATAAATGATATGGGTGAAGCCTCCAATGTCTTAGACATAGAGATTCACATGGGCAGGTTTTTTAAGACCTTAGGACTGTCCTAGAAGGGTTCTATTGACAAAGTTTTAGAACGGTTCAAGATGAAGCAATATTCATCAAGTGTAGCACCTCTTGTTAAAGGCGACAGACTTAGTCTGGAGCAATGTCCGAAGACCAATCTGAAATAGCAGACAATGCAAAATATCCCTTATGCATTAGTAGTAAGCATTTTGATGTATGTTCAGGTCTGTACCTGACATCTCATATTCAGTGGGAGTATTAGGTAGGTTTTGAAAGAACCCTGGTTTGCCACATTGGACAATAGCAAAGAAAGTACTGAGGTACCTACAGGGCATCAAGGATCACATGCTCATATATAGACATGTTGATGTTTTGAAGCTAATCAGTTACTCAGATTCAGATTTTGCTAAATGTGGAGATACAAGGAAGTACACTTCTGGTTTTATTTTTGTTTGTTAGAGGAATAGTGTCTTGGCGCAGCGTAAAGCAACCTAAGACAACTTCTTCTATTATTGAAGCGGAAGTGGTGGCGTGCTATAAAGCAATTTCTCAGGCATTATGGTTGAGGTAGTTTATCACAGTTTTGAGGTCATAAGTTTTATTGAAAGACCTATAAGGATCTACTGTGACAATACTGCAGCAGTACGTCTCTCTAACAACACATGCTCAGTGAGTCGCTGCTGACACATTGAGATAAAGCACTTTGTTGTTAAAGAAGACGTTCGAGTTCGTTGCGTTCAAATAGAACATATTGATACTAATGATATGATAGTTGATCCTTTCACTAAAGGGCTTCCGCCCAAGGTGTATGTAGTTCACGTGGATCATAAGGGACTATATAAATCATTAAGTTTTTTTTTAATGTTTTATTTATGATATTGCAATATAAAGTTTTGACGACTCGAAATAAAGTTATTTTCTGTCATTTATTTTGTTGTATACATAATGTTTTGTAATGACAGATGCCTATAAAGTTTTCTAGGCAATAAAGTTTGACCCTTGAATCGATTATTGAATTGATTCTATAAAGTAGGATAGTCACAATTGAGGTTCATCATAAAATAAACAATCTATTGTAATACATGGAAGGGAGTGTTTCCATTGTACTTCAATACTGGGACATGTACCGCCATGATTCATGGGTTGGGAGTTTTATTATGAACATAAAGAACAAGTCCATAAAGAAGGATCCGAAAATTACTGTATGGCCATACATCATGTTAATAATCATAAAGTGGCTTGCCGTGTGGCAATATGGGCCAAGTGGGAGAATGTAAGTTGGGTGGCCCACATGCCACCTGGCCCCACCTATGTTGGATGATTAACATTAGGATCCTGTGACATGTGGCACCCAGATCACCGTCGATCCTTAATGGGAGGAGATGATTGATCTATAAATAGTCCAAGGGTGGGGTCCTGTGTACACTTACACAATAAGAGAATTTCCATTACGTTCTCTTTGTCTGAGAATAAGGAGTACATAGAAACCCTATCTCCTTCCCCTCTCTCTCTTCTCTTTGTCTTTGTGCAGAAGGACGTATCAGAGTGAATCAGAAGAGGACACATTGGTTGGACGGACACCGGCTGGAACAGATCCCTACACTACGGGTATGTCAAATCTTATTCCGCATAAACATACATATGGGTTGTAGCTTTTGTCTTACAGATCTTACCTTGTTGAGCTCATCAAAAATTGCATCATAGACAACCGAATCTTGCCATAAGGATGACGATTTGATATAAGACAAATTCACACTTGCTAAGCTCAGCTCGCACCCTCACTTCATAAATAAGAGGCAACCACCGTAGATTCAATTACTTCACTTTTCATCGCCTTTGAGCTACGAATTACTTTCTGTTCAATAACTTTATCAGAATCAGTCATCTTAATAATCTGAGTTTTTTGTATGGCTGTTCGCGTTCAAAATACTTACGTTGGCATCAGAGTCACCCCCGAGTCTAGAATCCAACCTCTCCTACCTACTTCTCTTTTACCTTGCAGATCATCCCATCTCGAAGGACAACTATACCGTTTCCGACATCAACATAATCCATATTGTTACAATAATGGTTTAAGGTTTCGGGCGATTCGTTCGTATTGGTTTTGGACTTAACTGATTTTCAATCCCCAACCTATGTTAATATTATTTTATTAAGGATATGTATGTCAATTTCCCATTGGATATACGTACACTAATCCTGATCGAATTGCTTTTGGACATGACCTATATATACCTGGATTTAGAAGTTTAGAAGTTAGAACTATGGTTACAACTTACAATCGGCTCTCTACTCGACAACTGCACCCTTTCTCTCTATTTTCTCTTTCTCCCACTACCTTCGTTGGAACTAAATACAAGGGTTCGTAGGCGATAATGCTTGGGCTTGGATCGTTTGCAGCCGTGCAGCCCCTTGTGGGGTCAATCCTGAGTGTAAAATATATATTTTTTTAAAGAAAAAAATCAGCTACCCCCCATAATAGTTTCGAAACATCACCTACAACTCACACCTTTCAAAAAACATCAATTACCACCCAAACGTTTACCACCGTTAATCAAATAGATCCACTCCGTTAAACAAATCTTGTTAATTGCTGAAATCATCCAAAATTGATTTTGAATTAAACAATTACACCCTAAAGAATATGTTGAAAGACGATTTTACCCTTCCTTAGTTACCGTCTCATTTGGAGTTTCAGTGGGAACAGAGTTGAAGGTGGGGAAGAAGATTCGACTAAGGAAGATAAGCCTAAATGAGTACTTTTTTGTGTTTCAGACGAAATGGTCGTCTACGACCCCTTTTCACTAGCACTATCAAAGAAGACAGAGGAGTAGCAGTAGTAGATTTGGTCCCCGGATCTGAGCTGTGATATCCCATCATCTCATCCATGAAGCACGAAGGCTGAGGTTGTTCCTCAGCCGAACGGATGCTTTGCATTTCAAGATTGAGTTTCAGGAAACTCAATCCCTTTCACTGATACCTAACAGCAAGATTTCTCCCCCTCTTCCATTCGAATCATTCTCAAATCATCAAAAGAGTCTTTGGGTAGTCCCTAAGATCAAACTGATCTGTCTGCCAAAGCTATTGAAACGACTTCGAAATAGTTTCAGGGTTTTTATGTCTCAGCTTGGTTTTTGGCACTTTTCCCCCTCTCTTTTCTAATAAATTACAACTCACTAACTCTCTCTCTCTCTCTCTCTCTCTCTCTCTCTCTCTCTCTCTCTCTCTCTCTCTCTCTCTCTCTCTCTCTCTCTCTCGCCTCTTGCTTTATTTAAAATTTCTCTTCTGGAAATTTTTTTATCTTTAACTAATTTATTCTTTAATAGTTCATCCATTAGTCTGAGATGTTTTGTGTTCTTCTCTGTTATCTTTGTAGAGCCCAGACGAAATGGTCTTCCAACCAATCACCCTCATTTTGCTACCACTTTCTTCCACATATTAGCATCCATGAAAGCTACTGCAAAACCAATTTTCCATGAGATAATCATCTCTGCTCGGCAAGAATAAAGTCTATGGCCACCCTTGAGCTGTATTATAGCAGACGGTGTCATGCCTTTGACCATTGATGTTGCAAAAGAACTTAATATCCCTGTAATTGTTTTCCGCACCATCAGTGCTTACTGCTTATGGGCTTTCTTCTATCTTCCTAAACTCTTTGCAGCTGCTGAGCTTCCCTTTCCAAGTAGGGTTTATTTTATTTTAGTTTCTTGCTCATGTAGATCGAAGAAATTGGCGAGATCCGAGGATACTAAGGGCCATGCGTCAATAAACGAACTGTGGAAAGTCGAATCGGATAGGATGATGAAGCTTCTTTGGTGGATCTAGGGCACTCTATTGTGGTACGCCATATGTAGATAATCGGATTTATAGAAGAAGATACAAAGCAAGAAAACCCAAAAGCAGGGGAAGAGTAGACAACGGATTACAGGAAGAATCATTTTCCATGATTTCCTCTGCTACTGCCCTCCTCCCTATGGATATGTCGAGATGAGTCTCTCTGTCTCTGCATTAAAATATGGACAATGGAAGATTAGAAATCAGGGGGACCTTGAACCAGAAAGAAGTTCTGAGATGATTTCTCTTGCTTTCGAAGAAGAACAGAAGAGGAAAGAAGAAGAAAGAGACAAGAAGAAGAAAAAGAAAAAGGTTATATTAGTAATTTTACTAGCTTTTAAAATTTTCAAATTAATAACATAAAGGGTAAAACTGTCTGACGCTGATTTCCGTCACCTCCATCAATTACTTGGGTGTAGTTGATGTTTTTTGAAAGGTGTAGGTGATAGGTGATGTTTCGAAACTATTATAGGGGGTAGTTGATTTTTTTTTATTTTTAAATTGTGTACATGATTTAATAATTTAGATTTTCTTTTTAAATGAACATATTATTTTATAGAATTAGTAGACAATACTATTTTGAACATTATAATAAAGATTTGTTTAACATTTTTCATCATTTACAATTTTATACATTAATTTAGTAATGTATATTGGGTCAAACATAGAAGCTGTTACAGTTTGCAACAAAGAAATAATCAGAACAAGTGAAACCGAAAGAGAGAGAAATAGATAAATAGAAGTGAGGATCAATTCTCCAAGAAGAGGAAAAACCGAATGTATACCTCCTCTTCATGTGGTTTCTTTATTTATAATCAAAGAGGAGAAACAATAGCTTAGGAAACTTCCTTAATTATAATCATAAGCTAATTAGGAAAGTAAATTGAGATAACATATGAAGAAATAAATCCTAACAATAAAGGGAACCTCTAAAAACCATTCTAAATAAATCATAAATAATAAAGTGGGACTAGTGGGGTCCATGTGCACATAGTGGCACATGGTATCACTAGCGCTAATACCCCCCTCAAGTTGGAGCACGGGAGAATATAAGAGCTACAGTTTGAAACAACATATCAACATAAGCAGTAATAAAAGTAGTAGTAGAGCAGTACAGTATAAGTTACTGTGAACCAAGCAGCAACATCACAGTATAAGTTACTGTGAACCAAGCAGCAACATCACAGCATAAGTTACTGTGAATTAGGTAGCAATAGCATAGTGTAAGTAATTGTGAACCAAGCAGCAACAACACAGTATAGGTTACTATGAACCAACAGTAACAACAATACAGTTTGAGGTCATTGTGAACCAAGCAGTAACAACGACATAATATATGTTACTGTGAATCTAGTAGTAGAGATTGCATTAGGTGCAGGTAGTAGAGGCTGCAACAATTAGTAGAGGTAGCAACAAAATAGTATCTTGAAGCAATAGTGTAGTAGTCTCAACAAGTAAGCATCACTTACATCACATGTATCAGGTAGGCATCCTTCGGTAGTAGCAACAAGTAGGCAGGTCGAGCTCTCTTCAAAGAACTTGAAGTAGTAGGTAGGCATTCCACGTGAGGGGGGGTATATATATATATATATATATATATATATATTCCACTTATATAAATAACAGAGAGGAACCAACGAGAACACCCATAAATAAGAGCTCAATAATCTTCAAGCACCTCGTTCCGATAGCAAATAAAATCCCACAAAGCCAAAATTACAATTATAAAAGTCAAATGGTAATTCTGTAAATTATGGTTATACTTATGGAACTACCCAAGCAAAGTAATACTTCCAAATATGTCACAGACAAGAGCTAGTGGCAATTCAATAATTAACCATACTGTTCAAAGAGCCATGGCTAGGAAGCAAAGAAAGGAGTGGTAAAATTATAAATAATCAAAACTGTATTCTCCCTTAAGACAGACAAACAGACCCTTAATAGTAAATTTGTAATTATTTCAAAAACTAAACCAGTGGGTGGCAAATTTGATCAATCAATGGAGGAACAGTGAAAAAGTTCGAAGGATCTCAATGGGTTAGGGTTACCGCCCAGAACAGAATTCATATTTGTATTAACAGATCAATATATAGATGCTTGTGGAAGTAGTAGATGGTAGTGAGTAATTGTTGGTTGATTGCATATAAAACCAACATGAAATAGCAGTAGTAGATTAGGGAGCAGTAGCAGACACAAGAGAGTAGCAGTAGATCACAGTAGCAGATCATATAACAGTTCTCAATAGCAAATCACAGTAGCAGATCACAATAGCAGATTACAGTAGCAGAGGACATCAGAGGGCATTATCACAGTAGAAGTTTGCAACAGATCGAAGGTAGCAATGGTGGTTGCACACTAGAATAGAAAACCTTAAACTACTCTCAAAACGGCAGTTGTAGAATCCCAAGGAACGATCAACTTGGCTCTAATACCAAGTTACAGTTTGCAATAAAGAAATAACTAGAATAAGTGAAACTGAAAGAAAGAAATATACAAATAGAAATGAGGATCAATTCTCCAAGGAGAGGAAGAACTGAATGTATACCTCCTCCTCATGTGGTTCCTTTATTTACCTATTTGGGAGAAAGATAAGCAGAAGAGCATGTATCTTATGTTGTTTTTTATTTTCTTTCTTTTCTTGACAATAAGACTAGTGGAATCATTTAAAGAAAATGAAAAAATAAACAAGAAGAATCAATAATTATTCTTTCTTTTTAGTTTATGTAGAATCCGTATATCGAACCATATTTGTTATTAAAATGAAATAGTTGCTATAAAATCTAATTACCAATTATTTGTTAAATACAATAATTTGCTATCAGATATACTTGTTTATTGGTTTTCTCCCATGTCTTTTCTTGATGTCTCTAAAGAAAAACTCTATCCTGAAGTTCCTTGCTCTCAAAATGATAAGGCTGCAACTTCGGCCTTTATTGGCTCGAAAAAACCCTGAAGACCTAAGACTATCGAGCTCTGCTCCAACCACTTCGAAACAAGGTCACTTTTAACTTTGAAATGAAATCAGTTTTTTCTAACCTTTTGGAACATTTTGAATTCTCTGGAGCTTTGGACCAACTTTGGACCATAAAATGTGGACCACTTTAAAAAGCTTGGACAACGTCAAATTTGTACTTTTTTTTTTATACTTCAAAATTATTTTCATGGAATTCCAAGGTGGCTTTTTCGTAAGCCTTCGCTATTTCCTCCAAGGTTTCAAATGAGCCCAGCCACACTTTGGTTGTATTTTTGCCATGACCAGCTATTCCCTTCGTATCCATGACTTTTGCTCCCCATTTTTCTCCAGATTTTCTTATTCCTCTATAACGTCTCCTTTGAGGCAGAGCAGATCCTTCTTCACTCAAAGTCCCTTGAGTGAAGGAAGTCTTTCACTCGTATTAGAAGTCCCTTGAGGCAAATTAGATCCTTGAAGCAGTTCACTCATATTTCTAGATGGAATGAATTCACTGAAGTTCTAGATGGGTCCCTACTGAAGTGTGAAGACAAAACAAAGAGATTTATATATTGCTAAAGCGTGAAGATGAAAAAAGAGATTTGTATACAGAATGACAGCTGATTGCAGAAGTTGTCGCAACCCCATTGGTACTACCAACCCCAACCGGATCACCAACATGGTACTGAGGGAGGGAAGGTCGTCAAATTTACACTTGTTTGCAAATGACTTGACGGTTGGCAAACACAAATCATTTTTGTTGTTTGTTTTTTATGTAAATTTTGTTTTCGTTTTTCTATTACTATGCTAAATTTACGTGACTTGTCACATAATTTTTTTTTACTTTCAATACGTAAAACCTGCTCAAAACCTTATCAATTTGGAATTCACAACTTGACTCTGATACCAATAATTCAATTTGATAAGGTTTCGAGCAAGCTCTTACAATTATTATTTTGAAAGTAACCAATTTTTCTTATAATTTTTAATAAATAGCTCCAAATTTCTTGTAACCAAGTTTTGCCAAGACCAGCTGCTCCTTTTGTATCCCTGATTTTCACTCCTCATTTTACTCCTGATTTTCTTATTTTTCTGTAACATCTCCAGATAGAACAGATCCTCCTTCACTCAACTTTTGAGTGAAGGAGGCTTCACTCAACTTTTAGTCTTTTACTTATATTAGAAGTCCCTTGAGGCAAATTAGATCCTTGAGGTAGTTCACTCATATTTCTAGATGGAATGAATTCACTAAAGTTTCAGATGGGTCTCTACTGAAACGTAAAGATGAAGCAAAAGATTTATATATTGTTGAAGCGTGAAGATGAAGCAAATAGATTTGTATATAGAATGATAGCTTGTTGGAGAAGTTATCGAAACCTCATTGGTACTACCAACCCCAACCGGATCATTAACGTGGCACTGAGGGAGGGAAGACCATCAAATTTTTACTTGTTTGCAAATGATTTGACGGTTGACATAAATTTTTTTTTTTTGTTTATTTTTTATATAAATCTTTTTTTTTTGTTTTTTGTTTTTTGTTTTTTTTTTGTTTTTCTATTACTATACTCAATTTACGTGACTTGTTACATAAATTTTTTCTATTTTCAACACGTAAAACCTTGCTCAAGACCTTATCAATTTGGAATTCATAACTTGGCTTTGATACCAACATTCCAAATTGATAAGGTTTTGAGCAAGCTCTTACAAGTATTATTTTGAAAGTCACTAATTTTTCTTATAATTTTCAATAAATAGCTACAAATTTCTTATAACCAATTTTTGCCAGGATCAACTACTCTTTTCGTATCCTTAATTTTTACTCCTTATTTTTCTCCTGATTTTCTTATTCTTCTGTAATGTCTCCTTTGAGGCAAAGCAGATCCTCTTTCACTCAAAGTTCCTTGTGGCAGATTAGATCATTGAGACAATTCATTCACATTTCTAGATGGAATGAATTCACTGAAGTTCCAGATGGGTCCCTACTGAAGCATGAAGACGAAGCAAAAGATTTATATACTGCTGAAGAGTGAAAACGAAGCAAAGAAATTTGTATATAGAATGATTGATGGTTGTAGGAGTTGTCACAACCCCAATCGGATCACCAACATGGTACTAAGGGAGGGAAGGCCGTTAAATTTACACTTGTTTGCAAATGATTTGACGGTTGGTAAACATAAATCTTTTTTATTGTTTATTTTTTATGTAAAACTTTTTTTTTTGTTTTTCTATTACTATGCTCAATTTACGTGATTTGCCACATGATTTTTTTTTATTTTCAACATGTAAGACCTTGGTCAAAACCTTATCAATTTGGAATTCACAACTTGCTTTTGATACCAACAATCTAATTTGATAAGGTTTCAAACAAGCTCTTACAATTATTATTTTGAATGTAACCAATTTTTTTTATAATTTTCAATAAATAGCTCCAAATTTTTAATAATCAATTTTTTCCACGACTAGCTGCTCCCTTCGTATCCGTGGTTTTCGTTTCCTATTTTTCTCTTAATTTTTTTATTCCTTCGTAATGTCTCCTTTGAGGCAGAGCAGATCCTTCTTCACTCAAAGTCCCTTGAGTAAAGGAGGTATTTTACTCATATTAGAAGTCTTTTAAGGCAGTTCACTCATATTTTCAAATGGAATGAATTCACTGAAGTTTCAGATGGATCTCTATTGAAACGTGAAGACGAAGTAAAAGATTTATATGCTGCTGAAGTGCGAAGACGAAGCAAAAAGATTTGTATACAGAATGATAACTGGTTGGAGAAGTCGTCGTAACCCCATTGGTACTATCAACCCCAACCAGATCACCAGTGTAGCACTGAGGGAGGGATGACCATTAAATTTGCATTTATTTGCAAATGACTTGACGATTGGCAAACACAAATCTTTTTTGTTGTTTGTTTTTTATGTAAATTTTTTTTTTTCTATTACTATGCTCAATTTACTTGACTTGTCACCTAAATTCTTTCTACTTTCAACACGTAAGACCTTGCTCAAAACCTTATCAATTTGAAAATCACAACTTGACTCTGATACCAACATTCCAAATTAATATGGTTTCGAGCAAGCTCTTTCAAGTATTATTTTGAAAGTAACCAATTCTTCTTATAACTTTCAATAAATAGCTCCAAATTTCTTATAATCACTTTTTACCACGACCAGCTGCTCCATTCGTATCTGTGATTTTCGCTCCCTATTTTGATTTTCTTATTCCTCTATAACGTCTCCTTTGAGGTAGAGTAGATCCTCCTTCACTCAAGTCCTTGAGTGAAGGAGGTGAATGAGTGAAGGAGGTCATTTACTCATATTAGAAGTCCCTTGAGGCAGATTAGATATTTGAGGCAGTTCACTCATATTTTCAGATAGAATAAATTCACTGAAGTTCCAAATGGGTCCCTATTGAAACGTGAAGACGAAACAAAGAGATTTATATATTGCTGAATTGTGAAAATGAAGCAAAGAGATTTTGAATACAGAATAATAGCTGGTTGGAGAAGTTGTCACAACCCCATTGGTACTACCAACCCCAATCGGCTCACCAATGTAGCACTAAGGGAGGGAAGGCCGTCAAATTTGCACTTGTTTGCAAATGACTTGATGGTTGACAAACACAAATCTTTTTTGTTGTTTGTTTTTTATGTAAATTTTTTTTTGTTTTTTTTTTTATTTCTATGCTCAATTTACGGACTTTTCATATAAATTCTTTTTACTTTCAATACGTAAAACTTTACTTAAAACTTTATGAATTTGGAATTTACAACTTGACTCTGATACCAAAATTCTAAATTGATAAGGTCTCGAGCAAGCTCTTACAAGTATTATTCTGAAAGTAACCAATTTTCCTTATAACTTTCAATAAATAGCTCCAAATTTTTTATAACCAATTTTTGCCACGACCAGCTGCTCCCTTCGTATCCGTGATTTTCGCTCTCTATTTTTTTTCTGATTTTCTTATTCCTCTATAATGTCTCATTTGAGGCAAAATAGATCCTCCTTCACTCAAAGTCCTGAAGGAGGTCATTCACTCATATTAGAAGTCCCTTGAGGCAGATTAGATCATTGAGACAGTTCACTCATATTTCTAGATGGGATGAATTCACTGAAGTTCTAGATGGATCCCTACTAAAGCGTGAAAGCAAAGAGATTTATATACAGAATGATAGCTGATTGGAGAAGTTGTCGCAACTCCATTGGTACTTCCAACCCCAATCGGATCATCAACGTGGCACTGAGGGAAGGCCGTCAAATTTGCACTTGTTTATAAATGACTTGATGGTTGGCAAACACAAATAACACGATGGACGAATGACACAATGGACGATCGGAGAAGATTTGGGTCCCTAACCTATAGTCATATGCATAGCGAGTTCTTCTTAGATTCGGATCAACTCCTGTTATGCTTAGAATAGGATACATCCAGCTACCGCTCATTTAGCGGCAGCTGGATGGTATTACATCCCATAGTTATGAAGGATTTGGATGGATTTGGATGCAAATAGGCTTCGGTATGCCAAAATCCACCGAATTGATTACATTTTCAATAAGCTAAATCAGAAAAACGAAAAAAACAGAGACTTCAATAGAGGGATTCTAAGGCACTTCAAGTTACCTCCTGGAATCACAGAGCATTCTGGTTGAGGCCTCTGCATGTTTCTACCCGGTATACAATTCCCTGAGAAATCGAATCATGCGTTCCTAAACAACAACTTGTTGCATTCCTGGCAAATTAAAAGAAATGGTGTAACGATGCTCTTCCATGAACAAACCAGGTCGGGCAGATGTTACAACTCAAGCCCAAGGGAGAGTCCAACCCAAAAGACTAATCTATTAGGTGGAAAAACCCCAAGACTCAAGAACCATACTTGGTAGGTATGGGATCCTGATGTGGGATCATAACATTGCCACCCCTTTTTCAAAGCCGATGCCCACGTCGGCTCACTCTAGATTGCCCACTCTGGACGGCTTTCACTCTACTTCACCAGGTAGCCCTTTCCCAGGTCGCTCCTTCTCTAGGTCACCCCTCCCGCAGGGTTGACCTCTTAATGAAAACACCAAATGTTACAACTCAAGCCCAAGGGAAAGTCCAACCCAAAAGACTAGTGTATTAGGTGGGAAAACCCCAAGACTTAAGAACCATACTTGGTAGGTATGGGATCCCGATGTGGGATCATAACATTGCCACCCCCTTTTCAAAGTCGATGCCTAGGTCGGCCCACTCTAGATTGTCCACTCTGGATGACTTTCACTTTGCTTCACCAGGTAGCCCTTTCCTAGGTCACTCCTTCTCTAGGTCGCCTCTCCCGCAGGGTTGGCCTCTCAATGAAAGCACCAAATGTTACAACTCAAGCCTAAGGGAGAGCCCAACCCAAAAGACTAGTCTGTTAGGTGGGAAAATCCCAAGACTTAAGAACCATACTTGGTAGGTATGGGATTCCAATGTGGGATTATAACAGTAGAACACCAGAAAGCTTGTTGTGATCAAAATCCAGAACTTCAAATGACCCTTTAGTGAGTTGAAGCTCACATCTAGAACTTGCATCTGCGTTAAGAGTCCAGCCCCCTTAGGAACGCATCCCGTTAACTGGTTATTGAGGGACAACACCTCCTTCAGCGAAGGACCCATGTACCCAAAACTAGGTGGGATGTTGCCGCTGAACTAGTTGTTCGCTAAATTCATCAATCCACACCGCTCCTCCTCCTCCTCCACAACCACCACCACCACCACCACTACCACTACCAGTAATGCCGACACCTATACCTATGCCATCACCAACACCCAAAGCAACATTTGCAAGAATGATTTGAAGGAGGAGAAGAACCTGAAACCAAATCCTTTTAAACAAAGGTAAGTCGTTTTGAAATATCTTGCTGCAAGATTCTCTTGCAACTTCTTCATTTTTTGGGTTTTGAGAAATCAAGCTTTTTTGAAAAGGTAATCAATTCGGTGTATTTTGGCACACGAAAACCTATTTACATCCGAAGCCTTGTAACCGTGGGATATAAGACCATCCGAAACCATGTCGCTCATCTAGTGGCAGCTGGATGGTATCCTGTTCATACTAGAACAGGAGACGAATCCTGTGAGCACCTAAATTTTAGTATTTGATAAAAGTGAACGAACTATACCTAATTCCATTTATGTTGTTCTTCCCTTTTAATCACTCCATATGTGTGTTGATATGTTTGGAAGTTTTCTATGGGTTTATGACAGCTTTGTTTGGTTGTAAGGGGAATTGAAGGGAAGGAAAATAAAAATTTTTAACTTTAAATGAAAACTTTTGTAATGATTATAGCACATGCTATCTCATTACTATCTAACTAATTCCAAATTATTCTACATTTAGTTATTAACTTACACTTCACTTTGCATCCAAATCCCTTCCATTTAAAAAAGAAAATACACTTTATATCTTATAAGTATCATTACTAAATATGTTAAGAAAAGTAAAATAAATTTTACATCTTATACAATCATATTGTGTTACCACTACAAAAGTTTCTATTTAAAATATAAAAATTTCACTTCCCTTCTCTTCAATTCTCCTTGCAACCAAACAAAACATGTTTCTTTACTTTGTGCTAATGTGTTTAGGAGTTTGTTATGGGTTTATGACTTGTTTCTTTACTTTGTGCTAATGTGTTTAGCAGATGTGATGATGGAAAATGGACCCCATGTCCTGGGCACTAACAATGGAAGGCAAGAGAGAGATCTTGCTGACTTTGGATGAGGCCTCTTCAACAATGGAACTTCATGAGGGCTGGGTAGGTTTCACTCCTGTGACTTGACTAGGTGATGTTGCAATTAGCATTGAAAAAAATTAGGATAAATTACACAGACACCCCCTCTACTGTTGTGAAATTAACAGAACTACCCTGCTTTTTCAAAAGTTACACAGAATACCCCTCTAACAATACTATCATACAATCTCACCCCTACCGTTACTTTCAACTTAACGGCAGATGGATCAATTTTTTTTGAGACGAAAATACCCTTACTAAGGGTAAAATGACTAAAAGATCTTTAAAAAAAAAAAACTGTATTCCTCTTTCTTCTCTTCACTTCCGTTTTCTTCTCAAGGTTTTCTTCTCAGCGAATTTCTTCTCCAGGTATGCCTCTTATTTCTCCATCTCTTCCTTCATCTTAAAGAACAAGCTTTCAATCTTCAAGGAGAAGTGAAACAGAACAATTTGAGAAAAGGGTTTCAGATTTTAGAGCTTCTTCTTCTGTAGTTTTTCTGTTCTGATTTCTGGAAATTTTTGGCTAGCTATTGAACAAGTTGCAGATGCAACAACAGATGAGTATTAGCGGTGATGGTGGAGGTGGTGCTGCTGCTGGTTTTGAACCCACAAGACTCTCAAGATTCCGGTCAGCTCCGGCGTCTTGGTTCGACTCTCTGCTTCCAGATGATGAGCTTCTTCCACAAACCCAATGTCTTTCTCCAGCTCCTGTGAACAGTTCTTCAACAACCAATTTTAGGAACTCTCCACGGATGAAGAATCAGAAGTCTCTGATCCCGCTCTCGGCCCACTTTTAAAACCCTTCCATGAAGATCCAAAGTCCACTGAAATGCATTAAAATCCACTAAGATGGGTTTGAAATGGTACTCTGGCTTCAGATCCCTTTAGTTTGGTTTGAGAGAAGGTTCTCCGTCAGTAACTCTTCCAAATACCGGCCGTTCTCCGGCGTCTTTGGATCAGTCTCTTCATAACGCCATGCATCCGAGCTGCGGGCCGAGCTAAGGTTTTTAGTTACTGTGAATGCTTTTGTCTTTCTTCAGCTTCATCTTCCCAGAAATTACCAGACCGGAAACACAGATTTTTTTAGGTACTATGGGATCTTTACTAGAGCAACTGGTAATGGAAGTCTGATGTGAAACTGTAAATACTCTGGGTTGAGATAGATTTATTTCTCGAATGTAAATATCTGTAACTTTTGAAATCTTGTGAAAGAGAGAAAAAAATCAAAGAAAGATGTTTATCTAGAGCTACTCTGTTGATGTTAAATCTCTTAGTTTTGATGGAAAACATAAAGATCCAAAAAAACCCTTTTTGTTGTAGTGATGATTGACACGATTTTACAGGATTTAGCCGAAATCCCACACAAATCTTCCCCCTTCTTTTTTTTTTTGGTGTGTTATCAATTTGGAGCTCATGGTTACAATGATTGGGTTGTGGAAGAGATTCAAAACCAGCAGGTGAGGAGGAAACATCCTCTCTGGTACTCCTTTGTTTTCCCTTCTATTTGGGTTGGATCTAACTTATTAGATTGGAGTCAATCGATGGAAGAAAACAAAATTAAAAGCAAAGAAATCATATGGAAAGCAAAAAAAATTAAGGGTATTTTCGTCTTAAAAAAAAATTAAGCCTCTGCCGTTAAGTTGAAAGTAACGGTAGGGGCGAGATTGTATGATAGCATTATTATAGAGGTATTCTGTGTAACTTTTGAAAAAGCAAGGTAATGTTGTGTAATTTCACTACAGTAGAGGGGGTGTTTGTGTAATTTACCCAAAAAATTATCTTTTCTCCTATCTCTTTAACCCTGATTCAGTAACTACTGGAGTTCACACGATGTGTATACCAATGTATTAATATTCGTATCAAATAAACTCCAATCACTGAATTACAATTGGAATCCCTCCAACGATGGGAGAAACTTGCAACAACTTGATAACTTGATTCAAGTTAAGTATTAAAAAGAAAAAAGAAAAAAAAAATTCTTTCTAGTTCTACAGTTGATCCCATTGGTGATTCAACTGTTGGAATACTCTATACTTTTTTTTTGTTTTATTATTCTAATGCATTTTGTTGACCTTCAGCAGAACGAAAAGATAGTATACACGTAAAGTAAACTCCGACCGTTAAATCATGACGAAAAAGACTCGAACTTGAGATGAGTTCCTACGGATAATGCCGCAATAGTCAATGGTGCTATTCTGTAACCTATGGATCCAGTGTGAATATTTTATAAAAAAAAATCCTTAGTCATCCCATGGAAAAAATAAAAGAAGGGATTTAATTTGCAAAAATATATCTTGAATTGCCAATTCTTCAATTTGCTGTATCCTTGGCTATTGACACATTTTTCATGTGGTCAGTTCAAAAATTAGGTCCATTGAGATACTGTCAAATCACCCACCAGAAGACTAAAATGTAATCTAGTCTGAGATTTATCACCAATAGCAGACGATCTCCACATGTAACACCTGTTGTGAATGAGGTATCATCAACATGACATCATCTATCTTTTTTATTGTTTCATTTCAACTTGATTCTTTCTTCCTAGAGTTCATCCACCTTATCAATTAATCATTATTTTACTTTTGATCACGAACCTTGGTGTGATGATAAGGTTTTCATACGACAATTTAGTGGTTACAAGTTCAAAACACGAGAACAGTCTTTCTATATTGTAAAAGTAAGACTACATACGTTTGTATAGAAATCGTCTTCCACCTGAGTTTGACGAAAGACTTGGCGGCCTGGATGGATGGCCACCACATGATTCTCGGGTGGATCCAAGCCCTCCATCCGAGTCGACACCAGAGCCGACAAGCTGAGCCGACAGGGTGTCAGCTCGAATGGAGGGCTCGGATCCACCCGAGAGCCAGGTGGCGGTCATCCATCCGGGCCGTCAAATCTCCTGTCCAAACTCAGACGGAAGAGGATATGGATCCCATACGTTCTATCCCTCCCCAAACCCTGTAGGAACAAAGTGTATTGAAACACCGTTTTTTTGGCACACAAAACAGCACCTGAAAAATTGATAAAAACACAGGCAGCACCTGAAAAACTGGTAAAAACACAGGTGGTATTGAAAATCACCCACAGATCATAACATCTCTCTCTCTCTCAATCATCAGCTGGCCATATTTACAGAAACTAATCACCATTCCATGCATCTCCTGCGAAATTGCTTTCTATGTCTCTGCACTTTGTATTTAAATCACATATTCACTCCGTAGCTCAGATGTGCCTCCTCATCCTTCAGCAATTGACCTCACGCAAGGATCGGTTTTAGGGGGAATTGGGAGTTCTGTTCGCTAAATTGATTTGGGAATAGGAGCCGATTTCGTAGGGAGGAAGAATAAAGAGTTTCATAGAACGAAGGAGGATGATAATTACGCTTTCACTGGAGGAAGAGAGGATTTCAAGGGTTTCGTGTTATCGGGAAAGAGTGGTAGAGACATCTCATGTACAGATATCTCTAGCTGTTGGATCACCAACTTAAGGAACGGCTCAACTTGAGACGGACCACACCCATGACAAGCTTTACTGCCACCTAGTAGTGACCTCCTTGTTACAGAAGAGCCGAATCCAGGTGGGGGTAGGGCAAGCGTTCAGGCCAAGTTTTTTCGGAAGGCTGCCACCTAGTTCCGTGAGGTATGGGATACTGGCCAAAGGGACTTCGTCATGGCCAACTTGGCAGATCCTGCAACTGGATGCAAATAAATAGAAGTGAAGTCACTTTGAAAAGAATAAAAGAAAGTTTAATGTGAAATTTATTTTTTTACTTCAAAATCAAGGAATTTTCCTCCGGTTTGTTTTGGAGAATGATTACAAAAGGGCAAGGGATCTACACCGATGTTTGACTCTCTAACCCATGGTTTGAATCAATATGACGATGGATGCCAAACTGATATCTGACCGATATAGATCATCGATTTTGGCCGACAAATGACCAACACGGGCCAATATAGATCAATACCTGATTGATAACAAAAATATATACCACATCAGCATATAATCAATACTTGAATCCGGATACTGATATCCATTCCAATACCATTAACTAAATCCATCCTCTAACCACGGCCTTCTCTGCAAGACATGCAAGACTGCAACCATCTCCCCACTTTCCCCTGTCCTCTGAATTTTGTCCTAAATGAACCTATCTTCCATGAAGAGACCCTTAATCAAAGAAGTGAAAGTGATAACATTGGAACAGTGACCTCACTTTAAGAGTTCCCCCCCACATAGTTAACCGAAAGACACTTAATTCGAATGACACAAGTAATTGAGAAGACCGTTTAAACTTTAAAATATAGAAATCAAGTTGAGATAATAATTACAAAAATTTCCACTGTAGTATGATTTAATTACATTTCCCTATCCTTCATTTTCTTTCCAACCAAACAGAACCTCTTTATTTTCATTCTCTTCGCCTTTTGGCCTGTTTTTTTTGTTTTGCCTAACATGGAATTCAGAGAAGCCATAGATAATTATAGGGGTTTACATTCCTGTAAGGCCAAACAAGTTACTGATTTTATTGACTTATTTTCAATTTCTCATATTCTTTCAGTTTATGCACTGATCTAGTCGCGTGAATTGCAGTAAGCAAAGAAACATATACCCAACCACAGGAAAACTTCAAATAGCATCAAACCTAAATCAATTCGCTACATAAATGAAGAAGGACCAATCTTCGAAAACCACATCCAGTTTTCACAGATTTCATTAAATCTGAAATATTATGAATCAGTTCAGTATCTATAAAAAACATTGCGTGAGCTTCACACACGTGCCTTCCCAGCTTACTTCATTTTCAGAACAAATGAGAGTAGATATCAGATAACAACATAAAACTTAAGAGCAGAACAAAATCCAAGAGTTAATAATACTACATGGAACACCTCACTGGGTTTTAATCTTGAGAACCTTCCTTCTCCATTTTCTGTGAAAAAATTAAACAATATGAAAACCACTTCAAGTTAGAGAGCCCTCCAGCAACAGTATAAAGCAGCAACATCAAATGGATAAACATCATAACATCACATATTAATGGATTAAACCAAGAAAAGGAAAAAAAAAATTGAATAGGAAATAGGTAACAATATTACAACTCATGGAGCCTGATAATTAAAAATAAAAAAATAAAGAACCCAGGGAGAAATTTAATGAAGTACTTAAACCAGGTGGTTGGCTGTTCAACCAGTTCAACTGGTCAGTCCAGTCTGGTTCCTTGATTGATGAATCTGCCAAAGAATCTCAATGCATAAGAACCAGAGGAGCCTGAATGAACCCGATGCTCTGTTTCCAACTCAGTTTCAGACAACCCATAGTGTTCTTATAAGGATGTAAATTTAACCTAGAGAGTAAACATACTTACAGAACATCTTCATTCCCATACACTTGTAACTTGACCCAACTTATCTCTCTGATCCAGCAATCCAACAGCAAGGTTAGAAGACTCAGTTTCAACCAGCCTCAAAACCGAGTTGTCCTAGGTTTTGGTTGAAACCTGGGATTTTTCCCGGGTGATCTCGAAACTTAGGTTCTATTAAGTTTCAAGGTCCAGAAGTGGTTCATTTGATCTGCCTTTTTTTATAGCATATTTGAACCATTATACATAGGGGTGTCAAAATTGGGCCCAAACCGGAAATGAATGAACCTTATCGGACAGGATTTGGGTTGTGTTTTTAGAGCCCGATGAAAAACTGAAACTAGACAGGACCAATTGATAAGCCCAAACCAAATCAGATCAATAAGACCAAAACGAAACCAACCCGATAATAGCTCATTAAGTCAACATTTTATTAAATATACATGTAAGAAACCAACAACGAAATCGAACCAGTCCACAACGAAATCGAACCAGCCCAATAATGGACCGATTAGAGCCCATTAAGCCAATATTTTAATAAATATACATGTAGGAAACCAACACCGAAACAAAACCAGCCCAATAATGGCCTATTAAAGCCCATTAATCCAACTTTTTTACTACATATACATATAGTAAACCTAAACTGAACCGAAAACGGACTGGTAAGAGTCCATTAAGCCAACTGCCAACCCGATAACAAGCTGACACCAGACCAACCCGTTAACTAACGTGTACAATGCAGCCTACCCCAGCTAGAATTTCTCAATGGACATGTTTCGGGCTACCCCTAAAAAGCCGGAGATCAAGTTGGCCCAGACCTAAAACTAGACCATTGACCCCTAATTTTACACCTATTTCCCATATTAGTTTAGGGAGAAAAAATATGAAATGGTATTATGTGGTGTGGACCCCAGTTTGGTAGTGTACATTGAGACCTAGAATTGTGTCAAGAGTTAAATAACCAGCATTTATTTATGACTAATATCATTTAAGAAATTCATAAATAAACAAACACCCTCATTTGGATCCAATAAATATAGTTTAAAATTCAAATTCCAAAAGGATAAGAAGTCAATTTTCCAGTTCAAGAACAAAAACTGGATTTTTAGGTGCAGGAGCGATTTCCAACTTCCAAATGCTAGATTTTTTTCCCAAATCTAAAAATTCTATAAATCATATTACAATAAAGCTCTCTAAATTACCGAATATCTTGAACTTCTTAATCAATGTGTCTCAGGATGTCGCTTTCACCTGGCATCTGAAATGAACTACAAACACAGAAGTATTTGGATTGTTTGACTGGCTTGGTTCAAAGTCCATAAATAGTTTAGTTGAATGACTGACCACAAGCACAACCCAAGATTTAAGTCTGGTTAACTTCCATAAATAGCCACCCAAAACAAATAAAATTTCAACCGTCCACCATTGTTATAGAGTTTCAAGTTGTGCAAGAGTTTCAATTAGTCCCCGTGTTCCTCGAATGGGTCTCTTAGTTGTTGAGAGGGTTGCCCAAAAGCGGTATATAAGGCGTACCCGGTAAAACTTACAAGTGAACCAGATATAAAGATGGCGACTAGGGTTGCTATTTCCATTATTATAGAATTTCAAGACTACAATGGATTTACGATAAGATCGTTTTCAAAATTCCGGAAATTAGAAATGCCAAAATGGGAATAACCCTTGATATTATTAGAAATGCCCGTAAAATATCATATTCGTGAAGCAGAAACATAGAAGCACTCCTATGAATGTGGAAAATATACCGGATTAGTCCATTCGAATTGGAAATGTCAATTCATCCATAACTGCTTAGTCGAGACAACAATGACTTTTGATCAAACCACCCAGTTTCGTTTGTTTGCTGCGGTCATGTCTTGTTTTCTCCAATCATGGTTCGAATCAAATTCGTGGGATGGCGGATCGGCGGTCTCGTCCTCTCATCAAGTTAACGTTGTCATGCAGATTGAGCCCCGGGAGAGGCAAAGGACAGCGGGAGCTATACTGAAATACGTCAGATCATCAGCCGCGGTAAGCTCCCGTCCACGAGATAGATCCGATGAAACAGCACTTGACCAGAGAGACTGTCCCAATACGAAACCATAGATTATTAATGCGTGCATTCCATTATTGCGGAACTATTCCCCCATGGCACACCCTGAATATGGGGCCAGAAATTGCAGAGGAGCAGGATCCGAAGCGGTGGCTACTACAAGAATGGAATATTCCAAAGCATTCGCTTCTGAAAGAATTTGAACTAATTGTGCCACAGTTGAGCGTTTTTGTCCAATTGCTACATAGACACAATACAATGTCTCACTCTCAAAGGTGCCCCTTGAGTTCATTTCCCATCCAATGAATCATTAGGATTCCTTTTCAATAGAATCTTTTGGAGTCACAGGTTTCGTCGTTCCCATCGCTTTTTGATTAATGGCTAGGCCTGAACTTTGCAATGGAGCTCCTAATGAAATTTGTTCCTCAGTCAATCTCTTCAGTTAACTCGAGGCTCTTTATTTTTTTCCTACCTCCGGGTTAGGTGACTCTCACTGCCGATTGCCTCTGGTCACCTTCTGGGTTTTCGTAAATGATAGATGGACTTGACGAATGGTGGTTTGACCTTTGGCCATCGAATTAAACCACATGCTCCACCGCTTGTGCAAGCCCCCGTCAATTCCTTTGAGTTTCATTCTTGCGAACGTACTCCCCAGGCGGGATACTTAACACATTAGCTACAACACTGCACGGGTCGATACGCCCAGCGCCTAGTATCCATCATTTACGGCTAGGACTACTGGGGTATCTAATCTCATTCGCTCCCTTAGCTTTCATCTCTCAGTGTCAGCGTCGGCCCAGCAGAGGGCCAAAGGAATATTTGCTTATATATTGCGGGTCATTGATGTTTCCTTTGCACCATTTTCTTGTAGGGAACAGGAGTATGTGTGTGTGTGTGCACAAATGTATAGGATCTAAAGAAAACAAAAATGATACTTTAGAAAGCCAACAAAAACAAACACGAAACTTCAGTGAACATGTAAAGAGGAAAGTGGATCAATCCAACCCACAACGATAACAAATTGACTTCGACTCGAGGTAGTCAAAGGATAAACTGTAATAGCCCTTAAAGTTTCATAGAGATCAAAATTTTCCCATTTGATTAACCTTCTGTATTTCTTTTTTCCTTTTTTGGATAAGCACTAGTTTAAGCTATCCAACTTTGATTTTGAATCTTGTTAAAGGAGGAGCAAGATCAGAGAATTTGATGTGATTTGAATGCAAATGAGGGGCTTTAAATACCAATTTATTCCCCCTTCCAATAAATCGAATCTGAATCATCTTCTCTCACTCCCTCCTCTTGGCTTCTACTTCTCCTATTTTTCTCTTTCTTCCTCTCACCCCTATCAATTACATTTCTCCTTTATTTCTTTTCTTTTACTGTCTGAGGTTGCTACTGTTTCAGATCACATCAAACCACCTCTTCCCAAGAAAATAGGTTAGTTATAATTTTGCAATAATAAAATCAAGGGAAAAGGTTTTCTGCCCGGCTGCGTGTGATAGAATCTCCCACGCCCCTACACTGTCATTTTATTAACCATCAGAGTATCATATTTCAATCTTAACCATTCAATTTGTGCATTAGCGAGGCAACCAATTTTCTACACCACTGCTACACCCTTTCTCTCTCACCTCTCCTCCTCCCCCTGCCCACCGCTGCAATCACCTTCCATCTAAATTTAGAAAAGTAACAGAGAAACGAAAAGGTATTCAAAACGTTAACCAGCATGTGCTTCTCTAAGAGCTCATCCCACTCCTCTTGGCTGTCACAGCAGACTAGCACTTCTGCTCCCATGTCGTTCTTTGATCTCAGGTGTGGCTGATTCAGGAGTTACGATTGACGTAACCCTGCTTAATAGTCAGTAATAGAGGAGCTAAAATTTGATTACAAGAATACCTTCTGACCATTCCACCTACCTATGCTACAGGTGGCTGCTGATTAATTTTATATTTGGGATCTTGTCAACAAATACACGATGGAATTGCCCAAGCAAGACTGCGAGACAGCCTACCAT
The DNA here is from genome assembly GCA_028583415.1 of Protea cynaroides. Lineage (NCBI taxonomy): Eukaryota > Viridiplantae > Streptophyta > Magnoliopsida > Proteales > Proteaceae > Protea > Protea cynaroides. The sequence goes on from CM053268.1 coordinate 54,509,606, forward strand.
CACATCCTCTCCCTCTTCAGTTTTCTTCTAGAATGAAAAACTTAGAAGGCTAGAAGCCCATTTGGGTCGTGTTGCAGAATTTGTCACCAGAACCCAGATATCGTTTACTAAAAATAATTTAGGAACCCTAATTCAATGTCCAAGAAAGTCCATTTAATTTAATTGTTGCATTGAAACCTTGTCAACTCCTTAGATCACACCCCACTGTTGATTCGTGTGGTGTATTAGGGAACTCTCATAATCCAATTCATTCAAAGGCATTGTAAGTAAATCTCGAGGGAAGAATTATTCTGTTTCATTTGTGGATGGATGGGTAGGAATCGTAGAGGGACTTCCAAACCTTCTTCTTCATCATCTCCTTCGGTAACCACATCCTCATCTTTTACTGAGGCTGTTAATGGTTTTCACAAATTCAAGATCAATGGGTCCTCTCTATCAAAGGGTCTCAGAATTGGGAAGTATATCACGCCTGAGACTTTAATGGTGGGTGGATACACCTGGGCAGGGGAAGAAGATGTAGAGAAGGGAGGGGGAGGGGGAGCTGAGCTGGAGAGAGAGAGAAATGAAAGGTGATTGCAGCAGTAAGATGAGGAGGAGAGGAGAGAGAGAGGGTGTAGTGGTGGTGTAGAAAACATGTTGCTGCAAATGCACAAATTGAATGGTTAAGATTGAAAGATGATCTCATGGTTAATAAAATGACAGTGTAGGAGGGGTAAAGGGCAGCAAACCTTTTACCTAAAATCAATATTCTATTTCCATCTAGTTTCTATTTATTCTGAGTATCTCCAAAAAAAGGTTCTATTTCTTCTCAATGCTGGTTACTATCTTGTCTTTCATTAGCATACATTTCATATCTAGTCATTACAATTGGCCAAAACCTTCTTTTTTGTTCTGTTAATTTTTCAATCTGTTTTCTATACAGCTTCTGATTTTATTCTCCTTTATTTCCATACTTTGGTATCATTAATTCCCTTGTATACATCAATTCAGGGCCTATCCACCAGCTATAAATTCCTCGAGTTCCTTAATTAAGAATTCTTAGGAATAGATAGATGAATCACTTGTAGAGAAAGCACAATTTGAACAGTTATCTGATGTGTGACCAGCTCCATTTGGCTATATATTCTTCCTCTAAGAAGGATTAAGAGTCACAATGTAGAAGACCCAATTAATCCAGAGATTTTGATTAGCCACAGGGTCAAAACAATAAGGTTCTGATGGAGCAGCATGGCATTGGTATACATACAGGACTGGATTTGTATAGCTTTATCCTTTATTTTAATTAGGATCTGAGTTTGTCATTTGGATCAGAGTTAAATCTTGAAAATGGGTCTCTGCAGTAAGCCCATAGGATGGCATCAACCTTAATCCTTACGAGCCCAAGCCAGTCTTTAAGAATTTCAAGTTAAAATAGTCAAGAAGTGGTTCTATAACACAGATTCCATTGCGTCATTTCTTTATTTAAACCAGTTCAATAAACCCTAAAAATAGGCTGGACATAAAACGATAGTGTGACTCAAAATTATTGTTGTGCTTGACATGCGGTACTCAGCTGGTTGCCTGGGGCTAGTGTTACTACCCTTTCCATTTTCAACTATTGATACTATGTCCTAGAGCTGACTGTATATAGTTTCTAATTCATACGCAGTCAGATATTCATACTTATGATCTGTTACATTGATATAAGATAGATTAATTTATGTTTAATACTTCAAGATATAGTAAACAAATACTAATATGTTCATGAGTTCTGGGCACTATTAATGAAGCTTTTAGACATCAACTTGCTTAGGCGCTTTAAGGAATTTTTAACCTTGAACCTGTTCCTGGATTCTTACTGTTCTCAAAATTCCAGCACATTTAGCTGATCTGCAGTTGATTACCCACCTTGGCAAATTGGGCTCATCGTTTAGATTTGTTTATCTTTAAAAATACCAACCCTTTTTTCCATTTCTATAAATATACAGTCCTTATAACTTTTTGCTGAAAGTCAAGCAAGATCCCAATTCCCAAAACAGAAACTCCATTCGGTCTTATATAATACTCTTCATCCTCCATGTTGGCAGGTGCTTTGTGAGAAACCCCAACCCCTGGGCATTGAAGGAGTATTCAAAGCAACAAGGCAAAGACATACATGTCATTCTTTGCAGCGGCCCATTGGAATTAGTTTTTAGTCAAAGCAGATGTGAAAGCTGTTATTTTATTTCACTGTTCTTATCATATGGAAAATCATACATGGGCAAGGGAGTAACACAAGATAAGTACCAGACTCCTAAAAGACATGGTGGATACACAGTTCATGATTCTTAAGTACATTTTTAGCTACTAGTTAGTTTGATCATCCCAGGAATTAAAGGGAAAAAAAGAGAACTAATCCCTCACAGACAATTAATTGGTTCTCCCTAACACACAATTGGATCTAATCCACACAATTCAAAAACCCAAAAGCAAACTCAAAGTATCAGTCGAGCAAATAGAGTCAATAATTATGTGGCGGCTGAAAAGCTCATGTTTTAAGAACCCTAAGGTTTCCTTCAAAAAAAAGAAAGAAAAACCCACCTTCATCCACTGAGTTCCAAGGAGAGTCAAGATATCCAAGAAAAGAAGAAAAAGGCAAAAGCAGATTTATCTCTACACATCATCAATCACCGCACTGGTATCATTAGAACAGTAAACATTCATTGTAAAGAAAAAATGGAGGACAAAGAAGAAAGAGTTGAATCAGATGAAGCGGAAAAGGAAATACCGATTGAGCGTTGTGCCAAGCAAGTCCCCTATAGACGTTAAAGGAGAAGGAAGCAGCGAGATATACGGTAGTGACTCCGAGCCCCGCCGTAAAGGCCCTGAATGCCCAGTCTCCCACCTTACTCGCAACTCCCATCTTTATAATTCTATCCGACAATGATAATATGAATATATAAGGAAATCAGTTGAAAAACCTTCTCACACCGCCTCAACCAGAGTGGCTGAAGGGACTGCAAATCCACAGGATCTTTTCCGGTTTTCCCTTTACCGAACGACAAAAATGAAAAACCTCACCGAGAAGAACAAACAGTGTTTAACGTCCCACAACCTAGTAAGATGGAAGGAAATGCGCGCTTTCGTACTTGTACGTGCTACTCTTACTTGGAAGTCGTTACCAGATGTTGCGTATTTTCGTGGCTTTGTGGGTTTTACTTTCACGATTTCGCCCATTGTCGTCATTTTGTCTTTGGAATCCTCCCTCATTCGCGCTCCGTTCGAATGGGGTCTTACCATGATTCGGCCTCGGGACTGGAATTTTGGAGTGAAGGCCCGTGGTCTGTAGCGGGGCTTTTAGAAATGTGCATAAGTCGCGAGTGAAAATCACGGTTTAATGTATCACATTTATGTCTCTTTGAATAATTCTATAGTTTCTTACTTTCTAATTCCACGGAATTGGGAATCTTGGGACAAGGTATCGCCATCGGTATCAGGTCGGCCAGATTGGCTCATTGGTTTTCGATTTGGTCGATCCTTAATCCCAGTGTATTTCAGTTTATTTTAATGAGGATCGAATACGTTTCGGATTCATATTGGATCTGTACACAAATCTGATTTTAGACATGATCAATACTGTGTCCGTGTCCGATACGGCATTCTTCACTATAGAATACAAGACTAGATTATTTGTTGAATAATAACACATCTCAATTAAATAGCTAATAATATGTACATGGTTTCCCTAAAAATAAAGGAAGGGAATCCAAGCCCTGCACTGGTTTTGGGGCTTGAGAACATGCACGAAGTATAAATAGGGTTGAGATTTTTTTATTTCAGACACAGACACAGGTTCCACACAGTCACACCACTACACTTTTGGTCACATGGATAGGTGATTTCAAATGTCATCCATTGGATATACTTGAACCCATTCTCTTTTGATTTCTCATGCTGCCATGTAGTAAAAATCATGGCTGGAATGGATAGGAAATTAAAAACAAGTATGTCATAGATATTTAGGTTTTTGACAAGATTTGGGTAGCAAAAATGCCAATGGAGAAATAGATTGCCTAACTACCATGACAATCATAACTACATAAAGTGTTTGGATTACCTTTCTTTTTCTGTCTGTGCAAAATCATAGAGTAAGAAGATGTTCAACTGAAGTGGATTGAGACTACTTATTCAGTCTAACCAATATAGATGAAGAATGACCTAGAGAGGCCATATTTCAATGTGGAGAGTTTATCTAAAACATATAGCTCACCATGTAATGAATGAAAAATTGACTATTTTTTAAAGCATCATATCCAGCCATGTGGATGAAGCCACCTTAGTTGGAATGCCTTCCACCGGCAATTCAGTTGGAATCTTGATCTGCATCCTGATCTCAAGGAAGACTAACTGTTTCTGAATTCCCCAAAAGGAAAAAACAATTTGCAAGGGAAAGTAATAATCATGGCAGTTCCATGCTAACTACTATTGATTATTTCCTCACCATGATTCTTCGCTTCGAATCCAACAGAAAGGAAATTACAAAAAGAAACCTTAAAGAATGATACATGACCGGAGAATAAAAGGTTTAAGGTAAAATTTCGTTTGAAAAAAAAAATGGAAGAGAAACATCCCTTGCATGGGGAAAATGAATGCAAAATGATCCTTCTTCGACTGACTTGACCGTTACTAAAACCCCTCATCCATTTATACAGCTTCAATAACAAAGGAGCTCCTGCTGAATTGCCTGTCATTAGTTAACCAAATGTTTGAAAAACTGCTACTTCTAAAATTTCTAATTGGTATCAAACAAAATTATCCAATAATAATTACTCAACAACCAAAAGAATCATGTTGGGAAGGGGAAGAGATGGCATACAATATTGGGATGCAGGATTAGTTTAAAGCGTTCTGCCAAAAAAAGAAATAGGAATGAAAATTAACATAAAAGAAGAAAGATCTCCCTAGATGTTTCCTTAAACAATATTTGAGACAACATGCTTACTACCTTAGATTTGACATCTCCTACATTGGTACTGATATGAATAATGAAGGATTGGTACTGAAATCCTAAAACAATTACCTAAAGTAACTGCTTCAATGTGGACCATCGATAATATCCTCAGTTATTGCTTTGTTGCTGAGTAATTTCAAACTTTATCTTGCATGGCCGCTGTGAGGTTTGTTGCAAATCTGGAAAGTGTGGCGTCCAATTTCTCAGCAATTAATGTAATCCATGTCTGCACAACAAAGACAGGGCCATTATGAAATGTTCCGGTTCCCTGATAAAATCTCCCCCCCCCCCCCCCCCTGCCACAAAAAAAAAAAAAAAAAAAAAAAAAAAAAAAATCAATTGCTATCATGAACAGGGGTTGAGTATAAGAAATGGGTAAAAATGCATAACAGCCATAACTAAAATTTCAGCTCAAGGTCTCTCATTTATTCCCATACGAGAATGAAGGACCGGAATGTTAACATGTTCAAAGGCATGGACTACAAGACAGCTACATTTGAATGAAGAAGCAACTGGCTACAATAAAAGGCCAAGGTGGAGAGGGATCTCCATAACTTCAATGAAAAACCCTCCATGTGGTAGGGTAGTTATAAATCTCTTAAGGGTTTATTGGATCGAAAACAGATAGAGCTACATCAGAATTAGTAACTCAAAATAACACATAAGGAGCACCTCACAGGGTGATGTTGTCAATTGTATTATTTCACCATAATGATAGCCAAAGACCTAAATGCTCTATTAGGTCATATTCAAGCTTCACAGCTTGGACATATGTACATACTTTAGAAGATATTCTCAAAAGACAGAAATCACCAGCAAAGCTGAACATTCATTGGGTGTGAGAACCCTTGCACCAATGTAAGTGACTCACCTGATCACACCGTTGGCTTGTCCAATGCTGCCACAGGCCACTTGAAGGCAATTATTCCATGGAATAGCTAGTGGACCTGGTCATGGTTACCAGAGCTGTCCCAATTCTCCTAACCCATTTGATAGGGTAACACATCGAACATTATCTTACCAAAACTAGCGTATATCTAGTTTCTTTTCCCAGCTAAAATAAGAAACCCAAATTCTTAGATTACATATGTTAAAGATATTCCAAATTATATGCCATAAAAGGCTAGACTGAACTATAACTAAGCTAATTAATCATCAAGCAGTTCAACTTAAATAAACTATGACTTCTAAAAACAAAAAGAAAGGGAAACCAATATGTTTATTGGAGCTTTAGATTTGTAAGCCAAGAAAGAAAGGGAAAACAAAAAAACCTGATCAGCAGTTGTGAAGCCCCTGATTGTGTCACCACCAATTATTGCAATTCCTTTATCTCCAAGTGGCTGTAAGATAACTGCCTAGTTAAGAAAAATTTATGTCAGCAAGCCTTTAAACCTGCTGGGCTCCACATGGGAGAGGGCATGTCTTCAGCTGGGAGGCATTGCATTTTCAACATCATATGCAAATAAGAATGAAAACACCAAATCTCGAAATAATAAAATAAGATTAAAAAAAACAAAAACAAAAAAAAACTTATTGAGAAAGTGGATCAGTTTGTATTCAAGCATATCTTATTACTTTTCATCAACAGAGACTTCATATGAACAAGTCCACAAACAGTTAGGATCAGTCCACATATGCTTAGTGTTAACACATGGGTATTGCATATTAAGTTAATTATCATCTCCACTCACCAAAGAAGGATAAAAAAAGTCCTTTCAGACAAATCTGAAGCAACAGTATGGGATCAAGGGAAAAACTGTGAAGCAAATTCTGTATGGCTTGTATAAAAAATAGACAGATCTAAACAGGATTTGAGTATCAAAAGTAATATAGGCTCCATTTGTTTTGACATAGAATTTCACATGAAAATTTTATGCGTAACATTTTATATGTTAATTTTTTTTAATATTTGTTTCCAAGAGGTAAAAGAAAGACGAACTTCCTTTTCCCTTCCCCTTAGAGATCACTATATTTTACCTCTTGGAAACAAACATTGGAAAAAATTTCAACATGTAAAATGTTACATGTGTAAAATTTTACATCAAAACAAACGGAGCCATACCAGCAATAGTATTCTGTAAGCTGAATAGTAGCTTCAGTGTCGTAAACCACACTACGAATACAGAATGCACCATCTTTTTCTTATCCGCTCTACATAACCAGAAACTTCCACAAACATCTGCGATATTTTCAGAAGTGGTGACCTCAAGATCTTGAAAAAACTAACTTTTGATTGCTAGAGAAGGAGAACAATAGTATTCTATCTTATTCATGATTGTCAAGGGCTTACTCTTTCTTTAAAACAAGTCAAGTAAGGGCACGAAATGTGTCTAAGACTTGTTCCCAAGAGTTCCTATTTTCCCCTTCTCTGTGCACTCGAACCAGCAAGTGGATGAACAAGAAGAACACAATTTCATTGAGTTCATAGCAATTGGAGAAAAAAAGGTTAACTAATAATAGCCTAATGCAAAGTGAGCAGTAGTACCTGTGTATTTGGAGGTAGAAATGGCAACTCCGACTTTCCAGGATAGAGAGATAAGTTAGCCAAGTAGCTTTCTGGAAAAAGAAAATGAAAAAAAAAAAAAAAAAGAACTTGTGAACTTATAAGACAAGGATAGTGAATAACTCAATATTCTAGAGATTGTTTAAATATTTACTTACGGGCTCCAGACTTCATAACACCTTGATAAAGCAACCCTTTAATTAATTTAGGGGCATCCACTTCAATGGAATTGCCACCATTAGATTCAGCTGCTACCCCAATTTGAAGAAGGCAACTGCCTTCGTAAACAATTACCAATGATCTACAGCATGTCACTACTGACAGAGATTCCCACATCCTGATAATTATTAAAACAGTATTAATCGCATGCTTCAGATTAAAAAAAAACAAAAAAGTAATCATGAAAAACCATGAGCTCCAATTTAAAAAATCAAAAATAGCAGTTCAATCTCTCTTGTTACCTACTAGTTTATCAACAGTTATTGTAATTTCCTACACCAGCCATTCTATTTATGTGTGAATTGTTCATAAGTTTCAGGAACCCCTTCAACTAAAAAAAAAAAAAAAAAAAAAAAACATTATATCATTTGACTATTTCAGTTTGAATTACATTTCCTTAGGTAGATGTGTCTACATATGGAAGAAATAAGAGTCATTTAAAGTATATCATGCAGGCAGAGGTGAGCTAAAAAAATAATAATACAAAAATAAAAAAATAAAAAAATAAAAAAATAAAAACTGGATGTTGGACTAAACTCTGAGGCTAGGGTTTATATTTCTTTAATAATTAAATAGATTGACGGATAAAAATCGTCTCCTGTTGGCCAGTTGCGCCAGCCATGATCGCATGGCTGGCGCATCTCCAACGACAGGAGATGATTTGTCTAAGGCAACTCAACTCAACTAAGCCTTTTCACAACTTAATGGGATTGGCTACACCAATCCTGTTTTGCCATTCAACACTATTCATAGCCACACGTGTAGGACTAACTGATATAAGAACATATCTTCTGACAATCATTTATAGGCTTTTGTGATTTTCAAACAAATATCCTAGAAATTGTTCTGTTTGTTAACACAAGAAAGAATATAACATGTGGAAGAAAGGAAATGGGTAGTACAATACCATAGCATTTCAGAAACTACATAATTAGGAAGATCAGAACATATCTTCTGACATTCAACACCTTGAGGATTTATCTGTAATCAGAAGTAAACAGTAATAATTGTGTTTGTGGTCAGAGGATCCTACAGGAAAATGAAGGAGAAGGGGGGGACAGAAGAGCTCAGCGAATTTGCTCAATTCAAGAGGTAAAAGCATGTGCAAAATCCTCACCGTAGAAATAGACTTTGGTCGGATAGATAGCCATACCAGACCCGTAAGAACATTGGTAACAGCCAAACCAAGTGTCAGTAAATCTGCCCTGGACTGTGAACTGCTAGGAATGAATGTAAGCATTTAACATCAAAGCAAATGTAACGAAAATAATTCCAAAATTATTACAAAAAATAAAATGATAGATTTGTTAACAAACAAGGGGAAAATTAAAAATTAAAAAAAAAAAAAAAATAAATGATTTGCCAACAAATGATTATATTAGGTGTTAAAGCAATAAATCGTGTAGTGCTTCAATGCAAAATCAGTGTTTGTCCTATATAATTTTCAAATCTACCATATCAGAACCGTCCCTATATGCTAATCTACAGTTGCCACTTAGTGTTAGTCTTTACAAGAAACTTTACAGAGAAAACAAGCAACATGTACCAAAAACAACAAAATTAAGAAACATGTACCAATCAGTGCAAGTGTGGCAATTTCATATTTACCTAAGAATATAACATGACTAGAATTCTCAGCATCCATATAACTAAGCTCCTTCTCGGCAAAGTATTTTGAGTGATAATGTGCAATTTAACTCTCTGACAAAAGGAAAACAAATCAGTATTCAAATCCGCTACTACCTCACACCCAATTGTTCAAACATAAACATCATATGTCACCATGATTCAGTATAAAAATCCTTACATCTCAAAAAATAAAGAGCTCACTTCCTCATTTTGTGTAATGTAGACATTTAGGGTACTTCAAAGAATGGTTTGCCGATCTATAGGCAAACCCTTAATAACAGGAATGACGAAGTACAAAAACGAAATAAGAACTTCAGAACCATCTAAGATAAGGGTAAGAAGTGAGTGGAGGATTTAATCAATTACCTGCCAGCGTCTGCAACAGGGGCGATACCTGAAGCAGCACGGTTGAAGAGAACAGCAAAGAGGGAGAGCCCTCCAACGTAGATGGGCAAGCTACGAACAACATCGTCGTTTCTGGAAACCCAATCAGGAACCCAGTCTCTCTTGGGCTTCGGTCCTCTGTAACCTGCTCCCTTCCTCAAACAAGTGACCCCAATTTCTTTCAAAATTTGATCACTGTACATACAAACACTGAAGAAGAGGGAGAGAGAGAGAGAAAGCCTACCGGGAATTCTGAAGAAGCCTTGACGAAACGAGGGAAATTGGGGGAGAGGAGACGACGAAGAGGGGGAGGCCTAGGCTTCCAGGAAATGGGACGTAGTAAGCTTCCCGCTTCCATTAGGCGTCTTACAACAATAATCTTATCAGTAGCGGGGGCGTTGTACTTTCTTTTCTTTTTCTTCACGAAAATTAAAAAAAAAAAAAAGGAAATTTCATCTTTTCAGTACGGTCAATACAGTTAGTGGGTCAACCTCTTTTGACTTTGAAACGAGATATCTCAAAAAGGTCCTTCTTTGTTTGACTCCGAATGAATTAATTCGTGAATTTTCTTTAGGAAAAATCATAAATTCCATCTGAATATATCTAAGTCTGCTGTACAGTTCAAGATGGTTTGGTAAATCAATATTAAGCAACAACAACACAGGAACATTGATAAGCTCTGCAACCCCCAAAAAAAAGTGCGAAACAAACAAATAAATAAATATGGATTTCGGGGAATTCCTTCTGCATCAAGTCTCGGAGCTAGGAGCTGGCTCAGGGGAAAATCTGAAGATCTTGAAACTGTTAGTTTGGAAATGAATTAAGATTACGAATTCGATCTTTGCGTTGATGCATAGTAGCGGCTTCTCATCATCCCCTTTGCATCCAAGGCTAATTGTTGCCTGAACGTTGCAATGAAAGCTTCCACTTTGGCGTTCAGCTCTTCCTTCGACAGGCAGGGACCAGGATCACGATCACCATCACCAACACCATCACCGTCTTCCTCCTCCATCGTGGCGCCTCTAACACTAGTACTACTAGTGCGATTGCAGGATGAGCTGTAGTGAACCTCCTCTTCCACCACCACTACTGAACAATGACATCTTCTCTTTCTCTGCTGTTTCTTCTTTTTAATGACCGTCTGGATCCTATCAGTGTCCTTACGTAGGTTACCTGAATCACCAGAGCGTAGGGACATGAAGAAGATGGAAAGAAGAAGGAGGTTTAGCAGTAAGAAAGCCAAAGCGCGCCATTGCTGAAGCAGAGAGGTGAAGACTTGCTTCAAACACGCAACCAGCAGAAGTGTACCTAGTATCACCAAAGCTTTCTCTAACTCTTCATGCTTCACTTCAAACGCTGCTGCTGATCCTGCTTTCTTCATCTTCATCTTCTTCACTTCTTCCATCTCAATTTTTTCTTGATTGATTTCAAATCCATTCTCGTCTCTGATGAATTTATAAAGAGTAGGAAAATTGAATTGAATCCATAAAAGCCATGATTGCTTTGTTTATGCTCGGTTGCCTGGTCCACCACATCGTCGTGCAGTGACGGCGTGCAATGTAGCAGTGAGCGGTGTGAAGTTGCAGGGTAGACAAAAAAAAAAAAAAAAAAAAAAAAAAAAACAAGAGCAAGACCATCAAATCATTGCTGATTGCTCTTCCTTTGATGTAATTCCAACTGAATTTATCCTTTCTTATGTGGGTCGGCTACTGTAGAGTTCAAAAAAGAGAATTCATTCATGGCAGCCGTGAGCCAACAGTATAAGTAACTGCATAAGAGCACTGGCCAATTCAGTGTGGAGTGTAGTGTGGGGACTCCTTCAGTCCTTCTTGGGGCTTGGGTCAAGTGTCTTTAATCTCTGAATTCTGAAGCCAATTCTAAAAGGCACCACAAAAAGGAGACGCAGAGGTCGGCAGCGGCGATAAGTGCAAAAGCAAGAGTTTGTCGGGCCTGCAAAGCACAACTCAGAAGCGCACGCCAAAGCCTCGTACTCCCCCTAGGATGAAACTAGACAAAGTTGGGTCTCCGATGGACCACTAACATGAGACATCATCATCTCTCTCACTTGCTCCTCCTCCTCCCCCACCCCCCTCACTCCATCTCCATGTATTGTCCTTTCTCCATTATTAATTTCAAGGGATCATTGGACCAGATGACTCTGGTTGGACTCATGGGTCAAGTTATTGGTATAACAAGCTCATATCAATAATCCGCTAAGGGTGCAAGCTTTACCCTCTCAATCAGAACTCACCTTCAAGTTTGAACCCAAACTGGGTCTGGGCTGAGATACCTGACTCTAAAGGTGAATCAGTGCTAAGAATTTCTAGCATGAGATAAGACAGGGCTGGGCTAGGGTTGAGGCCTTGGGCTGAGCCTGGACCGGCCCAGCCCAATCCTTCGTCTTTTTGTCCCCTATCTGACCCAGCCCTTGCATCTCCTTTCCCCTCATGGTCAAGATAGTTTGGCCCCTAAGCAGATTAGGGTTTGCAGCTGTAGATGAAGTTATCAGTTCTAGGATATGGTTGCCCTATCTAATATCTTTTTTAATTTTGTTAATAGTTCATGACACATGGCCACCATCTAACAGGTAGGGTTTCCACGTGTTGATCGTTCACGGCTAATAATAATAATAATAATAATAATAAATGTTTTATAAACATTTAATAATAAATGAACAGTGGTCCGACTCGAAAAAGGTTAGGTACAGATGGATCCCCGCTGATGCCGATTCCTTTAACCATGGTTGGACCAAAATCTGTTGCTTAGACCATGGGCTATATGCCTGATTGATCCAGGGTTTTTTGTTAAAATATTCCTAGGCAGATCATCAGGCCGGGAGATCAAGACTAATCAACCCAAGCTTAACAACTCAGGGCGTTTGATCCAATGCTTAATTTAATTTTGAGAGTAATCTCTGATTCTGGCATGCACAATAAGTCCTCCATTTTCACCCATTTTCATTCTGGTCATTCCTGGAAGAACTGAAAAATGCTTCGTTTAGACAAACTGGAATGATGCAACAAAGAATCATCAATCTAATGGCCCTAAGCATAATGAGAACACATTCCCATGAGAATAGATGCAGTAGTTCATGTCTATTAACCATCCAAATGAATGGTGGCACTTCATACTGGAAATGTATTTCATGAGAGAAACGCAATACCACTCTGGCTATCACAATGGGTACAAATCAGAACGGCATGAAATTCCCACTTAGTTCTACCAAGAGGTGATCCACCCACCATTGCGGAAGCACCCACAGCGCCATGGCAGTTGCCAGCATAGTTGTCAAGGTGTCAAGACAAATCAAGGCATTGGAGGCGGACATGACATTTAGACAACCAAAGCCCCCGATTTTTCAAGGCGTCACAAGGGGTGCCTCGATGCCTAGGCGACGCCTTGACAACCATGGTTGCCAAGGTAGTGAGACCTGGTGTAATGGCATCGACCCATTATTGTTCTTTAGCCAGTTAGAACAAGGAGCCATGCATGGCATCGACCCATTATTGTTCTTTGGCAAGTTAGAACAAGGAGCCATGCACTACTAGAGAGCCTCTAAAAGCAAGAACCTCAAACTAAAAGCCAATGTTGGAAAAAATCAACAGATAGGACATATAGAGAAGATTTTCAAATGATGCATAATATTTTGGGGTAGCAAATAGATACAATTAGAACATATAAAAAATCATAATTATCATAACTTATTGAATACAATGCTCATATATTATTTTCTCGAACCCCAAACTCTCTTCCAACAAGTGAATGACCAACTTCTCCTTAGAACCCCTTTTCTTTTTGCTAATTTCCCCCTTAAGCTATAACCTTCCCACCATTAGATGTCAGAAATGACTGACTCTCATCACCACCTCTTCTCAGACAAAGAAATAAGCTGCAAGTAAAGACAAATATCAGTAAGGAGAAAGTAACGAACCCAGGCAGGACTCGTTCAGCAGTACATAACATAGAGGCGAATCGACATACAATCCACTTAAGTACAAAAGTGACAGAATGGATAGTTATGACGATCCCCAGTAGGGCCAAATTTAGCGAAGACTAACTGATGAAACCCATGAATGGAAATTTCATCCCTGACCCGCATGCCACATTACAATCCAAAAGTCCATAAGCTGTATTAGGAGCCCCAGATCCTCAAAATAAATGAGCTCAATAAAAAATTTCCAGGTTCCAAACACACATCAGAAAGAAGTAACAAAAGGTAGGATTGTTCACAAACCTGACGAGCAACCTGCACCAGTCGCCTGCTGTCTCGAGGTGACTCAATTATCAAGCATGATTTCTGTGGCTCCGGTGTGCTGTTTTGCTTCTCCAATGTCCTCCTCTTGGTAGTGTTTATATCTTCAAGGACAGCATTGTCGCTAGGGTTGCTCATGGTATCCTTCTTCCGCTTCCTCCGAAAGGTGTATTTGAGAAGTCTATCAGTTGTAGCTTCAGAAATAGCGGCAATAGTCGTTTCACGTGTTTGTGTATCTTTGGCATCGGAATTAATTGATGGCATAGCCATGGGGTCGAGGTTAAATTTAGAATCCAAAACCTCTGAATTCTCTACAGCTTTGGATTCCTGACGAATTAGCAGTGTGTCATTTATCAATGCTGGGTCCTTGCTTGTAACATTCTGAGGACTTCCAGCTTCAGTGTTCCTGGCTTCACTATCCACATGGGACTCTGAATCCCTCTGGGCCTCATCTTCAGATACCTTCGATGGATCTTCACCAGACTCAGCATTGCCATTGACCAGGTATGGATAAGTTTTGTTATGAGAATGAAATGATGGTTCACAAGGATCAGGCAGTGACCTGCACGAGGTAGCTTTGCGGGTCCTATATCGTCTTCTTCTATGAGAACATCTGCGAACAAATTTACCATCTTGACCTTTGTCACGGCTGCTATCATGCCGTATTACTACTTCCGACTCAGCCATGTTCTTCTCTGCATCAGTCATATTGTCAATCTTGGGAGAGGCCACACTACAGGTTCCTTCAACTATTTCTCCACTCTTTATATGCAAGGATCGATCATCTTCATTTCGGTCAGGCAGTGACCTGCACGAGGTAGTTTTGCGGGTCCTGTATCGTTTTCTTATATGAGAACATCTGCGAACAAATTTAGCATCTGGACCTTTGTCACGGCTGCTATCATGCCGTATTACTACTTCCGACTCAGATATGTTCTTCTCTGCTACAGTCATATTGTCAATCTTGGGAGAGGCCACACTACAGGTTCCTTCAACTTTTTCTCCACTCTTTATATGCAAGGATGGATCATCTTCATTTCCAGGAAGCGGCAACTTCCCTCCATCCAGCAGATTCCCTTCAAATGCACGGATTCTCTGGGTACATCCATTTCTGTAAAGCTCAGGTTCTTTGCTTCTCATTATTATGCAGGCTAAATCAGGGTTACCCGCACAATAATTATCCATAGGAGAGTTACTCGAGGTCTCAACCTGTGCTGTTCGATTTTCTGATAAAGAACAGCATTTATCATCTGATTGATTCAAAGGTGCATTCTCCATTATGCAAGTTGACATGGGTCTGCATTCTGAATCAGGAGGGTGGCATGAAATACCCTCGGAAGTATTTAGCTTGTCCTCCTGTGCTTCCTCTTCATGAGGAATGGCATTTGCCATTACAATTTTTCCATCTAAAAGATTTGGGTTCCTTTTCAACATCTCTAGTTCATCATGCGCTCCTTTCAACTCATATCTGAGGTCGGTTACTACATCCTCTGCTTCGTGGAGCTGCATTTCAAGTTCTTCAATCCTGCTTTGTTGACTCAAGGATGCTACTTCTGCTTCAGCAATCTGTACAGATGTAACACAGGTAAACTTTGGGTAGATTGTGCAC
Organism: Protea cynaroides; assembly: GCA_028583415.1. Classification (NCBI taxonomy): domain Eukaryota; kingdom Viridiplantae; phylum Streptophyta; class Magnoliopsida; order Proteales; family Proteaceae; genus Protea; species Protea cynaroides. The sequence goes on from CM053268.1 coordinate 54,525,171, forward strand.
TTGTTTCTTAAGGGGAGTAGTAGCACACTCAGAGCAAGGCTTCATAAATCTCAGAATCAAGTTACTATACAGTAACTTAAAATATGAAGAGAATTCTCAGAGACCCAGCAGAGTCATGAATTATGTATCATATGTTTAAGAAATGTTACAAAAAGTAAGATGGTTCTTGAAAGAAACTACAGCAACGGAGTTAAAACTCCAGATTCAAGAAAACCACCCCAAAAAGGAGCTGCAAGTTTGTGCTCAAGAGTATTAACATGTCCATAAATCCTGCAAAAGATACTTTCTCAAAGCATGTTATTGTCCAAGTTCCATAGGTCCAGTTTTTTACATTGAGCTGGAGAAGACAACCAGAGGGATTTCAACAGCACTGACAGTCTATGTAATCTTCACCTAGGAGCATGGTTTTAAGTATCAATACGATATGCCCCGTATCCACCGATACGTCCCGTATCCACTGATACGTCCCGTATCCACCGATACGTATCTGTATCGACAGTGGTCGATACGATACTCTTCGATACGTATCTCTATTTTTTAAAACAAAAAGTGTATCCACATGTATCGACTATATCGAACTGATACAGCTCAATACACGTCGATACGGTCGATACACTCGATACGTGTCGACAAACTTATGTTTCCATTCTCGCAAAAAATAAGATACACTTACCGATACGGGCCATACGGCTCAATGCACCTCAATACAGATAGATACACCTCGATACAATCAATAAGCATTTATAAAGCTTGATACAACTGATATATATATATATATATATATTTTATTTTTTTCACTTTTCTGGTCTTCCTCCTTGCTGAAAACCTATAGTTCATGGGAACCGAAGGTTGTAGCTCATTGAATGTCATCAACTATATCTTTAATACTTGGAAATACTTCAAGATTGCTTATTATAGTTTTTTATACTTAAAAATTATGTTTTGCATGTTCCCTAATCATTCCCATGTGTATACTGTCCTGTATCCTAGCGTATGCTAACGTATCCACTGCATCCACGATACGATACGATACATCTCTTAAAATCGCCCGACCGATACCCGATTGATATACGATACATTAATCCTTGCCTAGGAGTATTTAGGCATAGGACATTATGGATGCCAATAAATTAATATGCAAACCCCCCCCCCCCCCCCCAAAAAAAAAAAAAAAAAAAAAAAAACCACAAAAAAAAAGAAGATAAATTAATCCAAACCAACCACTAGAGATTATGTGGTCTATAATGTCTCTTCCTCAATATGAAAATTTCGACCAATTAACCCAGGTCATGTACTAATCATATGAGCTAAGTCACTGGCTTAGACCATTTGGTAAGCACTACAATGCCACAAGGCTAATTTTAGTTCCTCCTTTTACCAGGATAAGTATAGGTGACAAGAAGGATGCAAACAGCTACCATCTTTTGCAGTATGGATCAAGCCATACAAAAGGCCAAGAAAAACAGAATTAAAACGCTGGATATACAACAGAAAGTCATGACAGTGCACGCTGAGACCTAAATAATTACAGATAATACCACCAACAGAAGAATGCCTGAAGCACTGATTTTGTTTATAAATAGCTTGGAAGCACAGACAGAGATAGAGGATACCATGGTAATGGCCTTTATACATAATAAGACCAATGGACATTGCAAAACTGCTACACTAGATCTCCAGCTTCTGTGTGTATTTGAGAGGTTTATCATTAAATGATGTTGCAATGAAGGGGTACCATAATTTTATTGGAAATGCTAGCAAACATAGATAAGTTATAAGTAAAATTCATTATCGGGTTTAATATTCACAAATTTAAATTTTTCGTAAGAAATCCAGGAAGCTAGATGTTCACCAATATCTGGCACTTTCCACTCAGAGATACCACTACCCATTTTCACCATTAGCATGTTTCTCCCAAATCTGACCTAGCAGTGCCGCAGTCTCATATTTTGAGGAACCATATACAGTTTACAGCCAGGCAGAATACTTTTGGGGACACCAACAGTTCTTGTAACCATCATCTTTTCAACAAAGTTCATACTTATATGCAAGAAATCAAGTATCGACACGATACGCACCGTATCGACCTATACGTACCGGTATCGACACTAGTCGATACGATACCGATTGATTCGTCTCTCCATTTTTTAAAAAAGCATAGTATCGAGCGTATCGATACACTTGATACACTATCGAGTGTATCGATACACTTTAATTATGATTTAAAAAAAAAAAACCCACCTGTATCGATCGGTTCGATACTGGTCGATACAGGTTGATACAGCCTTTTAAGTATCGAGTAGTATCGATACTACTCAAAAGATTGTGTTTTTCCAAAAGCCGACAACCATTGAGCTTCAATACTCTTCTGCAAGTTAATTTTTTTCCAAAAAAACCTTAGGGCTTTGATTCTTGGCCCTAAAACTACTGGGAAGGTAGAATCAAACTTGGTTTTTGTGAATATTAGAGCCTGAAATCATCTCTTCAAGCTCCAAAGGCGGAAAACAGCGAAGGTATGAGTTTCAACTTCATTTTTTTTCATAATAAATCGATTTTTTGTGTTGTTTCTTCTCATGAATCAATGAACAATGGTCCTATTTGATGAATGCATACTACATACATGGATTTAAACACTGATTTGAGAAATTTTTGAAGAACACAAGAAATTTTGAAATTTTTTTTTCCAAAATTAATCCTTTCCTCTTCTACTATTTATATAAGATGTGTAGACCACTGATCTACCATCTTTGCTTCCCAGTTATAATTTTCGAGTTTATTTTTTTATTTTTTTTTATTTTCTGGTTAAAAAAATAGAAATATAATTTAGATAATATTATTTTTTTTCTTTCATTTTCTTCCATCCTTGTTGTTTTTCGATTCTCTGTGGGGTGTACATGACTCCATGAATTTGATTTCTATGCCATGATGTTTGTTCTTTTTTTTTTTTTTTCTGAGTTTCATACTCTATGAAGCTTTTAGTTTATGCTTTCTTCTTTGGAGTTTTAAATTTCGATTTTGTGATTTGTATTTGGATAGATTTTCATGCATCTGTTATCTGTAAGATTTTTTTGTTACTATTGAGCATGCAACTTCTAGTTTATTTCTTAAAAAAAAAAAAAAATTTCCTTTTTTCTATGGTAATCCTTTTTCTTGCTAAGAATTTGATACCGAAGCCGGGGTAACTTGGGCTGTAATGGTATCGATTCAAAACCTTGTTTCTGATTTTTTTTTTTTTTTTTCTGTTTCTCTTAAACAAAATATAGCTAGGAACTGGCCTCCGTCTGTTTTTTTTTTTTTCAAAGATCTTTGTTTCAACTGAAAACCTAAACCATGTCTATTTCTTTGTTTTTGGGCCTGATTTCTTCTCGATCCCTCACCCACGTCAAGCTTGAGAATACCTTTGCAACATCTATGCCATTCAAACAAAAAATTATTTCTGTTTTTGGGGATTTGTTGGAGATTTTCCAGTGGGTATTCTGAGAATACATCAGCAACATATATGCTATTTTCTTAAATTGTTGCCATACCTTTAGATTTAAAAATGTGTTTTGTATGATCCTTAGTCATTTCTGTGCGTATCCTGCCCCATAATCATGTGTATCCATGATGTAAAAAACATTTTCTTTCTCAATGTTGCTAATTATAGTGTTTTTATGCTTTAAAATTGTGTTTTGTATGTTCCTTAATCATTTTTGTGCGTATCTTGCCCCGTATCCATGCGTATCCGTGCGTATCCACTGTATCCACGATACGATACGATACGATATGTCTCTTAATTTCAGCTGACCGATACGGTACCGATACACGATACTTGATTCCTTGCTTATATGTGCATTGAATAATTTAGTGACCTCTAAGTGTTTCAATTTACTTTGTGTTTCAAAGATTTACAGAGCCTTATATTCTGCAAGTTTCAAGCAATTCTGAAATGTTCTTGTCATGATAAAATAATTAAAGTTACAGCCTCTAAAACACAGAGATAGAACTCATTTATGTGTAGGATAGAAATCCCTTTAACTTAAAGAAGAATGCATGCACATATCAAATGCATAAAGATGACAGCTATATCAAATATCTATTATTAATGATTAGATCCTATGACTTTGTCCAACCAATGTGCAACAATTGAAAACCCCCCCAAAAAGAATGTTATTCAGGATGAATCAGAGCTGAATTTGTGACTCACAATACAAATTGTAGAATCACTGAGTCAGATTCACTAATTGAATGTTTGATTTATGTAATTCTCCATCCAATCCATTAAAATGGCTAACTCAATGATCTGACTGTAAGTTGAGAACCAAGTCAACTTAGAACTCCCATTTCCAATTCCCCCACATTTTCTTTATTTCCTTTAGGTTGTAAAACTTGTAGACTTAAGTTATTCTGATCCTTCAGAACCTATAAGGTCAAAATAACAAATTTCTGAAGTAAAATTATCAGTTCTATTAAGATTGCAATAAGCAGCTGAGAGAAGGATGTTGAGATGAATGATTGGCAAAAACAAGAAAAGTAAAAATAATAAAATAACAGAGACGAGGTAAGTTACGAATGGTATTCCAGAGGTGACAAGTTGAAGGAAAGTTAGAAGAGGTAGTATGGTACAATGAAGGCCACTGGATGCACCCATAATGAGAAATGATATGGTATAGGTTACAAGAAAAGGAATAGAGCAAAAACGACCTGGGGAGAAGTGGCAAGTAAAGATAAAGATGGGTTTCAAATTACCACAAATATGATTTAGAGTTGAATGTCGAAACAGGAATCATGTAGCCAACCTCATTTAGTTGGGAAAAGGATTAGTTGAGTGGAATTGAGTTGTCTATTGAGGTTAGCAACACCTTTATACTTTGCAAAGACGGAAAGTGTCATTCTCAAATTCATTTCAAATTACCTCGGCCAAAACAGAGTCTTGCTTGCAAATTTAATCTCCCATGAAGTTTAAATATCAGATGTAGAAATAATTTATTAAATATCAAGAGATTAAATAAAACAACTAACTAATAGCCACGACTTACCAAAGCAATAAAAGCACCAAACACCTACCTTGATATCTACCACTGGCCCCACAATAGGACTGCTATTAATTTAAATATTATCCTATGCTATTAGGATCATATTATTACATTGCTCCACATAATAAAATTCAAATCTAAGAGCCAAATTGAAAGATCAAGCCATCCCAAAGTGTTGAGATCATGATCCTGCATTAAGATTTCTAAGATATACGTCAAATGCCGAGGCCTACATATGGATCACAATTGAAAAGGTTGGGAGATTTGAAGGTAGAAATAACGGTGGCAGCAGCTGCAATAAACTAGATTGACGATTGACTGAGGGTGCTTTTCAAAATCTCTTTTGGCAGCTCAATCCTCACGGTTAAAATTATTCCAATTATGCCTAAAAATCTCTTCAGGTGATCAAGAGGGCCAAGAGTTCTCCCCCGAAAGTAGCTCTGACGGAGGGAAGTGGGCTTCATTCAATGGAATGCTTTGTTGGTTCAGCTCCAAGGGCCCGGTTTCTCGGTTTAGTGTGGAGGGAGGCACTTTTTTTTTACCTTTCAGGGGACATGTTGTAATTTCAAGCTGGCAATACGTGCTTGAGTCGATGATCAATCCACCGTTCAATCCTTCTATAGATGGTGATCAGACTTGATTTCTTCCTCAGTGCTCCCTCTCTCGCTCAAATCTCTCCGCTGGCAGATCTCTCTTGCTTGATATTTTGCTCTTAGTTTGGTGTAAGAAGATAAGCGGTTGCAATGATGAACAACTCCCCCAGCTTTCTCCAAAAAAAATAGCCCCAAAACCTCAGTTTTTCAAAGCCAATACTCAGAATTTAGAGGTTCCATTTGCAAGCAATAGGCAGCTTTAGCACAAGGAAAACCTGAATGCTCCAGTAGTTAATAACCTTCCTTCTCTGTCCTTGTCCTTTTATATGCAATGTGGATCTTATCACTTTGCAAAAGCAACCAAATACACCTGCCCACTATCTTGAAGATCAAGACCTAAAAAGGACAACAAGCTCCCGCCACTATGGTGTCTGTGGAGGGGCTAATGTACGCAGTCTTACCCCCACTTTGTGGAGAGACTGTTTCTAGATTCGAACCCATGACCACCAGGCACTAGATCACAATGGAGCAACCTTACCATGCCAAGACATAAACCTGCCAAAATCAGTTCTGAGACTGACCTATTTCTCTGCATCCATAAGTGGAAATACTGAATCATGAAACAGCCATCAACTTGATTTATGCAATAGTATCAACCCCTTCAACATAAATAAGCCCAAGCTAGTTCGGGGCTTGACACCCCACATATCCTCTGATTCGGAATATCCTAAGCACCTTGTCCACACCTTCTACACACAAAAGATTACCATTATTCACCAAACCCTCTTTTCTGCATAATACAGTAAGACCCTTTGATGATCTTCATTTTTTTTAATTTTTACTGCGTCTGTGATCTATCAAGGAATAAGCCAGGAAAAAAAAAAGTCTCAGAAAACTGTATTTGAAGTTTGAACCACAACAACTGGGTGCAAGGAAGTTTCAAGTTCTGCTTTCTTATAGCTTTCCAAGTAGCTGCAAAAGAGAAGTTGCCCAAGGAGACACCCAGAAGACAATTTTGTCTAACTAATGAGGTCCTAGGGCAATGGATACAAGTTTCTGTTATCAATGGAGCTTCTGGAAGGAGGGGTTCACAGCTTGCTTTGAAGAATAGGAGATACGATCATGCAATAAAAAATTAAATCTCTTCAATGATCTAATCTAGGAACTTAAGATATGGTGCTGAAGAAGGTAAAGGCAGATGCAAATTTCTTCCTTGACAAGTAACAGAATAATCACAGAACAAAAAGGGATATATCAAACTGTATTAGTTCATCTCTAACCGGAAACCCATCCAAGTCTTTCTACCATAAGAAACAAGATACAAGCAGCTAACTAGAAAAATGCTGACTTATTGCAGAGTAAAACTGATATTTTCCCATTCTCACCGAAAGTACACGAATCAAACATGTATTTTGAATCCTGAATTTCAACATGACATGAAAAACCTCCGAGATGGCACATTTAATCCCTGAATTTAGATGCGGATCCAAGAACTCCAAAACCATCTTCTACAGAAATGAAACGGATACAAAACACAACTCATTGGTGAAAAATATATATCCAACAAACAAAAGTAGTTCATCAACTCCTATTTCAAAGACGCGCAAACACAAATAGTTGGAAACAGAGAAAATATCACAAATACTAGTTACCAGATGTATCACCAAACAGCATCTCAAAACAATACTATAAATCAAACATGCAGATATCCATACATTCACCTAAAAGCACACATAGACACGCACGCGTACACAACGGAAGCACTTGAAACTATGATCAATTCCAAACAAAGACTATGATTGACTAGTCTACTCACTCCTACAAGAAATATAAATTTACCTTGGAATCCATGATTTGTTTGAGGCGAAGTAACATATTAAGCGCCCCTTCCTTTGCAGCAGAGAGCTCCTGCTGGACGCGAAGGGTCTTGCGCTCAGAGACCATAATACGAGCCGCCGCCTCTTTCGCCGTATTGAGGATTATATCAGCGTACGCCTTCTTCAAAGCCGCCATTTTCTTCCAAAACCGATAAAAACGATATCAAACAGAGGAAAGTAACCAAAAACACAAAGAAGAGAAAAAATTACTGAACTGAACTCCGATGAAGAAAAATCCCGCTACTGACATTGAGAACACCGTACAAAAAGCGGTTGTGAAAAAAATTCCCAAAAAAATAAAAAATAAAAAACGATGAAATTTTAAGGAATGGAGAGGAAGAAAGAGGAGATGGTAGTTAAAAAAGACATTTGGTAGTTAGATCTCTTACCTCGGTTTCTTCCATATCTAATGGCCGTTTTCAGTTCAGACGAGGTTAGAGGAACGGAGGTTGCTGTTTCCCCTTCCCTTGCAGCTTGTCTGTTATGAACTGAAAGTCCTAATCTGATTACCCGATTACCCTTTCATTTCGTTTGAAATTACTCAATTGCCACACTAGGAGACCTGACAAGGATTTTTAATCTTTGGAAATGGATGGACACCTGTTCTATGGTCCGACTGAATTCAATGGTGACGATCGTGCAGCTGCAGCGATTACCGTGTATCGTAGGTGTATGTTTCTGTTACAGGAAACGGTTTTATCTCTGGTTCCCATACAGAGGAATGTATTCCATACGAAGGAGATGTATTTTGCAGCGTCTACACGAAAAACCATCGATTTTGACTTTGGAGTCCTGATCCAAGAAGTCCACTCTCAGGTGAGATTTCTCTACGAACCGTCAGATTAGAATAAGAAGAGGATAAATGAATTTTTTATTGCAAAGCACAATATCCTCAGGTTGGCTTGGGTCCACCAAAATGTTGGATCTTATCAGTGCATGTGTGCCACATATACATGTTATGTGTAAATCATAATTGCTGACGTGTCTTGTTTTGTCACGGTTGGGTTGGAATAATTGCATTGATGGGCCCAATAACTTAAGTTCCTTCCATCTTATGGGATCATTTCTTTTTAAACATTTGAAGTTAAAAAAAAAAAAAAAAAAAAAATTGGCGGGAGCGGGATTATCCTTTGACTTTGACTTTGTTACGGTATACGGCGCCTGAGTGTAAGCTACATACGAAACTGTATTAAAAAACATCTGATGGTTGAATTTAAATCATCTTCCATCTAACGGTGAAGAATATGCCTATGTGGGGGATTCTTTCCCAAGCTGGCATTGTGGGAAACTTTTTCCCAAATTGTATTTACCCCAAGTATCTCAGTGATTCACGGTGATTTCGATCCTGTTCTTCTGCGATCCATCAATATTCTGTTGAAGGAGAAAGGGAAATGGCGGCAAAGCAAATGGAAGAGATTCAGAAGAAATTGGCAATGCTTAATTACCCTAGAGCAAATGTTCCAGCTCAGTCTCTCCTTTTCGCTGGCATGGAGAGATACGCCCTTCTCGAGTGGCTTTTCTTTAGGTCCCATTTCTTTGATTCATCTGTTTCGATTTTAATGAATTTATTCTTTTTCAGTTCGTGTGTTCTGAAGATTTTTGTGGTTTTTCACTATGATTATTCGTAAATTCCTCTAAAGATTAGAGAACCACTAAGCGAAAAGAAGATAATTGCAAATTCTTGATTATTTTGGTAAAATTTAAACTCGTGAAAACGTGCATTTGTTGATTGATTTAATTTGAGATCATCCAATCTGCTACTTGCTTTTATTATAGTAGTTGAAGAACCCCAAACAATACTTGCTGCGGAATTGTGTGTGGGAAGGGGCGGGGAGGGAGCGAGGGGGAGATTGAATATAGTTCAATTCCTGAAAATGAGAACTGATAAACTACAGAGCCAAAATGTCAGATGTTAAACCCACCACTAACATCTGCTAAGATTAAATGTAACCAAGCAGGACGTTAGTGAACAATTCCACTGTTCGATTAAAATTTACAGCCAATTTTTGGCCATTGTATGGACAGCCGGATTAGTATTTGTCGCAAATTAGTGCAGAAGAATTAACAGTTTCAAATCAATGTGAAAAGTTGTCATAGCCTATAACTGTAGTCATCACCATCCAACCACCTGATCACCTGCGGTGCATCTGCTTCAACTCCAAAGTGGTCGTGTAAGTCCATATCTGCTTCCCCTATTGCCGTGGTTGATTCTCTTCTAGATGCAATAGCTAACCACTAAAGTCTCTTCTAGATGCAATAGCTAACCATTAAAGTTTCTTAAAGCCAACATAACTCCGTTCATAATTTCCTGCACAAAACTTCAATTTGTATTCCGTTTTATAAAGGTTGTGGCGGGAGGAGAAAAATTGATTTAACATAACTTAATTCGGATTGTTTCATCAATTCATCTCAATACCTTAACTGATCTCCACCCCCCCAACCCAGAAAAAAAAAAGGAGGGAACAATTTCTTTTATGATCATCCATATTCCATGAGGAACTCTGCTGATTTAAGATGCCAGCTTCAGGCATTCATGCTTAGGCTTTCTGGTGAGGTTCAACTCTTTGTGATGTGGGTTTGTGTGTCACTTCTGGATGCAGTTATGTGTCTATAGGTGAGAATACTTTAAATGTTAAGTGTTAGGATATGGGGACTCTGCACTATAAATCTGCCAACTGACTATCTTTATATGGTAATGCATAAAGATTAAATATAACTTTGAAGTAAGCAATAATTTTTATGACTAGTTAAGACTCATTTATTGTATGAATAATTTAGTTGAGTTCATTTTTTTGTGTCCAAGGATAAAAACATTTGTCAACAAACTTGTGCAATGAAGAACATGCAATGTCATATTCCTAAACCCAAACTTCTACTCTTGTTGATTTTCTTGAGTTGAAACATTACCTCATTTACAAAACTTTATTTTCTCCAACAGGGTCTAAGAGGTGTGCCAGTGATGTTGAAAGAACTTCAAATTGGGGATGGGAGATTTTCATACTCTGTGCAAAATGTGAAGAAACCTTTTGGAAACCCACATTATATCTCCATTTCCTAATCTTAAGGCCAAAAGAACTCTTATTATTATGTTTTTCAATATCCATTCATGATAGAATTCATAACCTTACTTCCACTTGTTGTGTTGGATATAACTGCTTAGCTTAGTATGATATATCCACCCACTACCTGGACTGTTCATTAGTCATAGCCTTATGTGCTTTAGATAGCAGTAGAACTAGTCTAACTGAATAGGTGTAGTTGCCTGATGTATGTGCTGCTATCTTTACTATTGATATTCTGTTTCAAGGTATTCAATCTTTAGCTCCAAACTAATTTGACTGTTGAGATCTTAGGTGCGTTTCAATCAGTAAGGTATCAAAGCAATCACTTGGGTTGCTGTTTTGAGAGTCATTTAAGGTTCTCCAATAAGTGTGCAGCCTCTAGTATTTCTGCTCCTGCTACTGCTGCTGCTATTATTACTTGATTCACAATGACCTATACTGTGCTGCTACTATTATTTGGTTCACAGTGATCTATATTGTGTTGGTACTACTATTACTTGGTTCACAGTGACCTATACTGTGCTGCTACTACTATTACTTGATTCACAATGACCTATACTGTGTTGCTACTATTATTTGGTTCACAGTGATCTATATTGTGTTGGTACTACTATTACTTGGTTTACAGTGACCTATACTATGCTGCTACTACTATTTGGTTTACAGTATCCTATACTGTGTTACTACTACTACTACTACTTAATTCACAGTGACTTATACTGTGTTGTTACTATTACTTGGTTCATAGTGACTTATATTGTATTGCTACTACTACTGGTGCTACTACTACTGGTGCTACTACTACTATTACTGCTCCTACTACTGCTACTGCTCCTACTACTACAACTGCTGCTTCCATTGCTACATTGTTTCAAGCTGAAGCTCTCACATTCCCCCGTGCTCCACCTTAAGGTGGGTATTAGCATAATAAAATTGTAACCGTACACTGCTTTGTCTTAGTCAAAGTAATTAGTGCTAGTTTCTAAGATTTGGACTCCTATTAGTATATGGACTCCTAATTAGTTTATTAGTTTCCTTTACCAATTAGACTTGTTAGTTTTCTTTTTCTATTTTGAGTCTACTTTGTCTTTATTTTTTTACTAGGATTCTGACTTGTAGAGTCCTAGATCATATCTAATAATTGTTTTTTATTTTCTTATAAATACAAGCTACAAGGAGAGGAGCAGTACACATCGATTCTCTCCATCTTCTTTTATTTTTCTATTTTGTTACAGAATTAAATATCATATATCAAAAACTAAGCAATACTTTGCAGCTCAATGCCTAACCCGTCAAGAATTTTCAGCTATTATTGCCATTAAATTTCTAGGATAACCATTGTGATAGTTTGGAATGTCATTGCTGTTTGGTGTTTCTGTAGGCTCTTAGGCGATAAATCGCCCTTCTCTCAACAAAGCTCTCATGGCGATGGCATGGATCGTGATGAAGAAACAGGCCGGATCCAGTGTAAGTTCCATCAGCTTTCATTATGTTCTCTTAATAGTTTGAAGGAGAAGGCAGCAATCAAGTCATTCTCATGAATGATTTAGGATTACACATAAAGGTGTTGACCCCTTCTATGACCAAGGAATTAAATCTTGATACATAACAATTTTTTTCTGTGCGAAAATCGAAAAAATTTGTCAAATCCTTGGCATATAGGAAAATGCAGATTCTTCAGTCTTCACTATATTTTTCTTTATCTGGATCTTCCAGGGAGAATCTCATCCAATTAAGAGGAGAGATCCGTCTAAGGACTCACTTTCTTTGTTGTTTTTCTTTCTTGTTCAAAGGTAATGGGATCTAAGGGATTTGGCGAAGGGTGAGATATCTCACAACAAGGGTTTGAGGAGGATGAGCCCGTCAAGGGTGCCATGGATGTATAATGGGAAGTTATGGGTAGTGGTTTTAGCAAATGAAAAGGATTGGGTCAAGAAATTCAGTCAAGTGGTCACAAGAAAGAAGACGAAGATAAAGAGGAAAAAAAGGATCTTATACTAATATAGTTATATACGATAACATGCTAAGAACACAAAACGTGTAAACAACAAGAAACTTAAAGAACAAGTACAGACATTGAAAAACTAATGACATGCTCAAGATGGATAGCTAAAAATGTTGAAGTGCAATTTTAAGAGAAGAAGGCATTACAAGATGATTGCATTAACCAAGCAATCCAAGTGTCTGAAAAAAGTGGACGAGTAAATGAAGCATTTCCAAAACAAATGGCATGGTCTTTGTGAATATTTCAAAAATTGTTCGCATAAGACCAATGCAACACAGACATTACTAATAAGACATTGTAAGCATATATTTAGACATGGCAGTTCACATGAAACACCAATTAATGAGCATACCACAGGAACTAAAAACAAACTTAAAAAGATAAGAACTATAAAACATATAAAAAGACAAAGGAACAAGCAAAAAAAAAACCTTAAACTAAATATTGCATAAAAGAAACATAAAGACACACACACACAAGCATGTAAAGAATAATAAAACTATTTCTTCTTGTCTTCTTTCTACCTTGCTTTCTTCTTGCCATTCTTTGTGGATGCTAACCTTCTCTTGTTCTCTTGGTTCCATTGTTTCTTTGCTGCTTTTGAACATGTCTTTGCATGAAAACAATTTGAAGTGCCTTTTGGTACCCATTTTAGCTTGGGTCCATATTGGTTAGCTTTGAAAGGACAATGAAATTTTATGTGCCCTTTCTTTCCGCAATAATGACAGATAGAATACTTAGGAATATTCGTATTATGCAGATACCTTTTGGTCTATCTGTCTATCTCTATGGCATGTACCAAGGAGATTTGGCACTAAATTGCCTTGGCCAAGATGTACGTTACGGTTCTTAGTTCCATTGGTAAATTTCTCAAGTAAAGACTTGAGATCATCTGCCATGACAGATAACTCTTCTTTACCTCTCTTGAGGGAATCATTCTCATTTGAGAGATTGAGAACTTTACTTTTTAAAACATTATTTTTTGAAACTGTTTCTTTGAACTCCCCAAGCAGTCTTTCAAATGCATCTTGTAGCTCATTATATGAGGTTTTTTCATTTATATCTTCACTAAAATTTTAAAACACAACAAAACATCCATTGCATTTCTCGTTATTGGAATCATTACTTTCCGACTCTCTTAATATAGGGTCATCCCAAGTTTCCACCATTGCCTTCTTCCTTTTTGGGTTTCTCATTGGAAATTTTCTTGCAAGGGCAATCACTTGTTACAGTTGAAACAGTGAACATTATTTTATCCCAACCTTGAAATTTATTTGTCATGAGGAATTTTCTAGATTGATGCATAAGTGCATCTGCTTCTGTAGTTCCTTCATCATCATCCTCTTCTGATCGGGCCTTTAGATCTAGACTCTTTTTCTTTTTGGCTTCATCATTTCCCTGGTCATCATCGCATGACCTAACTAACTCATCTAAAGGTAAACTCCTAAGGTCTTTGGACTCATACGCTTTCATTTTAAATAGTTCATATTGATGAACCAATTAATTATTTTTTGAGTCTTTTACTTAGTTGGTCCCTTCATGGGTCACCTCCAAGGTTCTTCAAATTTCCCTTGCCGTTGTGCAAATTGAGTTTTGGTTGAATTCCTCAGGACTCAAGCACCAAATAAAGCATTCATAACTTTTGAGTTCAAGGTGTTCTTTTTCTTATTATATTGGTGAGCCTTGTATGATCAGTTTAAATATTTTTATATCTAAAACATATGCTTTCTCTTTTGTAAACTAATGTTCTTGTTAATAATGTCCACTTAAAAGAATGCAAGTGATGCAGACTGTCAGTGATTAGGTTGCTCCATTTTCAGTAAATAGATCATCCATGTTGAGTGTGGGGACTGGTGTATATTAATGAGAATGTTCAACATGTAAGTTCAACATGTAAGTTCAACATGTAAAAGGTGTAGACCTCAACCATAATAAGAATTACAATATCAGGACTATCCGTTATGACCGCTTGATGGAACGGTAAAGTTTTTTTGCATTTTCTCAGTGTCATGTTTAAGCCTTTTTTTTCAACCTTTCCTATTTATGTGTGTATTTGGCCATGTGGTGTTCTTTTTTCTTTTTTCTTTTTCTATCTCTTGTCTCAGCTTACTCAAAAAGTCTGTAGGAAAGCATTTTGATTTATGTGTGTATTTATTTTTATTTTATTTTTGACTTTTTGTTTTTAAAAAGAGAAACAATTCCATTGCATTTATATATTATATTCACCACTTGAACCCCCTGCCAGCTGAAAGAACCACTTGAACTGGTTGTTGTGTGTACTTCTTTCGGTTTTATCTTTACTTCTTATGATTCTATTTTGCAGATTTGGCGGAGATTGCAAAGTTTTTGGGTATTACAACTACTATAGATACTGAAGCTATCCAAGTGAGTTGTCAAGTTCCTTTTGCTATTCCTTTTGTTGATGGTTATGGCTGCATGATGTTTTCGTACTCTAAGTTAATTTTGTGCATAAATGATATTCTGAACTCAAAACACTGCAAAATTTAGTACTCTTCAAAAATTTCAAATTTTATTGAAAAAATTTGAATTTTTCTAGAGCTACAGGCCTGATATAAAACTCTTACTGTTTCAGTAGAAATCTGAGATTTTATTTGAATTTAGAAAATTAAATGGTGTGAAATTTGAAATTTAAAGTTTTGGAACTCTTTTTCATTTTCAGCCTAAGTTTAACCACATGGAGAGTTGGTAGGCACATTGATCTTCAAGTACATGTAACCCAGCAACAATATATTTATGGACATGTTTTCTATTAAAAATTGCATAAAAAGGGAAATCTTTTTAGTATTATAATAAACAATAGAATTGCCAAGCTTTGCCAAAGTAATAGATGGGTCAGTAAGGCTCCAAGTAAAGCATAGGCAGATAGGCTTATCAATCTAATTGTTAAGATTTGAATCTATTTGATAGAGCTTAGATTGTTCCTGTTATGCTTTTATCTGTTACTGAGTATAAATGGAAAATGAATATGGAATGTAATTTAATCTGAAACTTTTTCTCTTTAGAACTTTGTTGATAAATACCTTAAAATGAATTAGGTCCATTTCCATCCACCCTATTGGGACCCTGTGAAACATGCACCAGGACTAGGTCATAGCTCTTCCATTGCTACGAGGTTTATATCTTTGGGTGGCTGCATCTCTTGCTATGTCTTCTATTTGATTCAACTAGCATACCTGCACTGATCTGAGGAAGCTGAGGGTTTTTTTTTTTTCCTTCTAATTCTTGAGTTAAATCTTAGGATAATTGTTAATTACCACAGGGGCGTGGTAGCTATGAAGATCGTGCTGAAATGCTTCGCCTTATTGTAGATCTTGTGGAGGCAAGCTGCTATGCTGATAACCCTGAATGGAGGTTGAGATGATTTACTTGGTTTACATGTCCTTGACATTTTATTATGTTGAAAGTATTGTCAACTTGATCTTTTATATGCATTATGTATTTGTAGTGTGGATGAGCAAGTGGCGAAGGACATACAACTCATAGATTCTATTGCTGAGAAACAAGCTCAAATTTTCTCTGAAGAATGCAAACTGTTTCCTGCAGATGTTCAGATTCAATCCATATTTCCATTGTAAGCATGTTTTCATCTTCATTTCCCATCATGAATCCAGTGTGGAAATTTTATACTGTTATCTAACATTCAAAGCTAGGATTGTTGAAGCCTCAAATTGCCAAGTTGTAACTGTTTACTCATGCCCTGGTTATTATGATTTGCTGCCCCAGTTTGATCTATGTTGCTCAAAATTAAGCAACTTCTGCTGCCAGAATGTCTGAAATGGAATTTTATATACACTATATTGAGGAATAAAATAGTTTGGATTCCAGTAGTGGCATCCCTCTTAATTTGTGGCTGTAGTTTAGGTGTCTAGTAGTTTGGCAGTAAGCTAAAAATATGGGTGAATTTTCTAAAGTTTTGGTGCTAGTTAAAATGTTTAACATGAGTTTCAGAAACTTACATTCTACTGCTATACATTTCCTTTGTGTGAATACCTAATTGTTATGGAATCAGGTCACAGAAACCTGGTGCAAAGAGTGAATGAGTTAATTAAGATAGATGGGAGGGAGTTGGAGCAGTGGGAATGTCCAAGTGTGTGATCCTTTTTTTTTTCTCACTTCAGTTGTAAAATCATGAGCACAATAAGCAACAGAATCCAAGCTAAACATTTAATTCTTTTTTCTTTAAAGGGTTATTGACATGATTTTGGGACAAAAGTGTGGGACTGGTTATGGGTGTTATTGTTTTATTCCCAGTTTTAAATGTCATTCATGTGCATAATTATGGTATTCTCATATATTTCTAGGATATTCACCTGACCATGCGAAAACTTTTTGTGATGCATAGAATAGTGGAGAAAGCCTTGGATGTTTTCAGTAATGCTACAACTAGCATGAAATGTGTTCTAAAATATTAGGAATAACTATTGGACTGAAAAAAACTAAAATCTACATATACATGCACTTATGCACATAGTTGTGCCGGTTATATCTGTCAATTTCAGTCTCCTAGTCTGAGGTTTGAATGTTCTTTTATCCTCCTTAAAGATAATAAGATATACATTTAAACTTTTTTGGGATTTTCTGGCTGGGCCAGGTTGGGATATGCCTGGATCGGCAAATCCAGGCCCAGCCCGCCCAAGTTGCATCCCTAGTTTTGGGCTTGAAAACTTTCACTCTAGAGTTTCGGCTTTTTGTCTCTTATTGTCTTGTGCTAACACAGATGCTGGATGCACCGACATAATTGGATCTGTGCTGTAGATTAGACATTGTCAAACACTTGTTATAATGTATGGACTATAAAGAAATGCATGATGAGATAAATACTCCCCCCGGGGTAACACTTGGGTGGGGGGTGGCAGAAAGATTTATGGGTATACGGAACTTTTGTTCAGAGCATACTGGTTTGTCCTCTTGAAGATCCTCTGATCACCAGAGATGATGAAAAGTTATAGTCTGTTTTTTTTTTTTTTGTGTGTGTGTGGGGGGAGTGGGGGGATCATGGAGGGTTGTTTATACTTGAAGTCTCTCAAGAGAGACCTTCTCATTGAGCTCGTTGAGGTGTGGGTACCACATGATGAGGGATTGTTTAGAGAAAAAGGAAGAGGGGTAGAGAGAGAGAGAGAGAGAGGGGGGAGAGTTCTGTTTACTGGGTGAAAACCCAATTGCTATGGTCTTATTTCCACATCATCACTATTGTATGGTTTGTGAAAAAGTTTGCTCTTTCAATAATTTCCATGGGTGACATTGTGTCTAGTCTTCTAGCTTGTTAGTAGGCTGTTTTGCTTTGGCCTCCAAACCACATTCTATTTTTTGAATTAAGATCGTTGGGAGATTTAACCTTAAGTTATAAAATCTGCTGCTTGGGAGGCCAGGCACCAGGCTCCCTGAAGAACTGATTGCCGGCATGATGGGCCCATTAGGGAATCCAATTGCTGGTAGTGAGAATGTACCCTATGGCATAGTTCGAAATCTCGGTTCTCGAGGATGTCTCGACCCTTGAGAAAACCGAGATTACCGAGATCTCGGTCAACCTCGAGATCTCAGTCGACGAGATCTCGGCGAGAACCTGCCGAAACTCCCAGAGGGTAAAAATGGGAGTTTTGACAGTTTTTTTTATGGTTTAAGCTATTTTTTGATGTTTTAAGTCCATTTTAGAGTCATTTTAAGGCTATATATTGCAGGAAAATACTTATTCAACATATATAAACACATTTGAAGCATAAAAAGTAATCACATTATCGAAAAATAATACATTCATAAATCATAAATCCCACAAAATGACATAATTTACAAGTACTCATTATATGAAAGACTTAAATACTCAAAATGAAATAATACATTCCCATTAGTCCATCCCAATGTCTAATCATATGTAGAGTGGCGTGCAAGTTCCATCTGATCATTGATTTTGCTGAAGAAAATATATCTCCGTTTGATAAACAAAATCCTGCCACGACATCCTTCGGCTATAGAAGGTCTGGTAGTCTTCCACATATTTCTCATACACATGATCCGGGAAGTTTCTAAAGATACCCAACCTTGGATACAATTCACTATAATGTGGAGTAAAGTAAGCATATATTGGCTGGTGTAGGGGCGTGGTTCTTTGCAAATTTGGGACTGAAAAGAGACTGTCCACAAAGTTTGAACCAGTCTGTGATGTAGCATTACTAGTATCAGCGGAATAATCATATGCACTTCCCATCATGCGGTCATCATCACCGGAATAAGAACCGTACGCCGAAGTGGTGCCAAATCTATGAGCACTCCACTGCCCCTGCTCCTGTCCACTGCTACCCTCAATGCTCAGTCCTCCAAAGCTTGTGGACATGCTATCAATTTCAACATCAGACATAATATCAGGATCAGGAACGATGTCAAAGAAACGATCTTCTTCTTCTTCCATTGGTTGCAAAGGGCGTTCCTGTTGACGAGACCTACATGTATAACCAGTTGTAGGCCGTGATGAAGATGCGCGTCCACCATGATCTGGATCCTGTGTAATGTGTATATACTGACTCTCACTGGT
Source organism: Protea cynaroides (assembly GCA_028583415.1). Taxonomy (NCBI): domain Eukaryota; kingdom Viridiplantae; phylum Streptophyta; class Magnoliopsida; order Proteales; family Proteaceae; genus Protea; species Protea cynaroides. The sequence goes on from CM053268.1 coordinate 54,544,270, forward strand.
CCATCTAATAATGGGTACAGTCGGTCTAGGTTTACCACCACCACCCTCATCACCACCGCCACCCTCGTCACCACCACCACTATCATCATCACTACTACTATCAGAAGTTGACCAGCCACTTTGATCCATTGTATCATCATCGCCTTCTGAGTCACTACCAGTACCAGCTGGGTGGTCAAACGGTCTAGGCGACTGTGCATGTACACGACCCTCATCCGAGGACATAAACCGCTCGAGATTAGAACCCATCGGAGCAGACACAGTGGGGTCGAGCATCCCACTAGGCTCATCCATCACTGGAACTGCTCTGTCTCTCACCCATTCCACATAGGGATCCTCTTCATCTGAAGATAGTTGGAAGACGTCGGCTAGCTCGATCAACTCTTGTTCATTTCTTTGTTCAAATTTCAAGCATTGTACCCTCAGTCTCATGTTGTAATGGGCGTAGACCAAGTCATTTAGCTGTTGAGAGCCCAATTTATTTCGCCTCTTTGAATGGATAAGGGAGAAAGTACTCCAATTTCGCTCACACCCAGATGCGGAACATGTCTGAGATAGGACTTTGATTACTATTCTCCTCAGCTCAGCTGCATGCTCGCTATACAACAACCACCACTCAGCTGCACAAGATGAAGAACACATTTTAATACACATATTAAATAAGATATGTTACTTGAAAATTTCAATTTCCATAATTCCATACCAGGATCGGTCTTATCTCGTCCAGTCACTGCAGTGGGAGTTTCAAAACTCCCAAGAGCATCTTTCAACGTTTTCATCTACACCCATTTCAAAATTTATAACCATTACCCATTGTAATGTATGGATATTCAAATAATTCAGCACTTAAACCATACAACTCACCTCCAGATTGACCAGTGCTTGTACAGTATAATCTGGCACCAATTTTGCCACAATATCTTTTACCGCACCGATAAGGTCAGAATTGAGCCCAAGCACATGTGAATATTGGTACTTAAGGTTCAAATAGTATGCTGCAAAATATGAGTCGCCAGATTAAAATAGAGTACCAACTATTAAGTGGAACTAAATTAAATACATTATTAAATATACTCACCAGCCTTATGCAATGGGCGCATCAGCTGACTCTCCCATCGATCTTTGATAATCTTCACAAAATGTTTGTTTCCACGTGGAAGCACAGTTTTTATACGGTCCTTCAACATATCCATGGCAGCATATAAATGTGGCATGGTGGGCTGGAATGTTGTATCCACTAATCTCAGCACCTTCACCACTGGTTCCAGAATTTTGACTACATCCTTCAGTATTCTTCAAAAATCCTCTAAAGCTATAGTAGTCTGTGCTTGAACCCCAGCAGGAGAGCTGGACTCCCTCCACCCAAACCAGTCCTCAGAAGCAAACATCGATCTAAGACCTACCATCTTTGTCTGAAAGCTCTTTAGTGCTATGTAATTGGTAGCAAATCTAGTAATGTCGGGTCTTACCAAATCCCCTCCACATCTCTTCCTCAGCAAGTTCAAAGAATAGCCATGGTTGTATGCAAATATTGTCACCTGGCGTGCTTGTTCAACCACTTGCTTTACTTTTTGGATCTTGCCCATGTCCTTCAACATCAAGTCAATGCAATGGGCAGCACATGGAGTCCAAAAAAGGTTATAGTTAGCCATCATCATCTCTCCTGCCTTCTTGTAGTTGGTGCCATTGTCTGTCACAATTTGCACCACATTTGTAACACCAACTTCATCCACCACTGTCTGTAGCAATCCATAGATGTAGTTAGCATCTTTTGTGCATGCAGATGCATCCACAGACTTCAAGAATGATGTCTTCCCATCACTGTAGACCATGAAGTTGATGATGGATTTTCTAGTGGGACCAGTCCAACCATCACACATTATAGTGACCCCATATGCACCCCAATTATTCTTTAACCCTTCTATCCATGCTTCTAATTCTTTTTTAATTCTTGGGAGATAGATATTCATCACTTCATATGGAGTGGGGGCTTTAACACCAGGACCAGCTTGAGCAACTGCATCAAAGAAAGGCTGATAGTATGGGCCACCACTGGCATTTGCTGGGATACTATTATAGATGGACCACCTAGCAAAGGCATCCCCAATAAATTCTTTTGTACCCTTCCAGTTCCACATACTCTTCAATCTCTTCTGTTTTGCGCCAGCCTTTCTAAAAACTGTTGGATCCTGCTGTAGAATCTCTACATAATCCTCATCCCTAGCAGTAGGTGGTGGTGCCTGGGGTTGTGCTCTAGTACTTTTTGATCTTCTAAACATAGAAGCCAACCCTCCCTTACTCTGTGTTTGTGGTTCTTCGGACTACTGAAATGATCTACTACCACCTGCCCCTAAGGCTCTTTGCCTCAACCTTTCCATTTCCATCTCATGGCTGACTTTACTAGCCATTGTTGCCCGTCTCAGATCTCTGGCTTCTTCCTCAGTCAAACCCCTGGTATCTAGACCATCATCATCTGAATTATCATCATCCAAACCCTGTACCTCGGATTGCTTCCTCAAATTGTTGTTTACTTTTTTCTTTCTCTGCCCTTCTCTGTTGGCCTCCCTTTATCTATGCAGCTATGGCCCTGGTAATCTCCACAGGAACTATAGCACACTTTGTCATGTCTGTAGAAGTCCCTCTCAAGTGTTGCTTAAGTCTGGTAATCCCACCAGACATAAGCTTCTTCCCACAGAATTCACATTGGGTTTTCTTTCTATCACCGTCAATGGCGGTACAATACTGTCAAGCTATGTCAGTACGACTAGCATCACTACCTCCCCACGAGAACCCGAAGCAGTCATAATATTTAGAACAACACTGTTACATAAGATGATAAATAGAGAAATTTAAATCAATAGATTTACATTAATAAAACTTAAAATTGAAGAACATAAAAGCATCAAATATGCGAATACAAACTCAAAACACATTGAAATTGCTTTTCAAAATTTTAAAACTATGTTACAAGAAAACAGAATATTTTTCCTAATTTTTTCATAATTATTTAAATATTATTAATAATTTTGGATATTAAATAAAAATAATTTATTTTTTGAAAAATATAATCCGACAACATGAAACTGTAGATTGGTCAATGATGTTCAACATATATTATTTTGAACACCAATAGATAAGTATTAATATTTTTTTTACTAATTTTTTATTGCTGGAAAATAGAATTTATTAATAAAAAATTCATAAAAATAAAAATATGTACAGAAAAAAAAAACCGAAACCGTGACAGCGTAGATCGGCCAACGGTGTTCAACATATATTATTTTGAAAGTAAACTGATTAATATTTAAGAAATATATTTTTTATTTTTTAAAAAATAAAATAAAATAAATATATATATATATATACAGAAAAAAAAATGAAACCGTGGTCGCGTAGATCGACCAACGGTGTTCATCATTTAATATTTTCAACATCATCTAATTAATATTTATCATATTTTTTTATTTTTTAATTGCTGGAAAATACATTTTTTTTAACAGAAAATCAAAATAAAAAATATATATGCAAGAAAATAATTGCGAAAGGATGAGGTTGTAGATCAGCCTAATGACTCTCACATATATAAATTTCATGATGAACCAACATGTATTTAACATATTCATGTAAAAAAGTAAGTTTTAGGGGAAAAAACCATACCTCAAACCTTAGATTTGCAAAGAATAGGTCAAAATGAGCCTCCAACAGCACTTTGATGGAGAGATTTGCAAAGAACAGAGGTTTTCGAACCTTAGATGTAAGGTTGGAGAAGAAGGAATGGAGGAGAAGAAGAAAACAGAAGCAAAGTTAGAGAAAAAATGAGTCTCGGTCGAGATCTCGACCGAGACTCTTATTTATAACTTGAACCAGTTCGAAACTGGTCGAGACTGGTCGAGACTGGTCGAGATCCAGTCGAGAACTGGTCGAGATCCAGTTTCGAACCAGTTTCTCGTCTCGACCCTTTCGAGACTACCGGGTCGAGATCTCGACCTTCTCGGTCGAGTTTTAAAACTATGCCCTATGGTGCAATGCTATACTGGTCTCATTGTGTCTTATGTGCTGTACCTTGACAGGTGATCAAATCTGTCACTTAACTGAGAACAATCTAATCACTGAAATTTTTTATTTTTTTTAGAAAAATTAAGGAAATCCGAACCGTTCAAAACCTTAGATGGATTTTTTATTTAAATAAATTCTAGAAATTGAGATGAATTTCTTAAAGTTGCTTAGTTTTGTTTACATATAATTTAAGTTTTGTAAGTGAAAAAATTCTGGTGTTTGGATACAACTGAATAATCTTTGCTAATTCTACCCTACTCATAGAAGCAGTAACTCCTGTTCCTTTAATCAAAGTTCATTTGCAGGCCGGATGTTTCTGAATTGGAATTAAAACTTTCGGAGCAATCAAAGAAGCTGGTGAATCTCCAGCAGATGGTTGATGATTTGGCATCGAAGGTATGTTCCAACTTCCAAGTACACGGCCTGCTTATGTTTGACAAATACATTTTGGGGTTACTGATTGTTTACTGAAGTTGTATTACATCTTTGTTAGTTTGACCTAAGCACAATATATTGATATTTTACCATCCTTTTGGACTCTTCTCCATTGACTTATATCCTTGACAATGCTTACTCTGGTATACTCATTCATCTTCACATTTTTAAATGAAGCATTATCCTTATTTTCTCCAAACCTTAATGTTTACCTTGTGCCTCCATGCTTGTGCATCTTGAAAATTCATTTTATATATTAATTTTGTTGGTGTTAGAATAAGTTTTTTTTTTTTTATTCTATTTTATTGCTGTTTAATTATTTCTTCTGTTTCTAACTGTTGCCTTTTCTGGTCCTGCCTTTTGTGTACAGTATGCTTACAACCCAGATGAGGATTATGTAGAGGTTGAATTAAAACTGAGGGAGCATTTGGAATCTTTTCTTGAAACTGCAAGATCCTTCAATCTGATCTACACCAAGGTGGTGATGGATTTCTGTTCTTATTTTTTTTCTTTTTTTTTTCTTTTTTTTTTTAACTCAACTGTTATTCCACATATAGTGTGAGATGAATAAATCCAATTTTAAGATGGAGAATTCATTGTCTTCCCTATGTGGGTATTCTTTGCCACAATGGACTCATAAGCTGACCCTTGATGTGATTTGGTGGCTTTGGTGTCAAAAAACCACACAACCAATTTAAGAAAACAATAGTGTTATGATCAAATTATGTTTGTGAAGGAAACAATTGTATTTCTTGCCCTCTCTTCCTTCTTTCCTGAATTTTCTGCTAGGATGCCAGAGGGACACTTTGTCCCACTGGAAACTTCTTGCCACAGAAAAGTTTCCTTATGTGCTGTTGAAAGCTTCTTACATTAGTTGAGCACATCAAAAGACTTAGATTTACTCATTTCTCTGCCACTTTTTTTTTTTTTTTTTTTGGGGGGACTTTTCTGCCACTATATTGAGATTTTTTTTTTTTTTAAATCAATAAATTCTGAGCAGTTCAACTAGGTGCAGTAGCACCTTTTCTTCGTTGCATAAATTGAATAGACAGACATTTTATTTGCTTCCATTTGATTGGGATTTCTTATTTATGCCTCATAAGTTTTTGGAATTTTTGATAATTCATATCTTTATAAATGTCATTTATCTGTAGGAAATTCGTCCATGGACCCATATGATGGAAGTACCACAGTTGCATGGCTTTGGGCCAGCTGCCAATCGCTTGTTGGAGGCTTACAAAACACTTTTGAAGGTACCTCAGTCAATAACCTTCTATTTATTCATTTACTTCTAATGGACCTTCACTTTTTTTTTTTTTTTCCTCTGAACTAGAAATTGATCAGATTTGTGGTATTTTCTTTTTGGAAAAATTTCATCTAACCCCCAAAAACTATGTCAAATTTGATCTAACGCCCAGCAATTTCAAAAGTCTCATCTACTGCCCAAAAGGTTACCAAAATGTCTCATCTGCCACCCAAAATATTTCCACCGTTAGTCAAAGAGACCCCACCCGTTAGTAGAGTCCCGTTAGTTGCAAATATTAGGACAATATTGCCCTTCTCCCAATAGTAAAAGACGATAATGCCCCCCAAAGTAAAAAGAAAATCTTTCTTTGGATACCTTTCTTCCCCGACGAATTGCAACGATGAAACCCGTTGGTCGACCAGGGATTATGGGAGAAAAGTGAAGGAGAAGAAGTAGGAAGGAGAGAAGATAGGGAATGAGGTTGTCAATGGCCAAAGTGAGAGAGAGTCCGAGAAGCAGGGAAGGTAAAGAAATTTTAGGGAAAAAAAAAAGGGATTGTGAACATTAGAGAAATAACTATCTGAAAAGCTACATGACACTGCAAAAAACAAACCTAGAAACGAAGGAATTCTGACCAAGAAGACGAAGGCATTTCTGAAGAATCTACAGATTACGGCCAAATTTTGTTTGTTGATGCATCCATCAATCGGGAAGTGAAGTGTCAATGGAACAGAAACAATATGCCACTACCAAGAACTAAAATCAACTAAAATTGACTAAAATGGAGAACTGAAAGACGACGAACTGAGTAGACGAATTCAGATCTAAACTCAGACTAGAACATGAATCCAATAATACGAACATAACCGAAACTGCTTGAACAAAACCGATGAAACTCAAATCTGAACTTCAAGAAATAAAATTGAAATTTCAAGATCTAAACTGAAATGTCTGAAACTGGAATTCAGAGAGATTTTAGAGAAACACAAGACATGAACCGGAATTGAAGCGGATGAGATTAGAAGCTTCAAATGACTAGAGAGAAATCATCCGGAAGGGTTTGTCGGAACAAATGACCAGGGAAAAAAAAATTCAAAGATTTCTGAAATATGAAGAAATCAAGGAAACGATGAAAAAAAGAGACTAAACAAAACTAGTGTGGACAGATCTGAAAAATCAAGAACGATTGCCGAACCTGAAACTGAAGAACATGAGGAACTGCAGGCAAATATGATTTGCTAAGGAAAAACCAAGAACAATCAATCTTGACCAAAACAAAGAAACTGAGACGATGAACGAAACTTCAGATCTGAGCTAAAAACAGATCTGAAAGATGATGCAGATTGAAACGGATAGGAATGAACAAAGAAAAATTGAAGTAAGAACATCAGTAGGAATGAACATTTGCTGGAATCGTTGAGAAAATGAAGAACAAAGAAAAACGATGACCTAATCGCCGGACGAACTGACGTGAGACAAACAGCCAGAAAAGACCAATAATTAGTGTTTTAAAGAAAGGGGCAAATTAGTAACTTCGTCTCATTTTAATGTTTTAAAGTTTCAAATAGAAAGGGTAAGAATGTCTACTCACATGTTCAGTCAAGTCTGTCAGTTAAATGGGGCCGATTAGAGTTTCTGGAAACCATTGGGTAGTAGATGGAATTTGACATAGTTTTTGAAGGTTAGAAGAAATTTCTTTCTTTCTTTTTCAATCCTAAGCAAGAACAATGAGTAAACCTGGGTTTCTCAAGGTTGATGATGGTTTTAATGGTTTAATGGTGATGAGTCTGATGACTCATTAATTGTTAATGAACCTGGTTAAACAAAAGAAAGAAACTCATCTTTTTTCAAAAGGAAGCCATTCTGGAAATTTTCAGCCCAACCTCTTTATGTGCTTTCCTCTGAAGTCAAACTTCAATTTCTAAAGTGTCAACTTATCAGGCAAGTCTAGAGAACCGAGTTTCACTGAATAGTGTTGGTCTGGTTCTGAATGCTCATCTCTTGTAAATGTTGTTTTTACCAATGGTTATGGTGAGAAAAGGTGTCTTTGTCATGAACACTAATGCATTTTATTGTCCTCTATCCTTTTTCCCTGCTTCAATTAGTTTCTAGTCTTCTACAAGGAGGGTTGTGTAAACTCTAGATCATTTTCTCAACCATATTTTCTTTGACTTTATATTTGTCTTTGAGACAATGCATCCCTTGAATTCTCTTGAACCAAGTATACCTGTGTTCTGCATCCGACAGTTTCTGTGGAACCTGAGGAATCTCAAAGATGCACATGCGGCTGTTGCCGTTGGATCAGCTGAATCAGCAGCAGATGAACCCTCTTCTGTCACAAGAATAATTGCTGAGTGCGAGTCAGCATTGACGTTTTTGAATCGTGATCTTGGAATACTTTCTACTTCTGTTGCTCGAGAACGGGGTGAAGAGACAAACTAAGATGAAGATATCCTCAGAAGGCGAGTGCATGTACGTACCGTCTAACTCTCTTGAAAGCATGTTTGTAAATGGAATGTTCTGTTTGATTGGTCAAGATTGGAATGAGCATTAGGGTGCTGGTTTAACTAGAAGTTTACTCAACTAAGTCTTTTCGCAACTAAATGGAGTCAACTGAGCTGATCATTTTCTTTTTCTGGTAAACTCCGTTTAAAGCCATGTTAGTTGTCCACCCGAAGCCATTGAATTTATTTATATGTTTTCTCATTTCTTCCCCTATCACTTTTGTTGCATTGATTGAATTATAACTACCATTTATTTGAGTCCTTGAGTCTGATTTGTGTGGAAGGAATGAAACCTGAGACCTCTCTATTTAAGCACCAAAATATAATTTCTATGTTGCTAAGTGCTTGTATTTCAAATGTCTCACAAAAAAGTAATATATACCACAGTAAAAATATGTTTTTCCAAAAAAACTATTTGAACAGCCAGACCGGATGGCTGATCGTCAGACCTTCAACCTTTTTCCCTGAACAGTATGGTGACTGATCCGGTTTTAGAACACTGCTATGAACTGTGTTTTTTTTTTTTTTTTTTTTTTTGAAGAAAATAAGTGTTCTTCAAAGGTTGTAATAGAAATTTCTTTATAAACTGCTATTTTCGACAATTTTGGGGGCTGCTTTAATTGTTCTAAAAGATGAATCTAATGGCGTCCAAATCCTCTCCTCCATGGCTCCCTGGCTCCCACCCCATCCAACCGTTGGAGGGGTGAGCCGGCTCAAACTCCAACCCCCTCCAACAGTTGGATGGAGTGGGAGCCGGGGAGCCGGAGAGGAGAGGATTTGGTTCCAATCTAATGCCCCACCCCCCCTTCCTTCCCCAAAAAAAAAAAATAATAAAAAAAAAAGAGGAAATAGAAGAAGAAGAAGAAATATGAAATATAATATAAAGCATAAGTCACTGAATTGGCTACTAAAAGAGGGGATCGGATGGCTGATCGAACCAATTCTTTTGGTGCGTGTGACAAAACTTAGTAAAAGAATGGTGATAACTCTATGGTAGTCATAATTTTGTGTTAGAAAATCATAAGACGAATCTGTATTATTAATTTTCATGGGGTTTTTAATCTAAACCATTCAAAGTTGGGAGAGTGCATGGTAATGTTTAGAATACCGACATGAGATGTATGCTAATAAGGTGGGGATATTAGATTCAATTAGACCGTAAAAGTTGGCATGTGGTTAATCTAGATCATGTTTACTCTATCCAATGGTTGGAATGAATACATAATCTGCCCACAGGATAGAATAAATGTCTTGTAATATTTAAAAAAATAACAAATCTTTATGACAATAATAATTTTTCTTACTCCATACACATGAAAAAAATTACTTTCCTAAAAAATAATTTTCCATCACTTGAAAATTGTGGGAAACTCTTTTTAGTCCTCCCCTCATTTCCCAACCTCAAATATTCAAAATTTGTTTGTAGAAAAGGTCCCAACATATGAGTGTATGACTCTCCCTGCTGTGGAAAATCAAAGAACATAACACCAATAAGAATGCAAGTGATTGAGAGCTCAGGGTCTCTTAAGCCTCTCCTTTTCTTTTCTTTTTTCTCTCCTTTTCTTTTCTTTTTTCCCTCTGAAGCCTCCAAGGTTCCCCCAGGGTTCTTCATTCACTCTTGAGTGGACAATGATTGGTTTGGATTTTGTCTCAACTCAATTAACATTGCATCTCTATGATCTAACCGATACGATACCAAAACCTAAAACCATGGGCCAAAATTGTACAAAACAACAATCAATGAATGGCTACAGATTCCTTCTTTCTAAATAAAATAATAATTTTCTGTGGCAAAATAAGAAAAGGCCTAGAATAAAGATTGCGGATGACTTACCCAAAAAAAAATGATTGTGGATGAAGATTCCTAACTTATCAGGATATTTTAGAGGGGGTCATGGCTTGCCAGTTTTGTTTTGTATTAGTCCTCCCATGTCTGGCTCTAAAATCTGGATACAGACACGATTGCTCCCATTCCATCGTGGTCCAAGTCAGCCGTCTGGCTCACAAATCTGAATAGAAGCACGATTGTTCCCATTCCATTATGTCCAGTCCATACGGTGAGGGACTCACTTTGACATACAAGATTCATTGAACCTAGATGGCATGAGATCTATGGGGAGGATTTTCATGTGGGGAGAGGATCCAAACTTTCAGAAAAAAAAGATCCTCTCTTCTTGCCCACTGTCGAGTATTTCCATTCGTTAGTCGGATAACGGCTGATACAGTTGAGCAACAGGATATGATTCAGATCCTGAATTATGAATCCTTCTCGATGCATGACTTTACTTAGGCCGATAAAGTGGGTGGCATGTACATCGAAGAAGGAAAGAGAGAGATAGAGACATAGAGTATAATTGAAATAGAAGTCCTGTCAAATAGTGTTAATATTCACATATCAGGTACCTGACAATAATGTTTGGTTATGAGGAAACATTTGGTGGGGTATCACTTTTCAAGTCCTACTCTGTGTTAGGCAGCCAAATGAAACATTTCAAGCACCTACTTTATTTCTCCTCACTCATCCAATGGCCTTCTTTCTCGACTGGGTGTTTTTTTTTTTCCCTTTTACTTAAGGTTTCAATTATTTTGACGTAAAATATTGCGTATAACATTTTATGTAATATGTTTTTTCAATGTTTATTTTTTAATAGATAAAAAAAAAGACAAAGTTCTTTTTCCATCTTCTTAACAAATAATTATATTTTACCTCTTTGAAATAAATAATGAAAAAAAAAATTACATATAAAATGTTACACGAATTTTTACTTTAAAACAAATGGAGCCTAACAACATTAGAAATGTGTAAACTTAACAATATAAAATTTATTAATATGTACCCATTTTTGTCACCTTGAAGACATGCATATCGATGATGATGAACGGATGATTTATGAGAGTGAGTGAGAATCAGTTTATAGTTTTAGAGGTCTTATATAACCCCAAATGTCGTTTTGAACTATTATTACCGTAACCAAGAAAAGAGATAGAAAATTACCAAAATACCCTTAGCAGAGCTTGATTTTAATGCACAATACCCTTATCAGAGTTAAATTGATCAAAGTTGATCAAATGACTTTGAAATCGAATCAAACTTCATAATTAGATGAGCTTTGTCATTTAAACCCTTTGAAAACAAGTTGATTTGAATAAATTTTACGATATATTCTATTTTTTACCCAATGACTCCCACTTTCAAAAAGACTTTTTAACTTATTTTTTATTAAATTGTTTCCAATTTTCATAAAATTTTAAAATACTTGGAAATTTTTTACAATGACTCTTATGAAATTTGGAATTAATTATTTTGAAATTTAAAAAATTTCAAAAAAAAAATATTATTATTATTATTATTATTTATTTGAAATTTGATATATAGTTAATCCAAACCATGTCCTATCTATCAACAGTCAGAATAGATATTTTAATAATCTTATCAAAGTGGGCAGTGGATTGTTTCAATGAGTTTTTTTTTTTTTTCCTTAAGGCCACGTTTGGAAGTCCCAAAAAAGAAAAATAAATTAAATTAAAAAAGAGAGATAAATACATAAACTCATCATTGTTTCTTCATTATTTTTATCTGTTTTATTTTTTTATTTTTCTTTTTTTACATCTAAATATAATCTAAATAATAACAATATACACATCATACTTTAAAATATTTTAATAAGTTGGTTGGTTTTCGAAATTCTTTTTAAACATGTATTTTTAGTTGGGATTGTAATATTTTTAAAGATTATCTTGTTATTTTTATAAAATGCATATAATATAAATTAATAAAAAAAATTACAATCAAGGAGAAGGTACCATGCAGTTGATCGGATCAGATTCGGAATAAACTATATGTGGATACTTAATGATGCAAATTCAGGCCACTTATTTAAAGGATTCATCGAATTATTATATTGGATATTCGTTGTGTGAGATTAACCTACAATCCACCATTTGTTTTTTATTATTTTAAACTTTAAATTTTTATTTTTTGGGAAAAAGAAAAATATAATATTATAGGACTAGCTTACATACATAACCTCATGCATCCGCTCTTCATCCATTAGAAGAAATAGAAATGGTGTTGTACATTTTCATCCCACAATCGAAGCACATGCCCATACGAATACAGTCCTTCACAAAACATTATCCACAGAGAAATTGTTGCAAATATTAACCTAAACTATAGGCGTAAAAGGGAATAAGAGAACTTATCTGTCAATGATGATAAATCGTAGTCGATGTTACCAACTATACGCACCATGGAAGTATCAAATACATACAAGAACTGTAAGAAACTTAAGAAATCGGTGGGACTGAGTCATTCCACCAGTCACTTTCTTTAAGCCCTTAGTTCTCTCCTTATTGGTGTATCTGGGTTGGTATGAACTCGCCTTCCAAGATAAAACAGCCCCACAGGCTTGTTAGTCCACGTTGCACTTGTGGATTGGCCCCGTAACAATACTATCAAGCTGTGCTCATCGGAAAAATTCAAACCAATAAAGATAGGTAAACCAAAATGTGGGATTGAAAATTTGTTTTCTCCATTTGAGAAATGGACCTACCTAGTTATAGAAGAAGGAAAAACACATCCATAGGTTGTTTCCAAAAAATGACAAATCCCAAAAAATCTTGTGTCTCCCACAAGACATGTCTGTTGACTATTCAGACATGTCACCAATAGTATATTAATAAAAGACACACCAAATATTTTGAGTCTTTAATTTTAAAATCAATTAAAATTCCAATAGAAATTTGTATAGCTTTTTTTATATAAAAAAAATTTTAAAAATTGTTTTTTTTTTTAATTTAATTAGATGATCAACATGTGACAATTAATTCCTCGAGATGATCGACACATGGGACAAATAAAAAAAAATGAGATCAGATCCTGGACAAATTTAATAATTAACATGGGAATCAAATTGGGCCATGGTTGTTTCAGTGAGTTTTTTTTCTTTATGGTTATGTTTGGAAATCAAGAAAAGAAAAAATTTTAATTAGAAAAAAGAGATAGACACGTCAATTTATCATTGTTTCTTCATTATTTTTGTCTTATGCTATTTTGTTCTTTTTTTTTTTCTTTTTTTTTTTGACATCTAAACATAACCTAAATAATAACAATATACACATAATTTTTACTAACAAAAAAAAAAAAAACAATATACACATAATACTTTTAAATATTTTAATAAGATGGTTTTCGAAATTCTTTTAGACATAGTATTTTTTTAGTTGGGGGTGTAATATTTTTAAAGATTATCTTGTTATTTTTATAAAATGCATATAATATAAATGAATAAAAAATTCACAATCAATGAAGGTACTATGTAGTTGATCGGATCAGATTCGGAATAAACTGTGGACCCTTAATGATACAAATTCAGGCCACTTATTTAAAGGATTCATTGAATTATTAGATTGGATCTTCCTTGCGTGAGATTGACCTACAATCCACCATTTGTTTTTAATTTTTGTACTTTTTAAATTTTTTTATTTTTTTATTTTATTTTTTGAGAAAAGGAAAAATATAATATTATAGGACCAATTTACTTACAAAACCTAATGCATCGGCCTTTCATCCATTAGAAGAAATAGAAATGGTATTGCACATTTTCATCCTTCTTCATCTGATAGTTGAAGCACAGGCCAGGCCAGTACATACACAGTCGTGTACAAAACTTTCCTCTAGAGAGAAATTGTTGAAAATATTAACCTAAACTATAAACACGTAAAAGGGAATAAGAGAACTTATCTATCAACACTAACAAACCGTAATCGATGTTATCAACTATATGCACAATGGAAGTATCAAATACCTACAAGAATGGGTTAGAAACTAAAGGAATCGGTGGGGCTGAGTTGAGCCACCAGTCACTTTCCTTAAGGCATTTTAGTTCCCCCTTATCGGTGCATCCAGGTTGGTATAAACTGGTCTCCCGAGATAAAACAGCCTCATAGGCTCGTTAGTCCACGTTGCACTCGTTGACTGGCCCCGTCACAATACCATTGGGTTGTGCTCATCTGAAAAATTCAAACCAATAAAGATAAGAAAACCAAAGTGTGGGATTGAAAATTTGTTTTCCCTAATCGAGAAATGGACTATACCTCTTATCTAAATACGGGAGAAAGAAAAACACCTCCCTCCATAGATTATTTCCAAAAGACAAGTCCCAAAAATTTTATATTTCCCACAAGACATGTCTGTTGACTATTCAGACATGTCACTCACTAATAGTCTATTAACAAAAGACATTCGCACACACCCACACAAGAAAAAAAAAAAAAAAAGTTATAAAATATTTTGAGTATTTAATTTTAAAATCAATTAAAATTCCAATAGAAATTCGTATAGATTTTTTTTACATAAAAATATTAAAATTTTGTTTTTTCTTAAAAAAATTAACCTTAGATGATCAACACATGACAATTAATTCCTCGAGATGATTGACACATGGGACAAGTTAAAAAAAAATTTGATCAGATCCTGGATGGATTCAATAATTAACATGGGAATATACCGAATTAATACAAGTCACAATCCGTATACCGATACCAAACTGATACAATAACCGACGTGAGAATCATTATCGGATTCGTAACACTCTTGGCCTATGTACCGGACCAATTAAGGCTATAACCATGTTCCAGCTATCTTTAATAAAAGGTCCAAAGTACACACAACATGACCCTTGACCCTTCCAAAGAATTAAGAGCCATAATAATTCTAACAATTGTCTTTTTTTTTAATTTATAAGCTATTGTTCATATGGTATCATATCCGATTGTCGGCCTTAGGATCCAAATCGTCTCCTCCCAAGGGTTGAGACTCGACTGTCATCAGTAAATGCTCGATAAGTGGAAGTTGGCTCGATCCGAGCCTTCCATCAGAGCCTGTAAGATGAGTCTACAGAAAGTGTCGACTTATGCACTAACTCGGATGGAGATTTCGAATCGATTAATGGGAGCCGAGTCTTCTCTAAAGAACTTTAAGAGGAAACGATTTGAATTCCCATCTCTATAGTTTGAATTAGAATATTCTCTGTCAACCAAAAAAAAATAGAATATTCTCAAAGATTTTCTTTTTGAAATGGAATATTACCCCAAAAAAGCCAATGGACCCCATGATTTTAATTAAAAAACGAGTTTTGTATTTTAGTTTAATCCGTGGTGTTTGGACAACCGGAATTTGCATTAAAGAAGGAATTGATTAGTCTAAAACAACGGTTCAGGAGAGAGTTTTGAAAATTTGCTTTCCGTCAATCATATGTAACCAACCATGAATGGAAAAGTGCCGCCACAAAAATTATCCAAAAGCAAACAAAGCATTAAGAATCAGACTGAAACACCACAGAAAAAGTTCCAAAGTTAGAGAGAGAAAGTGAATAACAACATGCCTAGAACCCACATTTTCTCACACCTTATCATATATTATTATATTAATTAAAAAAGGGACAAGGGTACCCCACCTTTCCACTATGAACTTATGGAGGAGAGAGAAAGAGAAGGGGATCTTGATATGGTGGGCCCAACCACCATGAATGTTATCCTCTAAACCCATGTCCCCACCACTTCCTTTAATCCTTGATCATAAACTCTAGAGAGAGAAAAGATGAGATGGATCACACAGGAGACAAGACAAAATGTATTTGCCGAATATTCGGAGCCGACGGTCCACATACACTCTTCTCTTCCGACCATCCTTTTCTTTGTTCTTTTTACAATTATTGTAGAATAAATTTAACTAAAATAACTGTCCAAGACGGCCGTCCAGGACATGGACCTATCGACTATAGGGTCAGATAGTCTAGAGCACTCTTGGTGAAGTAGAAATGATCCTAACCATTTAGAGTGCATCGGGACATATAATCAATGTATTTTCAATGGTCAAGATCAACACTGCTATATCAAAGTGCTACAGACGATTTTTTTCCATGAACTGTATATAGTTTAGAATATTAAAGGTGACTGACTTGGTGTCAAGGTCTAGTTGTAGGATGATTATGTTCAAAATGGATTGAATAAGCGTACAGAATCAATGAGAAGCTGACAAGTGATTGATATCGTATTTAATAATATTAAAATAAAAATCTAATTGTGATCCATCAAGTTGAAAACTAATACCTTAACCATATGCTCCCATACATACCTTTGAATGACATGATAATGACACGTGTGATGACCGAACCAGTTGTAGAAGCATGCAAAACCTTGCCGCCAACTCCTAGGCATATTTGTACAAGGCCGTCCAATTGGTGGATCCCGCACATGGTTTACTTCACAGTATTGAGTTAGTGATCAGTTAATTTCCATCAAGTATCGACTATATGCTAACGTGGTATACCATTTTGGTATTGGTCAGGTATTGATCAATATCGATTACGTATTAGCTAATATTGTCCTATTTCAATCATGCATAGGCTAATATCAACTTGTATCAGTCAATATCGAACTAGCATTGGTTTGGTATCAATCTCATACTAATTCAGTAAAACGATACAGTATCGATCAGGTATCCATATTGATCATAGCAATACCAATACGAATAAATTGATACAGCGGATACAATACCATTACCTTAAACCACAATCTCAAGTCAGAGAAAGCAGAAACCTTTGATTAGAAAATTTCAAAGTAATTAGGAAAGTTACTTTTTGATAGATATATATTTTTTTTATAGCTATGGTTTTAGTTCACGGTATTAGAAAAGGTTCACCCACTTTATAATTCAGCGACGAATCCAAATTGAATTAAAACGAAACCAATGGCAGAGTAGTACATGATCGATACTAAATTTAAAGAATTAAACAATTAAAGTATATTGAATATTAACATCGGTGTCAATCACTATCGATACCCATACAATATAGATCGAAAGATGCATCCGATCCGATCCGTTCCGATCCGATCCGATCCCCATACCTAAAACTATGCCCGGCCCATACCCACTCAAATCACATTCTCTCTCCTCTCCCCTATTTTATTGTAAGGAAAAAGATTAGTACACCCCAAGAGTTGACAAATGTGAATCCTTCTTCATGATAATGTCTCCTCCTTCTCTCTCTTCCCTTGATCCGTTTCCCACACGGACCTTGTGGGACCTACTCTCTTTCGTGTTTGGAAATCTGGAGAATATTATGCAATCGGGTTAGGCAGTTAATATAATTCCACAATGGAATAATGAATAGATCTGAAATGTTTTTTTTTTTTTTTTTTCTTGGATGGGATGGGACCCACAAAATTGGCGTCTTGGATTGCTCGGTCTAGGGGTGTTAATGGGTCAATCTGAGTCAAATTGGTATCGTATTTTATAGGATCTGATCAAAATATGTCCATTAAGAGGCTCGCACGGATTGGGTGGATTGCACTATGTACATTAACTAAGGGCCGATCTTGATTCAGGTTGTTATCGGACTGGTTCAAGTCGATTCAGATTGAAATCCAATAGAAAAACCATTAAAGTCGCCCAGAAGGATAAAATAGTAAAACTAGGGTTTAATATTCAGTCTAAATCAGTTTGGTCCCGACCATTATGGGGTTTTGGCTCAACGGTCTGATTTTTCATAATGGTTTTGAGCTATCCTAGATCGGACTAGGTTAACTAACATATGCCATACCTCAACCCGAAGCATGTCTGATAGTAGTTCGGTCTAAGTTGGTTTTGGGTTAATTCGAATTGACTTGATCCGAACTATCGGTTCAATCCTAAAATTAACACTCTAACTCAATTAATTGCTTGAGTTGACTTGGTATTACACTCTATACAACAACAACAACAACAACAACAACAACAACAACAACAACAACATTCAATTGTTTATTGAGATAGAATCGAATAATGGTCAAGACATATATAAACCATAGAAATTAGAAAGGATACTCCTTTGGTATTGGTGATTTGGATTTTAGATTTATTTGATGCTTAAAGAATAATATTTTCTTTTTAAATATTTGATTTATATTTATATTTTTATATGAATGGATATTTGATTACTTGTATACTTAGGAATAAATATTTGTAACCTTAAGAATGGATGATATGATTATTTGTATGGCTATAAAAGAATTTTTGAATTTTAAATATTATAATATAATGTTTTAAAACTGATTAGGAATCAGAACCATCCCATTCAATAATAAACGGTAATCTACGTATAAAATCAATCTTCAAAATTCAAGTACCACGTAGCGAGACATAAAGGGTCATCAGCGAGAAAAAGAAAGAATATACGAATAATTTAGGGATTTAAAATTATCAAAAAAGAAATAAATATGGTCAACGTTTGTTTAGATGGAAAATCAAAAAAAGAAAATTTTGAGATGAGAAAATTTTAGGCCACCTGGGGGGGAAAAAAGATGGTGTATTGTGATTCGTAATGTAAAAATAATGATCAGGTACAGAGTAACAAACTAGAACTGGATTTTTTAATCAAATCATGAAGCTGGTCCATACAACGAACGGTCAAAAATTGAACACGTAATCCCTCCTTAGAGCATAGCGTAACCATAATGTAAAAAGACATGTAAAATACCCTTTTGAGATTTAAGTAGTGATTGGACGGTCATGATCCATCATCTATCAACCTCATCATATTATATTATATCTTCTCTCACTAAAACAAAACCCCTCTCTTTACTCTAATAACATCGGCCTCCTCTTCACTCTATCTACCTCTCCTGTCTTTCTCCTCCCTTCCTTTCTTGTACGGACTGAGATTCCTCTGAAACTTTCAGAAAAACGAAAGCAAGGAGCAAAATCGAGCTCCGACGAGATCTCTCAACGCTGCCTGAACTATCATCTTCTTCATCTTGAGAATCTCTCAAATATGTCTCACAGCTGCTCTCACTGCGGCAACAATGGCCACAACTCGCGCACCTGTGCAGAGACCGCCGGTGGAGGTGTTGGTTTCATGTTATTTGGAGTGCGAGTTACAGAAGGTTCCAATTTCAACAATTCCAACTCGATGCGTAAGGTTGTCAGCATGAACAATCTCTCTCAGTACGAACAGCCTCACGATCCAAACGCTGATCTTAACTCTGGTTACGCCTCCGACGATGTCGTCCACACCTCCACCGGTCACCGTGAGCGCAAGAGAGGTATGATTTCCTTTCGAATTGATCTTCGTTTTCCATTTACTTCACCTGCAAATTTTTAATTGAAGTCAATTAATCATTATTAGGAGTTCCATGGACGGAGGAAGAACACAGGCTTTTCTTATTAGGTCTTCAGAAGGTTGGGAAAGGAGACTGGAGAGGAATCTCTAGAAATTTCGTCAAGACTCGTACTCCTACGCAGGTCGCTAGCCATGCTCAGAAGTATTTCCTCCGGCGAAGCAACCTCAACCGTCGACGTCGCCGATCTAGTCTCTTCGACATGACTCCTGATACTGTACTTCTCAGAACTCAATTCAATCTCTGAAATCAAAATTTTCCCCAAATTTTAATCTCTATCTGAACTTTTCTGTTTGATAGTTCATCGGATCGGGAAATGAAGAAGAACAAATCCACCAAGAGAACACAACTCAGACAGATTTGCCTTCCCCGACGGTGAACTACAACCTGGGATTTCCGGTGCCTGCATATCAAATGTCACTCAGTCCTCCGACCGTACAAGCAAGCAGTGGCAGCAACATCAATGATACGCCGATGATGGAGAATCTAACGCTAGGACAAGGAGATACAGCGTCATCGACGAAGTTGGTCCGTCCAATTCCCGTGGTACCAGTACCACCATCGTCGAGGATGGCAGATCTTAATCTAAACCAGAAGTCTCCCATGGATCCTTCCCCACTGTCTCTGAAACTCTCCACATCACCCGATCAGCATACTTCGTCGAGGCACTCTGCTTTTCAGGCTATGACAAGCTTTAACGCCGGCGATCTTGATTCTAATGGAGGAAAAATCATCAGTGTTGCTTGATAATAAATAATTGGGTTTATCTTGTAAGAAAAAAAGGATCAAAATAGTAATAATCAAGAACGAATCACGTGTAAGTGGTGGGAGATGAGCAGGGATGTGATTAAAATAGATTACAAGTGATTAGATTAGGTGAGTCCATGGTTGTACAGTGTTTGGAGATGACGAAGGGGAGGTTGTGATTCATGCTGTTTGAGGGTTTCTTTGTTTGTCTGTTCTTTGTGGTCCAGGTAATTGAAATTGAACAAATGAACATCCCATCTGCAACCGAGGCTGCCTGACTCCTTTTATTTATTTATTTTTTTTCTGTGATTGAGAGGTTTCCATAGAACACGGTCGTCGTATTCCCTCTCTGTGGATAGCAATTTCTGTTATAATGATGAAATCTAGTTTTTAGGTAATATTACGAACAGTAAGTCTTGTTTGGATAATTGGATTAGATTTTGTCTAATTTCTTTTTTGCCCTTTGGTGGCATGTTCCTTGGATATGTTTTTTTTTTTTTTTTTTTAATTTATTGAAACCCTATACATTTGGGAGAGGTGGAAATTTAATCATTCGAATAACGGGATGAGTAATAAATGAAAAGAGAATGTACCTACCTCTAAGTAGAAAGGTCATATATGAGGAATTGGAAAAAGATTCCCACAACATTGTCATGTGGAGATGTTTTTTTGTCATGACATTCTTTTTCTTTGTGACGTTTTATCTCCACTCTTTAAGGAGGAGGATAATAATCCCCTCATGTCTTGAGGTGAGGAATATTCAGTGGCGGTCAATGGCAGTTATCCATTGTGCATAATTATCGATGTATTGATTTATGTGTATAGTGGATGACAGTTACTGGATATTTTTTATGTTAACAAGAGAATATGAAGGGATTATGGTCCCTTCACGGTTCAAGTGCATGGATTCGATAATTGGATTGGTTGTTAGTAATCTGACCGTGTTGATTGGTTTGAAAATCCCTTAAAATGACTTAACACTCCATCAAACACCCGACCCTTGTTCATTGTGCCGACATAGAATCAGCTCCGGCTTTCTGGCCCATCCTATCTGTTTCAATCCCTAAATCCATACTCCTTTTGATGTGAGTCCCATGAAATCATTTCCTATACTTTGATCGATGTGGCATTGATATTCTTTTCCACACCGTGGGAAACCCTTGTCTATTAGTTATTACTGTGATTCATGAATGAGGGCATTGAGGCTAAAGGAGTTAAACGATTTATAATCGATTTAATGATCTGGTTCGGTGTTGTGCGGTGTTTAAGAGGGTAAAATCAAAACCAAACCAATTAACTATACAGTCTCAAAATTGAAACTAGAACTGATTAGTAATTGATTTCAGTTTATCGATTTTTAAACTGTTTTTCATTAATCAGTTTTGCTTATGGTTTAAAAACGGTTTAACGCGTCGGTTATTAATCGATTTTTCATAAAAAAAAATTGAAAAAGTTTAAACGAGAAGGAGAGAGTCGAGATTCAAGAGAATGAGACTGTTGCTATGTCTAATCACTAATACCTATTATGTTTTTTTTTTTTTCTTTGGTTTAGGCTTTTGGGAATTAAGGTTGGGTCATGGGGAAACAATATATTAATTGGGATTGGGGTCTCGGGAAAATAGAATATTAAAGGAAAAATTTTACATACTACCCAAATACTTTGAGAAACATCACCCACCACCCAAGATTTTTGAAAACATCAATTACCACCCGAAATTCCAAAACGTTTCCCCATTAACTAACGGAAGAGAGTTGAAATTATGTCTAGACGTTTATACCCTTCTCATTTTAAATTAAAAAAAATACCTACCACCCACTGGGTTGGTCGTGTGTTCTTTCTTCCTCGTCTTCCTCATCCCTTATTCTTTTTTCCTCATTTTCCTCATCCCCTGTTCTTTCTTCCTATATTTGTTTTTCTGATCTATCCGATTGGTAAATGATAATTTCATTTGAGTGTGTTATTTTGATTCCCATTTATTTATTTATGAAGGGATTTTCCTTTCCAAAATCCAGATTAAGTTTTTTTTTCCTTGGATTTTCCTATTATTTATGAGAGAATTTGTTCATCTTTGTTTATAGATGGGTTGTCAGAGGAACAGAGGTATCTATTGCTCGCTCCACTTAGAGGAAGGGGCCATGGATGTAGCTTCTTGCGTCTTTTTTGCTTGGGAGTGCATGTAAGGCTGTAAATCGTATTAATGGATTGGCTTTATCCTTCAGATTTCCATAACACCAATCTTCATCATTTTTGTCTCTTCTTTAAAAGTTTATGCAACTGATGGTAGAAATCATACCTTTGATTGAAAATTTTATATCAGTAAGAACCGAACCTTTCTTTGTTAGCTGGTTGGCAAATGGCAAATGGCAAATGGGGGCCATCCACCGTTGTTTCCTCCTTCGGGTTCGTGAGGTATCTAGGGGCTCCAAGAGCAGAACCAGCGGTGAGGGGGCCATCCACCGTTGTTTCCTCCTTCGGGTTCGTGAGGTATCTAGGGGCTCCAAGAGCAGAACCAGCGGTGAGGGGGCCATCCACCGTTGTTTCCTCCTTCGGGTTCGTGAGGTATCTAGGGGCTCCAAGAGCAGAACCAGCGGTGAGGTCACCTAATCTGCATTCCAATAGTCATTAACAAAAATGAAAGAATCAAGGATAGATTCGAGTAAAAAATTGAAGGATTTGCAGAGATTACAAGAAACCCTAAAAAAATCAAGAACCAAAAATCTAGAGTTTACAGAGACGAATAGGTGAATCTGGTTAATGGTTCAAGAGAAAAAAATGAAATCAAACCAAGAAAATGAGACGATTGCAAACGAAGGAATTCATTGCCCAGGAGGAGTCGGCGATGAGCTCTTCCCCACTCTTAGCTTATACCCTTCAATGGCAGGTTCATTGAGCAATTTTGCACCAGAACAAGAAGGGCATTATTGTCCACCAAAAAATAAATTTGAGCTGACATTAGCATCTGACGGTTCCGTCTTAACGGCTTGAGTCTTTTTGATAAACGTTTTAGAATTTTGGGTGATAGTTAATGTTTTTAGAAATCTTAGGTGATAGATGATATTTCTCAAAGTATTTAGGTAGTACGTGAAATTTTTTTAATATTAAATTATTAATAGGGAATGACTAATGAGATTAGGATTTACAAGTTAAACTTTTAGGGAATTAAACGATTCATATTTTATTCAGATTGGTCGATGTAACTCACAGGTTTAAATGATTCCAAACCAACCCGAACCGATTAGGTAAATGGTGTCATATTTCAAATCAGAACAGAACCAATTACTAAGATCTCTTAATTCACGTGTAAATAGTTCGTCTGATTTCTATGCAAATGTTGCATCCTTAATTGAGGCTGAGACAGACGTGCACAATACATAACAACTTTCCTAGTGTGTTTTGAGCTAAATTCTTATCAGCTAAAGTTATGTTTGTGGATAGAATTGAAAAATAAAATGAGAAAAAAAAAAATCTGATCGTTCGGTTAGGATAAGAAAATTGTTATAAAAATAAATGTTATTTTGAGGGAGTAGTTTTCTAAACAGGTTTTCATTGGGTGGTTGGATAAAGAGGAAAAGTATTATAGAAACTTCAAATACAAGGAGGTGGGGGTTTTGCATCTTTTTAAGGGTGAGATGCTTAAGACCATGCTCCTCTTAGAAAAAATCGTCTTATGTTGTCAAGTTCATCTACCATGATCCAACGACTGGACTTCACTAGGTGCACATACCGATGTATTGGTATGCACGCCAGGTGAGCTCCAGCTGTTGGATCAAGGTTGGACACCATCCAACTAGAAGAGACGTTATGAGTCCTTCTCCCTCCCTAAGGAGCAGATAAGAGAAACTTTTTTCATATCCAACTACCCACAAAAGCCCTCTTTTGAAAACAACTCCCCAGAAAACCCTCCCCATAACATATTATACATGTAACTAGGTGGGTAGATCTTTGGTTTGTATTATATAATGTATTATGAGTTATTTGTGATAAATCAATTATGATAATAGATTCTAAGTAATAAATAATGACCGTTTGGTACCACTAAACATAATACATTATATAATGAGAAATAGGTTATAATGATAAACAACTAATAACCTATTTGTAGATTATGCATTATATCTATTTATTTTAATTATAAATAGACATTATAAATTATGCCAAACAATCACAAATTTCATAATGTATTACATAATACATTATTTAATACAAACCAAAGAGAGCCGTAGTTAACTCGTTTTAATCAGTGTCCTAACCAGTTTTATTAGGGTTCCTCTTTGTTTAATTTAATCTGTTTTATCGGTTAACCAATGATTTAAAAGTTTTGAACCATAACTGAACCGATTAATTATGTCTCAAATCAAAACCAAATCAATTAATTTTGATTTTGTCTTTATCTACAGGTTTTGATATGAATTTTCGATTTGGGTTCAAAATTGACATCCTTAATCTCAACTATCCACCCTTACCAACTGTGCCGACACAGGTCTGCACAGGATTGGCTGATTGGGCCTGCATGCTCTCCTGGTCCAGTCTTGTTTTAAACCATTGTCCTTGCTTTCTTAAGTGGTTTGTGGTTTCCCAAACCGGATTTTTTAGAAGCAATTTTGGGTCATGGCTGTTCCCCCAAACTTGATGCCAATATGGGTAGACATACTACATCAAGAGTCTTGATAAATGTTCAAGTGTATAGTACACTAGTGGGAGTGTGGGACCTGTTCGGAAAAGCATATTGAAAAATAGTTTAAATGGTCTGGCTTTTTTACTTCCCATCAGTTCTAGTGCCTTTGGTATTGAGGAACCTAAATCCTAATAGATTGTGATGTTGGAGATGTAAAAGTGATACTGATCACTGATCATGGTTTTAGTAATCAGTATAAAATCTCGATTGTATCGATCTATTTTTATTGGTTTATCAAGGTTGATAGATACCAATTATAATCTTGATCCGGATCGAAATTTTCAGGAGTCGGAACAGCCAATCCCGATCCCCAATTTGTGCACTTGAACCTTCCCTTAGGGGTGGAGTGAATTAACCCAAATATTGGTTGAGTTATTATGTCTTTATAAACCTCTTATTAGACTTGGGTCAGTAAACTTGACTTTGGTTGGGCTTTGAAATTAATATTGAAATAATCCCTTATTCTACAAGGTTAATCCCTTTTGGTTCAGTTTGGTTGTCACGGAAATCAAAGGAAAGGAAAATGTAAAATTTTAAACTTAAAAAGGAAAACTTTATAAATATAACACATACTTAAATTTCTTATCATATTTAGTAAGCTACTTATTAGATGTAATTTTATCTTATTTTCAAATGCAAAGGAATTTTTTTTTTCAGGTAAGAAAATGCAAAGGATTTAGATGCAAAGTAAATGCACGGTTATCATTAAATATGGAATGATTTTGAATTAATTACATTCTTATATGATAGTATACGGTGTAATGATTATAAAAGTTTCTTAATAAATTTAAAAAAAAAACAAAATTTTTTTTCCAAGTTTTCATTGCAATTTAAGATTTTTTTTCTTCCTCTTTTTTTTTTATTTATTTATTTAAGTACAAATTTTGGTTTGAAGTGTACATCAAAACTACAAGAGAGCTAGTCTATGATTGTTTTGGTATTTGTGTGTCTTCAATAAAGGATTGGGATCGTCTCCTATTGTTGTATCAAAAGGAGATGCGTCAGGCGCAATTTGATGAGAGACAACTGACGCATGACTCATCCAGCTTTTCAAATGAATTGAGTGTAATAAGGAGTTTCAAATAGAAAACTCTGAGACAACCCTTGAACGGATCAAATTTGAGAAAGAAATTGTAAAATTCGAATGGTTGTGTGTGGGAAGATTCCAGAGAAAGGTCGAGTGTTCTTCACGCAGACCGATTGAAAAATCTCACTCTAGTGTTCTTCGCACTCCGGCATTGCAGAGAAAAGAGAGCTTGAAGGCCTTCTTGAGCAGACTGCTCCGTATTATTCTTGACGGCTGTGAGTTCGAGGTAATAGATGTCGTAGTTCAAGAGATTGGTGGAGGTAGGAACGGATGACAAGGTTGCGGTCCCTACAACCGTTCTTCTTCTTCAGCTTCCCTTTTCCTTTTGGTTTTTTCTTCCATTAAAACTTAAGGGGGAATTGTGAACTCGTTAAGAAAAACTACTAAAATATGATATTGCAAAATGTATGCGGAGTTGAAAATTCTTTCTCCCTTGAGATGGAGAAGAAGAAGTAGAAAATGAACAAAAAAAACTCAATGAAGGTGAGATTCAGTGTTACATCTTCAACTTACTTTACATTAATTCCAAAAATTAAGAACCGTTAGATGAAATATGTGCCAGTTGTCCCTCATTCAACTGCGATAGATACCTCTCTTGATATCAGAGAGGATTTTTTTTTCTTCAATATGAGGCTCACGTGTTATCTTATCTTTTTTGTGGGGATTTCGTTTCTGACCAAGCAAGCACTCATTAATGGAAGTTTGGGAAACCAAAGAAAAGGAAAGTAATTTTAAGAAGCATTGACAAAGGTTTAAGTCAGTTCGAGGTGCACATCAAAAGTACTAAAGAGTTAACCTAAGATTCTTTGACTCTTCAATGTGAGGCTCATGTGTTATCTTACCTTTTCCGTGGGGTTTCATTTCTGACCAACCAAGCACTTTTATTTTTTATTTTTTATTTTTTTAGGGGTAAAACCAACCAACCAACCAACCACTTATTAATGGAAGTTTTGAGAAGGCTAATAAAAGCAAAGTAATCAGGAAGCTTTGACAAAGATTTTTAAGTCAGTGGTCTCAACAGATGATTTGATGGCTCTCCTACATTACTTTACTTTGTAGACTAATTGGTTAAGAGTCAAATGGGGTCCACTAACCCTGAAAATTCATGGACTCCTCACATATTAATGCACTCCTAGCC
This sequence comes from Protea cynaroides, assembly GCA_028583415.1. Taxonomy (NCBI): domain Eukaryota; kingdom Viridiplantae; phylum Streptophyta; class Magnoliopsida; order Proteales; family Proteaceae; genus Protea; species Protea cynaroides. The sequence continues at coordinate 54,571,319 of CM053268.1, forward strand.
AGATTTAATTTATTTCTAAAGCATCATCATAAAGTGATTAAGGTTAAAGTCCTGTCATCATCATACTGTAATCACCTCACTATCCTTTTACCAAAATAAGTCATCTCACTATTCCCATCCTCAGCAATCAGCATTAAATATTATTAATAAATTATAGGGTAATTATTATTGCTCCCTTATATTTGTTCTATAATTACTTAAATTCTTATATTTTTAATTTTTTTTTAGATTTCCTATAACTCCAAACTTTTATCTGTTTCTCTTTTCATATTTTAAATGCCTATATTAACCCTTGTCGTTCTCGCAACCCTTTTTCATCTGTCTTTTTTTGTATCGTGATCTCCCCAATACCTTTTTTGCTGCCATGCCCTCAGCATCACCCCTCTTAGGAGAATAATGACTTCACCAATTAGAGAATGACATGTGTATGAGTACGAATCCAAAACATGTGTCCAGTCACGTGCAAGCTCTCAAAGATGCCACCTCAGGGGCCGGTTCTGTAAAGGAGCCGACCCTACAGTCTCGAATTGACGATTACTAATCCGTCCAGATCACGCATGTTTCCCCCATCCTTGGCTTTCATGCCAACTAACGAGGACGTCCACAAGCTAGAATCTCGGAACTGTCGATTTTTTACATCCAAAGGCTATTAAGCTCACCTACCCACATTTGATCCCGACTTCCAAGGAATTGAGTCATGGGCTTACCCACTCTCCTTGTCTAATTGCCACATCAGCTCACAATTGGTGGCGTAGAATTCGGGATATGCACAATATCAATGGTCATCCCATAGATCGTGCCAAGATTCATGTCACTCTACTAACCCCCTCTACCTAATTCAAAGGTAAACAATCGAATCCTTGATAAACCTACTCTCTCTCTCTCTCTCTCTCTCTCTCTCTCTCTCTCTCTCTCTCTCCTTATCCTACTTTTAAGACCTCATATTCTTTATACCAAATTCCAACCGTTTGTGATCCATTTCTAACTTAGGCATCAAAGTGACTACAGGTTCCCAAACCCGCCTTCACTTGTCTATTTACTTCCTCTTAACAGATTTCATTATCTCAAGAAACTCTATGATTAATTGACCGCAACAGCTCCTCTTCCCTGGTCTCCCTCCATGAGCTTGTCAGCTTCCTCTACGATCACAGTAGTCACAAATGGACATAATCCATTTAATTAATGTCTTCCGACATATATTGAGATATTACAAAAACCCATCTTAGAAATAACAAATTTTTGAAATTCAAGCTTTCTCAGACTCTTGGAGTCTCTTGACGTTTCTTCAGGTGGGGTGTTTCACTCTGTTTGGCTACTCTAAACTGTTGAAGCTAGCTTCACTGTTTGGTTGTTGGACAGTGTATAAAACCTACATGGAGGATAAGGGGCAGATCGGTTTGCAATCCTATAAAGGTTCGACAGTACAACCCATGGGCGATGTTGTCGTTGGAATCCGACAAAGTGGATTTATCAAGACAGACAATATGGAACTCTCAATGAAACATTAGAGTTCCTTTAGAAACAAAGGTTCCCTGAGATATTGCCCCTTAGAACTATTCCTTCCCCACTAAGTTAGACACTGAAAGAATCTGATCAAAAGTAATGACAACCACTTGGAATTCAAAAATGAGAGGTTTTTTTTTCTCTGCTTCAAGGATTAAAGTCCTATCCTTTAATTGATATCCTCTTGTTACATATATAGATTCAATTGGAAACTTTACCAACAAGCTTCCTCATACCTATTACTACTTTAATCATCACTTACCTAGGGTATAGTAGGCTCGTATGGCTACGACTCCCCCAAGACAGTGTTAGAGTGTCTTGTCAATCGCTTTCGACCCCCCTCGACCCTCTTCGATCCCTCTTTTAGGCCATGTCCCCCATACTTCCGGATGTCTGTTTCTATCCTTGCACTTTTACCAAGTAAAGGTCTGACTTCGAGTTGATTTGGCCTCTGATCTGGTGACTTGGCTGATCAGATCAGCGTGCCTTGCATTTATGGTTGTTGTTAGCATTTATGAGTATTAATGACCATCCATAAATAGCCCAACCACCCACATCAATCTGCCACATCTTATTTGAGTCAGCATAAAGGGTCGAATGTAAGTTCCTTGTAATATTTTTCATTATGTCTTCCTTCTCATACCATGTGCCTTAGATGTACGCCACATGTTCATCTCCGAAAGATCATCCGAAGTTCTCTTCCTATGGTCAGATTTAGCATTAACCATTATTTTCCCTAACATGCGAGGCATTGTAGAACTGAAGCTAGAGCTGGAGATAGAGGTAAAGGTGATCATTGCAAAAGTGGCTGCGGTCAGAGATTGCTGCTGAGAAAGCAAAGAGGAACAACATGAGGAGACGCTAGAAGAGGAAAATTATATGTGGTAGGAGTGGAGATTTACTTGCAAAGTGGAGCAAACACACGTCGTCATTTTGAGACGAGTAAACTCACTACGAGAATAGTTCACTGCATATAATTGTATCTTCCCTGGGATTCCATCACCATCCATATTCAGTGGGTCCCACACCACATCAACAGTGATGAAATCCTTCGCAGAGTACATGTCCTATCATTGTCCATATTCAGTAGGTCCCACACCACATTGACTGTGATAGGATCCTGGGCTTTGGATTATGGACTTGATCTTTAATTGGGCTACAAGGGTGAGTGCTTATGCAAGAGGGAAGGGTAATAGGGGATGGAATTGTTTAGTTTCATCCCAAAAGTTCAAACGAGTAAATGGAGGGACTTAAGTATATAAGGCCCCCAAGGCTTCGGATTCGACCAATGTGAGATTATTCCCAACAGGAGTGACATGCAGTTCTATTGAGATGGTACAACGGCATAACACAATCAACCATATAGTTAAGAGTTTTGTAGAAGACTAATACAATTGAGTTTTAATTCAACCACGCTTTGGAAAGGAAATAATGGAGGCTGCAGATGCTTATGGAGGGAGAGCGAGAAAGGGAGGCGAGCTGAGGGTAGCCAACAGAGGGCAGTCGAACATCGCAATGGAAGGGGTGTCGGGGAGATCACGGGAGAAGAGGAGTAAATGAAAAGGAAATGCAAAAGCAATGAGGGGTAACTTAGGTATTTAAAAAAATCATTAGAGTTTTATTTTTAATAGATTAACTCCATAGACACATGTCATCTAAATAGTGTACTTGGAAGAGTTGGTACAGGCAGGTGATTCGGACTCCCCTATCTTGACTTTCCCTTGGTCAAACACCAGAGATACAACTCCACCTGAATTTTAAAATAGGTAAAAGATTTTTTTTTGTCAAGGTGAACAACCACCATGCTGGGGTCTCTCTAAGGCAGAACGGCCAGACGGAGACCCCATAGGGTAGTAACAGGAAAAGGATGAGGAAACACACCAAGAGCACACACAGATGAGATGAGCCAGACTGCCAGTGCACACAACAGCATGGCTTCTGCCTTCTTTAGCATTGGATAAAAGTTGACTACACCTCAAGACTCTTGCCTGCAACTCTTACATGCGTGGGAGCCATGCAAGTTCTGTATAAGGTTGACTCGGGTTTTTGAAATTGCAATAGCAATAAGAATGCTTCAAAAACAACTTATTTTATAATAGAAAATCGAAGTATTACGTACTCTAAAATGGCTGAAGACTCTACACTCATCTCATTTTAATACAAAATCTTATTCGTATCACAAGAGTCAATGAATATAAAAATCTTTAATGGTATCTCTGTATTTTGTGACAGTTTGATCTCCACTCAAATTAGGTTGACATTTTATGTGTGTTTAGGTGTGACGGCCAAGTCTTCTATCATATAAACCCATCCATGTTTCCTGCTATGCAAATTTTCATTACCATAATAATATTTTAATATTATTTTTCCATTAATTATTAAATGAAAATGACACATAATATACCAATGGCATGAAGAGCGTAAATGGAAATTTTGTTTTTTTTTTTTTTTAGTAAAAATAAATTGATACAAAAGGCTTTCTTCTAACTCTTTAACGATGGTGAAATTATTATAAAATAGTATCAGTTATATAAATAATTATTATAGAAATATTATCAGTTACAAACATACAAAGGGTTATATATTAATAAGATATTAATTTTGCATTAAAAAAAAGACATTTATTTTGAGAATATCAGCTATATAAAAATTCGTTATCCCTGCTAAGAATTTTGAGAATCTCGACCATGTAAAAAAATAGGACATTGATTTTGAGAATCTCAACCATATAATCGGTCGATCCAATATTGATTACTAAATCCTTGAATTATAGAGTGCTTAGAATTTTTTCTTGCTTACAAATTTAATCTGATAAGGCGGGTTTTACAAATTAATTAATCCTAAGTAGGTGATAGCTTTGAAACTGGAAGACAAAATTTGGGGATTATTTGCCGTGTGGTGAATTACAGTTATGCCCTTGACTTTGGTTACCATCCTTCCTCAAAACTTTTAAGATAGCTGAAAACTATTAACATATTGATCCACAACCACCCAAAAAGAATATCATAGGAGGATGAAATTTTCATCCTTTACTCCAAAGGGGTGGCTCAGTTGATAAAATATATCAACACCTCAAAGAGGTCATGACTGTTCAAATTTCCATGGGTCCATCTACGAAAAAGAAAAAAAAAATCCATCCTCCAACATAATTAAATGATCCTAGTGAGTGGTAGCAACACGTACTTAAAATATATAAAACCAAACATACGACAGATATAAACCTTAATTATGGACCTAACAAATAAAACACTATAAATTTTATGAGCGCAAGCCAGATCCCTAGTGTGTTTTTACAAAGGGGGATGGATAAGAAATCTAAGCTCCATCTTGTTGCAAAAGAAATAAAAGGAATGGAAGTGAATCAAAATCCCATAGGACAGATATATAAGTAGGCAAGATTATGTAATATATTAGAATTATTCTATTTTCTTTAAGAAATTATACAAAAGGAAGATTGATGAAAAAAAGTGTCTCCAAACTAACTAGCTTAACCCAATCTCCCTTCACAATTTCATATATTAATCTAAATAATATCTGATCATCAAAGGATTAATGGATCATGGTGCATGTATCCAGATTTGTTCAGATCAGATCACTTATCAATGGACTATAAATCATAATTATATCAGATCAACTTAGACTCTTAGCTTTAACCCTCATCAGATCGGATCTGGATCAAAATCCGATCCACTAATTCTCACCTAAGTTGAGTTCGAATCATCTATATAAACATGTACTTTTCATAAGATCTAATCATCGTCGATGTGATGTGGAACCCACCTCTTAATTAACCTGTTTTTAAGAATATTGTGAACTTATCTACAGGAAGATTTTCCTAGTTGACCCAACCAGGAGAACCCTGCTCTTCATTGTAGATCATAAACAAAAGCTTAACAACAAGATACACTTGATCTTCACATGATTGTCTAATAAAAAGAAAAGGATACGATAAAGAAGAATATACGGAAAAGGGTTTCAATTATAATAATAATTAACAAACACCACAAACAGTACTTCTAGTTCTAGCTACCATTAACATCTTTATAAGCTCTCTGTAGAAGGAATAAAAGTGACGATAATAGTAAAGAAGACAGACACTTAACCCATAAGTTCTATAAGCTACTTAACTCGAGAATCACTTAGGATCCTTTCATGAAACAATTTGATATAATTTGAAGCTCTCCCATCAACATTAGTTACTCCTTCATTGATCACATATATCTCCTCTGCAGGTAGCTCCATCAAGTGTGAAGAAGTCCTTGAGCTGCTCTCAGGTTCTTGTGACCTTCGACTTTCAGGAATGTAAGGTGATGTAAATGAAGTTCCATCCATGATAGGGATTGAAACTAATCTGGTACTTGCAGGAGCTGGTAATGATGATCCTGGTTTTGTTCCAAGACTCTTCTCTGCAACATAAATCACTGGTACCTCTGTGATGTTAGAAACCAACTTCTTGGATTTATCCCGGAAAGATTGACTGTTCTTTCTAGCTTTGTTGGTCATGGTTGCTCACTTAATTTGATCTGCACTGATCTCACTCAGATTTGTAGATCGATTAACTGGTGAGATGGGTTTTTAAAGAACTCCAAATCCTTGGTCTTCAAGTAAAGCAGAAAGACTGCGGAGGATCTTAAAGTTTGATTCGGTTCCTTCTCTTTGGTCATTAGGGTTCTACTTTCAGCAAAATATCCAGTGCTGTTCTTCATATACGTCACTCTGTGGCCCATGCAATTACGTCTTCCTTCTTTTCCACCGTACGTTAGGGTTTGGAAGAATCTATGCCTCCTTAGTACAGTCTGACAGATGGCAGCTATGCACGAAAAGCAAAAGGTTTGATTCGGGTCGGGTTTTGAAGCTCAAAACGTTTCATTTTCTTAATTATATGTCTTTAATTGGTAAGCAAATCATGAACATGCATAGTAAATGATAAACTGATAAAATGTCAATCCAAACCATTTTTGGTATTTTTTATATTTATATTTATGAATTATTTATAAGAATAAATTATGAGTCATAAATAGTAATTGTTTTGTACCATTAGACATAAAGAAGTAACAATGATGATACGGACCTTGTAACCTATTTGTAGATTTAAATTATATTAATTTATTTTAAATGTAAATAAATATCATAAATCATACTAAACAGCTACATATGTCAAAATAATACCATAAGTGCTTACCTACCAAAGAGAGCCTTACTTAACTTGTAATTTTTAGGACTGATCGATATACTAGGGAGAACTTGGATTAATCTTACGAGTGGTTGTTGCAATAAATAAGCTCTTACCATATGTAAATGATCTCATAAAAAGATCAAGATAATGATGTGTATATTGGCATCTTACATATCAAGCTAATGGAAGCATGGGAGGGAATTCTACATCACGGTTCATGTATAGGTAGGCTGAGTATCATAGAGGAGAGAGTGCATGTCAGGAAAAGATATGAGAGATCTAGTGTTAGGATCTCATATTAGTCTTATGTGGGTTAATCTCATATTAATCTTGTAGGAGATTTGATGTGGATTGATATGGTGTTGAATTTCCTTACATTACAAGTCGGATATTAGAGAGATTTTAAAATAGAGAATATGAAAGAGCATGTATTATAGGTAGCGTCTTCCTTTTTCCCAAATGCAAGCCCATGTAGTATCAGAATCAACATTAATTTCTTAGAGAAGTAATGTCAAACATGTCCTAACATAGATTCAGGCTAGTAAATCAACCAATTGGCGGGGTGGGTCGGGTAAAAAAATTTCCATCTGACATGGCGGTTGGTGGGAGGCAATAAAGCACACAACACAAAAGGGACCAAATCCAATAGCAATAGCGCACCTAAGCCAATAAGCATGAAGTAAAGCTAATTGTTGAGTGAAGGAGGAAGTGATGGAGAATAAAAGTTAAAAGCCAATTAGCTGATATATTCTTTTCCAATGAATAATTCAAACAACGGAGGATTTGCCAATAGACGATTCTTGATATGACCAAAATGGAAAATTTAATCTGACCCAATGGGCAATGGACGATCCTCATATTCCATCCATACTAATTTAAGGACCCCAAAATCAAGCGAATAAACCATTTTTATTAGGCTTTAATCAATAAAATAAACATGAAAAACGTGATAATTAATTTAACTTTCATCAAACTGTTTTAACTTACTTTCACAAAATGCAAGCTTGAATGAGACAAACTCATTAATGGTTGGGACTTAGAAGGTTCATTTCACTCCCAAATGTCTTTCTTTCTCTAAAAAATAGTCTGTCAAGAGGCAGGAGTCAAGAAGATCTTTATTCTTGCTTTTAAAGTGCTTAATAAGAAGAGCTGATGGAGAATAAAGCAAAAGGAGGGATCCTGCAGATCGTTTCCAATCTATACGAATATGGGAGGAAGGCCAGTGGCGGTTGAATGAGCACCACGTGGCCTTCTTCCCATCTAAGGGAGGAATGGATGTGGGAGTATGGAACCTAAAATGTATGCTGCTACTTCCTTTTTTTATATTCCTCTACTTTCAAATCGCAAACAGAGGGAGAAGGAAAAGATCTTGTCTGTAACCGAAAGCGAGGAAGAAGAAGGCAGAAAAAAATATTTCCGGCAACCGAAAAGAAGACAAAATCATTAATAATGGTTGGAACATAGAAGGTTCCTTTCACTCCAAAATGTGTTTCTTTCTCTAAAAAAATCTGTCTAAGACTCAAAGAGTCAAGAAGATCTTTATTCTTGCTTTTAAATTGCCTAATAAGATGGGCTGATGGAGAATAAAGGAAAAGGAGGGTGTTGAATTCTTAACTTTTATGCCATTTTCTTTTGAATATCCAGCTCTAAAGAGAGGAGAATAGATTCTTGAGTTTCTTCCAGCCGCACCTCTGTTGCTAGTTAGGTTTCACATTCTTACTTAGGATAAAATTAATGACCATCAGTTTTACATATATTAAATTCATTTGTACATTGCTTTTATTCTTTTCTAGTTCCTTCCTCTTTCTATTGCTTAGATTTCTCTCTGTATGCATGTCAATCATATCCTTCTTGTTTAGTATTTCTATCTGTTTCCCACTCGAGAGGTGGGTCCCACACCCTCATCAATGGTTCTCAAGGATGTGGTGGCCATGCATGTATACATATGGCACCGCTTTCCACGTCGTGGTTGAGAGAGAAGGCGTGTAATAATAATTCTACTCCCACTCCATGTTGCATCCGATTCTGTATATGTATACACTATCTTGTAGATGTCTACACGATACCTCTATAGGTAACTTTTGGGCGCACATCAATCCTCGTTGTTTAGTATTTCTATCTGTCCTGCACTCCAGTGGTGGATCCCACCCCCTATCATTGGCTCCAAGGATGTGGATCCCCTACCCTTCATGACGAAACTCTCTTACTCTCGGATAGAAATCCTCTCCGGCGCACCTACGGGCTGCCAAGGGCTGGATTTCAGCCAGCTGGCATACCTAAATTTTCGCTATTTGATTTCATTCATAGGTCATCGGTTTTTATACGGAAGACTAAGGTATCTTCTATATTAGGATCTGTTACTGAAACAAAATAATTAGGTTTTATCCTAAACCAAATGTTTCCAACTACAAGATTGAAATCTATTCCGCCTATCAAGGCTGATGCGGGATTCTCAATGAACCGTTTATTAAAGAGAAATGCTAAAATAGGGGTGTCAATACCTTATCGAAACAAAGCGGTAATTTCAATTTGAATTACTGCAATATGAATATATCGGATTTGATAGTGCTTTTTACACAATCTCATAATTTTTTTCTTTGTTAAAAAGTTTAATTTCAATTTTAAAATTTTCGATGAGTTTAGCAGTGGCGTTTCCACTTACTTGCTCAAAATATCTAGTTGACCAAATAGTAACTTAGATAAACGATAAACTTCTTCTTTTCTAATATTTTTATGTTTTTCATATTTAGAAAAGTGAAACAACCATATCTTCTTGGATATAGTTGGATCAGTAGACCTGATTTGTTTCTTCAGGTGGGGCTTGTTCAAAACATTCGTCAAGTTTGATTGATTCATGGTCATTCAATGGAGTGGGGACATCTAATGTTTTGAATTCAAAGATTCCATCTGACTCAGAACATGAATCAGAATCTGTTTCAATTACCAACTCATGCAGTATTTCTGAAGAGTCAATAATATCGTCTCCGAAAATAATTTCAAGATTTTTTTAACTCTAATTGTTTTGCTATTTTGTGGGCACATTTAGTTTTCTGAGGACATTTATTAGCATAATGTCCTTCTTCATTACAAGTATAACAACGGCAGGTTTTTGCCTTGTTGTTAGGGTTAGATTTCTAACATATTTTTTTAGTTTAAAAAATCTGTTTTGTGGATTAAATCTTTTCCACTTATAGCGTCGTCTAAACGTTTTCATGGGTTTAGATATTTTATAAGATTTTTGTTTTTTCGTAGTATAGGTCTTTTCACATCCAAATTTTCAATTGTTTTTAATTAGAGATTTGCATAAACTTGGATTAAGTTTCTTCTTTAATTGTTTGGCCGCTCTTGCATCCAAACAATAATTAATTAATTGTTGATAGACATAATTAATTTGATTTCCTAGAGTATCTGTACTTTTTGTTTCAATACAGAATTCAGGATAATTATCTTTACAAATCATGTCCCAAGGAGGGGGTAATTTGGCAAAGAATTGAGACAACCAGTGTTTGATTGAGACTACTGGTAAAAGATGATAATATTGCTGAAATGTCTTAGAAAATTCTTCAAAGCTATTCATATTATATAAATTTAGCTTATTTAAAGCGTATGTAATATCTTCCATAGTTTGTTCTTTGGATCTGATCCCACAAAACTCATTTTTAAGGAGTTTTACAATATCAGATAATAACGCATGAAATGATTTCATCGAGTTTTGAAGAAGCTCTTTAGCAGTTTTTCCTTCTGAGGTACTTTACCATTGTTTGAGATAGTGAAGAACATAACCTTGAAAAGTTCCACTTACCCAATCTAAGAATTTTTTTCCTAGACCATGTGGACTCAAAGCTTGTGATACAATGGATAGAGATTGTGGCCAATCATCAATGGCAGATTCATAATTTTTAAAAGGGACATGTGTTAGTTTTAAATATGTTCCTCCTGAGGCTACATTTCTTTTGTTAAGATCTTCTTTTCTTTTCGGGTCATGAAAACAGGGGGATTTGGTACAAATTCTTTAGAATCATCTGTAGCTTTCAGATGTTCAGTAAAATCTTCCTCGGTTATTCGAGGTCTAAAATCTTCGTCGGTTTCTAGATGATCTTCGTCACCTATTTTTCGTTTACCTTGCCTAGTATAGTCTGGTTCCATGCCGGACTCAGTTTCTTACTCAGTATTGGACTCAAATTCAGTGTTTTCGCTATGCGAATCTATCCTTCGTGGGTTCCATGACGAGGTATCCGTCATGTAATAAAGATTATCGGGTGAAAGATGTGTTCTAGAAGAGCTAGGTTGATTTCTCTTTGAAGATTCAACTCTATTTTTTCTAGATGTACCGGCTATTATTTTAGCCTTGTCGTCATCGATAAAGAGTTCATCCATAACTTTTTTTGATACTGGGATTAACTCATCGTCTTCTTCATATAATAATCCTGAAGGGTTTGCATCTATGTCTGTCTCTTCTACATCTACTGAACTCACAAGATCTGTGTGGTGAACGACATCTGAAGATCTAAAGGCCAAGTAAAAAACTAAATGGCAATAGATCTAGGAAGCTGTGATTGCATAGCAAAATTTTGTGGTGTTAATAGTACGGAGTATGATCATAGTACTCATATTTTAAAAACAAATAATGAAAAATTACCCGCTATAAGTGGCACAGTTAATATGTTATTAGACTTATCTTTTACTTTTCTTCGTAAAATCGACAAAAAAGTTGATTATATTCAAAATGAAGTTATCATAGTAAAGGATCAAATAACTCATCTTGATTTTATAATAGATTTGGATCTCAACCAAGAGACCAAAGAGACAATCAATAGGCTAGACCAAAAATTGGATAAAATTTCAAACAAAAATTTTTTCGAAGAGATTCCTGCAATTTCCACATCCCACCAAACTTCGTGGTACTATGGAAATGTCAAATCCTTGAAACCACTAATTACAGAAAAACCGACCACTCTTTCTCAATTTCTTTCTTTAAAAAAAATATTAGACTATTGGAAAAAATTGTTTAAAGAAAAAATCGATTTTTCTGAAAAACAAAAATTAGTGACCATGATGCAACAACTTTATACTGAACATGAAAAGGTATTTAAGCAACATACCAATGTATACAGGCCGACTAAAATCCAGCCCTTGGATCAGCCGCAGGACCCTCCTGCCGCAGGAGAGAATTTGGTTCCCACTCTATCTCTCTCTCTCTCTCTCTCTCTCTCTCTCTCTCTCTCTCTCTCTCTTGCTCTGCTTTTCTATGCATAGCCATGCACGTACATGTATGGCAAGTGCTTTCCACAATTGTGGTTGAGAGAAAAGGTGTGATAATAATTCTACTCCCACTGGATGAAGCATCTAATGTTGTATACGTATACGTTATCTCGTATATCTCTATCAGAACAAAATAATTTATTATAACCATTTTCTATCGTTTAAAATTTTCTTCCCTCTTGTTTAGTATTGCTATCTGTCTTCCACTTCAGAGATGGGTCCCACACCCCATCAATTTTTATGCACGTACATATATCCGTCGTGGTTGAGAGAGAAGGTGTGTTATAATAATTCTTCTCCCACTAGGTGAAGCATCAGATGTACATGTATACCCATCTATCTAAATGATACCTTTATATGTGTATTCAGAACAAGGTTTTTAAATTTATTTTAACTTGTTGATTCTCTTTGATAAGTTAACAATGTTTCTAGCTTGGGGTAGATATGTAATTTATCGTTGGGTTATAAATTGTGTTCAAACAAATAGAAATACACAATTAAATAGGGGTTCAAGTTTTACCCTGACGACCCAAGCCTGCCCAAACCCGCCCTGAACCCTGGCAGGGCTGGGATAGGACTCAATTTTTAATAAAACCTTGGCAAGGTTGGATTGGGTTAGGGTTGACTCCCTGGGTTCAGTCCGGCCCGACCCGATATATATATATATATATATATATATATATATATATATATATATATATATATATATATATATATATATATATATATATATATATATATATATATATATATATATATATATATATATATATGAGTGACAAACCAAACCCTAAACCTAATCTCTCTCGACTCTCAAATAGTGTCTCATCGCTGCGAGTCGACGACGCCTCCCAGAGTCCCAGGCGGCCAGGCCCTCCCTAATCTCTCTCCGACTCTCCCTAATCTCTCTCAACTCTCACCTACCTCACGATCGCGGGTAACTCTCACCTACCTCCCGATCGCGGGTCAGTCGATTACGATTCAGTGGATTCACATCGTCTCTCTTGCAGGTATAACCTTGCGGCCTCCCTAATCTCTCTCCAACTCTCCCTAATCTCTCACCTACCTCATGACTAGGGTTACAACACGACGCCGCTCAGTGAGTTGGTTTTGGTTTCATTCACATGACCATCAGTTTTTTTTTTTTTTTTTTTCATTTATCAAATCTTATGTTAAACACTTAAATAGTTAAACTGGTTATGATTTGTATTTGTTTCATTTATCAGATTTTATTGTTAGATACTTAAATTGGTTTGGTTTGTATTTATTAGGTTTTAAAAGAATTTCATAAGGTGATTATGTTTGTCATATGTTTTAGTTATAATTGTTATATATATGTTATTTGATAATTTGTTGTATGTTTCAGAGCCAATCAGGGTCAATCTGACCCTGAATCAAGGTTAATTAGAGCTAACCTGGCCCAATCTGACCCTATCAAGGTCAATCAAACTAGGTTAGGGTTAGTCCCAACGCTGCTAGGGTTAGGGTTAGGGTTGAACATTTTCTGACCCTGACAAGGTTGGACTGGATTAAGGTTAAATTTAAATAGTCAGAATTAGGGTTAAGATTTTGAAAAAATCCAATTCAACCGGACTCTGTTGCAGCCCTACAATTAAACAGTAGAATGGTATATTTGGTTACATCATTTCCATTCATCCTTTCATCTACCCAATGGAAAATTCTGCATCAATCGTAGTTTCCATTGGACAAGCACCTCCACCGGCGGGTGAAGCTACAGTAGAAAGCCTTGTCGTTCTTCTCCAAAGTTCCCACTGGGCCAAACCCCTATTTTTTTATTGGCCAATGGTTTCATCTAGGCGGTGATGCATGCATATGGTCGTATTTTTCTTTGCCGTTGAATGAAGAAGAAGGGGGACATGTAATACCATTTTCTATTCTTACTAAATGAAGTACTGACCATGCACATGCACATGCACATGCACATCTGTGCACAAAAACCAACTCCTTTTTTATTCACTTAAAATTATGTTTTTCCCCAATTCAGGGTTAATGAGATACACAAAATGAATTTCCGACACTATATATATCAGAGTTAATTTTAATATTCCCTGGATTTATTGATGATTATAATATTAGATCATTGACTATAGGGGAGCTTGAAAGTAATAAGAAATAGGGTTATAAATGAATCTGTTTGTTACTTAATTTAATTTAATTTAATTTAATTTTTCTTTCCAATTCTGTTTTAGATATTTACTAATTTGAGTTTTTAATCCGTGGGAGGAGGATTTCCATTCGGCTTCCTAAGCGCAAACAATGGGGGCAGGGGACTGTTCATAAGGTAGGGGACAGTGACAACGGAGGAGAGAGAATGAGTGGGAGGAGACTCTATGCAGATCTCATCGAGTTACTTTTTTCTATATTCAATCTGAAATTTAAAGAAGCTAAAGATAAGGAAGTCATAACTTTGCCTTAAAGGTGTTAAATGGTTTATAATTGATTTAATGGTTTGATTTGATTTAATGCGATATTGTATATAAAAAGATAAAATTAAAATCGAATTAATTAATTAAATGATATTAAAATTGAAACCAGAATTGATTAGTAATCGATTTCGATTTACCATTTTATAAACGATTTTTCATTAATCAGTTTTGTTTACGGCTTATAAACAGTTTAAAGCATCGATTATTAATCGATTTTTTATAATTAAAAAAAATATTGTAATGTTGTTATGCCTAATGGAGTAGTGGTTAATACATATTGTGTTTTCCAGTTTTATCGTTTAGGTTTTATGGTTTAGGTCTTTGGGAATTGGGGTTGGGTCTTGAAAAAATAATATATTAATTGGAATTAGAGTTGGTTTATTGAGAAAATAATATATTAATTGGGATTACGATTAGCTTCTTGGGAAAATAGCATATTAATTGGGGTTGGGGTTGGGGTTGGGATTGATGTCTTTAGTCTTGAAAATAATATATTAATAATATAGGGAATGAAATTAAGTTTTACTAATTTATTTTTAAAAGAATAAATGATATACACTTTATTCGGTTTAATCGGTGTCTAGTCGGTATAACCTGACAGTTTAAACGATTTAAACGGCTCAGTCCGATATCGATAAACAATATCAAATTTCGAATTAGAACAGAACCGATTACTAAACGGTCTCTCTGTTTCTGTGTAAATGGTTCGGTCTGATTTCGATAAACGGTTCCGGTGCAAATGATGCACCCTTACTCTTGAGGGATCAATTAATTCCCATTGAAACATCTATTTTAGTATTGTTTTTTGGGTTTTTCTTCTTTATACTGATGCGGTGTTAACAATTGTGGATATTAGCGATTGGATTCTGTTTGACTAGTACAAATCTTTCTCACATTTTCGTCTCAAATATCAAAATTGCCCCTTGTATATTGTGATTTTTGTGATGGGCAATGAGTGTGCCCTAAGAGGAAGCAGTTTTAAGAGGGCTTTGTCATCGGCCCATGTCAAGTAGAAGGACCATTATTTTTTTTCACGAAAAAAAAAAAAACTAAAACGCAGTTGAGGGTCTAAATAGGATTCTATTATGAGAAGAAAATTGTTCTAAGGCGACCTAATGCGCGAGGCTCTCGCTACTATAAGGTCTAGGGAAGGGCAGAATGTATGTAGTCTTACCCCAGCAACGCGAAGATGTTGTTTTTGTATTTCAAACCCGTGACCACCTTAATGAAACACCATCTTAGGAACTTAATTGGCTTCTTCGAAATGTATTAATCCAATTTGAAGAAATAAAAAACACCCTTGATAACATTCTTGTGTCTCTAACCCTTGAAAAAAATTTCCCTTTCAAAGGGTAATTAATTTCTTGATACTGTAGGAGGCATAGATGATCTATTTGGTTAAAATTGATGCAGATAATAATTTGATTATGGAGAAAGGATAGCAAATATGATCTCCGAATGAGAATTGTTGTGAACTTTTGTTTGCCCCAAAGCAAAACTTTTGTTTGCCCCAAAGCAAGTTAGTTGATGTGGTATATATATATATATATATATAAAAAAATAAAAAAAAAAAATATATTATATATAAAAAAAAATAAAAAAAAATATATATAGAGAGAGAGAGAGAGAGGGTTGTTGTTATTGTAACAAAAATTTGTTACGGTTAGAAACGTAACAAAATAAATTTGGATTATTTATTTTTATTATTTTTTTAATTTGATCTATTCAAATTTGGGGAGTGTTATAGTAATGTTTAGAGTACTCGTATACATGTATGGATATACACGAGATGCATGCCAATACATAAGGGGTATTTGATTGAATTAGAGTTTGAAATTTGACATGTGGATAATCTAAACCATGTTCTTTCTATTCAACGGTTGGAATAGACACATTATCTGCTTATGTGACAGAACAGATTCCTTGTTATGTTTAAAAAAATAACATGCCCTCATTACAATAATATTTCCCTATATATATATATATATATATATATATATATATATATATATATAAAAAGATGAAGAAGGAATCTTTTTTTATAAATAAAATATATTTATTGGTTATAGACTCTAAGGTTAATATAAAATAATGTTGGGTAGTTGTCCTTGAGCCAAACAATTTATCAATTATTTTTTCTCAAAAAGAATTTATTAAGAAAGGGAAGAAGATGGGTAGCGCAAGAGAACAAACCCCAACCAGCTATTATCAACAGATCTAAAAGGAAGTCCAAAAGAGAGTTAAAGCCCTTACAATCATTGGGCAGTTTCTCATCTATTCTTTAACAGAGTAACCTTAAAAATATTACACTTACGACCCAAAGTTTCACAGATTTAGAAACCTCCTGAAAGATAGTGTTCAATCTCGGAGCAATATTGCCTGTAACATTACTTGTAGCAAAGTTTTGTTTCTAACCATTGAGACTATATCAGAATCTATGATCGAAGCATTCTCATCGATCAAGATCTGTAGTATCTTAAGCGTAACAAACAATCATTTTCCAACCTCTCATATTTGGATTCACATCGTCTCTTTCCAGTGCTTTTAGGAGGATGCAGCAATCCTACCAAGATGGCCGACATGTGACTCTCGGGTGAATCCGAGACCTACGTTCAAGCTACATCCCTTTTCAGCTTGGCTTTTCGACTAGGTGTCGATTCGAACGTGAATCTCGTATTCATCGAAAGCCACATATCGATCATGAGGATAGAATTACCGTGGTCCTCCCAGAAATATTGGGACGTGAGGATGCGGATCCCTCATATTCCCCTTAAAAATTATTCTGTTAGGCTCTTTCCATGGAGCCAAACTGATACCATGAGAAAATAGTAAAGGAGGAACCTTTCCTTTTTTGTACAAACCCATCAAAATGTCTTAAAAAGTGATGGGGAAAGGACCTCCAATCTCCAATGTTCATAAATAGAAGTCAAACTTCATAAGGACAATGCTGATAGGGAAAAGAATCTCGAACAAGCGGCACGTGCTACATTAGTGCTCTCTTTCTCTATCCGCCGTGCCCACTCCTCGAAGAACGCCCTCTCCCGTGATGATAATAATAACATTTTTTTTATTTTTATATAAAATAAAGTTAAAAAAAAAAAAGAAAAAAAAAAAGATAACTATAAAACATAAAACACAAAGTTAATATGCAATTATACATACAACACTCGAAAAATATAATGGAAAAAGGCCTAGATAAGATTAAACCACAATAATACAAAACAACAATAAACAATAAATCTATATTTCAATTAAAAAAGGTCAATTATATTAATCTATGCCTTTTAATCACATCTGTTCAAGGTCAAATTAGATACAAGATTTTAAGTTATGCATGTCTTTCTTCATCACATTTTTTAGAGTCATTTTCAATCTACCATTTTGGATTTTTATGTTCCTTTGATCGAAATCTAATCACTTTTCCAGTTAGATCATATCTTACCTTATCTTTCCTAGTTTCACTACACATCTGTCTCATCAATACGATTTGCTTCAAATTTAACGTTCCCCTCCTTCTTCTTGAATTTTGTGTTATTTTTGCTATGCTAGCCTATGATGAAGGCCAGATCGATATGGAAGCCTGGGCCATCCCGATAGGTTACTAGAAATCCTTAGCCTTCCATGACAAGGCGTAATCGTAATGGTAGTCCATTTCCCCCGGGTTACGGAATGAAGTCCCAATGGAAGCAAGTTCATCTCACTGATATTAAATTTATTTATATGATGCTTTTTAATTGTCTACATTCTGCACCATATAAAATCATAATAATACTATATAAAAGCATAATACATCTTAATGAGCATCTGACCATCCAAAACATGGGATTTTAACCAATGAGTTACATTATTCATGGCTTAAAAAATCTATAATTTTAAATAGCACGAAGGATATCATTTATAGGCTAATACTAAGTCTAAAGCTACTTCAGCTGATAAGATAAATAAAAATTTATAGACTTTTCATTAAAGCTAAAAATCTTGGATGTATGCTCGTCGGAGGAGTCTAAAAGCATTGGATTTCAAAAGGAAGTTATGAAGGAGAGGTCTATGATGCTAGTTAGATTGTTAAAGTCATCCCAAGGGATTATTATGATCCCTTTGGACTTGGAGGTCCATTATTATTGTAAGGACAATGGGAGGCGGTTCGCCCTTCTCCTTGGGACTATCGAGAAAATCACTTGTTTAGTTTGGAGTCGCCACTTAGATTAAAGATCTAGGACTTTTAAAAATATAGTCTCACTGTGAGGTAAGATTTTTATTGACTCATGACCTAATGTATCAGCTTTTTAGTCTATCTCAGAGATCGAGTAAGTATTCAAGGTATATTTATGGGAAGGTGTTAGGCACCCAAACTATCCGATCAAGATCGACCTCTTAAACTTTCCTTAGACTCTAATGTTTTGACAGTGCTTGATTAACTGGATGACTAGGGTTCAATGGAGAATGTCCTAAACAAAGTTGCTAAATTCTTTTAACTTAGGGTTCAGCCAAACATGTTTTAAAGTAAATAAACAAGCAATGTAATGTACAACGAACTAAACCAAATGATGGTTCGGACCTAGACTGAGTATGCGATATCCATCTCAAACTGTTTACGTATTCCAGTCCTGAAAATCAAGTCCAAAACGTAGTTCGAATGAGATTGTTATTAAAGCTTATGGATGTGATTTATGCTTGAGCTTCATTAGATTCAATTGTTCAAGTTGAGATTTATGCTTGATGAACATTGGAGATTGAATCCAGATAGTTCATTTGGACTAAGAGTACCGTACCTGGAGAGTCTTCAAATTACCTACATATTTCAAAGGTCTTGGAAATCAAGTACAACGTAGTTCGTAACATTTAATTATTCAGATTTTATTGGGTATCCTGCCCATTTTGCTTAAATGTTTAGGTTTTATTGGGTATCATGTTTCTTTTGTTTAACTATTCAGGTTTTATTAGGTATCCTGCCTCTTTTGTTTAAATGTTCAGGTTTTATTGGGTATCATATTTCTTTTGTTTAAAGTTCAGATTTTATTGGGTATCCTACCTCTTTTGTTTAACTTTCAGGTTTTATTGAATATCATGTCCCTTTTGTTTAATTGTTTAGGTTTTAGTGGGTATCCTGTCCCTTTTATTTCCAACTTAGGTTTATCGAGTTGTCTATCCCTATATTTTTCAATTTAAATTTATTGGGTTGCCTATCCCTACATTTTCAATTTTTAGGTTTGTCGGGTTGCCTATCCCTACATCAAGATTTATAGGATGTGTATCATTTCAAACACAACAGTCCATCATTCCAAACATGACACTGAATAATGTAATCGGTAGATATGATAGCAAAACAATAGAATAAACTGATATAATAGTATGTACAAATATAGCAGTGAATCCAAACATTGTAGTGTAAACAAAGTATAGCATGTAAACATTCTAATGATTTCAAACATAGCAGTGAGTCCAAACATAACAGGATAAACAATCCAAACATGGTAGCAAAACCAAACATATATAGCAGTGTGTACAAATATCAGTGAGTGTGTGAGACTGAGAAGATCAGAGACCAAAACAAAACTATTTCATAAACCAAGCACTGTACAAAGAGACTGAGATGTTAAAGATAAAAAAAAATATATATTAATATAATATACTATTGGTTGTATAAACATCAAAACATAATTATTACAACATATATGCTCATGAGATATCAAAAATATTCAATATAATGTACGATGATATATAAAAAAATCAATGTAATATTAATGCAATGTCAAGGATAAAAAAATAAATAAATAAAATAGTTTTTAAAATAAAATAAGATAGTATAATATAATGTACAAAGATAAAATAAAATTACTATGCAAAATAATATATTAACAATGTACAAAGATAAAAATACCATTTTAACAAAGCACATGCATAATAAAACGGTATTAAACATGTACACTCGTAAAAAAAATATATATTAATAACGTACATGGGACATGAATCCAAAAATCAATGTGAAATAAAAAATCAATATACGTATATGTATTGAGATATCAAGAGATCAAAAGATAATATATATGCGAAAAGATATCAATATTAAGATGATAAAACAAAAATATCCGAGCAAACAATAACAAAGATAAAAAAATAATAATAATAAATAAATAATATAAAAATATAATGTACGTGATAATAATAATACAATATATGCATGCAAAGAGATAAAATAAAAGGTATAAAAAAACATGTTTGTAATAAATAAGAAAATATAAAATATGCAAGCACCGAACAAGACAAAACTGATATGAAATATAATCAAATGGAAAAAAAAGAACAAATAAATAAATAAGTAAATAAATAAATAATATGCTATGAAACACGAATCAAGAGAAAGAAGCTTACCTGGTTCGACCTGGCTGATGAGTATGTTGCCGAAGGATGTGATTATTATGTATAGGATGAGATGCTGATCGTCGGGTGACCACGGTGATGGCAACTCGATGGTCACGGGAGTGGCCCACGATAGTCGCAGATGGTGTCGGAGGTCGGCACAGGTGGTATAGAGCGAGTTCGGTGAGTGGGGTTTTAGGTGCCGTTTTGGTGGATGAGGTGGGGTTATCGCATGTGAGTGGTGAAGTGATAAAGTGTTCCCAATGATGGCAGTCGTTATTAGGTGTCGCGACGATCGTCGAGTTGCCAATGATGATTGTAGATTGTTTGGGTGGATGATCCGTGGAAGTTGGGGGGCTGCAGATGGTTTGAAGATGGCTCGATGGTTGCAATGATGTGTGTAGCTGGGATTGATGGAGTTTGGTGGTTGCAAGTGAAGAAGTTATTGGTAGGTAGGAGTTCTGTTAGTTAAAATTCGTTTTAAACGCGTATCGTACTGTCGTACCATACTCAATTGTTTAATACGCGTATTGCCGTATTGATCTCAAAAATATTTTAAAATACTCCATACTCCAAACCTTGCCGTTTAAAACCCGTTTAAAACGCGTACCGTACCGTATCCATATTTTAACGTATTTTAACCTGCATCTTTAATAAATAATGAATCGATTAATCCCATATTGTTTAATATTCTTATTACTTTCTACATGTAATCGATGTGGGATTAAAGGCTGCCACTTCCTCATAATTGTTTATAAACTCATTATTTTATTACTTGTTAGGATGGGGTGTGAGTTATGGGTCATAACAATTGTATATTGTAAGCCACCATTGATCTCTCTCTCTCTCTCACACACACTCTCTCTCTCTCTCTCTCTCTCTCTCTTCATATGGATTCATGCTTAAAGTCTTGGACAAACATAAAATATCAATTAACTACTTGACTGAAGATGATAATTCTCACCATTTTATGACCAAACACTTCATAAATGCCATCTGTTCCTATTGATTTAGGTATAATTTTTCAATAGATTTACATGTTTCATTAATGTAATTCTTCAATTTATGGGAGTATATTGTCGTTTTTTTCACCGTACCGTATTATATCTGATCCGTTTAAAACCCGTACCGGCCGTTTTAGTTTTTTTGCCGTTCTCGAAATGTTTGACCGCTTTTTTTATCGTACCGTTTTTGTTTTGCTCCGTTTAAAACCCGTTCCGTCCCGTTTTGTTTTTTTGTCGTTCCCGTTTTAACTAACTATGGGTAGGAGGAGCGGCAAAAGGTTGCTGAAACAAGTAATTTTTTGA
The DNA here is from genome assembly GCA_028583415.1 of Protea cynaroides. Lineage (NCBI taxonomy): Eukaryota > Viridiplantae > Streptophyta > Magnoliopsida > Proteales > Proteaceae > Protea > Protea cynaroides. The sequence goes on from CM053268.1 coordinate 54,593,374, forward strand.
TAGTCTCAAGAGGAGGGCAAACCGCCCCTCATTGTCCTCACAATTATGATTCCTATTTTTTTAAATAAAAAACTAATAGATTTGGTTAGGATTGTAATCTTCTTCTGTTGTTGGCGTTTTTCCTGTTATGATATAATTGTTTAGATATGCCCATTGAATGATCTCCAGCCGTTGAATCATGACCCGATAAATGGGTTAACATGAAGGATTTTTTTCCCTTATAGTTAGCTAGCAAAATTGTGTTGTAATTAAAATTTCTCATTTACTAGAATGACATATTTATATATCCCCTATTACAATAGAGAAGGTTAGGTTCTCCTGGCTATGGAGATTTTTTTAAAAGGAAGCTTCATGGTTATTAGAAATTCTACTACACATTTGTGGGTGCTTCCATGTAAGCAAGCTCTTGTAACGTATGGTTCACGAGGACTCCGTATGTTTTGATATAAAATTTTTTTTTCCCCTTTCCATAGAGATCATTATATATCATCTTTTGGAAATAAACATTGAAAAATAAAATTACATATAAAATATTACACGTAAATTTTACATTAAAACAACAGAGGCTAAGGTTCAAACCCAGTGTTTTAGGATCAGACCAGACTGACCAGGCCCAATCCCATTCCTATGTAGCAAGCGATTCAACACAATTGACAAAGGGTTGTTTTGATGAATTAAGGGAAAAATAAGATAGCAAGACCGATCCTCATGCCTCTACATTGGGATCAATTGGGGCTGATCTTATGTCCGACTCTGTGCACTTAAAAACTGATTAAACACTAAAAAAAATATCTTAAAGACAACAATAATAGCTAAAAAATAATTTTAGGCAAATGTATCTAACAGTCATTTTTTTTATATTAATTAATCTCCTTATGAATAATACATAGGCGTATTATTACACAAAACAAATTATGGGTATGATTGAAAAACTTATCTTAAAATTCAACAAATATAAAAAAATTTCAGTTGTAGTGAGATTTCAATTAGTTAGAAAGTCAACTTTTGCATAAAAAATGTCTTGTTGAATTGGTAATACTTAATTTGTTTCCAAATATCATGTATAAGGAAGAATCCAAATAAAAGACTTGTTAGACAAAAACTCAATGAAACATGTCATTATTAATGGTCCACCATAATTCCATTAATCTTAGTCTTTGCAAGATTAATGGAATATTGAGTTTACAATGTAAGTCTTACAACTAGTCTATATTAGATATTTTGAAATAAAATTTAAAGCATGATCCTAACAAAATCGGATAGTCTCTCAAATAGATGGCGGGGAATCCTTTGAGCAGTGTTGTTGCTTACGCCCACTAATGGAAGCGACAAACAATAGATTGTCGATAGGGACGGGCGAGGAAATAGAACATGTTTATCGGGCAGTGTTTGGTTGTAAGAGGAATCAAAAGGAAGTAAAGGTTCCACCAAAAAAAAAAAAAAAAAAAGGAAATGAAAGGGAAAATTTTAATTTAAAAAGAAAACTTTAATAGTTATAACACAAAATGATTGTATAAATTACCTAAATTTCTAAACATAATTAGTAATAATACTAATAAGAAGTAAAATTTATTTTACCTTTTAAATGCAAGGGATTTTTAATGTAAAGTGAAATGTAAATTAATAACTAAATAGAGAATGATTTAGAATTAATTACACATTAATATAATAGCATGTGTTGTAACTTGTAATCATTATAAAAGTTTTTTTTTTTTAAGTTAAAAAATTTCATTTTTCCTTGCAATCAAACACAACCTTTATGAGAATGGAGAGAGGAATGAGGAGGGGGACTACCGTCAAAGATACAAGTGTGCATGAAAAACACTCAAAAGACTCATATTCAAACTTGAATCAAAACTAAGACCACGTGTCAACAAACAAGACACAGACCACAAGAAGAAGTTCAATGATCACAAATATTATCAAACACTATATAATATCTCAACCAGAACAGGGCATATCTAGTGCCTTTAGGTTTCATGGTACCCTTAAATAATTTTTTTTGTAAGGTACCCATAAAAAGAGGAATGAAAATCAAGAAACTGTTGAAGCATATAAAATATTTTGTTATTTTAATTCGAGGACTTTGTTAGAAACCTCTCCTTAAAAAATCAGATAATCTTGAATGAGATATCACAAATTGACAAATGGTTCCAAATCATAGGTACTGGATTGGTTCTCTGAAAAGCAGCCTCAGCTTCCTGAATTGATAAAGAGGACCTGAAGGAGGAGGAGAGAGAGGGGAGAGAGAGAGAGATAAGAATCAAATCTGTAGTCAAAGCGGTACTAATCAGCAATTACGCCAAAATTGAGTTCAACAAATCCAAGATTGAAAAGCCCAAGAGTTCTTATTCAGTGATTCCCCCCTTCTGCTCTGTCCAAAGTCAATGGCCGCTCATACTGCTCTGCTTCGATCGATGGGCACGGGAGTAGCCACGGAACCCTAATCCTATTTGGGTAACCCTCAGTCCTAACTGTAACTGCGGCTAGAGCTTGAAGGTGCGAAGAAGTCTATCGCCTTCGCCATGGCGAGATCGAGGTTTAAAACCACGCTTTTACTTATCCTGCGCACCTCCATGATCGCCGTCTTCGCAGTCGTCGAGGACGATGTGAGGTGTCTCCAGGGTGTGAAGCAATCGTTCGAAGATCCTCAGAGGCAACTTAGCTCTTGGGACTTCTCCAACACTTCAGTCGGTTACATCTGCAGGTTCGTTGGGGTTTCGTGCTGGAACGAGAGGGAGAATCGCCTGATCGGTCTGTCCCTCCCAACTATGATGCTTTCCGGAGTGATCCCTGCGTCGTTGCAGTACTGCCAGAGCCTCCAGTCGCTCGATCTGTCTGGTAACAATGTCTCTGGTACGATCCCTACTGCAATTTCTACTTGGTTGCCTTACCTAGTAACCCTAGATCTCTCCAACAATGCTCTCTCGGGCCCCATCCCTCCGGAGCTTGCCGATTGCAAGTATCTCAACAGCCTTGTCCTCAGTGATAACAGTCTCAATGGTTCCATACCTTACGAGCTCTCGAGTCTCAATCGTCTCAAGAAGTTCTCGGTTGCCAATAACTATCTCTCCGGCTCGATCCCTTCCTCCTTTTCCAATTACGACTCAGCTGACTTCTCTGGCAACAGCGGACTCTGTGGCAGCCCTCTTGGATCTTGCGGTGGTTTGAGCCGGAAAAACCTCGTCATCATCGTAGCTGCTGGTGTTTTTGGTGCCCTCGTTTCACTACTGTTAGGTCTCGCACTCTGGTGGTGGTGCTTCGTCAAGACCAGTCGTCGCCGCCGCAGGAAAAGGCATGGGACTGGGAAAGATGATGATAGTAGTTGGGCGGATCGATTGAGGGCTCACAAGTTCGTTCAGGTCTCGTTGTTTCAGAAACCCCTTGTGAAGATCAAATTGGTGGATTTAATGGCTGCCACTAATAATTTTGACCCGGATAACATTATCATCTCCACCAGGTCAGGAACTACATACAAGGCAGTTCTGCCGGATGGATCCGCACTTGCCATCAAACGGCTCAACAGTTGCAAGCTCAGTGAAAAGCAATTCCGCTCTGAGATGACTAGATTAGGGCAGCTTAGACATCCGAATTTAGTGCCCCTTTTGGGGTTCTGCGTCGTCGAAAATGAGAAGCTTTTAGTGTATAAGCATATGGCTAATGGGACTCTTTTCTCTCTGTTGCATGGCAGCGCTAAAACAGTCGGTCATGTCAATTCATTGGATTGGCCGACGAGACTTAAGATTGGTATTGGTGCGGCACGGGGGTTGGCTTGGCTTCACCATGGCTGCAATCCTGCTTTCCTGCACCAGAACATAAGTTCTAATGTGATCTTTCTTGACGAAGATCTTGATGCTCGTATAATTGATTTTGGGCTGGCAAGGCTCATGAGTTCTGCTGGCTCTAATGGGAGCAGTTTTGTTCATGGGGATTTTGGAGAATTTGGTTATGTGGCTCCTGAGTACTCGAGCACCATGGTTGCTTCACTGAAAGGAGATGTTTATGGTTTTGGGGTAGTGCTTCTGGAGTTGGTGACTGGACAGAAGCCTCTTGAAGTGAGTAATTTTGAGGATGGATTCAAGGGCAATCTAGTAGATTTGATCAATCAGCTATCAGCAGCTGGTCGGAGCATGGATGTCGTCGACAAATCTCTTGTTGGAAAGGGCCATGATGATGAAATTCTGCAGTTTCTAAGAGTTGCTTGTGGTTGTATTATTCCGAGGCCAAAGGACAGGTCTTCTATGTACCAGGTTTACCAGTCATTGAGGACCATCAGCGAGAGCCAAGATTTCTCTGAACGGTTTGATGAATTTCCACTTATCTTTGGAAGACAAGATTCTGATATTCTGGAGTAACTATGGGGACATAAGATAGGGAAAGCTAGAGAAATCAGATTTTGAATGTCTAGAATCTGAGAGTTAAAGCATCTATGGATCTTATGCTAGATTATGAAAGGCTTGTTAGCTAAATGGTACGATTTTCATCTCCCACGGCTTCTCCTATTATAATCCCCATTGGTTGGATAAATCTGTATAATACAAGAAGTTTCTTGAACTGTAGCTTTTAACATTCCTGAAAATCTGTTTGATCTCATTCTAGCAAACACAATCAAATTTTTTCTTTATGGTTAAGCTAGCAAACATAATCTATGTAATGGATGGGTGTTTATAAAATGCCCTTGCTGGGAATTCTGGAAATCTCTGTTGATGATGATACCAGGATTTTTATGTCGATTCAAAGGAAGCTCATTTCTGATTGATTTGTCTGGTAACATTAGCTTATGCTTTGTCATGGATCCCTCTCTTTCATCCTTCTCTGTCCAATCTGATGGGTTTGATTTTTGTCCAGTTGCTTCATTTCTTCTATCAACTACTTCTGTAGTGCTTGGAAGATTGAGATTTATCACATATATATAGACCCTGCAAATGCGTCAGTCCTGCATTTTTGTGTGTTACATGGAATCATGGATGTATTGTACTGAATGGCTAACTATCTGATTTGTTGATAATTCTAATTTATTGGCGCAGTTACTATTCACTTGATATCATCTACTGTTAGCATTCAGTAATTGTTAGTATTACTATGTTAGAGGTAAGATGTTACTACAGTGTGTTACTCTTGATCAGTTGCCAAAGATTTCGTAACTACGACATTGATCTCATTGTCTTTATGTATTTTAAAATGTGAGAATATTAGAGAAGTGCAAGAACAGTACAGTGGTCTACCAAATCAATATTGGTTTTGGAAAGAAATGCCTATAATTTGTTATCAATTGTTTTGCAAATCCTCATTTTCTAGGTTACATTGTTTCTGTATGTCTCACCAACAAAGTGATGGAAAAGTTGTTACATTTACTGAAACTTGAACGTCAACTACCAAATGGGACTTGGCAATTGGATTAAACTGGACAATTTGCCCTTGTCCCATAAATTCAGGAATCAGCTTTGTAAAGAAATTCATACTGAATAATGATTATCCAAGCTCTCATTTTTCAACTTTAGGCATTGTTGAAAGACTTTAAAATGAAAGCATTATAGCACAATCTTTCTCCAAGCTTTGGCACTCTGCTTCTTCTTCCTTCTTTTTTTTATTTTCTTTTTTTTTTTTTACTGTCTTTTCAAGTAGTGCTCTGTTGTGCAAATATGTTCTAATGTGTGAATATCATATCTGCACGTCCTTAATTAGGTAATTTTTTTGTTGGTCCAAAGACCCATTCCATAGAGTGTTTAACGAGCTTGGTGACTGTTGTTATAGTCCTTCAGGGACCTCCCCATCATTGGCCCCTGAATGGCAAAAGAGATAGCTGTTAAGGATGGCAGCAGGATGGGTTTTGGGTGTGGTGAAGAACCCAAATACCCAATACATACACCTGAGTAATGGACTCCAAGCTGGCTTTGAATTTTCCTATATCTCTAAGTGACCTGAATTCCCCCAAGGGCAATCACTGAAATTCAGTTTAATATAGTTCTCCCCCCTGGTCAAGATCATGCCCTGATGTTCTGCAAATATTGTGGGAACAATCAGTCTACCATGTTCCCCTCTTGAATGATAGAAATCAGAAGGGTGCCCCAAAAAAGATTCCACTGTAGAAGTGCATTGAGTACTGCCACCATTGTGTAGGAATTACCATATGTTCTGTTCTACCCATCTCTTCTAAATTCCATCATCAGTAAATGTCTTCTGAACTCTTCTTCTAGTTCCATTCTGTTGTCAATGGAATCCGTTCAGCTTCTTCGATCCTACCACGTAGATGGAACACCTACACAACAAGAAGATGGGCGGGATATACCCCGGGGCCACTCAGATGCTAAAGTTAGAGATTTTCAGGGACACACAAAATGGAGCTCTTCGTGGAACATTAGAGCTCCTTGAAAATGAGGGTTCATTGAGATACTGGAGCAACCACCATCTTTCCTTCCTCTTCGATGAAGTGAGATTTTTGAACCATAGAGAGAGTAAAACACAAGAGAATTAATACCTGGTTAGGGTGTTTTTTCTTTTGACAGGAAAATTCCAGGTGTCCCTGCAATTGAAGATCCGTGTGCTATATATAAGTCACAGAGGAAGCTTTCCAGACAAGCCTCTCCACACCTACTACCATCTCGATCATCTGCCTCTTAGGAAACAGTAGGTTTGATAGGCTACGACCCCTTAGGGTGGCGCTGAGACGTCTTGTTAGCCGCTTACGACTCCCCTTGGTCTTCTTCGACCCCTTTATATTCCACGTCGTCCATATTTTCTGATACTTATCTCTGCCCTTACACTTTTATCGAGTGTCAGTCATGCTTTTTTGCTGATTCGGTCCATGATATGGTGATCTGACCAGTCAAATCGGCTTATTTGACATTTATGGTTGGTGTCAGTATTTATGAGCATTAATTGCGGTCCTTAAATGCTCAGCTACCCCCATCAACTGGTCTCATCATGTTTGGATCACCTTGGAGGGTCGAACAGGAGGTCCTTTAGGACATCTATTATTCTCATTCCTCGTGCCTTAGATGTATGCCATGTGTCCTTTTCTCTTGGATCATCTTACATTCTCCATTGATGGTTAGATTTGTACTCATTATGATTTTCCCCTAACACATTCTAACCTTATTTCTGTTTTTATCATACCCATCACTGGTTACAGTGGATGGGCAACAAGGATGAAGATAAGATTTCACTCAACAACAATGGCCAAAGGTAATGTCTAGAGTTCTTCAGGCTTTCTGTGCAAACTTTAGTGTGGATTGAGCACTGATGGAACAATCTTGTTTTTTATTGAAATTTTTTGTACTTCCTGGCCTACTGAAACAAACTAGGTCGTTTCCTTGAGTGGGATAAATTCTAACTCTGTGGTTACCCCAGAAAGTGACATCCCAAATTATTCAGAGGAAATGGAAAAGGAAATATAATTGGCCTTGTTTACTGACATTATTTGGTCTATTTTGGGTGGGGGTGGGGGCGGGCTCATTAACCATATGTCATAACAATGCCTGACTTGCATACTCTCAAAAGAGTATCTCTGTAGATAAGCAAGCATCAGATTATGAGTGGCTGTAGATGACAAGCATCAGGACATTAATGCAAGAAGATATTTAGAAAGCGGGACTATCCGTCAGGCAACAACTAAGACAAGTGATTGGAGAAAACAGGACGTGGGAAATGCCATCATGTCCATGCTCATTAAGGCCAAGTTTGGTATGCATTATTAAAGAGTGAGGCATTTTTGTTACGGATGCAAAATGATCTAAAGAACATGTTCCTTAATAAGTCTCAATGAGCCACATTATCTAATGTATTCCATACACTGTTTTTGTCATCTCAAGACTTCTTGATATAGAATGCGATCTAAGAATGCATATTAAACACAATTAACATTGCATGGTCGGTCATGCCTGAGATGGATAAATGACTGTTGGCAGCTTAGGAAGTCTCATAAAAGGTCTTCATCATTTCCTAGACCATCCTAACCATCTTCACCCTCTAATGATTTGGCACCTGAAACCCCCCATAAAACTTGCCAAATGTCAATCAATATTGGAGATGAACGTCTACTTGAGCTCTATTTGGATTGTAAAATGTGCTTTGTGTTGCACTAATTTTTATCTAGAAGTTGTGGTAAATCTGATAGAATTTTAGATTTCGTAGGAGAGCTCTGTTTGACCTGGTTAGGTTTGTGAAGTAGATTGCAGAACATGCCTGTCGGGCCACTTGTTGGCAGCTTTAACTGAAAAGGTGCTGGGTAGGTAGGGGGTTAGTGTTGATCAATCAGCAAGAAAAAGTAGCCGTAGAGTTAGCATTTTGTTTCTGCATCTGTCCAAAAACCCACCTGGAATGCCATGGAGCGTTATGGCAATTATAGTATCGAGTTCACGGATCTTGACAAGGCACATCCCGTGGGGAGTCAAATCCTCTCCTCCCAGAGATTCGGGAGGAGAGGCGGCGTCCCCCAGTGGATGGTCGACACCTGAGGGTCGAACGAATTCGACCCCTCCATCTGAGCCGACACTCTTTTGTCGGCTCAGCTCGTCGGCTTGGATGGAGGGGTTATATTCATCTGATCCCCAAGTGTCGACCATCTACTGGAGTCGTCACCCCTCCTCCCGAATCTCTGGGAGGAGAGGATGTGGATCCATCACGTGGACACCAAAACACAGAATAAAATGCCCTCAAATCCTGCCTTCAGCCACTGGAAAGTTTGATTTTTAAAACGAAGATTCTCTAAGAATAAGGGGAAAAAGTGAGTTAAGACAAGCACAAGCCCAAAGGTATAATCCCAAGTGAGTTCACATTTCTAGGCTTATATTTCTAGGCCTAAAACATCAAACAGAAAGCCCAAAGTGACATGCCCCTTCTACCTATGTTTCCTTAAGGTACTTCTTTTACAGGGTTCCATATGGCAAGGATCCCACATGCTTATATGGCAGTGAGCCACCCTTAAAGTACAGTGAGGTTAGCAAAGCATAATGGAACTACCACCATAACCAGAGAGAGAGGAGCACTGATCAAACTAAATCAGTTTCATATTGCAAACCCCATGGTTTGTTCTGGAGAATGTTTTTCTTAACCAGCAATGACTGTTCCCCCACTATTTGTTAAAACTACCCGCCCCTCTGTTCTAGTAGTCCCACCCGAGCATTAGAACATGCAGGTGAAGAAATACACTCTTTTGTATTCTTCATGCTTGTTAATAATTTGAATACATACATTAGAATGAGGTCAGGATTTCTTAGTTCTCTTCTATTCTTCCATTTTTGTATGGATTCAATGAAGAGACCAAAGCAATGGCTTCATGGTTTAACCTGTGAAAGCCAAGAGCAAGGTGCTATGTAAGTATAGCCTTGAAAATGCTCATTGGCTGTCGGAGTGGAAGCTGGCGAGTCATCCGGGGGCATTGTTGTCCAACACTTGTCAAAATTGGCTGTGCAATCTCGCCCACCCACGTTTGGCTTGAATTTTGGTTCCAGTTGTCTCGCTTCCAACTTCTTCCAATTGATTGGTCGGAACCACTTATGATTTTTTATATCATTCCCTCCACCAGGACCACTACCTAATCTCCTTGATGGCTCCTTTTGCAGCAGCTGAAAAACAGGATATAAATAATCAATTCATCCCTAAACTTGACGCAACAGAACAAGAGGAATCTACAGAAACAACTGCTTACCCCTTTGAGCAAAGAGTGGGCTTCAGTGCTTAGGTATGGAGGAAGTTTCACTTTTTCCTTGATGATTCTCTGCTGAAGCTTCTGTCTGTTTGCATGAGTGAAAGGTGGCTGAAAGAACAAAAACTAAATTCAACACAACCAGAACCACATGCATATATTAAAGGAAGATTATTCAACCCTCAAAGAGAGGCTGCTATCTTTTTCTTTTTTCTCTCTCCCTTTTTTTCCCACATGCATATATTAAAGGAAGATTATTCAACCTTCAAAGGGAGGCTGCTATCTTTTTCTTTTTTCTCTCTCCTTTTTTTTTTTTTTTTTTTTTTCCCTTCTTTATTTTTTGAATGCAAAAAGAAGCCACCATCATTGAATCATGTTGTATTGGAAAATCAGATCTAACTGTTTGCTAAATCTTAGAATAGTGTATAGATTGTGTAACTCCAGAGATATTCTATAAGCTACATTTTTCAGGGGTGGGGTTCAAGTAGGGAAACATCTCCCCAAAACGGAATAATTTAAACCATGTCACAAGCCCCTCCCCCCCTTTTTTTTTTTTGTTTCCTTTAAGCTGTTGTTCTTTAATTGTGTAATATATTTCATATGACAACCAAAAATGATGCAAAAGACCCCTAGATATGCAGCACATCAACAATTTCTGCTATTAAACAATATACTTGCTTTCGCATGCAAAATATAGTCCCAAAGGTAAGAAATGCTTTGAAAACAACTTTACCTTCCCCGTCGACATTTCATACAACAATATCCCCAAACTCCACCAATCTGCTTCTTTGTTGTGCCCCTTACGCAGTAGGATTTCAGGAGCCATGTATTCTGTGGTACCACACAAAGAATTTGTCCTGGTCAATTCATCCATTTCCTTTGACAATCCAAAATCAGTTAGCATAACCTGCATGGAATGTCAAAGATATAAGCATAATATAAATAAATGAATATGCCGACATTGAAAAAGGGTATTCCATGATTTTGTTGTTATGTGCAAGTAAAAAAATTGGATGTATGGGTATGGCCTTACATGCCCGTCTGCATCCATAAGAATATTTTCAGGTTTAAGATCCCGATGCACAATCCCGTTGTCGTGAAGATGTGAAACAGCAGAGACTATCTCGGCGGTATAAACCCTTGCCTGATCCTCGCTACCCAACACATACCCAAAAGTAAAATCAAAAGATGGAACAATACACCATGTCCGTAGTTCAATGATTCAAAAGAAAGATACCCGAAGATTCCCTGTCGATAAAGGTGAAAGAAGAGATGCCCACCATTTATGAAGTCCAGGATCAGATAGAGTTTAGACTTTGTCTGTAGAATCACACAAAATAAAGAATAGGATAAATAATCTTAAATTGGAAGGGGGAAGAGGTTGACTTAAGGCATACAGACAAGTATAAGGGAAAGAGGTAATGACAAAGCTTATTCTCATATTACATGTCAAATGAGATCCACATTGAAATTGAATGCCTGAGTAAATGTAAATCAGATTAACTGAAGCCATTAATCTTTACATTTCATTTGAAGAGAAGGCATTGCCATATCCATAAGCAAATCTGTAACTAGATATATTCAATCTCCTATAACAATATGAGCATACCGTGTGGAGCTCCTTGACAAAAGTTCTATCTTTCTGTGGATAAGCAAAAAATTTTATTGATTATAAAATGTAGAACTTGAAAGTACAAAGGTTGGAAGTGCATAGAATGGTACAACAATAACACCAGCAATGCTCCGTGAAGGACCCACACCCTCAACCCCATCTATTACTACTTTGGACTGTAACTCACAATGGAATGGAATCCCCCAAACAGATTCAAGGTCTTACCACACCTTGCTAGGCCAAATCACCCGCAACCTCATTTGCACTTCTTGGCTGCCAACAGAACTCAATACCAGCTTGGACGATAAGCTTCCAGATAAGCCTTATTAGGAGATGTTTCCAAAAAGCCTCCCTTGAATCTGTCATCTATTTAATCTCATTTGTTGAATCTCCTTCTACTATTGCATTGGTCCACCCTCATTTTTAGAGCTATCAATTATGCTCTGGTACTTCTTCACCAGTGGCCCTGAAAAAATTCCAACCACACTATCATCCCACAATCTGTTCACTACCCCAATACGTGAGGGCCCAGGATTCCCATGGTAGGTAGCATTCATCCACATTGAGTTTAGCTACACCTTTGGGAGGTGGATGCCAGCTTGATATCCTTCTCAATTTCCTATATACCAATCTCTAAATAATTGGTTGGCAGAGATTTGTTCAAATAAATCATCAGTTTGAGCCCACTGAGCAACCCTACATTTGATTCTTTCAATCACCTCCATGACTTCTACTGGCTTACCTCCTTGCCAAAAGTTTGATAAGCGTCAAATGATTATACCTTGCTTCTTCATACACTATCAAGTAACTAAAACTGCCAACTCCACTTACCCAAAATGACCAACATATCACCACTAGATCATCTTTAATTGAATAGAGCATGAAAAATAGGATTGTGCACCATTCTTGGTAAAAGTTTTATGTTATATGAGATGAAATTTCCTTTCATCAATAGAACCAAAATTGTTCATTCATCTGAGAGAATTCTTTGAGAAATAAATTGTGGAATTCAGCAATCATACTCCCTAGATAACTTAGGTTAGTTACCAATGAATGCCAGCCGAGTGGGCATGATCCCTGCACAAAATTCCACATTCCTTCTTAATATTCTGAAGTTTTTTTTAACTCAGAAATATAAATTAGTAATCATAATGAAGGACTATTTGTCACATGCATTTATCTCTTCTAGTAAGTCCCAAACAAGTTCTTTATAATCTCTTTAATCAAGTATACCTTCTATTATGTTTACTTTTAGCATGATAAAACAGCCTCTTTGCCCCAAACTTACTTTAAGAACTACCACCACAGTTACGCATTCTACCACCACTCTTTTCTTCTACATAAAAAGGCACTCTCTCTCTCTCTCTCTCTCTCTCTCTCTCTCCATATTTTCTTTCAAGTTCCTATTTACTAAGGTGTCCAACTAAAAACTCTCTCTCTCTCTCTCTCTGCCTGCTCAAACCACCATTCCTTTCAATGTATTAAGATGTTTAAAGTCAGTTCTAGTTCTCTCTCTCTCTCTCTCTCTCTCTCTCTCTCTCTCTTTTTTTTTATTTTTATTTTTAACTCTTTGACCTAAAGCATATTTTATATGATAAAACAATAAAACAATCTAACGATGGTTCAATTTAAACAAGATAAGTTCAATCTTAAGGCCTTACCTATTTGGTAATTTGATTGAAATAAAACTGCAAGGCAACAGGAAAGTGACAAATAGTATAAAGTGATTAAAATCTGGGCATCACGACGCACCTGGAAGGAATACCGAAGCTGCACGATGAAAGGATGTACAACCTTGGTGAGTATATCCCTCTCAGCCTTCATGTAATCAACATGGTTCTTCTTTATAATGGTATCCTTCCTCATCACCTTCATAGCAAATATCCCATCATCTCCACAGATTTCTCCCCCTCCATTATTCTTCTTCCGCACCAGGAAAACCTTACCGAAAGCCCCCTGCCCAACAAGTCTCAAAATCTCGAAATCTCCAGGACCCATCTTACCAGTCACCATAATCTCCTCTTTCTCCTGCTCCTTGGCCTTCTCAGGCTCATTGTCTTCCTCTCCATCAGAGCTTTGCAAAAAGTTGTTTTCTCCATCAAAGGTTTTAAAAGGGAGAGAGCTCAAAGTAACAAATCGAGGCGAAGGGCCCAGAAAGGAATGGGATCGGCTGTGTATGACTTCTGGCTCTCTAATTTCAGTGTAAGGCGAGGGAGAAGAAGAAGAGGAAGCGTGGGAGGTCTGAGGACCAAATACGTCGGAGAAATCAAAATCTTCACCGGATGTAGATGCCGAGGAAGGGATATGAAGCTTACTGAGTTTGGCTGCCAGAATCGACTGGGCAGTCTTCTTCTGAGCCGAGAACAGCATCTCTCTGAATTCTCTGATCGAAGAGAGACCCAAATCAACACCAATTGAGTTGGGAAAAAAAATTGGGATACAGGAAACAAAAATCGATGTTAATTAAAGGGAAAACTTAAAAACAGATGAACAATGGCTAAATCATTCATTGGCTAACGGGAATAATTCTGCATGATTATTTATGGAAAATATCAGATCAGACAAACTCGTTGTCGTTGATTAAAGGATGATTATGACGTATTCACCTATCTCTAGTGATAAAATACAAAAAAAAATTAAAAAAAAATTAAAAAAAATTCAACAACGCCCACCGTGGGGCTCGAACCCACGACCACAAGGTTAAGAGCCTTGCGCTCTACCAACTGAGCTAGACGGGCCTACGTGCTCTACCTATGTAGAAACACTTTTTATTTCTCTCTTCTTGTGCAAGTGGGAGTATCTCCCCCATGAAGTGAAGTAAGGAAAAATTGATTAAAGAACAATGATATAATGGTTGGTTATTCTTAATTTTTTTTTATTTATGAAAATTTGATTTAAAGAACTTTAGAGAATAAAATAAGGAACAATTTAAAAAAAAAAATGACCATATTAAAATACATTTCATACGATTCATAAAAATATTACTTTGAAAATCTTTTCTATACCATCAACTTAAAAAATATTTTTACAAAAAAAAAAAAACCTTAATATTTATTTGAGAATAAGATAACATATTATAAATAGGCCTATAAAGTTTCATCATTCAGGTAGTGGTCAACATACAATACAATCAGAAAGAATATTACTTATTACAAATAGGTGACATTACCCAGCAAATAAACGAAATTGGTGGTTTGATCAAAAGTCATTGTTGTCTCGATTTGTTAATATTATGAGAGGAGCATAGTACGGTGACATTCAGGTAGGTATATCCCTAATAGTTCAATAATGAACCTGCCAATCAAAAGAGGGCACACGTTCAATATGAATCTTCAATCAGAAAAGACACGTGTAAACTGGTTGCGTACACCACCTTACGGGTCGGTTATATATAAGTGTCATCCCCATGATCTTAGAGAATAATTGCAGACATGCTCTAATTGTGGACAATCTTTTCAATCTCGGCCAAGTGCCAGCCTTTGAGATTTCCCACGAGCTGGAATCTCGGAAGTGCTTAAGGATGACCCATCAAAGGATCATCATCCTACGGTTGTGAAGCCCTCCTACACGCATCCAATCTTGATTTCTAGGGGATTGGATTGTGGCTCCACCTACTTCTACTTTCTTCATCCAATTGCCATGACAGTTCATAGTTTGTGGTATGAGATTCGAGACGCACAGAAGATCATCAAGCATCACTCAGATCGTGCCTAAATCCATGCCCCTCCATACCCCTCTATATAGAGAGCCCATTATGAAAGTAATCAGATCCGACTTTTGGCAAACTTATGCTCCCCCTATCATTATACTAAACCGCTTCTCTATAAGAGTTTGTATTTTTATGATAACGAGTTCCAACTGCTTGTTATCAATCTAATTTAGAAATCGGAGTGGCCACTGGGTTTCCAAACCCACCTTCATTGCCTAATTTATTTCCTTTTACAGGAGTAACAAAGTCGGAAAGCTTCGGGTGAGAACTAGCAACAACAACCACCATTCTAGCGTTATAGGACTTCTCTCTTTCAAGGAGGTACCTGCATCTCATTTCTCTCTATGAGGTATTGGACGAAAGAAAATAATCTTAGATGGGATATAATGAAATTCTTCATATGAAGTGTTTGTAAGATATTTTTATGGGTTAAATTAATTATAAAGTTAGTTAGTTCAGTGAGAATCTAGTTACAGGTAGATCGGTTTAAGTATGATTAGAAATGGACCAACCTAGTCTATTGTGGGACTAGTCTAGGGTTGGGGTGGTATTATAAATACCAATGGTTAGGGTCTCCACAGTTATGATATTATTTTCTTCTCCTGTTCTCATACGCAGAGAGAATGTCAAGGGATCCCAGCAGGCTATGGAAGACTTTGATCCAAGCATTCAAAGTGAAGGAAACGATTGAAAATTAATTTACAACAAGAGGTATGTTTCTTATTATCTCCTTTTAATGCCCATTGTATTCTAATGATTTGTGTGGTGTGTTCGTTAGGGTTCATGGAAAATACTATGAGAAAAATCCAAAGGAGATCTAAAAATTCTTACAGTGGTATTAGAGCCACCTATACAGACATGAGATCGATAGGAAAACATTGTAAAGACTTTATGTTTGATTAGATTGAATAAGGGAGAGATTTTTCTCTTAAATTTTCGTATGAACCTGTTTAGGGTTTGTACCATAAAATTTTTTTTTGGACTAGTGAAAAGTAAAATAATTTATACTAGATTGTAGGGCTCGAAGAGACGAAACCGACGATAATAAAACCGTCATCGGAGGTGGCCCAACGCTCTCTCACGCGCCGCCTGAAAAAGGGTGAGATCCACGCGCCGACGACTATTTAAAAAATAAAAATAAAAAAGGAAAAAGAGAAAGGGGTGACATCATCGAGTCAGCTCGGTTAACCCATAAACCCTAATGGGTTGACTCAGTGTCAACCCAAAAAAATGATCTAGGCCGATTTAGAACTGAGTGCGGATCCAAGACCTGACCCTAATTGAGCTTGGGCCCAAGGCCAGGATCGGGGCATATACGCGGGGCAGCACGTGTGACCCAATTATCCAGTCAACCAACCCGTTAGCCCAGTCAAATGATCCGATGGCTTGACCCTGCTAGTGACCCGATGACCGGCCGCATTGACCCAGTTATTTGAACCGTAAAACCAGTGAGTTGACCGAAAAACCCGAATGGGTAAACCGGATGGTCCAGTGGTTGAACAGTTGGACCAGGCCGTGGTCCAATTTAACCCTAGACCGTTTGGTTCGGTCTGGACCAAAGTATTTTCTCAAAAAAAAAAGGGTAAACAATGGGTTCAGGTCCGATCAGAACTGAGCCAGGATGAACCACCCAAAATCGATTCAGGTTTATAAAAGGTATGAACCAACTTTGATCGACGATTGTGGGCACAAGGAGAGTCAAATTTTGATGTGATTTTTTACGCTATATTCGCCTTTTCATGCTCTACAATTTGGTATATAGTTTGACATAGTTTAGTGATTTGAGAAATTTGTTTCTGACTAAAAGGTGCTCCAAATTAATTTGGTTTATAATTTTTCTATTTTTTTGTCAGTTATTTTGTACTAAATGCATGTAGAAGATTATGTGTGCATGATGTTTTATTTATTGACCCACATGACACTGCAAAGTAGGGTTTGGAGATATCATTGTGGAATTAGGTCGATCCCACCAAATTTGTATACTTAGTTTCATCATGATGTCTTCAATTTTAAAGTTTTATGTATTTATAAATGCTTGTATAAGGCGATGTACACCCAAAAGTGACATTGTCAAGTGTTGTTCAAATTAGGATTTGTGAGTGTCATATGAAGATTGGATGATTTTCACCAAAGTGGTACACTCAATTCCAACATAGTGTTCTCAAATCTCAAATTTATGTCTTTACATATACAATAAATGATACATTATTTAATACATTGTTCTCCCTAATGTGAAAAACAACTAAAAAAGATAGTGTTAGTCCAAAGGTGATATTGTCAAAGTTTAAAAGTATGTTCATGCATATGAGTTAAAAGATTTTGACTTTAAGGGTCTCATTAACCCAAAGGTGATGAGATTTTCGAGAGTCATCAAAAGAGAATGTGAAGTTGATTAACTTTCAGAAAAATGATATTATTTGCCAAGAATGGTTGATAGATTCGCACAAGTAAATGATGATGTATGGACTTTATGTCATTGTTCAACATGTTTATCTCAAAAGAGAATGTGAAGTTGATTAACTTTCAGAAAAATGATATTATTTGCAAGAATGGTTGATATGATTAGTACAAGTAAATGATGTGTATATCGAACTTTTATTGATTGATATGTGTTTGAACTCATGCATTGATGTTTTCATCTAAGTATGGCTGATGTCCATTTCTTTCTATTTGGGACAAAGTAGAAGTAAATATAATTGCATATGTTTGTATGAATCTCGCATGGTTTTTCTATTGCTTGATATTTTGTTTGAACTCATATGGTGATGATGATTTGTATCTCTCAGGATGTCCATCCCTGTGATTATGCCAGGTGGTTTGGTAGTTACTATTCCTTCCTTATCTGGAATCAATTTTAAAAGGTGGTATAAACAGCTGGAAGCGAGTCTAGATTTAATTGACTTAGATATGACGCTTAAAGAGGATAAACTTACTGCCATCACTGATACTAGTACCCCAGATGAGAAGGAGAATATGGCAAAGTGGATGACAGCAAATAAAAAGTTGACGCTGCTCATGATCCAGGCCATTCTCGAAACCATGCGTGATGGTGTTCAAACAAAGGAGACGGTCAAAAAATATTTAAAAGAAATCAAAAAGAAGTTTGAGCTTTCTAACAGAGGACAGAGAAGCACCTTGATGAACAAGCTTACTAATGCAAGTTTGATAGTAATGAAAGTATTAGAGATCATTCTATAGAGTTTGCTGCTGCTGCTGCTGAGAAAATCAAAGCCATGGAAATTAATGTTGATGATGAGTTCGTGATCCATTATGCGTTATCCTCGTTACTTGAAGAATATTACCAGATACAAGTGGTGTATAATACTTAGCAAGAAGAAATGTAATATGAACAAATTAATCTCTGTTTGCACTAAAGAAGAAATGAGACTGAAGAAAAGATTTGAAAGCATCAATGTCACTAGTCATCATTTCAGAGAAGATAAGGATAAAGAATAGATTGGGGTAAGGCCCTATAGAAAAGATAGACACTCCTTTAAGAAAAGAAAACCTTATGATAGGGATATGAGTGATGTTGAATGTTTATGGTGCCATAAGAAGGGGCACATGAAGAAAAAAATACAAGGTAAGAGAAGCTTAGTTGGAGAAGAAGAAGAAGAAAACTGAGACACCAGAGAAAGAAGATGCCAAATGATAATGTCGTTTGATACATTTGAAGCTATAGGTCTAGTTAGTTTCTTTATTATTACCAGTTGTCTTTAGGTTATTTTTTTATATTTCTTTATTGACTTATACTTCAGTTATTTATTTATTTTGGAAGATTTTATTTGACATATTTTGATAAAATTAAATTCTATATTAAGTTTAAATGAAGGTCTTTTATTGATTCATATATTCTCTTGGAATTTATAATATTTATGGAAATCTTTAAATTTTCTTAGTTAATGGAGTATTCAAATCTGCTTGAATAGTGGGATATCTGATAATTGATAGTTTATCTATGATGTTTTATGTTACCTGTGGTTTAAAGGGCAAGGTTATTGGTGAGCATTTATTGCTTGTATGTATTCTTGATTATTTAAGACATGTCAAAGTTGTAAGACGATATTTAACCAAAAAAAAGATAAGTCAAAGTATGATATTAGTCAAAGCTAGAGGCAATTTGCCTATAAGTTGAATAATATCAAAGTACGTTGACCTATAAGGATTTTAAGATAACGAGATCGTGGTAATTTGATCATTGAACTCAAGTATATATTCGTATCAAATTGATTTATGTCATTAAGTAGACCTTTGTATGTGGCTGACAAAAAGGGGTACATCGGATGTGTAACATCGGATGTGTAGGAGTATTTTTCGTTGTTGTTCGACATTGGTAGGCTTGATGACTGGATCAAAGTAAAGAATGATTTTTATGTAATTAGATTTTATGACCACACTGGGTTAATGATGACTTTATAATTAATATAGTCCGAGAGAGAGATTGTAAGATATTTTATGGACTAAATTAATTATAAGGTTAGTTGGTTCAGTGGGAGTCTGATTACATGTAGATCGATTTAAGTATGATTAGAGATGGACCAACCTGGTCTATTGTGGGACTGGTCCAGGGTAGGAGTGATATTATAAATACCAATGGTTAGAGTCCCCACAGTCACGATGTTATTTTCTTCTCTTGTTCCCATACGTAGAGAGAAGATCAATGGATTTCGACAGGCTATGAAAGACTCTGATTCAAAGCATTCAAAGCAAACTTAGATGGATCAAGTTTAGGCAACCCAGGAGCTGCGGGTGTAGGTGGTGTTGTTCGCTCTCACACTGGCTAGGTCATGTTTGCTTTTGCAGAATATCTTGGAATTCAAACAAATTACTATGCTGAGATTAAAATTGTTTTTATTGGATTAAAGGGAGCTCTCAACCTTGGATTTCATAAGATCTGGATAGAGTCTGACTCCCAATCAGTAGTATTCGCATTACTATCAACAAACTTGCCTTGGTACTTCCTTTAAAAATGGAATGCTTTATATATGAAACTTTTGTTATGTTCTATAAAATTCACTCATTGCTTTTGTGAAACCAACACAGTAGCAGACAAGCTTGCAAGGAAAGCAACGCAAGGCAGACATTCATATTCATGGGACAAATGCCCAGTTATGGTGGCTAGGGATGTCGTCTAGGATGCATCCCACAGACCCAGATTTCGTTTTTGCTAGTAATTTTCTGCCTAAAGTGCCTCCTACTGATGGCAATGCCGAAGGTGGGAGATTTTCACTCTATTAGGTCATTTTATTTGTTGTCTTATTCTTTTCATTTATTTTAATAAATTGAATCCTTAGCAAAAAAAAAAAAAAAAAAAGTATTCAAAGCAAAGAGAACGGTCGAAAATCAATCTACTGCAAGATGACTATTTCTTATGATCTCCTTTTAATGCCCATTATATTCTAGTAATTTGTGTGGTTTGTTCATTTGAATTTATTGAAAATCTCATAGAAAAAACCCAAAGGAAATCTAAAAATTCTTACAGTGTCATCATTCAGGTATGGGTTCAATCTTTTTCATTTCAACTTATTCCCATGAGTTGTTGAACTAATGGTGCATGGCTCACGGAGCTCAAATATATTTCAATTTAATTCATTCACACGATTTTCTAAATCCACCAAAGAGAATAAGAGAAATATTTTTTATCACCTATATGTACTCATCTTTTTCCACACATTACAAAATGTTTCCCTTTGTGTCTCTTCAAGATAAGCATACATAGACAACATATATGAAACCCAAAAACCTTAATTCTCACATAATTGCAAAAATACCATTGTACATGAAACGACCCCAAAACCAACCCAACTAATACATACAAGCCATTATGTGATTCACGTCTTGTACTAGAGATTCATTAGCCCTTCTATTCTCAATTTGAAAGTCATTTCTTGGATATCAACCATCTTTCTTGGAAGATTATCTCAAAATTCATGCAGGTTGTCCTGAAATCCAAAATCATCACCGGACTAATATTAAGAACATAAAATTACATTTAGTCCTTCCTCTATGCTCTATTAAGTTTTCATCTCAAAAGTGCAGACTATTAAGTGGGGGGATTCTGAAGTATATAAAGCAGCCAAGATTCCAGACTTAACCAGTATGAGATTATTCTCAACACTCCCCCTTACGTGGCACGTGATTCCTCTTTCGAGTGAACGGAAGTACCTGGAGCTGTGATGCTATGTTAAGTTTTCATGTCAAAAGTTTGAACTACTAAATGGAAAGATTCTTAAATATATAAGGCACACATGATTCGAGATTTAATTAACATGAAATTATTCTCAACAAGCTCATTAGTAGGAAGCCACCAGTATCCTCTACAAATCTTGAGTTCTTGACATGGTATGGGAATTTTAGGCGTTGCCCATGCATGGTTTTTTTCTTTGTAGAGAGCAGAGAGTAGAGACCTAAATTATAGGTGTAAAAAATGAAACCAAATTGTGTATTGAAACTAATCGAACCGTTTAAACTGAAATCTGGTTTGATTCTAGTTAAAAAAATGAAAATGTTTAAACCGACTATTTGGAACCGTAAAAACTGACTAAACTTTTATTTTAATAAAACTGACTAAACTTTTACTTTAATCTTTTAATGCTAAATGTCTATATTTGAAGAAATAAATTTTATTTTAATGCTTTCCACATGATAAACTTCAAAACTATAAATCCCTTTTTCATATATGATTAAAATTAAGGTAAATTACACAGACACCCCCTCTACTGTAGTGAAATTACACAAAACTACCCTGCTTTTACAAAAGCTACACAGAATACCCCTATAACAATGCTATAATACAATCTCACCTACACCGTTACTTTCAACTTAACGACAGAGGCTCAATTTTTTTAAGACAAAAATACTCTTATTAAGTGTAAAATGACTTAATAGGGTTTATTGTTTACTCCTCCCAACAAAACCCTATTCCTCTTTCTTCTCTTCTCCACTGCTGTTTCCTTCTTCACCATGACAATGCCTGGATCTGCAATCGTTACCTGAGGGGGCCAATCCATGATGCTGGTTGGGACCTTTGTGGATCTGGATCTACACTCTGTTTTGACAGCTTGATGAAACGGTGAAACTTCTTAGTGAAATGGCAGCTTCCCATGGTGACCGCTTGGATACTCTCCAACTGTCCATGGATGAACAACGTCGGACTATTTCTGAGTTGGCTCTCCATATGACCTCCATGGAAGGTAAATTGGATCAGGCCTTGCGCCTGTCTAGCCCAGCCGATCGTAACGCAAGGTCTGTCTAGCCCAGCCGATCGTAACGCAAGGTCTTCCGTGTCCCCCCTGCTCTTGGCCCTCTTCCCCTGTCCAATTCCGGCGCCTTTCAAACAAGTCCAATCCACTTGGAATTTTCCCATTGTGACGACAGTGATCCTGTCGGATGGGTTTTTAAAGCTGCAGGTCGTCTTCGCATAGAGTGGCCTCTTCCTAAGCCCACGTTCGTCACATCAGATTCTGATATGAACATAGGGGGAACTGGCTGAGGTAGCTGATGATGTGGCCAACCCAATTGATTTAGAATCAACCCTTTAGCAACAATCCAGAAGAAAAGCTTCAGAAAAAACAGAAAGATTTCAGTGATCGATTTCGTTTCCAACGACTAGTTCAATAGCAAGAGGCAATCGATTTTTCTGATGGCGACTAAATTAGAGTCGGATTCTCCAATGGGGATTCCGTTTATGAGAGTAGAAAACCTAGCCAGACATGGAACCAAAATCACCTAATTCTGGAGGAATTTTACGTTTGACTTTCCAAATCCGAACCCTAAAAGATCGATTTAGAAATTAATCCCAATGAATTAATTAATTTGATTAAAAAGGATTTGAATATTATCTGTTACAGGTTGGATTTAACAATTTACCATGGAAGTACCTGTCGGCAATGAAGACGCTGATTTCACCATTAGTATTCTTTCTTCCTAAGCTTATTTGGTAGTGAGACAACAACTCTAGGAGTCCGTTGATGGTGGGAGATGGGTTCTGGGTCATATCTGCGAGCTTTAGTACGAAAGTTTCATACGTGCTATTGAGATAAAGTGAAAATGAGGCATCGCAGACTAATAGTAAAGAGTCTGTAGAATTGTTTGATGAAAATTATCTTTAAACAGAATAAAATTCTATGATTACCTAATATTGTTTTGATTTTTCCGGTGATGCTCGACCAAACTTCATTCTATTTCGGTGAGTTCAAATCTGATGTTTTGATCTCTACCGAAATATTAAATTTTTTCTGGCAAATGATCTAACCTAAGCATTTTAGTACAGTCTGATGACCTTTCAAGAAATAAAACATGATATGTTTTCACATTGTTGTTAATTTCCGGCGATATTGCATCTCAATGTATATTGCTGGCTGGTCTAATTTTTGTTTCAGTTTCTGGCAACCGATCTACGCAAAACCATCGAAAGTGTATTGACCTGGGCTGCTTTCCCCCAATGGCAACCCCATCGATCTCCTTTCCCTCACTGGCGGAAACACATCAGAACTTGGATCTTGAACAGATCTCCCAATCCCTTATCACTCCCGTTGCATTTTTTTGTCAGCGGAAAAACTTAATTCTGAAAATAAAAAATAAAATAAAAAAATCACAAAAAAATAAATATAAAAATAAAATTGAAAAGTTTTGAGGCTAAAAAAATCTTTTTAGCATCTAAAAAGAATAAACCCTTTTAGTCATTTACACTTAGTAAGGGTATTTTTGTCTTACAAAAAATTATGCCCCTGTCGTTAAGTTGAAAGTAACGGTGTGGGTGAGATTGTATGATAGCATTGTTATAAGGGTATTTTGTGTAGCTTTTATAAAAACAGGATAGTTCTGTGTAATTTCACTACAGTAGAGGGGTGTTTGTATAATTTACCCTTAAAATTATTTTAAATGTTTTCCTTGATTTTCCCTTTTCTTTGTTTTTAACTCTCTTTCTCTTCCTCCTCCTCCTAACAAAACAATTTAAAAACCAAAAATTTAAACAGATTAATAATTAATTTTAATAAATATTTTAAAACCATTTAATAAATAATTTAGTTTTGATTTTACTCATTACACATCAAACCGAAATTGAATCCAATAGTTTCACACCTTAGGGCCCGTTTGATAAAACTTCTGCTTTTGGATTCTGGATTCTGGTTCAAATTTGGATTCTACTCCAAGCTACTCTAGGATTATTTTGGAGTAGAAACTTGTTTGATAACGCAATTCTGAAATGGATTTTAGAGCATCTTTGGATTAGAAACATGTTTGATAACACACTATCCCTCCAATCGAAGTCTAGAAAAACAATCATAGTAGTGGTGGTGGGTGGTGGTGGTAGTGGAGGCGGCGGTGGTGGTGGTGGTGGTAAAGGTGGCGGCGACGGTGGTGGTGGTGGTGGTGGTTGTGGTGGTGGTAGTGGGTGGTGGGCGGTGGTGTTGGTGGTGGTGGTGGAGGTGACGACGGTGGTGGTGGTAGAGGTGGCGGCGACGGTGGTGGTGGTGGTGGTGGTGGGTGGTGGGCGATGGTGTTGGTGGTGGTGGAGGCGGCGGTGGTGGTGGTGTTGGTGGTGGTGGTGGTGGGTGGTGGGCGGTGGTGTTGGTGGTGGTGGTGGAGGTGACGACGGTGGTGGTGTTGGTGGTGGTGGTGGTAGAGGTGGCGGCGACGGTGGTGGCGGTGGTGGTGGTGGTGGGCGATGGCATTGGTGGTGGTGGTGGAGGCGGCGGTGGTGGTGGTGGTGGTAGAGGTGGTGGTAGAGGTGGCGGGGGCGGTGGTGGTGGTGGTGGTGGTGGTGGTGGTGGTGGTGGTGGTGGTTGTGGTGGTGGTGGTTGTGGTGGTGGTCAAGTGATAGTCATATGAGTGTCGATTCTTTTTTTTCTCTTAAAAAAGTTGATCCAACAGCTTGGAGCAAGTATTTATGACTCCAAAATTTTGGATTCTGGAGTCATTCTGAATCCGATTCACTCTGTGGGAGTTGGAATCTAACTGGACTTATCAAACGTGCTTCTACTCCAAAATGGCTCAGAATCCATAGAATCCAGAAACAGAAGTTTTATCAAACGGGCCTTAATACTGTTAATACAAACAAAGAGCATCCAGGGGCATTTATGATATTATATACCGACTATGTGTTAGTATTATTGTACCGTATTACGATTTACGAGTGCCCTTTGATTAATTTAGAGAGAGAGAACGGGGAATCGGAAAACGCAGGCAGAGGCAGAGACAGAGGAAGAGGAAGAGGAAGAGGAAAAAGCGAAGGGTAGAAAGGCCATGGCGTCTTCGAAACCACTGTTTATACCCCATATGCCGGCTCTCCTTATAGCCATCTTCTTGTTATTGAATTATTCTTCTCCCACGCGAGCAGCATCCCTATTAGGAGACGAGAGGTATCTGGAGTTTTTGTAATTGTTTCTGTATCGACTGTGTCGGTGTCTGCTTTCAACAATTTTGATGTTTGATAGCTGCTATTGCAGTTTTAATTTGGTTTCCTTACTAGTAGGGATAAAGGAATACAAGGAGGAAGAAGCGGTGAAACAACAAGAGGACGCCGGTTGCAGCTGAGTTTCAAGGAAACCCCGGAGGGGACTAACGTTACTTTTGATTGCTCTCCATCTGGGTCATGTGTATCCTGCCTCTACTCAGAAAAGGTTAGAAAATTCTCCTTCCCCTCCAAAATTTTTTTATTAAAAAAAACCTTTCCGGCGAATCTTTTCTTGTAAGTTAATTAAAATCGCCTATGCTATGGCAGTCTAATTGATCGTTAATTAAAATCGCCTATGCTATGGCAGTCTAATTGATCCAAACACATGTAACTGATTCTGGAAAATCAAGCATCATATACCCGTAACCAGATCTTTGGTGTTTTGGGCTTGATCTCGGGCAAAATGAAATTTACATTGCGGTAACAAAGCTTATTAGGGCATCTTGAAGCTGCGGTTATCAACCTTTCCTGTGTATGCCAAAGCAAGTCACGAAGTTGCATTTCATTAAGGTGATTAAGAAAATGCACTGTAGCATAATTAATAACCGCATCTGCGTGCACTGAATTTGAAATACTTGGGTTATATCGAACAAATCTGATCCCGCGTTAGGGTACAGGAAACGGGATTTTGTGTGGCATGCAATGACTTGCTTGTTATACATGACCTAAGTGCTCTTGACCCTTGAAAGTTTCTAAGTATAGAAATTAGTTTCCAGAAACGTACTCTAACCAATTTTTTTGGTCTACCTATCTATCTGCACAATTGCCCTTTCTCAGACCCTGCAGTAGCGAGAGCCTCATGCATTGGGACACCCTTTTTTTTATTCTATTTTCTCAATGGGATTTTGACTACATCTACTTTAGAGTTATAGAGTGGGAGGGGTGTTGCTTTAAGGTACAAGGTGAAGACAGAAAAGTCAAACCCATGACCTCCTCGATGTCTGCACTCTACTTGTAGGACACTAACCAACTGAGCAAACAGTTGTCTTCATTCTAACCATCAAAGAAGGTTATGGATGCTTGTAAATGCTGTGCAACATTATTGATTATGAATGGCTGTATGGTAGTACCAAGGACACTTTGGAGGTAAATTATGAAGGGGGAAGCCGAAACCAGAAGAGGAAATGTTGATTTGCTGTGCAGCAGTATTGATTATGTTGCTCAATGTGTACCTCTTGTGAAATATCAAAGTTTTGAGACAAGGTGGCCTCTTCTGTTAGCAGCATACTAAAAGAATGCGTGTCATTGACTTAGCTACAGTGGCATCGAGTAGATCTTTTGTCTCCTTATTGCTATGGGAAAAAGGTTTTAGGGGGAGCTGTGATGTGTTTCTCTGTTCTCTGTGTTGTCGTCTGAGTGAAATCTGATGGGTTCATGTAGTTGTCGTCTGTTCTTTCCCAAGGTCAATGATGAGCGGGACACATGCGACATCAACCTCCTGCTAATGAACATCTCTGAAGGTTGTTATAACCGATGGCAAGTATGTGTTAACCATCTCATCTGTGGTGGTGTGCACTATTCTTTGTCAGATGTAAACATATCATGAAGCAATCCATTAGCTGTAACCATCTTGGAAAGATCAGTATGGAAACATAATTCTGATCATTACTACTAACACTGAATTTAAAAAGCATTAAAAAAAAAGTGTCATCCAAGATAAGATGGTGAAACAAATACTACTAAAATGCACTGGTGAGGAATGAGTGATTTGGGTCAAATTAGGGATGGTAGAAGTGCAGAGGGAGCCAAAAATAGGCATTGGTTAGACTGGTGAACGAAGATGTGAGTAGCTTTAAGCATGGTTGTCAAGGCGTCGCCTAGGCGCCTCCTAGGCGTCGCCTAGGCGCCCTTGTGACGCTTTGGAAAATTGACTAATAGCCCCGTCAAGCCTCCAATGCCTTGGTTCGCCTTGGCGCCTTGACAAGTATAGCTTTTAGTTTACAGCAAACTTGGCCTTAAGTGGTAAAATAGAAAAACTTGATATGAATTGTCAAACCAAATAGCATGATGCAGTACAAATATCCTTTTTATAGTGTCGCTGCATGTCTTGTGTAGGAATTTCGAATACTTTGATGTACATGCAATTCTCCTGTCCTCCTTAGTATGTGTAATTTTCTTGTGCTCAGTTGCAGTTTGTAATTTTTCCTGTAGAATGATGAGAAGTACCAATGCAGTGAGACTGGCTATCACCTCCCATACAAATGTATTGAAAATCAACATGGTTCAAAGGTAGCACAGAATGTGAAATCCAAGAAAAGCCGGTCTCTTCTGGAGAACTCCTACAGTGACAAGGAAGCACATGAAATCTTGCAGGATGCAGATGAAGACAGTTCTTCAATAATCTATAGAAGATTTCTGGATGACTCATCCATGTCGGAGGGAGGTAGACAAGCTTATATTACTTACAGGAGCTGTATACCAACAGGAAATGAAGAAAGTTTGTCAATGCTTGGTTTTGAGGTAAGTAAAACATATTGTGTAGCCCTCTTTGAGGTGAATTCTGACTAGCTTCTTCCATACAGTGGAATACCTTTCTCTCCTATGTTTATCTTACTGTTATCAGTATGTTGCATATGTTTTTTCATTCTATTGAATGGACGTCATGGAACTTTGTCATTGTGATAATTTTGTTTTAATTGAGCATATTCTTTTCCTTGTTAATATTGACTCAAGAGCAAAGAAAAATTGCATGCAAAAGAAGATCAAATTCACATGTGTCCTTATGAGTTTGGAATTATGTATATGGAAATTATAAGATCATGCCTATTTGAAAGTACTTCAAGATTTACATCATTGATGTGTTAAGTTGAGAATTTCGAACATTGTAGCAGGGTTTGAGTTTTGAAGTTTCAGAATTTTGATGGTGACACCAAATGACCAAATCAAATGACACATCTAGCGAGACCATTCTGTTCCGTTGTAAATGAGAGACTTTTACGACCAACTATTCATTTCAAGCTTTGTATCATTTTTATGCATCTTTCTGCCTTATCTTTTGCATCCAATTCACAACCCATTCTAGGAGCTACTAGCTAGAGCAGGTTGAGCAGTAGTGATTAGCATCACTTATGATGCTGATTTGTGGCAAGTCTCAGTATTGAGAACTTCAAATTTTCCTTCACTGTGGTTATAATCACGTTGTATAACTTCTAACATTGCTAGTTTATACCTTGAGTCACTTAATGGTGACTACTCTTCAGTTGGGTCTTAACTGCTTTCTGTTATGTTTTATTCTCTGCAGGGGATTGTGTTGTGTTTGTTGTTTGGTAGTGGTTCATTTGTGTACTTCAGACGTAAACGGACTGCTGCCATGTCTGGTGCTGGACCAGTAAGAATACCAACTAACACTAGATTCTGAGTCAGTGGACCCAATCCTTCCAGGCAGACGTCTTCTTGCGAAGCCATTTGTTGTGCAGAATTTACCAAGGATTGATGTCGAGAGCATCATCATGGAAGAACTGTTGTCACCGTGTGTGGTTCTTTTGGCTTTCTCATCCATTTCAGTATGTGTTCACTGTCTTAGCACAGATCCGTTTCCTTCAAACCTTTTTGTTCTATTCGGTTGCATATTTTGGGGTTCTTGCTTCAAGAAAGGCTTGTATTTATGTGTGTGTTATCTGTCAAAGCTAACAATTATAGAGTTTGCGCCTAAAGTGCTGCTCTGGTAGTTGTCAAAAAGCTGAGGCATTGCTACTAGGCAAACATAGAGCTCCAAATGGCCTGGATTTCATTCCATAATTGAGCCTGCAATGTGCAATCTGCAGGCGCAGCTGTGTGTTCTAGGCAGTGCGCTTGTGAAACTTTGAGTCCATCAGGTTG
Organism: Protea cynaroides; assembly: GCA_028583415.1. Lineage (NCBI taxonomy): Eukaryota > Viridiplantae > Streptophyta > Magnoliopsida > Proteales > Proteaceae > Protea > Protea cynaroides. The sequence continues at coordinate 54,622,619 of CM053268.1, forward strand.
CACATGGAGGTGAAAAGAACCATTAGTAAATCCAGTTCGGGAAGGGGCTGGGCAGGGGTGGTTAGCAACAATAAGTATCTGAAGTTTGGTGCAGCTTGTAAACGGGAACCTTCTCTGTTGAGCATTACCGGCAGCATGGGGCACTGAGAGCAATAGTTTGGATTTCATCAGCTATGAAGTAAAAACATTTTTCTTCTTTTGACTAGTTTTAGTAAAAGATTACAGATATAATAATGCCATTGTAGTTCCTCACAAATTTTTACCTTGATATAGAATCTGACAATTTATCTTGCTCAATTCATCAATGTTGCCACTGTATTTCTGCAGATCATATTTTCTTTTGCTTGTCATTGATGTTAAATATAGTTTTATTAGTTGACTACACGGAATTGCCATGTTTTATGAACCCCTAGTGATGGGAGCTTGAGACTTGAATCTCCTTGAATGATATTTAAGTCGAACAAGAGAGCCAGTTTTATCAGGAGCCTTACCAGCTTATGCACTAGAATTTATCATATTCAATCATCAGTTACATCCATGGAAGGAAAATGGGACACATTACGGCATTACGTGAAGCTACTGTCATGCCCTCAGTTCCCCTTAAAACAAAATCTTTCTTGCAGATACCCGTCATCAATTAATGTTTAATGTCATTTAAGTTTTAGGACCATACATGTTGCTTTTTGTTTCAAGAAATGCTTTACTGCAGGTACCACTTACCAATTATCTATTAATAAGAAAATACTTCTTTTTTGATAATTTGGTAAAATGGTAATAGCATGTTGCATTATAACTTGAAGAGAACGTTGTTGCCTCAGTTCAATTAAGCTGTTGGAATCCCAGTGACCCCTAATCCAAGGTACATGGTATAAATAATACCCAAGTGTCCAACCGACTGTTGGGAGCTTGAGGGCACCTCTTGCTATTCTTTCTAAATTGCTATTCCGAAAATTCTTCCATAATCCGCCCAATGAAATTAATGGTACATTGTATTTAGAAGGTTCCATTTGTTTTCATGTAAAATGGTGGAAAAAGAATTTTTTCCTAAAAAAAATAATATTCATTGTTTGTTTTGACATAAAATGTAAAAACAAGGCATTGAAAATAAGAAAAATTTACATTGAATTTTTTTTTTTCCATTTGCACACGAAGTTTTACAACAGAATAAACAGGGCTTAAGGATTTGTTTGGTTGAAAATAAAATTAGAAAGAAGAGAAGTGAAAATTTCAAATTTATAATTACATCTAAAAAGTATCATTAATAAAAAAAATAAAATAGTTTTTATAAAACCACGTTAAGTAATGTTAAGTAACGATTATAAAGTTTTCTACTATCAACTTAAAATTGAATCTAAAAAATATAATTAATAATATGATAAAAATTTAATTAATTTATAAAATCATGTTAAGTAATCATTGTAAAATTTCTTTTTTAGATTTGACACTTTCTTTCTTTTTAATTTTCTTTGCAACCAAATGGAGTTGAAAAAACATTCGAAATAGGAATCTCCCAATATAATGATTTTCAACCATCAAGGAGTTCAATAAAGGGCAAGCTACAGCACTTTTAACACTATGATGTAGCCACTTTGGTCCTTTGGGAAAATCAATGGGGGCAGTGAAAAAACTGGTAGATTTTGAATTGAATTAAGGGTATTGTGACTCCTCACATATAAATTTTTTTTTTAAAGAACATTGTCACCTAAACTCTGACATTGTAAATTTGTAAATTTCTTCTACCTTTTTTTTTTTATTTTTTTAATTCAATATAGCACCTCAATTTAGGGGTGACATTCGGTGGACTTTGAATTTTTACTCATATTGTTCTTCCTGTGGACACAGGGGGAAATGTAAATTATTCTTCCCTCCCTATCCCTGACACAAACCAAAATCTGAGACCTTGAACCTATTATAGCCAACCGCAGCAATTTGCTTCAATGATTTTCTTGATCATTTATTTTACCCCAGTTAATGGGGGGAACAAAGAGCACAGGCAGTACTGAGATCATTGGCATGTATTCTAATTATTCACACAGCCAACAACAATCAGGAACTGAGGACTGTGCTTTGAATGAGTAGAGGGCTAGGCTAGTAACGACTAAATGAATGATGATTGGAGGTAGACACGGATAGGTTCCCTCAATTTCCTTGTTTCTTAAATAATTTCCATACAGCCATGGAGAAAAAAATAACTTGAAATTCTTTTTCAAGGTTTGTTACAGGAAGATTGCAGTGCATATGCAAAGACTTGGGAAGGGAAGCAAGGAGCAGTACAGGAATTAGAAAGAGAAGAAATGTAATGATTAGAGCCACTTTTATCTAATACCTAAATTCTCATGGAGAAACTCGGACTAGTCGCCCTCGATATAATGTTTGGATCAGATAAATTCGACATGAGTTCTCTGAAACTTGGACAAACTGAATTCACTTAAGCTCTTTTTGGTATGTATAATAGAATTAACTATATAATATAGTATAACATATGTAGTTATTTGGTATGATTTATAGTATTGATTTATATTTAAAAGAAATTGATATAATTTAAAATTTACAAATCAGTTAAAAGGTGTTTATCATTATTGTGATAATCAATTGTTCCTTCTTTATGTCTAGTGATATTAGACGATTATTTTTTATTACTCAATATATTCTCGTAAATGATTTGTCATAAATAACTCAAACATAAATATAAACTATACCAAAGAAAACTTTAGAGGCAAGAAGGCCTAAGGATAGGAGAAAGCTCAGGTCATCTACACTAGTATTTTAAATCTATGACTTACTGAGAGCTTCACTTTCACACTTCCGGAGTACCTCAGAATTTACATGTTCTGCGTTACACCAATACCTCTTCTGTGAGAGTTGGGAGCAAATAAAAGGTCACACTACATTTGGCACTAGTAGCCATCATTAAGGCTCTGTTTGTTTTGACGTAAACGTTTTACATATAAATATTTTTTTTTTCCAATGTTTGTTTTCAAGAGGAAAATATAGTGATATCTAAGGACAGAAAAGTTTGTCTTTCTTTCTTTCTTTTACCTCCTGGAAACAAATATTGGGAAAAAAAATTTAACATGTGAAATTTCACATCAAAACAAACAAAGCATAAGTAAAAACCCTAGAAACAACATTAGAGAGGAAAATCATAAGATTGATATTGTTGTCTCTTACACACAACCTTATACTTGAAAGCCAAAATATTTTTACCAAAAAAAAAAAGAGCCAAAATATGAATAACATAGTTTACATCTTGATGAGCAGAATTGAAGTGACGATTACACTAGTTCAACACTGGTCATGGGATGCAAGAAATACAACCACCCCTCTCACTCTCACTCACACTCACACTCACTATTGACAGCCTCGTGAAAAATAATAAATAAGACCCAAAATAATGATACAAAACCAAATAATTATCACTCAAATAGAAGCAAGCCTACAGAAACCAAACTCACCTCTTATGTTACACTACTAAGGTACAGGTGTGAGATTCAACTCAAGTGGTCTCAAAGCTCCTTGAACAATCTCTTGAACTGTTCGGTTGCGACGACAAACATCTGAAAGCTCCTCAACAGGAACAATTAGGGCATTGATATCAGCTCCTGCTGCTGCCTCGGATAATGCCTGAAAGAACCTTGAACGCTCCACCTGAGTCACAGCTGTCATTGGAATCAATGAGACACTCTCTTTTGCCCACTCCAGTGCCTTGGTGCCATAAGTCCTAGTCAATGCCAGCGAGGCATATGTAACCTGAGGAGATAAGGTGCCCTTCACTACAGGATGGTTTCTAATAGCAGATGCAAGATATACAAGGGATTCTTTAACATGCACGCAAATGATTTCACATTTTTTGTGCGCATGCGCGCGCGTGAGAGAGAGAGAGAGAGAGAGAGAGAGAGAGAGAGAGAGAGAGAGAGAGAGAGAGAGAGAGAGAGAGAGAGAGAGAGAGAGAGATTTTAGTATATCATATTTACCGCCTCCAATCGAGAACTTGGAAGTGCCCCAGTTAATGAGGCTATCAATATTCTGGTGAGGCTTGCACCTCGAGGGAGTACCACAGTGTCCCTTATTGATTGGAGGTCTGCTCCCCAACTAGAGTTTGAAAGATTAAAGATATCAGATAAGAAAGTCAATATGGAACTGCAGGCCTCTCTGCAAGTAGAAAGGACAATGTCAACAGGTAGTTAAACACCAATCACTTCACTTACTAATCATAAGCGCATGCTTGTTGAATTGTACAAATTGGATACCATTCAGGCTGGCTAGTGAATCAACATGTCAGCAGTGAAATTATCTTATGATGCCTAGCATCAAAGCTATCTTCAGTATTACAACCTCGTAACAATTTCCTGGAAAATAAATCAGTATTTCATTTTTCTCATGGGATGAGAACTGGCCTTGTTTCTAGTTCAAGCATTTGTTTTCGTGTCAGCTGCTTTATGTTACTTGGCTAAAGATTTAAGTACACCAACTAATAAGTTCGGAGGTTTTCCACAGGTTAGGTTTCATCAATACTTAGTTCAGTCGAGGATACAGAAGTGTGGGTGTGAATGGGCTTTCCAAATTTGTCAGCGACACCTGACCAGAAAGGGTACTAGAATTAAGTTACCTCAACAAAGAATGAGGATCTGTCCTAGAGGTTGTCCCACAATTGAAATGAAACAAATTCCAGGATATTGGAAGAGAAGTACAGCCACATTACTGTTAGAAAGGTGGTGGACCAAGCATTCAGCATCCTTGTCCAATGGTCCTAAACTTTGGTTGTATTCAAAGGCCTGGAATGAGATTCTTTCTCCTGGAAATCTCTCTTGGCAATGGACTGTATAGTTTCTTGTGTGGCTGATTACTTGTTTTCTTGTTCAGGCTATAAAAGCATTCCAGTTGTCCCCACCCCCAAAACAAAAAAAAGAAAGAAAAAAAGAAGCATCCAGTCTCAGTTATTTTATTTGTTTTGTAATCTCCCCACCCCCAAAAATAAAAATAATAATGCTTCATGTGGAGGTGGTAACATTTCATTTAGTTAGTTGGGTTCAGAACCCAGGTCCAATGTGGAATCACTGATACTTACCGCAAGTCTGGGCCCAACTTAGGCTGGGAAACCCCAATGCCATTAATGGCAAAATGTATAAATATGATTACTAAAGAGGAGGCTAATGGCATCAGCTTGGATTCAAACTCAGATACAATCATACAATGAGTAATAGTCTATAGGAGCTACCATCACAACAACCCAATACTTTGTGTAAATCCCTACACATACACACAGTGAAACTAGAATCATATGTAATCAGACTGGGCCAGAGCGGCAGAGCCTGAAGCCTCAATCCTAACCCAACTTGGGCCCAGCCTCAGTTCTAGATGGATCCAGATGCTGCTTGTTTGTCTTTTTTGCCCTAACACATAACTAAGATCCCACATTATGCAAGGGGCAAAAGAAGACAATTGGGATCAGATTACAAAGGTGCAGCTAACCTGTTCCTTGGTGACTCATTTATTTTTCAGTTCTAATTGGATACAGTCTTGTGCATATACATAAAGGATGAGCTCATACCACAGTAAAGAAACTACTGGGGTGAGCAGAACCAGTATTATTTCCTATTTTTGTGATGTAAAATGTATACTACTACATCCATCCCTTTTTTTCAGAAACAATACAATCACAAGGCCATACCTGTGCTGTACTGTGATCCCAATCAACGAACAGTCAACCAATGATGGAAAAATGTCTGAAGGAACAAATATGTGAGGACAATAGCGTATACATCTTGACGCCAACAAAAAACAGTCATCCGCTATGTCCGGTCTAGCTGTAAAATCCTGCATTGTGGATTTACTAACATTGATAATCATTTGTAAAACTCCAAGAGGAGGCAACATTATGTAAACGACAGTGGCAAAGCGAAGCCAAGGATAAACCTGAATCTTCATCAGTAGATGTGTCGTATGGCTGAAGAGAGCTTCAACTAAACTTTTTAGGTAGCTTGCACAAGAAGGGTCAGAACCAAATATCTGCAGCCCAAGACATCCACTCATTACACCAAAAAGAATGAAAACAGTCAAATGATAAGACGGCCAAACTAGCCTTCTGTGCTGCGATCTACCATATTTGGATGGAAAGGAATCTCAGAGTCTGGACTTCTTGAAGTCCAGGACCTTTCCTCGAATTTCGGAGGTCACTGTGTTCGATCTTCCAGGAGTGCTGTTCCCTGTTGTTCGGTTCCCCTTCCTCTAGGAATCGGTTCATTCTTTCTGCTTGGGATCTACCCATTCAGCTTTAATGTGAATAGCAGGTCTAGTGTCTTTGTTGTTCTCGTTGTTTCTTTGCTGCTTGGTCCGGGCTCTATTGTTTAGATACCCAGTTATTTGTATCTCTACTTCAGGTTGCTCAAAATATTTTTTATTAACTTCCCCCCGCAAAAAAAAGGGTGAATATGATTCGAAAGTTTAAGTGTCAAAAACAAACCTTTATTACTTCACTTGAGAGGTAAAGAAAGCATGGTTGATGATGTAGCTGATATAGGCCTTGAATCTCCTCTAGCATTGCTCCTATAGTGATTCCCATAAACCTTCCAGAAGTTCTCAACTTAAAAGATAATTGATAGTTTAGCATCAGTCTCAACAAATAAACAGGTCATTGCACAGAAAATAAACAAACAGGCAATTGATAAGAACAAAATATGCAATAGTACAACTGTCAAAGTTTCGCAACATATGCTTGATAGAATCACACAAAGCATGTATCAGGTCATCTTGCCATCTCAGCTTGGTGATATCAACCACCTCCTGGGAAAGTAGATAGAGAAATCTAGGGTTCAATATCCCTCAATGCGCAGGTGCTTTTTTTAAAACTGATTAAATAGATAAGGGGCATTAGCGTCAAACTCTGTGAAGATTAGAAAAAAAAAACCCTGATCTACGACCACCCTGTAGTTTTCGTTCGTTCAGTCCTCTCTAAGGAGAGCCCTTCACTCACTCTCTCGTTCATATCTTCACTTGCTTGGACTCTCTTCTCTTTTTGAGGAAAAATTTCCTTGTGGAAAATAGGATGCTATGATGATCAGGACATCCCAGAAGGGTTCTCAATCCATCCTTTAAAAAGTATTACCTCTTTCCTTCCAGGTGGTCCACATTCTAGATAAGACTTCAAGCCTATACTTTGCCAAGCGGAACCAATTGCCAAAGGCCCAAAGTCCCATCAAGTCAAGGAAACAATTGAGGAAGTCCAATCAAGTACAAAAGTCAAAGGATAAGCACAGACAACCCTCACAAAAGGACATTGCATGAAGAGCAGCCTCACAAATTTCCATCATCAACACATCATGCAAAGTGCAAACCCTGTGTTGAAACAAACAATCCCTACCTATTCTTTGAGCTATCACAAGTTATCACCTTTCATAACGTACTTCCCATGCCAATGTTTTGTACTTGGAAGGGACTTGAATTTCCAGATTTGAGTTTTAGAACAAGGAAAAGGAGAAGACGGTACTGTTTATATGAGAGGGAAACTAATAACAAAGTTTTAGGTGAAAAGTTCCCGTCAGTAGTTCAAGTTCCAGATTCATTAATGCATTTTTTGATCCTGTATTTCAGATTTTGATTTATTCTCTAGACTTTCAAAATGGTAATACATAAGCAATCTAAGCTTCTAACTTTTGAACCAGGTTCTAGTCACAATGCTTTGTTGGGATAAGGCATTGTTGTTGTTGTTTCTAGTCACAATGCTTCTTTGAGGATGCCAGATAGCTACCCTAGTAGTCTTTATCTACATTCTATTCCAGAAACCGATATCATTACAGTAAAATACCCAAGGCTATACTGTGGGATGGTGAAAATGACATAGCTGTTAGAGAGATGAAGTTAAATCCAACATGAAAATTAGTGACAGGGAACCAGGTCAGCAAAGGATTAGTTTTTTTGAGATATGGGAGTGATTGTATCTTTTATGGTGCTGATACTGTAATTCTATTTTCGGTATATTTAGGGTTACATTCCTTTTTTTTAACAATGATAAATTGATAATAATAGTAATAATGTAATAAGTTACTTTTTTTAATGATGTAGTAAGTTGTGATTTACTATTTTCAGAAATTTAATATGACAATTTATCGTTAGTATGAAAATTACGATTTCGTTGTAGTAATAGTAATTCTGATTATATACTATTTTTTGACTAATTTGGGGGGGGGGGGTCCTAACATGCTTTGGTGGCTTTTGTGGGTTTCTGCTGCTGCTGCTGTTTTTTTTTTCCTTCCCTTTCTTCTTCTTCTTATTCACTGTTTTGTTTTGCTGGTTGCTGCTGCTTTTTTAATTCCCTTTTTTCTTTTTCTTCTCTGTTTAATATTGCTGATTCTGTGGTTCAAGCAACTGTTACTCTGCTAGTATGCAGTGCAACTCAATAACTGTAATTTTTTTTTCTTTTTTTTTTTCAGATTTTAGAAATTTATGCTTGTATCTTATGTGTGTGTGAGTGTGATGTATGCGTTCTGAATGTTCTGTTCTACAAGTAATTCCTTGTGTTTGAGTGTGTGTCATTATGGTGTAACTAATACATAGCATTCCGGTCTAGGGGGGTTTTGTTCAGATTTTAGAAATATATGTCTGTATCTGAGTATGTGTGTGTGTGTTTTCTCTGTGTTCTGAATGTTCTGTTCTATGAGCAATTCCCTCTCTCTTGTGTGTGTGTATCGTTATGGCACAAATAATACATAGCATGCCGGCTTAGGTGGGCGCATTGTCGCCTAGATGCCTGGCCATCACCACCGTGAGTCCATGAACTATGGTCCTCAATATGTTTTAGGAAAGTCTAATTATACTTCAACAATCTTTAAGTGAGTCAGTAAGTCTTCTACAGGAGTTATCTATTCCTAAAAGTATCCTCTTCTTTTAAAAAGAGTCTTACAGATACATCATAACCCCATTAGTGGTGAAACAGAATTCTTGTCAGATGTGCTCACAGTGGTCAAGTAAAGGCTGAGTTCACTCTCTTACTTTTTGTTCCCCATCGATTCTCTTGCTTTCCTTTTCCATTCTTTTAATTTTTTTTTTTAAAATACCGTATACTGTTCAGTGTTCACAGCCCCATAACAGAACCTTATTTCTTTTTATGCAGTCCTGACCGTTTTCCTGCCACCTGCTCCTTGTACTTCGGCCCAGGGTTTTTATTGGACAGAGAAAAGCATACAGCGATAAGGGCTCATTGTCCAAGGTCCCTATTATATGCTTCCTCCTCCATTCTCCTTAGTCCTTTCCCGCAACTCAAAAACTGATCTGTTTTTAAGTAGACTGATGAAGGACATACTATTATCTACATAATCATAAAGTTTAATGCTAAATGACAGTGGGCTAGTTTAACAAGAAGTAAGGGTGCAACACCAACTAAGACAGCAAAGCATCTACTTTATGACATAAAGCATCACATATCCGAAGTTAAATGGTATCAATTAACAGAAGCAAGGCCTCTGAAGGCATGACGGGCATTAAGAGAAAAACCCTTCAGTTCTGAAGGAATAAAGTTGGGAAAACAATTTTCTGAGAAGACAAAGGCAGTTTTACTACAATTTGCACAAACTCATCACATACCGATTCAGCAAATAAAATAAGCATAAAACCATTCAATGTGAAGTTTGGCAAGAAGCAAAACCACAGATCAGAGAATACTCACAGCATATTTACAAGCCCGGCATAGAGCCTCCATTGTTCGCATGTCCCAAGGGCGGCTGCACAAGAACCAATTAAAGCTCAGATCAGAAGAATGAGAAAACATGTTTATGCACATTGTAGAAAAATTTCTAAAAGGACAGCTATTCTCAAATCCTTACTTATCAAAGATGGCTTTAAAAATTGGCCATAGCCTTTGAATCGCGTCTGCCACAGCTTCAGGACGATTAACATACCTGATAAAAGGTTTTGCTTTAAACTTAAGGGCCTTTACTTGATCAGTACGATGCAGTGCAAGATAAAGGAAAGCATTGGTTCATCAACACATATCAATAAAGACACAATACTTAGATAAAGAAAATGCTATCTATACCTAAAAATATTTCCAAGTCGATCAATATGGATAGTAAGATCACGAGCAAGTATTTGTCGCAATGCTCCTGGGCCTTGAATGATTACTTCCTGGTTGTTCATATAGAAAAAAAAGGTCAAAGCATTCCCAAAAAAAAAAGAACTGAAGATTATTTTCTTCAAGAATGATATACATACCTGCAAAGGAGTTACAACTGGCAAGCACAAGGCTTCTAGGGCATTTTTTGCATGGTCCAGAGGAAGTTCTGTGATAACCATACTGCCAGATAAGGCTTTAAAGTCAAATTAAAGTTACATTTAATAATTCAACATTTATTATCAACCTATCTGGCCATGTTTAAGATTCCTGAGCAACAGATACCTCAAGGCTTCAACCAAATTCAGTGTGTCTTCAGGAGAGACCTTATAGCCACCTTCCCCGCAGACAGCCCTATGATATATGTGGAAGAGACCATCTAATGACCCGCATAGCTTTTTCCGGCAATCTAGTCATAAAAGCAAATAATTATTTGGGAGTCATACATACTGCCACTAATGAAAATCACCCTGGTACACATGCTCCAAGTTAACAAAAAGCTATGCGTTAAATACAATGCACTACCCTGAGTTTTAAAAAATTACAATCAACTACTGTAAACAGACGGTTTTAAGAAGAGAAGTGACTTGACCAAATTACCCTTCCACAACCTAATTCCCGACATTTTCTCCGGTAGCTCATGAACCCTTCCATGTGGTATGCAACTCTACTCTTCATAATCATTGTTGTTTTCGCTTATTTTTCTTCTTCTCCCTCTTCTTAGAACTCCCATCGCCATCTTCTATGTGATCTGCAAGGCAATTAACGATCAATTCTCCCATTTGTTTGAGTTAACCCTAATCTTCAAAATATTGACCGAAAACAAAGGGGAAAGACTCCTGTGCGTCTTATTCCCATTTGTCGTTATTTGGTGAGTGCATTGCTACCACCAATTGCTTCTCATTCATTGTTTTCACCTTTTGGTCTTTCCTGACTTTTCTCATCTTCCTTCCAATGTCTTCTCCCTGTCTCTTCTTTTCTCCAAAATGAATCATGGTATTCACAAGCCACCATCCAATCCCTCTCACGAACCAAAACTCACAACCAGAGACCTATTAAGTATGTTTCAGCCGCACTCAACCCTTCCTCATCAATTCAACATCATCAAATCAAAAACCCATAAAGAAAAATGGAAGCCCACAACCAAATTGGCGCCTTACTGCATCTAAGCACCGCCCTTTCCCTGTTCTGTCTAATCCTACAACTCCACTCTAGGCCTCCACATCGCTCCGTGCCTCGTTCAGATTGGGGTGCGTGATGTCATCTCTGTTCCCGGTGACTTCAATCTGACGCTGCTCGATCACCCAATTGCAAGGCCTTAACTTAACCTCATAGGCTACTGCAACGAGCTTAATGCAGGGTATGGCGCAGATGGTTATGCTCGTGCACGTGCTGTCAGTGCCTACGTTGTTACCTTCACAGTTGGTGGTCTTAGCATTCTCAACGCAATTGCGGGTGCATACAGTGAGAACCTCCCTGTATGCAATGAATTCTTCTCCGAGTAAGATGTCATGTTGAAGAAGATGAAGGGGGTTGCAATGGATTCTTCTCCTTTGTATGATTAATGAAGAGGCCCAAATGAGATTCAAGCATTAAGTCTCTAGATTTGTATTTGTTGAAAAATCTGGCTTTGTTTCAGATTTGTTAAGGATCTAGGGTTTCATCCAGATTACTTGAAGGCTTAAGTTTACTTTTTTTTTTTGTTAATCTGCAGCATTTATCTCGAGGGGGCAAATAGGTAAGTTCAAGTCAATTTAAGGGTAATTTTGTCATTTAGAAGGTTAAGTCTACATGACGTCTACAACTATTGTTCCAAGCCTACAGAATGGTCTTCACTGTCATCAATTTCGTGCAATAAGAGAGATTCGTGTCATTTATTGTAAATCAGGGTAGTGCATTGTATTTAAACCATTTTACAGGGGAGGTCCGTGTAATTTACCCAAAACAAAATGGACATTGGGAAGATGAATTCCATAATGATACTGCTGAAAGCGTAAAATCCAGAGCAAGAGAAGGAACAACAAAAGTCTGTATTGTAATAGGTGAGAAGTTAAAAATAGGCATATAGAACCATAAAAAAATTAGCTCCATCAAACCAAGGACTGAATGGCAAAGATGTATAATTATGGGGCACTGTATATGCTTTTCACCAATCCCTTTTAATTTTGTGCTTACTTTTGGGCTTCAGCCTGGAGTATATCACCCTTTCAATTTATTACTTATTATGCATACCCTCTTTCTTATAAAAAATAAAACTGAAGGAATTGCACACAAATTAACATTTTCGTATACAGACTTTAGTTGTAGAATGCATTTTTTCCCCCAATGAATTCAGAAAGGAAGAACCCCCCAAACCTTAGTTTGATTTTCCCAATCACCTAAATCATATAAACCTGGTATAGTGTCCCCTTCCTTCTTCAGTTGTCTATTTTACATTGTTTATTATATTATTCTACTCTTTATCATCATCTTTTTCTAGCCTTTCAAGTTTACCTATATTTCTATCTTAATCAACTGTTGGTAAGGACCTGGAGCTCACCTTACCCTCATTAATCCTTGAATTCTCCTTGCCTTAGTACTATCTCTCTCTTTTGAACTATACTACAGGAATGTCTTAGCTCTCAATCTAGAAGACATAAACAGGGAAGCGTGACCTCAATGGACATGTCTCACATGTCCAATAGGCCAGGACCCTATAAATGACTGGATCCCCACAATAAAGATTATATTCATCTGCACAGAAAATGAGCATAATTTGTTCTTTTTAACAATCCAATCATAGTACTATTTTTGGAACATTTGAACCTTCATCTGAATTCTTTTGGACTATATAAAAAAAAAAAAACCTCAAACTCAACTCAGCCTTATCCCAACTAAATGGGGCTAGCTACATGGATCCTTTTGCTCCAATCAGCTCTATTCCAACTTCCCAGCCATACTTGTTTCTAGTCCATTCACCACTTTTTAGGTCTACCCCTGGCTCTTTTATCTCCTTCAATTTGATCAAATCACCCCTCCATACTGGAGTATTCAAAGGCATCCTTCGTTTTTTGGACCATATAAGTAAATGCACAAAAATATGACTAGCTTATCTATCCAGAAAACCTTTTCTTCCCAGTTAATCTCTTCAGTTGAATGTAGCAAACAGTGACACTTGATTTTCTTATCACATGATATATGGGAAGTTACCGAGCCCTAAACCTGTAGAATAGTGTTGGTCCCCTGACTCTGACACATTGCATATTAGTTGGGCATGTTTACAAGGTTGTCACAGAGAATGAAACCTTCTTTATCAAGTTACTGCACATGCATAGCACATTTCCCCAAACTAGTTTTCACAAGTGCAACTATGATTAAGTCATTTGGTCAAATGAAATTTCTTGAACTGAATCCAATATTCAGCCATCAACATTATGGCAGACCAAACTTCAGAAGGTGGTGTTGAACTAATGCAGGTGACTCCAGAAACAAAGAATGTGAGTCAATTTCATAAGATTCTGTTGAATCAGAGAATCTGAGAGAATTAATTATCTCTCCACACAACCTTATTATTTATAATGAAACGATTACAAACTAACAGGAACTCTAGCGTGACTAGGATTTTAAGGAAAGGAAATAAAACAAATATAAAATATAAAATTACAAGTATGTCATGCCCTTATATAATTCGATACTCCCTCTCAAGTTGGTGCATATATATCATGCATACCCAAATTGGACAATATCATGTGAAACGGTTTCCCAGGTAAACCTTTAATGAAAATGTCTGTCAGCTAATCCTCTGATCTGACAAATGGAATTTGAATCCAAATCACTTTCTAACTTTTCTTTGATGAAGTGATGATCTACCTCAACATACTAAGTCCTATCATGCTTAACTGGATCGTGAGCAATGCTGACGGCTGCTTTATTGTCACAAAACAAAGTTATAGATTGAGGATACTTGACTTTCAAGTCTTCGAGTAAACCCTTTAACCGCAATAGTTCACATATTCCTTGAGCTATTGCTCGAAATTCTGCTTCCGCACTGGAACGGGCCACCACATTCTACTTCTTGCTGCGCCAAGTGACCAAATTTCCACCCACAAAAGTACAATATCCAGAAATTGATTTCCTATCTCGACTACTTGCCCAGTCAGCATCAGTATAAGCCTCTACTCTGAGTTGATCATTCAGTGAGAGTAAAATCCCTTTCCTTGGAGCAGCCTTTAGATAGTGTAGAATTCTATAAACTGCCTCCATATGTGATGTATAGGAATCATGCATGAATTGACTCACCAAACTCACTGCAAATGCAATATCAGACCTAGTACGTGATATATAGATCAGCCTTCCAACTAACCGCTGATACCTACCTTTATCTATTGGTTCCTTCTTTCTCCCTAAGCCTAGTATTAGGATCCAATGGAGTATCACACGGTTTGCAGCCTACCAGACCTGTCTCTGATAGAAGATCAAGGATGTACTTCCTTTGAGAAAGAAATATGTCTTTTGCACAACGAGCAACTTCGATCCCAAGAAATTACCTAAGCTTTCAAAGATCTTTAATTTCAAACTCCTCCCCCAGAAACGTTTTGAGTTTCCTTATCTCATTTTCACTATTCCCAGTGACAATAATATCATCCATATATACCAGAAGTGCAGTAAATTTTCCAGATGAATGATTGATAAACAATGTATGGTCAGCATTACTCTGTGCATAACCAAAGGCTATCATAGCTTTGTGAAGTCTACCAAACCATGCTCTAAGGGACTGTTTGAGTTCATAAAGAGAGCATTTCAGCCTACATACCCTCCCATTGGTGTTTGCATCTGTAAACCTAGGTGGATAGTCCATATAAACTTCCTCATTGAGTTCCCCATTAAAGAAGGCATTCTTTACATGAAGTTGTTGCAAATCTGAATTGTGGTATACAACAAATGCCAAGAGAACCCACACTGTTGTCATCTTAGGGTAATCAATACCATATGTTTAAGTAAATCCATGGGCTACTAGCCTTGCTTCATACCGATCCACTGCGCCATCACTTTTCTGTTTGACTGTAAAAACCCATTTGCACCCTACTGGTTTCTTACTTGGTGGGAGTGGAACGAGGTTCCAAGTATTATTGTTCTTCAGAGCTCTCATTTCTTCCAGCAGTGCAATTTTCCACCATTTATCCAAAATTGCATCCTGCCATTTCTGGAGAAGGGACACAAAAGAAAGCGAAGACACAAAAGCACGGAAGGAAGGAGATAAAGAATTATATGAAACAAAATTGGAAATTGGGTGATGTGTACAGGACCTAGTACCTTTCCAAATAGCAATGGGTAAGTCGGAGTCAGAGAGTGAAATTTCATTACCAGAAGGAAGCTCGGTCTCTGGATCCAATACTAGCGAAGGGACATGTGTAGTTGCGTTGATGGTAGTGGTCTTTCCTTGCTTGTCTCTGGCAAGGTTTCGGCTGTAGACCTGCAAAGGTTTGGCTGGACTAGTTATGGGACTAGTTGTAGATGTAGGTACAAGTACCAGTATTGGTATAGAAGGTGGTGGCATGGGTATAGTAGGTGGTGCATCTGTCTCTGGAGAAGGTGGTGTATCTGTCTCTGGAGCTGAATCCATGACTCTTTCTTGGATAAGTTCTAGTTCCTCTGGCCATCTTCAAACATAGATAGATCTTCAACACTTTGCTCATCATTCTCCCCCTGAAGATGTGGCTTATAGTACATCAGATGTTCATGAAAGAGGACATCCTTAGAAATATATGTCTTTCGAGAAAGAGGATGGGAGCACTTATAGCCTTTCTGAGTGGCAGGATAGCCAATGAAAATATACCGGAGCCCTCGGGGATCAAGCTTGCCAAGAGATTGATGATTGCGAGTATAACAAACACAACCAAAAACCTTCTGCGATAACACAAAGGAAGTAGCACCAAGTAGGAGATCCAGAGGGGCTTTGTTGCTGAGAATTCTTGAAGGGAGCCGATTGATAAGGGAAGCGGCAGTGAGAACAACAACATTCAAAAAACGGGCTAGAACATTGCTCTTAAACATGAGAACTCTTGCCGTCTCAAGAAGGTTACGGTTTTTTCGTTCTATGACGCCAACGCAACTTGTTTGGTGGAGGATGTCATTTTCAAATTAGTGCTGAAATGTCCCATCAAGAAATTCCTTACCATTATCACTGCGAAGTACTTTCAGCCGTGCCTGGAACTGTGTCTTTATCATTGTGAAATTGGTGGAAGCATTGAAAAACTTCACTTTTATTATGCATTAGGTAAACCCATATAGTCCGTGAGTAACAGTCAATAAAGGTGACAAACCAACAATGGCTAGAGATGGAATCATCCTAGCAGGACCCCATACATCAGAGTGCACTAAATCAAACAAACCACTACTTCTATTAAAGGAAGGTAAATAGATTGCACAAGTCTGCTTAGCTAAAACACAGGCTTCACATAATAACACGTTTTTATTACAATGCTTAAATAAAAAAAGAAACAACTGAGACAAAACTACTGAAGAAGGATGACCAAGACATCTGTGCCACTACTGGAGGGTGCTGACAGATGTGTAGGTAGAGGTAAAGGTGGAGGTGATGATGGGGGTTTTATAGGACCATCTGCAAGCAAGTAGACACCACCATGCAATCTACCATGTCCAATCGTCTTCCCGCTCACCAGATCCTGAATTACACACGAAAACAGAAAGAAAGTCACTTTGCAATTAAGAGATTTTGTAAGGCAACTAATAATAGCATATTTGTAGCAAAGCTAGGAACATGAAGAACAAACTCTAAAGTAACGGTGGAGCAGCGGATGGATTTTTTCCCAAATATAGGAGAGAGAGAGAGAGAGAGAGAGAGAGAGAGAGAGAGACCCATCTGCCACTAGGACTGTATATTTCCTAGAAGAGGGAGAGTACAAAAAAAATGAGTTGGCTGAACTAGTCATGTGATCAGTGGCTCCAGTGTACATAACCCAAGGGCCATGAACAAAGGAAGCACGGTGGCCATCATGAAAAATACCTGACTGTACAAAAAAAGAACCTGGTGTGGCAGATGATGAAGGGTGACGGGTAGAGGCTGTAGTAGATGGCCTAAGAAGATGTTGGAGAGCCTAAAGTTCTTCTATGGACAGCATAGGCGGAGCCCCAGTAGGAGGGTAAGTCTCTGTCTGATAAGCCTATGGTGCCTTGAAATTCTTAGATCTCTACATTTCTCTTTCACGGCTCTTGGCCTCAAAATCCGTTGGTTTGCCATGCAATTTCCAACAAGTTTCTTTGGTGTGTCGGTCATTTCCACAATAATCGCACCGAACTGGTTTGGGTAATGTAGAGCCACTTGGCTGAGTTATTTGGAGGGCGAACCTTTCTGATGGTAGTGGGGGCATCATAGAAGTACGGCGTATATCCTCAAATTGAACCAAGGCATAAGCCTGTTCTAAAAGAGGCTCCCTACTAAGGATTTGAGCACGAGTCTAATCAAACTCAATATTGAGGCCAGCCAAAAAATTGTTGACCCATAGTTTGTCCTTTCCAAGTTTCATGGCAGCAGCATCAGTGGAGCAGGCAGCAGTAAAAGTATCATAATAATCTAACTCTTGCCACAGACTTCGAAGTTCAGAATAATATTGGGAGACTGTAATGTCCCGTTGCTTGGTTGCACTGTTATTCACATGGAGAATAAATCAAAGAATAGTTGCCAACCTGGGAATAAGTCTCCTTGGCAGCCTTCCAAATTTCTGTAGCATCAGGTAACAGCCTGGCCGCCTAGGCGCACAGGCTGCCTTGGGTCGCCTTGGAAAATTTGGCGCCTTGGTCGCTTAGGCAGTCGCCTTGGTCGCCTAGGCGGGCGCCTTGGTTGCCTAGGTGCCCAGTCAGGCCTCCATCGCCTTGGTTTGCCTTAGCACCTTGACAACTATGACTGCACATACCCCAACCAATTTGGACTCCTTAGAACCAATTAAATAGCCCATCACAATGGAGTTCTCAGATGCCCATTTATTATATAATTTATCTGTAAAAGGAGGTCCCTTCTTTTTACCATTAATGTAACTCAGTAGGCCTCTTGCAAAGATTGCCATATGTACGGTTTTAGACCACATCAAATAGTTGGTCTCATCCAACTTAATTGGGTTAAGGGCAATAACAATGAATTCAATCTTAGAGGTTTCCATATTAGGAGAAACAACTTCAGAGGAGTCAGCCATGGGAATGATCACAACCCAAGAACAATCTGACTAATAAACTAGAGCACAACAATTCAATAGTTGCTCAACAATGGAAAATACCTATAACAGAGATGCCGTGTATCAATCTTCTGGGAACGAGAGACACATCTGTAGAAATTTTCGATCTCTTCATACATGCAGGGAAAAATCGAGGTTGGCTATTCGAGTGATCTCTTCAAAGCACATCCCGGCAACAAAAGACACACGGCAACTGGTATGGATAAATCCTTGTCGAGAAGTTTAGTTCATGGGTAAGAAATTAGACAGGATGAGGAGAAGGTTTAAAAGGTGAAAAAAAATGTTTAGGGTAAAATTAAGGGATGGCAGTAGGGTTTAGAAGCTGGTAGTAGGCTTTAGAGAGGATAAAATACGGTTATTAGGGAAAGTAGGTGCAGGTGGTAGGTGGAGAGAGGGGCGGCAAGTCTGTGGTGTTGATATATGGTGTCGACAGGGGTGTAGAGGAGAGATACAAGTGGCGGCAGGCTTCTAGAGTGTCGGCGGTAGGTATATGGGACTGGCGGCAAGGTTCTAGAGTGTTGGCTATAGGGCTGAGGGAAGGTGGCAGTGGCAAGTATATGGGGCTGGCGGCAGAATTTTAGAAAAGAAGAAGAGAGGAGAGAGGGCTAGGGTGGCTCTGATACCATGTTGAATCAGAGAATCAGAGAAAATTAATTATCTCTCTACACAACCTTCTTATTTATAATGAATACGATTACAAACTAACAAGGACTCTAGAGTGACTAGGAGTCCCAACTCTAGAGTGACTAGAATTCTAAGGAATGGAAATAAAACAAATATAAAATATAAAATTACAAGTATGCCATGCCCTTATATAATTCAACAGATTCCAATAAATGTAAGATGAGATCTGGTTATCCTCTTCACTTGTTTCACAGGAAATTCAAAAGCAAGCAACTTTTTTGTTGGTGATTTATCTTTTTCTTCTCCCTCTTTTGCTTAGTTTTCAGCCTTAGAAGATCTACAGCTTAACAGCAACAGATTTCTTCACAATTGCAATACGCCATGCATATAAGCATGTTTACGTGCTACTATATCCCCATTATTTTGTTTGAGTATCCCAAAAAATGTATCTCATCAATCTTGGCTTACTACATTTTGCCTCCTATTGTAGATTGGTTCAACATCATTGTGAATATGAATTGCCATACTGAATTTAAGTCTTTTCTAATTGTAGTTCAAATGAATTTTAAAATATATCCACCTTGTCTCATTTTAACCTCAATCATACTGCTTCTATTTCCTCAAATATTTTCTCACCAAGAATGTAGACCAAAATGTCAGTTCTAAATGACCAAAAAAAACGTAAGCATTTAATTTTGTGAGTCAAACCTAAATGACCATGGACAGAATTTCCAACTACAACCCCAACAGAAGGCACCAATGTCCAATAGAAGGTCAATAGGTAGGTCAAAAAACCAAACCAATATTGCCACCCAAATCCTTTTTTTTTTTTTCTTTTATCACCTCCCAAATTTCCATCATACAGATACAAACAAGGAGAAGTTATGCATTTTCTAGAGCTACAGAAGGTTTATAAGTTAAACAACCACCAAAACCCATGTCATGATACCAGACTGGGTACATAGACAAGAATCTTAGGTTCAAAATTCAAACAGAGCTTGGAATTTAATACAGAATCCAGACAACGGCTTCCACCAAACTTAAAAACTTCCTCTTTAGCAGCAAAACTTCTTAAAAATGACTACATAATTTTACATCATTCCTATATTTGATATTTTATCTATCATTTCTAGCAGGAAGAGTTTAACATCTAAATAGATTTTCCAAGAGTAGATGCAATCACAAAGTCTTCAAATAAGTTAAGTCAAACTTCAAAATTAGCAACTAACTTCTAAGTCAAGCTCAAGCTTTTTAACGTTGACCCAGACAATCGATTCATCAAATTCACAGATCTTGTTTAGTGAAAATTTCATGCATCTGCACATGCATGAACACTTCTTGAAAAAGTTCTAAAAAAAATTAAAAAAAATTAAACAAAATAATCCAAGCATAAAATAGAAAAGTTACAAGTAAACTGACAAGTTGGGAAAATAAAAATTCATCCTTTAAGATTCATGAATATTTTTAACTATGGTCATGGATGCAGGGAATATACAAACATGATTGATTCCTTTAAAGCTCCAACACGATAAAGAAGTACCGATATGCAAATAAATCATGGATGAGAGGATCCTGTACCATCACAAATGTTCCTAAATGCCAAAGATGCAGCTGCCGCAGAATCTTCAGATGTGCTCAAGCCATGCATTAGAATCTCAATAACTGAAGGCAAAACTAAGATTCCATTTGGTGCAGCATCAAGCCATTTTGAATATGCTCCAATTGTTAAGCACACTGGAAGAATTTTTAATCGAACATGATTATGGCACATGCTTTTGTGGAGAAGCAAGGTTAAAACCCTACATTCAGGCTAGAAAATACCAGTTGCCGGGCCACTCAAATTGAATCCATGACAAAATACATAATCACCTGTCTGAAGTAGTTGAGGCTGATGAGGAAGTTTTGGAAGTAAAGCCATGACCTGTAAAAAAATACCACATGACTCAGGTAACATCTGTTCATGAAAAAAGAATCTCAACTGTCTTATGCTTGGTGACAAGCACTCAGGGCTACTTCACAGATCTATGAAAACTAACCATAACAGAACTATTTTACTTCCTTGACCTCTGAAGGAGAGTGTGTGTGTGTGTGTGTGTGTGTGTGTGTGTGTGTGTGTGTGTTTGGGGGTGGTGTGGGGGGGACTAGAGTCAACGTTATCAAGAAGGAAGTTGAGGACTACTTCAAGGCCATATACAGACTGGATTTCCTCCCCATCTATTCTGGGACCCCTTATAACCTCTTTGACAAAATGCTGCAGATGATCAGCAAGCTGCTTCGGAAGCTTTGCCTCTGGAAGAGTAACTTATTAGAGCCATCAAATCTACTAAAGCTCATAAAGCCCCAAGTACTAATGGTTTATTGTGGACTTCTTCATCTCAGCTTGGGACATGCTAAAGAAGATTTAATCAGAACAGAACAGAGCTTCTTCTCTTCCCCTAGATTCTTGAGGTTGATCAGACGTTCCTTTGCCTGATTCCCAAAGTAGGAGTCAACATTATTTTGGATTTCAGGTACATTGCCCTTTGCAACAACCTCTACAAGTTTGTAGCCAAAATTCTGGCCAACAGACTGAAAAGGGTGGTGGATGATCCTGTGAGTGAAAACAATCTGCTTTTATAGAGGTCAGAAACATCACAAACAATATCCTTCTCTGCAGAGCTTGCAGAGATTTTTGGGAGGAAATCCCATCCTTCGACAGCCACGGTGAAAGTCGACATCCACAAAGCTTATGATTGCTCAAGATTAGACTTTTTGAAAGATGTTTTGACCAAAATGCATTCCCCAAACTTGTGGGACTTGTGTCTATCATTGTATCTCCTCAGCCTGTTTCTTAGTCCAAGTCAATGGGAGTCCAGTGGGTTTCTTTGGCAGCAGAATAGGTATTCAGCAAGAGTGGTGCAAGAGATAGGGTTTATGATCAACTTTAGACCCTTAGCCTTGCAATAGGATCTTTACCACCAGTCCCAATACAATTCCAGTCAAAACCAGAGAACCAGAATTATAATAAAGGTAGAAAACTTAACTTCGGGGACAGTCCGGCCGTCGGTTGGTCACAAAACTTTGGGGGCTTGTAGTCTAGGATGTGCTTGCAACAATATCCGAATTTGAGGTTAATCCGACCATTGGTTGCGAAGTTATGATTTTTCCAAAATCGTCATCACCCGGGGACGGGTTATAGTAATCAGCAATATTGACAAATCTTCAAACTCAGCAACCGATATGATCTTTGGAGGGGAAACACTTGCACAATCACTAGCGAACAATAGGGAAGATCGAGAGAGAGATTGGAAAGCAAAAGAACGAGAAAGATCCAAGAAACAGGCCTGAGGTTGAATCTCACAACCAAGAGAGACTCAACCAGAAATTGCAACAGTTTTTCTGATTTTCAAAGTCCACTTTTCTCTTCTCCTTTCTTCATATATATATATATAGAGAGAGAGAGAGACTAATGTTTACAAGCTATGGAAAAACCAAAACAGAAAAAGATTAGGAAACTAATGAAAAGTCCACACGGAAAAGGATTAAGAAAATTATGGAAAGTCCAAACAAAAAAGGATTAGGAAACTTTCTTAACAGGCTATAGAAAGTTTCCAACATAAAATAAGCTACTTAACTATTCATTTTCCTAATTATGTGCTATCAACTAATTTAGAAAACAGACCGAAATAACTATGGAGAAGAAATAAAGGAACAGCTTGCACATACAAGATGTTTGCGATCTGGTACAGCTGTATACAACTGAGCCAAATCAGTTTGGCTTGTGGCTGGGAGTCTTGGTTTGAATTTTGTCTTTATTCTTCTTTTGTCATATACTTGTACTGCATCAAAGGGTGTCGCATTTCCCTGTATTTCCTCACCCTCATTATGGAGGTTTTCTCCCAAAGCTTGCAGACTGGGGCTGACCTCAAGGACATTGACTACTTCCGCAAATATAGAGTCATTAGACTGACCCATCTTGCCTTTGCTGATGATATCATGACTTTCTCTAAGGCCCATGCCAAATCCTTAGCTTCAATTTCCCACATTCTCTCCTCCTTTTGTGCTATGTCAAGACTTCATGTCAATAGATAGAAATCCTCTCTTTTCCTGGAAGGGTTGATGACAATTTGAAGGAAGAGTTTGAGAAGTATTTCAGTCTTTTCCATGGATCTTTTCCCAGTCAAATATCTTGGTATCAGCCCACCATTGCTCCTTTATTCTGGATCACTTCAGAAAGAAACTCCAGCTTTGAAAAGCCAAATTTTTATTCTATGCTGGTTGTCTGGAATTGGTCAAGTCCGTCTTGCAGAACTTGTTCATTTATTGGGCCTAGTCTTTGGCCTTCCCCACTATCAATACAATTTGCCTTACCAAATACCAAGTTGATTTGAAAAGTGGCTGCCAAGAGAAGAGTATTTGGGTTGATTGGCTTTACGCAAGGCTACTTAAAAATGAATTTCATCAAGACTGGCTCTTGTGGTAAGGATGTTTCGTGGATCTGGTGATTGACTTCTTGACCTCAAATCTCTAGTGATTGACTTCATCAAGATAGGGATTGATGACGGGTCATCTACCTTGTTATGGCTCGACAACTAGCATCCTCATGGAGTCCACCCTATTAGTTACGGGAAAAGAATTAGATATGAATCGAGCCGTGACAGAAGGGTAAAAGTGTCTTCCATTTTGAGTGAAGGTGATTGGTGACTGGGTCATCTCTCCTCGACTAGACTCTCCCAAGCATGGTCAGTTCTCCCACATATTCCTAGAAGACCATCAGAAAGTGCCATCCATATGATAGGGTGAGCAAGCTATGCTATTGGTGCAACCATCTACCACATTTGGTGGGAGCAAAATTTGATGTCTCGGACAAAGAAATCAAGGAACTTCAACCAGATATGGGATGCCATCACTTTTGAGATCTGAAGCACCCTCATCCCCATAGCCAAAAGTTGCCAAGACTCCCTAATAAATAGATTTTTGGTGACTACTTGGGACCTACCTATCCAGTTTATTGTGGATAGGACATCCCATGCTGATCCTCTGTAACTTTCTTTCTGTTTCGAGTCCCTTCTAGAGACCCCCCCCCCCTCGTATCATTGTGCCTTCTTGAATATATTTTATCTATTCACCAAAAAAAAAATGAACCTCAATTATTAATTTAAGCATTCAAACAAACTATCCAGAACGCCAGGGGCTGTTTCAAAGACCTTATCATAGTTGGCATATAAATGTCACATAAGTGCAGAATTCCCACAAAGCAAACATAACTTGATCAATGAAGTGATCTAGATATAGAGGGGTGTTCAACAAGTGGCCTCAAATTTAGTAACAAACCAACGTTGAGAGACTTGAATGTGAACTAGCAAAAAGTTGAGATTCTTTCATAAATGTGCATGGGCCTCATAGTAATTTTTTGACGGAGTTGTCATCAGTGCTTGATCAACGCTGATACAAGATTATGGAGGGAAAGTGGTTCACTTTTAACTTTAGGCTGATAATAGCCAATAGATATAGTGCTAAAATGATCAAAGAGGAAATTTCCTGGTTTAATTTTTCTTCATGGTCTAATTAACCTTCCTTGGAAAGGCTCTTCCATTTCTAGGTCAAAGAGTCAAGAGTTGCCCATCCTTCAAAAACTGAGTGGATTGTTGTAATTCCATGAAATGGAATGAATTATTAAAATGGAAATTTTCTTCTGAAGTAGGGCGATGTATAGGGAGTCCCTTGGTCTAGTTTTGTTTATTTGTCAGGCCTACTTTAATTTGAGAGCATTATTGCAGGCAGTCATTTGGATTCAACTTGACTTTAATGATATAGAATAACTGACCAAATCAAGCCAATCCCTACTAATGGAGTAGATGAAAACATAGTTGTCAAGGCGTCCAGGTGCCCTGGAAAATAGGCCGCCTTGGCCACCTAGGCAGGCGCCTTGGGCTTTCATCAGGCCTCCAATGCCTTGATTCTCCTTCACAACTATGGATGAAAATGTCAAAGGCAAAAAAATAAATAAATAGGAGGGATGCCAAGTAAAATACCCTGGTGATCATCTTATCAATCAAGTCATGGATGGTCTTTAAGAAGTCCTAGAAATCCTTGAGTTGCAGCGTTCCCAAATATACAATGTAGGGCTGTAGTGATTAGGGACAAGAGTATGTATGCAATGGAATTCTTTTCTACCCAAATTTGCAGAACTCAGCCCCCATAAATGGAAGTAACAGGAAACAGGCTGAGGTAAAGATTTATACAAAACAACAGAGTGCTACATCACTCGTCGGAATCACCGTTTGGAGCATAATATAAAAAGAAAACAAGAACTTTTTCCAGGGTACAGAATAGTTTGCTGCATTAAGAAAGAAATCACCCAAAGATGTTAAACGCTAGTTTACAAAGATAGTGAGTTGACTCGAGAATTGCCCAATCCACTGGTGAACGATCACTCACCCAGGTAATTCTCTGTATTGACTAGCTCAAATGGATTGAAATCCTGACTCGATGGATTGGCAGAGTGCATCAAGAAAAGTGTCCAATCTATTAGGAAACTAGGCCGAGTCAACTCATTAAAAGGGTAATTATATCATGAAGCAACTTCTGAACAGAAAAACCCTATCTTCCCCATTCCATTCTCAACTCAATGGTCATGCTTTGCTTCCTGGCAGTCTTTCGCTGTCTCCTACAGAATAAACCGGCAGTCCACATGAACTCACAGCAAATCTCCCTTTGTGTCTGCGCATATATGTTCAGTTACCAATTTTGGAGCATGTCTTAGATTTCCATCCGTCCTAGCTGCTTTATGTAATTAATAATATAAGTATGAACTCTCTGATCCACAAAGATCAGCTGGCTAGCGAGTGAGTGGATCTTCCAAGTTTTTGAACTATGTGTAAAACGATAAAGCTGGACAGGTTTGATTTTTATTTTTTCCCCTTAAACAGTAACATGACTTCTCCTATTGCAGGATTTTAATATGCCTAATTTAACAACTTACATTATTGATCAGCCATACTGCAACCATGGTTCCAAATCTCGGATCTCAAGGGTGTCTCGACAGTTATGGTTTAAGTCATTTTTTGATGTTCTAAGTCTATTTTAGAGCCATTTTAAGGCTATATCTTGCAGGAAAATACTTATTTAACATATATAAACACATTTGAAGCATAAAAAGTAATCACATTATCGAAAAATCATACATTCATAAATCATAAATCCCACAAAATGACATAATTTACAAGTGCTCATTATATGAAAGACTTAAATACTCAAAATGAAATAATACATTCCCATCAGTCCATCCCAATGTCTAATCATATGTAGAGTGGCGTGCAAGTTCCATCTGATCAAATTGACTTTGCTGAAGAAAATATATCTCGGTTTGATAAACAAAGTCCTGCCACGACATCCTTCGGCTATAGAAGGTCTGGTAGTCTTCCACATATTTCTCATACACATGATCCGAGAAGTTTCTAAAGATACCCAACCTTGGATACAATTCACTATAATGTAGAGTAAAGTGAGCATATATTGGCTGGTGTAGGGGTATGGTTCTTTGCAAATTTGGGACTGAAAAGAGACTGTCCAAAAAGTTTAAGCCAGTCTATAATGTAGCATTACTAGTATCAACGAATAATCATATGCACTTCCCATCATGCGGTCATCATCACCGGAATAAGAACCATTTGCCGAAGTAGTGCCAAATCCATGAGCACTCCACTGCCCCTGCTCCTGCCCACTGCTACCCTCAATGCTCAGTCCTCCAAAACTTGTGGATATACTATCAATTTCAACATCAGGCATAATATCAGGATCAAGAACGATGTTATCAGGATCAGGAACGATGTCAAAGAAATGATCTTCTTCTTCGACTGGTTGCAAAGGGCATTCTCGTTGATGAGACCTACGTGTAGACCCAGTCGTAGGCCATGATGAAGATGCACGTTTACCATGATCTGGATCTTGTGTAGTGTGTGTATACTGACTCTCACCGGTCCATCTAATAATGGGTATAGTCGGTCTAGGATCACCACCACCCTTATCACCAGTTCACCACCACCACCCTCATCACCACCACCACTACCATCATCACCACTACTATCAGAAATTGACCAGCCACTTTGATCCATTGTATCATCATCGCCTTCTGAGTCACTACCAGTACCAACTGGGGAGTCAAACGGTCTAGGCGACTGTGTGTGTACACGAACCTCATCCTAGGACATAAACCGCTCGAGATTAGAACCCATCGGAGCAGACACAATGGGGTCGGGCATCCCACTAGGCTCATCCATCACTGGAACTGCTCTGTCTCTCACCCATTCCACATAGGGATCCTCATCTGAAGATAGTTGGAAGACGTCTGCTAGCTCGATCAGCTCTTGTTCATTTCTTTGTTTAAATTTCAAGCACTGTACCCTCAGTCTCATGTTGTAATGGGCTTAGACCAAGTCATTTAGCCATTGAGAGCCCAATTTATTCCGCCTCTTTGAATGGATAAGGGAGAAAGTACTCCAATTTCGCTCACATCTAGATGCGGAACATGTCTGAGATAGGACTTTGATTGCTATTCTCCTCTACTCAGCTGCATGCTCGTCATACAACAACCAGCACTCAGCTGCACAAGACGAAAAACACATTTTAATACACATATTAAATAATATGTTACTTGAAAATTTAATTTTTCATATTCCATACCAGAATCGGTCTTATCTTGTAAAACCACTATGGCGGGAGTACCAAAACTCCCAAGACCATCTCTGAACGTTTTCATCTACACCCATTTCAAAATTTATAACCATTAGCCATTGTAATATATGAATATTCAAATAATTCAGCACTTAAACCATATAACTCCCCTCCAGATTAACCAGTGCTTGTACAGTATAATCTGGCACCAATTTTGTCACAACATCTTTTATCGCACCGAAAAGGTCATAATTGAGCCCAAGCACATGTGAATATTGATACTTGGGGTTCAAATAGTATGCCGCAAAATATGAATCGCCAAATTAAAATAGAGTATTAACTATTAAGTGGAACTAAATTAAAGACATTATTAAATATACTCATCAGCCTTATGCAATGGATGCATCAGCTGACTCTCTCATCGATCTTTGATAATCTTCACAAAATATTTGTTTCCACGTGGAAGCACAGTTTTATACGGTCCTTCAACATATCCATGGCAGCATATAAATGTGGCATGGTGGGCTGGAATGCTGTATCCACTAATCTCAGCACATTCACCACTGGCTCCAGAATTTTGACTACATCCTTTAGTGTTTTCCAAAATTCCTCTGAAGCTATAGTAGTCTGTGCTTGAACCCCAGCAGAATAGCTGGACTCCCTCCACCCAAACTAGTCCTCAGATGCAAACATCGATCTGAGGCCTACTATCTTTGCTTGAAAGCTCTTTAGTGCTATGTAGTTGGTAGAAAATCTAATAATGTCAGGTCTTACCAAGTCCCCTCCACATCTCTCCCTCAGCAAGTTCAAAGAATAGCCATGGTTGCATACAAATGTTGTCACCTGACATGCTTGTTCAACCACTTGCTTTACTTTTTGGATCTTGCCCATGTCCTTCAACATCAAGTCAATGCAATGGGAGTCCAAAAAAGGTTATAGTTAGCCATCATCATCTCTCCTGCCTTCTTGTAGTTGTTGTCATTGTTTGTCGCAATTTACACCACATTTGTAGCACCAACTTCATCCACCACTATCTGTAGCAATCCATAGATGTAGTTAGCATCTTTTGTGCATGCAGATGCATCAACAGACTTCAAGAATGATGTCTTCCCATCACTGTAGACCATGAAGTTGATGATGAACTTTCTAGTGGGACCAATCCAACCATTACACATTATAGTGACTTCATATACACTCCAATTATTCTTTAACCCTTCTATCCATACTTTTAACTATTTTTTAATTCTTGGGAGATAGACATTCATCACTTCATATGGAGTGGGGGCTTTAACACCAGGACCAGCCTGAGCAACTGCATCAAAGGAAGGTTGATAGTATAAGGCACCACTGGCATCTGCTGGGATACTATTATAGATGGACCACCTAGCAAAGGCATCCCCAATAAATTCTTTTGTACCATTTCAATTCCACATACACTTCAATCTCTTCTGTTTGGCGCCAGCCTTTTTAAAAACTGCTGGATCCTGCTGTAGAATCTCAACATAATCTTCATCCCTAGCAGTAGGTGGTGGTGCCTAGGGTTGTGCTCTAGTACTTTTTGATCTTCTAAACATAGAAGCCAACCCTCCCTTACTCCGTGTTTGTGGTTCTTCGGGCTGCTGAAATGATCTACTACTACCTGCCCCTAATGCTCTTTGCCTCAACCTTTCCATTTCCATCTCATGACTGACTTTACTAGCCATTGTTGCCCGTCTCAGATCTCTGGCCTCTTTCTCAGTCAAACCCCTGGTATTTAGACCATCATCATCTGAACAATCATCATCCAAACCACGCACTGTGCCTTGGATTGCTTCCTCAAATTGTTGTTTACTTTTTTCTTTCTCTGCCCTTCTCTGCTGGCCTCCCTTCATCTGTGCAGCTATGGCCCTGGTAATCTCCACAGAAACTATAGCACACTTTGCCACGTCTGTAGAAGTCTCACTCAAGTGTTGCTTAAGTCTGGTAATCCCACCATCCATAAGTTTTTTTCCATAGAATTTGCATTGGGTCTTCTTTCTATCACCGTCTAATGACAGTTAATACTACCAAGCCATGTCAGTACGACCAGCATCACCACCTCCCTCACAAGAATCCAAAGCAGCCATAATATTTAGAACGAGACACTGTTACATAAGATGATAAATAGAGAAATTTAAATCAATAGATTTACATTAATAAAACTTAAAATTGAAGAGCATAAAAGCATCAAATAATACAACTCAAAACACATTGAAATTACTTTTCAAAATTTTAAAACTATGTTATAAGAAAACAGAATATTTTCCTAATTTTCCATAATTATTTAGATATTATTAATAATTTTGGATATTAAATAAAAATAATTTATTTTTCGAAAAATATAATCCGACAACATGAAACCGTAGATTGGCCCAATGATATTCAACATATATTATTTTAAACACCTATAGATAAGTATTAATATTTTTTATTAATTTTTTATTTCTGAAAAATAGGATTTATTAATAAAAAATTCATAAAAATAAAAATATGTACAGAAAAAAAAATTGAAACCATGACCGCGTAGATCGGCCAACAATGTTCAACATATATTATTTTGAACACCAATAGATAAGTATTAATATTTTTTAATAATTTTTTATTGCTGAAAATAGGATTTACTAATAAAAAATTCATAAAAATATATACAGAAAAAAAAAAACTGAAACCGTGACCACATAGATCGGCAAACGGTGTTCAACATATATTATTTTGAAAGTAAACCAATTAATATTTAAGAAATGTATTTTTATTTTTTTAAACAAAAAATAAAATATATATATATATATATATATATATATATATATATATATATAGAAAAAAAAATGAAACCGTGGCCGCGTAGATCGGCCAATGGTGTTCTTCATTTAATATTTTCAACACCATCTAATTAATATTTATCATATTTTTTTAAATTTTTAATTGCTGAAAAATACATTTTTTTTAACAGAAAATCAAAATAAAAAATATATATGCAAGAAAATAATTTCGAAAGGATGAAGTTGTAAATCGGCCTAATGACTCTCACATATATAAATTTCATGATGAACCAACATGTATTGAACATATTCATGTAAAAAAGTAAGTTTAGTGAAGAAAACCATACTTCAAACCTTAGATTTGCAAAGAATAGGTCAAAATGAGCCTCCAACAACACTTTGATGAAGAGATTTGCAAAGAACAGAGGTTTTCGAACCTTAAATGCAAGGTTGGAGAAGAAGGAATGGAGGAGAAGAAGAAAACAGAAATAAACTTAGAGAAAAAATGAGTCTCGATCGAGATCTCGACCGAGACTCCTATTTATTACTTAAACCAGTTCGAAACTGGTCAAGACTGGTCGAGATCCAGTCGAGAACTGGTCGAGACTGGTCAAGATCCAGTGGAGAACTGGTCGAGACTGGTCGAGACCCAGTTTCCCATCTCGACCCTTTCGAGATCGACCCTTCTCGGTCGAGTTTTAAAATTATGATTGCAACTGACAACCCCAGATTGTGAGAGTGTAGACAATAAAAAACTGGTAGCCAAGGTATTAGAAGGATGGACCGACTTTCTTTCAGGGTGGCCACTTTGGATGTCAGTTGCTAGAGGTCATGATTAACCCAATCCACCATTACCAAGACCCTGCGGTAGCGTATCACACTGGATTATGACCCTTAATGATATATACTGAAAAGGAAGCATCCGCTAGAAAGCCACTAAGACCATGAACTAGAAAGCACTTTTATACATGGTAAGAAATGCGTGCGCAAGCCCCGGGGGGAGCCTAATTATAAGTTATTAAAAAAGTAAAGAAGATAACAAAGGGCTAAATAGGTATTTCTTGTTTGGCTGGTCAAACAGAAAATAACCATTTGCCTTGTCTCCAATTCAGTTTGAGCCATACCCCAAATTAACCAACCCAAACACAATCATAGATTGTGATTGTGTCAGGTTGGAAAAGCAGAGTAAGGTATTGCCCGGTTGCCCCCATTAATCAAAGCATGAAAAGAAACAAGACATAAGTGTCACAGAACAGGAGGCTCGTATGTTCATACCTGGGGCATTATTTCTGCTTCAACAACAGACACATATCTTGATATAGCTCGGATACAATATAAAGCAGCCTCTGCAAGGCGCCATTCACAAGTTTCGTCATTTCGGCAATTCCCTACAGCCTGAGATGTTCAAATGTGAGAAGATACTCAAATCTGAAGCATACCATAAATCACCACAAGAGCCTTTAAGATGTATAAAGGTGAGAAGAAGATATTCAAATTTCAAAGCATATCTGAAATCACCAAACCACATAATGATGAATATGCAATGCAACTCAACTCAACTCAGGCTTATCCCAACTAAATGGGGTTGCCTACATGGAATTCCATAAAACCAACCAATTTATGAGAAGTTTATTTCCAATTACAGGAAGGGAAATGAAAGTAAAAATAGGGGAAGATTGTTTATGCGAAATTCCACCACCACACTGTATTTACCAGAGTAAAACACATTATAAAGGTAAGGTGTAAACCAGCAACAATATATTTTACATAAACAACAAAACAACAGAGCCTTATCCCAACAAATTGGGGACAGTAAAATATTTTACATCGAATAAGAAGAAAATTAAGCATCATCAGGGGCGTCAACTTTGAATCCCAACGCCACAAAGATTAAAAGAAAATTTTAAATAGAAATAAAAACCTCAATTTTCGGCACAAGCAGATTTTTGTTTCCATTACTTTAACATCATTGGGAGTGGTATGCTGAACTGGCAATCAACAAATCCATTATAGTACCTATGTCTGTTGTGTGGTATCTCAATTGGCAGCATTGTGTTCCTGTCACCTTCTACTCCCTAGTAACTTCAGCATAAACACATTTTTCCATATGGAGAACAAAGCTATGGAAAAGGTTGAGGAGCCAATGCCTTGGAAAAGAAGTTTGAATACTGACAATCATAGTTGTCAAGGCGTCGCCATAGGCGTCCAGGCGTGATCCAAGGGCCTGAGCACCTTATTAGTGTTGAAAAGGCGGTCGCCCAGGCTCCCTGGGGGTCACCTAGGCGTCGCCTTGGGCCCCTTGGACGCCCAGAATGCCTGGGCGGTCACCTTAGGACTTAGGTTTGTTTTTTTTTTCTAACTTTTGTTCACAAGATTTATTAGGCTAGACAGGAACAATATTTATCAACCAGTACTTATTTATGACTAATATCATTTAAGTAAATGTAATTTTATATTTCATTTACTTAAGATATTATTCATAAATAAGCAAATACCCCCTATTTGAATCCAATAAAAATAATCTAAAATTGAAATTCCAGAAAGATAAAAAGTCAACCCTCCAGTTCAAGAACAAAAATCGTATTTTTGGATGCGAGGCGATTTTCAACTTCCAAATGCTAGACTTTTTTCCAAATATAAAAATTCCATAAATCTTATTATAGTAAAGCATCACTAAAAACCAAGAGCATGCCAAAATAATCTCTTGCTTTGATGCCCAAAAAATAATTTACATTCAGACGACTTTAAACAACATTCGCATACTCCGAACAAAGTTTGACCAGAGTGTAACTTCTTCATTATAACTCGGATTTAAGCAATCTAGGATTTGTTGGAAAACTGATTATGCTAGCTTTGCAATAAATTCGAGATTGCTTGAATCTGAACTACATTAAAGGAGTTACGCTCTAGTTAAATTTGTTAGAAGTACATATGGTCTTTTTGTCCTATACTTTATTCATTATTTGTTGCCTTATTGGTTTTCTAATATTAATTAAGTTATGTCTTAAATATTAATTATTTATATAGAATACTGCATATATATAAATATTAATATAGCATTAATATTTAAAAAAAAAATACACTGGGAACACCTTGGTCGCCTAGGCGCCTAGGATGGCCCCGAACGCCTTGGATCGCCTTGACAAATGTGCTGACAATACAACGTGAAAAATCCAAATACATGGCAACTCACATGGTTGAGAAGGACCACTTAACTGTAATAGACAACCCAGAGGTGTATCTTACCCAATACTCAGAATGACCAAATCTGCCTCGATATGACAGAAATCCAACGACCAAAGAATGGTTTTCTTGACAGGCACTCCTCTAAACAGTTTACCTTCTTAGCTAATTTTGGCTAATGCTTTTATGAAAAACTTTTTCTTCTTTACATTCCTCTACGTAGTCCCCAAGAAATAGCAAGTAGAACCAAATTACTCCTCAACACAAAGAAAACTAGGGTCACCCCATAAAAACCTCATCCATACTCTTGTGGCACAGCCATGCACAACCCTAACATATAGAAGAACAACATATATCCTATGCAAACTCTGAACAAAGCAAGGATCATATTTCAACAGGATAGGTCATTTCAACCTCGCCAAAATCACAATATATCCTCGGAAAAATGGTCACAATCAGTTTAAGTTTCAGAAATGAAGGGTGGCATTGAGGGGGAATTTGGGATATACTTAGAATTTTGTAATAAAATTTTAGGGGATTCTTATTTAAGCATAAATACAAATGTATGAATGATTAGATGGGGAAACAAACCCCTAAAACAGTAGTTTGGTTTTGTACCTTATTTTGCTATTGTACAGTGTAATAAGTGTCGGTATTGTGTCCTTTCACCTATACAAGTTTATTGTGCACATAAAGTTATTCCTACCAATGTCCATGAATTTTCATGAGCAAAACAGAGCCTAATGTAGTATACAGATAATTAGTTGGGGCTTGGGCCTAACAAAGCCAACTCAACGTAAGTTTTTAGGGAAAATGGGTTTCAAGAAATTTAAGGTTATAAGACAGAAGCAAAGATGTTTCAGCCATGCAAAAATCCAACAATTTTTAATAATATGATGTACAACTAATTTAAGCATTCAAACATTGTTTAGATCTACCAAAAAACATTGAACCAACACCACTTGATGTTTCAACCTGAATTTATACAAAAATCCTTTAATCTCCTCCCAATCTTGTTGTGGGAGCTTAGATGAGTTTGGAGAGGTTTGAATCTTTCAAGACTTGTAAGTTCTTGATTAAATTTCGTGCATGCTAGCAATTTCAACTCGTTTCCCTAATTTTAACAATTTTGGCTCATTTCCTCAATTTCAACTATTTTGACTCATTTCAACTCAAAATTTGGTAATTTATATGAAGGAATGCAACATTTTGATCATTTTGACATCTAGATAATTTTGTATTCTTTGTATTTCCCATGTGTTATCGTTTTGAGGTTCAGGGAAACTAAAATACTTCACAAAATTGTGGCAATTTTGCAAAAATCACAAAAAATTGTGACCATTTTACCTAATCTAAAAAATTGATAAAGAAGAGGTTGCCAATAAATAGGCATGACAATCGATCACGTTTGGATGGATTGGCAGCACTCCAAAACCAAACCTACTAAAATAAGTTCAACGCTATTGCAGTTTTTATTTTTTTCTTTTAATGAGAAAAATATAGCCAGAGGAATCACAGTTTGATGGATTCAAACTGCAGTGGGTTGGTTTGGGTGTTGACTATTCAAATGTCTTTTTTTATTTTTGGGGGGGAGGGGGGGAGGAACTTCATTCAAAGACTAGAAAGGCAATTACAATCCTTAAAAGGTCCTCCAAGTAGGACTCCTAAAAACCCCTTCAAGGTCAAGGGGTTGGACAAGGCCCATTTTGCAAGAGTGGGCCTGGAAATTGTCATCTCCACAAAGTGAAGAAATCAAATTGGACTGAAAAATAGAACCATAGTTAGATGATGACATTAACACTTTGTCCACTAAATTTGGGCCCAGCCAGACAGTGCCACATGGCTGAACAACTTCAGTTAGAATGCTTTCCAACTGCACTTAGTTGGAACCCCAGCCCCATGAATCAGCTTTGCTTGCAAGCTATTCATGAATCATTCAGCAGAGGTTAAAAAACAAAATTTACGGACTATTTGTCACTGCAAAAACAAGAGTTTCTTTTTTCTTTTTCTTTTTTAACTGAAAAAATCATATGCCCACCAGTAATTCACTACCTAGGACTAAGAAAGCAACGAGGGAAAGATATAGAACATACATAAATTTACTTGACCAGTAGCTCTATGCCATTAAAGCCCACAAACCCCAGAAAGCTCCTGGTTCAGATGATTTCAGCTTGGGGTTTTTCTTGGCAGCCTAGGACCTCATCAAAGATGATATCGTTAAAGCAATCAAAAGCTTCTTTTTGCACTCGGACCAAATCAAGGGGGGTGAACCAAACCTTCCTTTGCCTCATCCTAAAGTGGAAGATTGCCGCTTCTACCTCTGAGTTCCGCCCACTGCGCTCTGCAACCTGCTGTATATGTTCACGCAAAGCTCCTCACCAATTGTCTCAAGAGAGTGGCCGATGATCTTATCGGCCAAAAGACAAGCTGAAACTGCTCCAGTCTGGGGGTCAGGCTTCGCCGTGTGAAATAACCTGGCAACTTTCTCTGTGTCCCTTCTAAGCATTCCATTCCGCACAAGGCCCCCACATCCCCAGCCGAAGACGCAGAAAGAGATACCAATTCTCCATCGGTGAAATCCAACCGAATCAAGTAACAAGGAATATTGAACAGAAGCACCCCAATCCCATTGCCAACCAATCAGCTTTCATCAAAGGCCATAACATAGCTGACAACACTCCTTTGCAATAAACTGGTTAAGGGGTTTGATAGCAGGAACCATCACCGTGCAGCAATCATGAAGCTTAATATTCATAAAGCTTATGACACCATCACACCACCACATGGGATTTCAACCAGAATGTTCTGTCTTTGTGGATTGGGTCTTTCAATGCATCTCCAGTGGTTCTAGGTTCTTGTCAATGGGATCCCTACGGGATTCTATGGGAGTCGGATTGGGATCAGGCACGGCTGTCCAATGTCCGGTTATCTCTTCATGTTGCCCTTTGAAGTCATCTCTAGGAGTTTGCACCTTCAGCTGTGCAGACGCAATTGAGCAATTGATTTTTCCCCAACTGCAAAAGTATCTTCAGCCCACCCATCTTACCTTTGCGGTGATCTGATGATCTTCACCAAGGCAAACAGCAAGTCTCTGGAAATGGTTTCGGCAGTCCTGTCATCTTTTTCAGCAATGTCAGGCCTTTCGGTCAATGGATCCAAATCCCATATTTTTTTGGCTGAGGTGTCCGAGGAAGAGCAAGAGAGATTTTGACAAATCTCGGGCTTCACCTTGGTTACCTCCCTGGCAATTACCTTGGTTTGCCCCTCATTTCTGCTAAGGCTTAGTGCTCACCATTGCACCTCCTATTCTTGATCAAATCTGCAAGCGCCTTCAATTATGGAAAGCTGGACTTCTTTCCAATGCAGGCCGCCTTGAGTTGATCAAGTTCAAGTCAGTGTTGCAGAGTTCCTACATCTACTAGACGGATGTTTTTGGTTTCTCCCCCCCGCCCCCCCATTTCCCATAAGATAAGAGTCATGGATGAGCGCCTTCCTTTGGAAAGGTTCAGACATTATTAGATTCCTTCATACGTTTAGCTGGGCTAAAGTTTTCCTCCCCAAAAAGGAAGGTGGATTGGGCTTTAGAAGTGTCACTAAGGTGAACCGGGCAGGGGTTTATTGAGCTAATATGGAGATTGATGTCTAAACAAAACATCTTGGCATTTAGGTCTAAAAAGACCCTATTTGGACAATAGTTGTCAAGGCGTCGCCTAGGCGTTCAGGTGGTAATATAGAGGCTAGGCGATGAGTCGCCTTGTGTATGTTCAAACAGCGATCGTCTAGGCGCCCTAAAGGCCTGGGTGGTCGCCTTTAGGGTCAACCTTAGAGGAGGTGCATTAAATTTTTTATAATCTATTATTATATTTATTATTTGTATTTTTTAATTAGATTTTAAAACTAACATTTAGATTGGCTTTGTGTATAATAAAGTATTGTACATGATACATTGAATCATCATGTTTATAAGGCATTATAGAGGCAAATAGCATTTGTTTGAAAATAAATAAATAGAAACCTCAAACCAAACTCTGATTTGCAATTAGGGCAGGCAGCCTGCAAGTTTCCTCTGGAGCTCTTCCTCTTTTGGCGGTCGGCTTCCCATTCAGGTATGTTGTAGATTTCTATTTATAGGTTAAATTTCTTCTTCTTTTCTTCTTCCTCCACTCTGTGTCAGCCTCGAGTCTGATTTTTTTCCGAATGTTAGATGCTTCTTCTCCTTCTCTCCTTCGCCCTCTCACTCCTTCTTCTTCTTCTTCTTCTTATCCTTCTCTCCATCTCCCTCTCCCTCTCCCTCCCCCTCTTCTTCTTCTCTGCTGCGTTTTACCGCAGGTCTGAATTTTTTTTTTTTTTTTTTTGTCGAATATCGCCTTCTTCTTCTTCTTTTACCGCAAGTCTGCCTTTTTTCTTTCCTCCCTCTTAGCAACACCAATTGAATTTTTTTTTTTTTTTTTTTTTTTTTTTTGTTGAATGTCGATTTTTCTTCTTCTCCATCTTCTTCTTCTTCCTCCTTCGCTTCTCTGCTATGTTTTACCACAACCTTTTTTTTTCTCCTCCTTCTTTGCAACTGCTTTTTTGCAACTTCAAATTTTTTTTTCTTCTTTTGGTCGTCCTTCTCCCCATCTTCTTCTTCTTCTTCTTCTTCCTCCTCCTCCTCCATCTCCTCCCCTTCTCTGCTGCGTTTTACCGCAACCTCTTTTTTTTCCCCTCCTTTTTCTCTGCTACTGCTTCTTTTTAACTTTAAATCAGTTGAATTCCTAGTTCTTAGTTCATACTGTGCAAATCAATTGAATTCTTGTTTCTTAATTTCTTGCTGTTATTAGTTTAATATCTGAACCTTGTCATAGGTATATACGTAAAATTAGGGTGACAGAAGTGAAAGAAGCTTTAAGGAAGATTAATGTAAGCAAAGCACCAGGCCCAAATGAAGTCCCAATAGAAATTTGGAAGAGCCTAGGAATGTATGGAGTATCTTGACTAACTAAGTTGTTCAATAAAATTATGAGCTTAGGGAAAATGCCAAATGAAAGAAGGAGAAATATTGTGGTTCCGATTTACAAAAACAAAGGTAATATTCAGAGCTGCAATAACTACAGAGGCATTAAACTAATGAGTCGTACTATGAAACTGTGGGAGAGAGTTATTGAAACCCGTTTGAGAAAAGAAACTACAATTACAGAGAACTAGTTTGGTTTTATGCCAGGTAGATCCACGACAGAGCCTATTTACTTGCTTAAGAGACTCATAGAAAGATGTAGAGAAGGCAAGAAGGACTTCCATATGGTTTTTATCGATCTAGAAAAGGCGTAAGATAGAGTCCCTAGGGAATTAATCTGGCAAATACTAGCGAAGAGATGCATTTCAAACAAATATGTGGACATAGTTAAGGATATGTAATATAATGTGGT
Source organism: Protea cynaroides (assembly GCA_028583415.1). Lineage (NCBI taxonomy): Eukaryota > Viridiplantae > Streptophyta > Magnoliopsida > Proteales > Proteaceae > Protea > Protea cynaroides. Next base: position 54,661,596 of record CM053268.1, read on the forward strand.
GACTAGTGTGAAAACCATAAGGGGTCAAGGTCATGAATTCCCAATACAATGGAGTTACATCAAGGATCAGCTTTAAGCCCTTATTTGTTTGCCTTCATTATAGATGATCTAACCAAAGACATTCAAGATGAATTTCCTTAGTGTATGGTTTTCGCTGATGATATTGTTTTGGTGGATGAGACAAAAGCATGGATTAATACAAAGTTGGAGCAATGGAGATCATCATTGGAATCAAAAGATTTTAAGATAAATAGAACGAAGACGGAGTATATGGTGTGTAACTTTAGTCACACAAAGATGGATAATGAGGTGGTGAACATTCTTGAGAGGGAGATACAACAAAGTGATCATTTTAGGTATCTAGGTTCAATCATAAACAAAGAAGGTGATATAAACGATGATGTTTCATAGAGGATTAAAATAGGATGGATGAAGTGGAGAAGTGCGTCTGAGTGTTGTGTGATCGGTGTATTCCTTTAAAACTTAAACGAAAATTCTATAGGATTGTCATTCAACCGACTATGATGTATAATGCAGAATGTTGGACAGTTAAGAAGCATCATATTGATAAATTTAATGTAGTTGAGATGAAGATGTTAAGATGAATGTGTGGCAAAACTAAGAAGGATAAGGTAAGGAATGATCGTATTAGAGCTGATTTGGGAGTAGCGCCGATACATGATAAGCTATGAGAAAGTCGTTTGAGATGGTATGGCCATGTTCAATGGAGGCCGTTAGATGCTACCGTATGGAGGAGTGATTTGATTAAGATTGAAGGGTTTAAAAGAGCTAGGGGCAGACCTAAGATGACTCTAGGGGAGGTGGTGAATAAAGACATGCATAGTTTAGGCCTTGCTTCGAGTATGACATCATACAGAACTGATTAGCAGACAAGAATCCATGTAGCCGACCCCATTTAGTTGGGATAAGGCTTTGTTGTTGTTGTTGTTGTTGTTGTTGAATATTTGAACCTTGTGTAGTTGTGTTGCATACTTGGATTCTTAATTTCTGAGTTTAATCAGTTGAATTCTTAATTTCTTACTTGTAAATCAGTTGGATTGCTTAGTTAATATGTTGATTATTTATGTAGCATAATGCATATATATATATATATATATATATATATATATATATATATATAAACATTAATATAGCATTAATATTTTAGAAATAAAAAAAAACACGGGAACACTTTGGTCGCCTAGGCAATGCCTAGGCGCCTAGGATGGTCTCGAACGGCTTGGATTGCCTTGACAACTATGATTTGGACTGTGGCTTCCACGGTCGACCCCCCAGGATTTGGATGGAGATTTGAAGCTCAAGGATCTTACACGAGCAAGTCTAAAATAGATGATGGTTCCTTTACCTTTGGCTCGGGAATTGGCATCATGACGGTTTTCTAAGGAACACTTATGGGGAGAATATTTGGCACTGCCAAGGGTTCGGCAGATTAGCCAAAGTTTTTTCAATTCTGCAAGATGGGTGAAGGAGCCCTAGACCTTCTTCATCCGAAGTCCTAAGGACGGTTTGGGATGCTCTCCCAACCGTTGCTAAGAAACCTAAGGGAGGTGGGGATTTACCGCATTGGTCTCGACTCTCAAAGATTTGGAATTCCAACCTCTACGACCGTATGGGATCTTATCAGATCTTGGGGATAATTGGTTCCCTGGCATGACCAAATGACCTTATTTGGTTCCATGGATCTGTCCTAAGTCATGGCTTCCGCCTTCCAGGGATGGAAAGTTCTCACAATGTCATTGTGTATGCGGTCCTTGTTGCATCAAATTAACATCTCCCCAACCTCTTCCTGCTGCCTTTGGAGGACATCCTCTCATCTGTTTTTTGCTTGCCCCCCCCTCCTCCTCCTCCTCCTCCTCCTCCTCCTCCTCCTCTAGTCTTTGGAACCAGATCCTCCACTGATGCTGGCTGACCCAAAGCCAGATGCTCCCCGTTGACAGGGATGGAAGTTGGTCTTCAGAGCCTTCAGGGGGGAATCTTGATATGACATTGCGGGTCCCCTCGCTTTCAGTGCTGCAATATACCATCTAAGGGCGAGAGTTTCGCTAGTTATTTGGCCTCTTTCAGACTTACAGAGGGTTTTTTTGGTTATTGGTCTATAGTTAGTTCTTGGTTGATCTGGAATTTGGGCTACTCTTGTTATTTCTTCTGGCTTCCCCAGCAGACTCTATGCGTATGGAAAAGAAATTCTAATCTGGTTGCAATTTGAAAGAGATGTCTCTTTCCATATTGCCATGACCTGAAAATGCTACCGGAAAGCAAAGTAGGATTCAACAAGCGAAAAGCGGTGGAGTACCGAACGAGATTGAACAACAACATTCCAACCTTAGGAGATGGACAAGAATCTCTAGGACCATCTCCCAGATTATGGTCTGCATTGCTTTTGAGATTTAAATGAAGATAACTTCTTTTGCGAAAGCCTGCTTGGATTCCTCCAGGAATGGGCACATTGTTAAATCTTCGGACTACTGTACCCGTCTTATTGTGGATAGAACTTCCCCTTGATAGCTCGTTCATTCTACCCTTCTTCCCTCTTTCTCCTTTTCCTTCTTTTTGGCTCCTCCCATTGAGAAAATTCCCCTTGTATTTTCATGCTTCGTAGAATGTATATATTTATTCACCCAAAAATTCTTGGTTTGGAGTATGGTTCTCCATCTCGATCGAAATTGCTGTTTCGATCGAGACAACTTGGTTTCGACCCTTGTCAAGACGAAACCAAGGGTTGAAACTGCTTGTACCAGGTTTCTACAAAAATCCCAAGTTTCGATAGGTTTCAACATAGAACTCGAGGATTTCAACATGGAACTCAAGGGTTATGAGTCTTTTGACCTAGGTTTCAACACAAGTTTCAACCAAGGCTTCAAATATAACTCCAAAAAAAAATCCCAGGTTTCGACCGAAACAAGGTCAAAACTTGGGATATCTCAGTTTCGAGGATGGGCGAAACCAGTATCAAAACAGAGATTTTGAACCTAGGTTTTTAGAGAGGAGGACTTGATGAGGACATCTAAGAGTCCTAGTGGGTTTAGGATTCTATTAGCTGTAGGATTCTATTTATTTTTTATTTTGTTTTATTCTGTTTTATTGCTGTAAACGTGGGAAGTTCAGTTTGTTAGAGTTGTGGGTCCCAGCTGTGGGCCCTTTTTGAATTTCAGTTTGATAGAGTTGTGGGTCCCAGCTGTGGGTCCCTTTTTAGTTGTTTAGTTGGCTTATTATTAGTTTTTAGAGTTATACTCTAATTAGGGTTATAAGCCTTATAAAGGCTTTTTTTTTTAAGTAATAAAAATTCAGATTATGATATTGATTACAGAAAAAAAAAGAAGAAAAAAACTGCTCTCTTTCTCGGCTCTCTCTCTTCTCTCTTTGCAGGTACGAACAGCCCAACCCCCCCATCTCTCCTTCTCGGTTTCTTCTCTCTTGTGGACAGGTACGTCCCACACCCCTTCCCTCTTATCTTTCTTTCCTCTTTCTCTCTATTCTGATTGAGAATTCCCTTCCCCTTTCACTGCTCACAACAGTCCCCTTTCTTTCCTTTTTTTTTTTTGGTCTGTTCATTATTGGGGATTAAGAAATCACCACAGACCCCACGGCTGTAACACATCACAGCAGGGTTTTTTTGTTTCCATTAGGTAAGTTATTTCATTAATCTTTTTTTCTGGTTTGCTATATTGCTGTCTCATAATATCGTTTCTTCCCGTTGTTTGTTGTTTATCGTTTCTGTACACATATGCTTTGCTGTAATTCCGTTCCACATAAATTCTGCCATAATCTTGTCATGTTAATAATTGTTAGCGTGGACAACATTATGTGAAGCTTCTTTACAGTTGAGCCGTCGTTTTAGCACTGTTTTGGTTAGTAATCATATCTTTAATTATTGGGAAGTTACTGTTTTACATGTTCATGGGTTCATCTAATCATTAGGCATTTAATCTTGTTAGTTTTAGGAGTTTTGACATCTTTTGCACATTAGTACTTCTTAACCTATGGTTTACTACGAACATGACATGAAACCTAATTAATAATTGCTTAGTTGATCATGTTACTTGGCTTTATACTGTTCTTTACTTATGGTTATCATGATACTAGTCTCGTAAGCATGTCATGTGTGTTGCTGCCCATAACAGTCCCTACACATTAGTTAATTATTTCTTTAATCCTTTTGTTAGTTGGTCGTGTAAGAGTAGGATAAACTAGAGACCCTAGGTTAGCCTACATCAGGACTGCATAATGGAGCCAGCATTTATTCACTACTTAAACCATAAATAGGGGACACAACCTGGCAGGGGTCACATTTTTGCAGGGTCCTGAAAGGGGTAGACTGGAGACAGTCCTGTCCTTCAGCATTTTTTACATGAATTAGCCACGTTCAAACTCGGATATGCATATTCATGCTGGAACCTTGAGCTTTACCATCATGCCAACCAACAGCCCCCATTATGCAACTTTTTACAACAATTAGCAATATCACTTTTAAATGAAAAACTGCTCACCTCCACAAGCTTCATGTAAAGAATTTTCAATGTTGTTTCACCACCCAAAACTGATGCTGTGTCACTTAATACATCGGCCACAGCTAGAAATATGATAGAATCCATTAGCGTCATAGAAGTCATAGAAACCAGGTAAAATAAACAAGAAACTAATATACAATGAGGAATATGCAATGACCTTCAGGTCCAAGAACAGGACAATTGTTATATAAGATAAATAAAAAAGACAAATAAGTTGTTGACATCATACAGAACAGATAAACTACAAGAAAGCAAAATGCTTAACAGAAAAAGTTAAAATCAATGACAATATTTGATTTATTCATGCAGAAAAGTACACGTTAAAATGACGAACCATCTAATGAAATTTGGCCATGTCAAAAGAACCTCATGGTGCTTACATTTTCTAACAAGCAACAATGTCCTCATTAGCAAAAACCTTATCATACATACCGATTTCGTACAATTATTTTTATACGATTTATATGATCTTTATGCAAATCAGTCTATTTAAGACATCTTTATATATCTACTACTTAGATAAGAAATAATATTATTACAATCAGAAAAACAAATTATCATCACCACTGAGTTTTATGTATCACTGTTTTAAAATTTCTACTGTTAATAGTATTGGTGTTAATTAACATCACCAACATCATTATATTGGTAATAAACAATAATGTGTTGAAAGCAAGCTTAATCAAAGCCACCATGGCAAATCTACAAGTTTAGTCATTATCTCTCCTTAAGCCTCTATGAGAGTCTATAAGATCTTAGAGAAACTTGAAAGAGATTTTTTGTGGGTTCCTTCTAATGATCACAATGATCATCCTGTTAACTGGGAGTTGGTTTCTAAACCTCTTCACAAGGGGGATCAGCGATTTACAGTGTTCTGAGAAAGAATGATTCTCTGTAATCTAAATTGGGATATTCCCTAGGGAGAAGGATAAGTTTTTGCCATGCTGCGACAGAAACTTAATAAGGGGTGGATGAGAATGATTGGGACTCAAAGCATGGATCACATAATCACCTCTCCTTGTACTTGGAAAACTATTTTGTCTCTTTCCTTGAATTTCCTATTTTATAAGAAATGATTTGGGGAGTGGTTGAGGATTAGGATGTGAAAGGATTTGTGGTGGGGAGATCTTCCACCAAGTAGTAGATTCCCTAGCACCAGATTTTAAGAGGATAGGTAACTCCATTAGGAACGTGCGTTGATAGATGACCATGGGCTCACTTCGGAATTTGATATTAGGAGAGAGCTTAGAGATGTGGAAATTAAAGGGCAAGCCTTGGTGTGACGAAGGTTGCCATATTGCAACCTGGTGGTCAGGGGTTCAAATCTTGGAAACCACCTCTCCACATTGTGGGGGTAAGGCTGCGTACATTCTGCTCTCCCCAGAACCTGCAGTATCGGGAGCCTCGTGCATTGGGACGTCCTTTTTTCTTGAGAGATGTGGAAATTCATGTTGTCACCAGCTTAGATTGATTTACTCAATGATGTGTGTTTATTGCCTTCTGAGCCTAACAAGGTGTGGTCCCTCATGGGTAATGGCATATTTTCATCTAAATCATTATTCATGGCCTTGACCTCAAACATTGAGGCATCTTTTCTTTAAGCTAATACGGAAGATGCAGGCTCCTCCTGATCACGATACTCACATCTCATTATATTTATTCTAACTCTTGCATCCCTGCTAATTTGCTCATTTACTTGGACACCGAGAAGGGTGAATCCGAAAGCTAATGACAGCCAAGAAAGGGGTGGTTAAACATCTTGATTTTGTTTGGTCAGATATGGTTGTTTTTTGTTGATTTCATCAAATGCAACATCTGAGAGCTGCAGAAGTTTTTTTTGTTTCTATTTGTTTTGGGTGGGTGTTGAGGGGAGGGGGATCACGGAACTAAATCACGCTGAGATCTCAGAAATCTCGAGATTTTCGACAAGGATGAGACGAGGTCTCATACAATACGCATAAACTGCAATTTCTCAACCGAAGTCTTGAGATCCATCTCGGTCCGTCTCAATATCTCAATTGGTTCTTCGTCGAAAATCATGTATAAAATGCCATTTCTTGAGAGGTTTTGGTCGGAATTTCAACTGAGGCCTGAGGACCTGCAGTTTGCAAAGTTGTTCAGAGAACAATACATGGGAACAGTACTTATTGATGTACTTAAGATATTATTTATAAATAAGCAAACACCCGTCATTTAGGTAATTTGAACCCTTCCCCCCGGGGCCCTCATTTCTTTGAACCAATCTCTTTTGTTGAAACCACTTAAACCTCCGAAACCTTTCACCCCTGGTTTCCCATTTGTGAACTGGTTTCCTACCCTCCCACTTTCTGCCAAGCCTTTGCCTTCCCTTTCAGAGGAGATTTTGGACTTTGTCCAGTGCAGTTCTGGTGATCCTATTCAACCCTCCCTGAGGCAGGATTCTCTTGCGACTTGCCTCCCTTCTTCTAATTCATTCCTCCCCCTAGTAAATGTAGTGCTCTAGCTGTCCATGGTGATATTGCAGCTTTTGATCAACCCACTCTTCCTACTTGTGGGTGGGGATAGTGTGTTTGGTCTAGATGCTGATCAAGTGTCCTTCAAACTTGAGGAGTCCTCGGATAATCAACGGAGGAGCACTTGAGATCGAAGGCCCCCCCAATCGTAACCAATTCGGGTGAAATTTCTGTTTTCAAGATCTATTTTTGATGTTGTAATCTGGGATCCACCATTGGTGGCCTAGTGTTGTTTGGGCTTCTGGCCTTGTTTTATCTATTTCTGCTTTGGCTATATTTTGAGGGCCTAGCTTGTTTGTGTCCTCTTTTCTGGGTTAAATAAATTATCTACTTAACCTCCCCCCCCCCCCCCCCCCCCCCCACCCCCCACCCAAAAAAAAAAAAAACCATTTAATTACAATAAAAATAGTCTAAATTTCAAAGTGACAAAAGGATAAGAAGTCAACTCTCCAGTTCAAGAACAAAAACCAAATTTCCAATTACAGGGACAATTTTCAATTTTGAAATATTAGGTTTTTCTCCAATGTAAAATTTTTATAAATCTTATTAATAATAAAACATCACTAAAAACCAAAAGTGCACCAAAATAATCTTTTGCTTTGATACCCAAGAAATTATTTCCAAGCAGGTCGACTTTAGATAGCATTCGCATACTCCAAATAAGGTTTGATTAGAGTGTTATTCCTTCAATATAACTCAAATTCAAACAATCACAGATTTGTTGGAAAAAACTTATAACCAGCTTTCCTTTGAAGAGATTCATAATGCATGGAGAATGATGTTGGAGTATAGGCCAATTAATATCGACTTTATCAAATCAAAAAACGATGAGGGCTCCCCTACCCTTCTTTGGTTAGATAATTGGTAGCCCCTTGGTGAAACCAACTGACATAGAGAAAGGATTAGATATGTTGCTGGCCAAGATAGAATGGCCCTAGTCTCTTCCATCTTACGGGATGGTATTTGGGAGTCGGACTATTTATTCCTATCAGAGACTGCCACAAGCAAGGTCAGCCCTTCATTCCATCTCCAGAAATTCCTCAAGGAGTGGTAATCTAGTAAGATGGACTACCACAGTGTTGGACATCTTCTCCTCTTCTTCTACTTGGAAAATTATTAGGTCTCAGTCTGCCAGGGCCCAAGGTTTGGTGGTCCGATGTTGTATGGTTTGAAAGCCACATATGACATACTTTGTCACAACATCACTTAAAGAGCAATGACCCACTATCTCCCCACTAGAGCTTTCCTTAACCAAAGATAGATGCGTATGGATTCCAGTTGTTATTCATGTTCGTCAGCCTCAAAAGACATTTCCTATTATTCTTTAGGTGCCATTTTCTATAAGTCTATGGGAAGGGATTATTTGCCGATGCTGGCTAGCATAGAGACCAATTCGTAACTTCAACATGGAGTGGAGGTTGAACTGCAATATCTTCGAAGGGAAGTCTCCATGTGACATTCTTGGTAAATTGATCTTCTGTGCAACCATTTACCACAGTTGGACGGAACGAAACTTCAGATCGTGGACAAGCAAATCCAGAAATTTCTGCCAAAATCTAGCTGCAATTGGCATTGAAATTCAAATAGTACTGCTTCCTACTGTTGATCTTGCCCGGACACTCCTAGGAATAGATTTATTGTTAATGCATGGAATTTGGCAACTAAATTTTAATGTAAATAGGATATCCCCAATGATTTTTTGTAAAATAATTTTGCTTCTTTTCGGGATTGCCTCTTGTCTTTTTATCCCCTTTGGGATTTGTTAATAATGTTTTATTCACGAAGAAATATATAATAAAATATAAATATTGATGCAAGACGGTTGGAAACATTTCTACTTCTGTTTTTTTTATGTTGGTTATTTTCTTTTTTCTTTTTTTTTTATTTATAAAAGGGCATGTAAATCCCTTCACGTATTAGCTAATGGCCCCATCCCCGTGTTTTTATTTTATTTATTTAGTTGTTAGTTGTTAACATGGAATAAAATCTCGCCGAGATCTCGCCAATTTCGCTAGTTTCGCAACTAGCCGAGACGAAAATAGGGTCGATAACCCTTTTCGTCTCGGCAGTTACATGTTCTCGCCGAGATCTCGGTATTTTTCGGTAGTTCTCGCCGAGATCTCGCGATAACCCTTTTCGTCTCGGCAGTTACATGTTCTCGCCGAGATCTCGACGCGAGATCTCGTTATTTTTCGGTAGTTCTCGCGAGATCTCGGCGAGAAATTGGTTTTACCTTTTTTTCTCTTTATAAAAAAGAGAAGAGCCTGTTCACGGTCGAGAACTCGACCGAGACTGCTCCTCCCTCTTTCTTCTTAGTTTTTTCTTTTTTTTTTCATTTCTTCCCCCATTCATTCTTTGTTTGGACTTTTAACTTGCTACGGGTGGTGCTTCAGACTGCGGGGATTGCTGTAATAGCTTCATATCAACTGTTGAAGGTAAGTTTCTTGCCGAAAAATGAGATTTTTACATGAAGGAGAAAAAAAAAATTTCTAGAATGTGATGAAATTTTTATATGTTAGATACGTGAGCCCGATGTACAAGCTCACGGTTTCAGATTTTGATTTTGATTGTTGTAGGTATTTTTTTCAATTATTTGCATTTAAAAATAAATTTCCAGCAATTAAAATTTAAAATAATTATTATTATTACTCATTTGATGATGATGACCTATTTATATGTTAATCACCGTTGGCCGATCTACTGTCCTACGATTTCATATTTCGATTTTGGTTGTTGTATGTTTTTTTTAAATTATTTATATTAAAAAAATAATTTTAAGTAATTAAAAATTAATTTAAAATTGATTAAAAATGCTATAAAATCGGGAAAAATAAGGAAAAATGTTTTGATCGCATTTAAAATATGAGAAAAATTTTGAAATGTAATTTCTGTTGTGTTTAAGTTTGTAAGGTTATTGAAGTTTGTGTTTTCTATTAAATAGTGCTTGGAAATAATGTCGAGACCAAGTTCTGGGGCAGGCGATGGGGGCGACGATACCGGTTCCCGAACTGACCCCGCATGACGGGATGCGACCGCACTTCAGGGTGATAGGAAGAAGACCCAGTGTAATTTTTGTGGGAAGAAGCTTCAGTTTGGCGGCATCACAAGACTGAAGCAACACTTGAGTGGATTGGGCAAAGATGTTTCCAAATGCCCGCAGTGTCCTGTAGAGATATCCAAGGCCATAGGTGAACATTTGAGGGGAGGGAGGCAGAGGAGGGCAGCAATGGAAAGAGAAAAACAACAATTTGAGGAGGCAATTCGAGACACCGTACCGTAAATCCATTGAGGAACATGAGGCCGAGGGATGGGATGTAGAAGATATGACAGAGGCAGGCAAGACAGGATGCGTCGTGCGGCAATGGCTAGTAGAGAAACCCTTAGATCGGATGCGAGGAGAGGAGACGAACGGGAGCAGTACATCCGGAGCAGTGGCGGTGGTAATGGATTTGCTTGAGCCCGAGCCACGCAGACGGAGCAAAGGGATTGGTTCTTGGTTTTCTAGATCACGGTAAAGGTAGAAGAACCCGTTGCCTCGGCCACGGGGACGGGATGATTATGTTCAAGTTCTACAAGAAGTCCCGCAGTCTTTACGAAGCAAGGTAGTAAGCAAAAAAAAAAAAAAAAAGGCAATGTTTGGGGGAAGAATAGGGAGTCGGTAGGGTATTCTTACTCTAAGTGGTTGTTTTATCATGGCATCCTAGCAAACGCCACTACGTGCCCTTTCTTTCAGAGCATGCTAAATGCGATTCTTTGAGGCGTATGGGGGGTTAGAGGGCCAAATCAATATGAGTTAATGACTCATTATTTGCCTCAACATAAGAATGAATTATAAGACCGGATTCTAGGCCGAAGAAGAATTGGGAAGATTTAGGAGTAACTATTATGTGTGATGGTTGGACCTGGTCCTACCGAAAGTCCATCATCAACTTCATGGTTTATTGTGATGGGAGGGACGGTGTTCCTTAGGTCCGTTGATGCATCAACCGAAGTAAAAGATGCAATTATATTTATGGGCTGTTGCAAGAGGTGGTGGTTGAGGAGGGAGCTCGAACGTTGTCCGTGATTGTGACGGACAACGGCAACAATTTTAAGAAGGCGGGGAGATGTTAATGAATAATGCCGACTACAATCTCTTCGGACTCCATGTGCTGCCCATTGTATTGATTTGATGTTGAAGGACATGGGCAAGATAAGTAAAGTCAAGAGAGTGGTTAAGCAAGCAAGACAAGTAACCACTTTCATCTACAACCATGGTTATCCTTGAACATGCTCAGGGAGAAATGTGGAGGGACTTGGTCGGACCGGGCATCACTAGATTCGCTACGAACTTCATAGCATTAAAGAGCTTTGAGGCGAAGATGGCCGGACTCGGATCGATGTTTGCATCCGAGGATTGATTTTCGTGGAGACAATCGGCTACCCCCCGGGAGTGGAAGCACGCAGTACCATCGCCTGGGCCGAATTTTGGCAAAATGTGAAGGTGGTAGTCGAGGTGTTGCATCCCGTAGTACAGGTGTTGAGATTGGTAGATACTGAGCGAAAACCTACCATGCCACTTCTCTATGCTGCTGTGGACGCATTGAAAGTACGTGTTAAAGCTTTGATATCACGTGGCTACAAGAATTATATAAAATTCATCAATGACCGATGGGAGAGTCAACTCATGCATCCATTGCATAAGGCTGGTGAGTAAATTTGATGATGTATTTACTTTAGTGTTACTTATGTACTAATATAATTTTTATTTGCTTTAACCATGTGTCCACTGTCAAATATTTCAAAGCATACTATTTGAACCCCAAGTACCAAGATATACGCATGTACTTGGGACGAACGCAGAACTCATTGAGGCGGTGAAGCTAGTGGTTGTAAAGTTTGAGCGGATCCCCCAAGCACGGGCATTGGCAAACCTAGAGGTGAGTTGTGTGCTTCAATTACTGAAAATATGATCGTCGTGACACTAATTGTACCGGGTTCTTTGCTATTGCTAGTGCGGCAAAACTATATATTGTAATTGCAAATATTTATAAGTTTTCGATTGTGTATAGATTAAAACCTTCAGGGAAGCCCGTGGGAGTTTTGGGTTCCCCGCTGCAGTGGTTGGACGTGACAAAAGTGATCCGTGTATGTATTACGTTTAAATGACATACGAAATTAAATTATCTTATGTTTTATGTATTACGTTTAAATGACATGAAATTAAAATATGTTATTGTTCTTATCTTTCGAATGGTGGGTGTTGTATGGTAAAGATGCACCCGCTCTGAAAGAAGATAGCAAGTAGAGTGTTAGCTCGGACATGCTCTGGCGTGCGGCCGCGTGCGAAACTGGAGTACTTTCAACCTCATTCATTCAAAGAGGCGGAATCGACTTGGCTCCCAACGGCTAAATGACTTGGTCTTTGTGCATTACAACATGAGACTGAGGGTGCAAGATATGTTCCATGATAAAGAGGATGATACCCCGCTCGAGCTCGCCAACATCTTTCAGCTTGACTCTGAAGAGGAAGATCCATTAGTAGAGTGGCTGCGGGACAGGGGAGTACCCGTGATGGGCGAGCCCGGGGATGCGACTCCTTTGGCCACCATTTGGATCCGATGACGACGAAGTTTTTAGCCTAGGAAGAGGGTCGAGTCCATACACGGTCACCCGTGCCGTTTGACCCTCTCCCGCCAGCACTAATACAGAAGATCCTGAGTGGAGTTGGAGTGGTAGTGGAGCTAGTGGTAGTGATCATGGGGGGTGGGGTCGAGCCACTATTGTCAATATTGGGGCTGATCCGAGCCATGAGCATCACCCGTTAAATACACTGGGGAGAGCCAAGACACTCATGCAACACGAGATGATGACCATGGTGCACGTGCGTCATCCTCATCACGTAGACCAACTTCAGATTGCGTAGGCCCCGGCATCATTCCCATTCTCAACATGATGAAGATGCCGATTGCGTTAGGACGATGGACGTCGACGTTGATAGCCTCTCTTCTAGCATATGAGGATTGAGTGTGGAGGAGAATAGCGATTCTTGCAATGGACGGGAGCGATGGAATTTTCCTGATACAAGACCGGTTCAGCATACACCTCAAATGATTATGTTGATATCAACTTCGTCCCCTATCCCACTGCGACTGCATATGCTTCTTCCTTCGACGATGGTTCAAATGCAGGAGCACAGAGACGGAGTCAGAGTGGATCAACCAACTTCTACTCCGTTCCATAAGTACTTCTGCAAGAGTCTACGCACCAGAGTACTACTTCAGAAGTTTTTCCATTCTTCCCAAAGATAGGTATATTTCGGACAGCTACTGATGTTATATTTATGAATCATGTGCAAGACTACCAGAACTACTTTGCATCAAGAATGTCATGGGAAGATTATGTTGCTCAATTGGAAGACAATTTGCGTCGACAACTTTCCCAGATGTATGATGATAGTAGGATGGATCATCCACGATACTCTACGTATTACTAGACATTGTATCTGTATAAGGATTGTGGAATTGTGGACTATGGGCACAGGGGGACTATGGGATCATTCAATGTTGAATATTTGAACTATGATGTAATGATTTATAATGAAATGTTATTTTGTTTCTCTTTCCCCTAATGCATTATGTTATTGTCTCATTTGCCATATTTGATTGAATATAATAGCTAATATTAACCTAAATTTACAACAGACTTCAGCGTTGACTATCAAAACATGGGTGTAAACCCAAACAACCACAAATGGTCATTATTTTTATAATTTTATACTCTAAATGTGTTTATATATATGTAAAAATGAGGTTCCCCTGAAGTTGGAGACCTAAAAAATGCATTTTGGCCACCAAGACAGCCTTTTTAAGCTGTCGGACAAAATACAATGTCTCGGCAAGATCTCGCCGAGATCTCGGTTTCGGAGGAGGCCGAGACTCCACCGAAACCCGAGATTTTAAACCTTGGTTGTTAATGGGTCCCACCACCATATCTTTTATTTGGTTTTTTTAATTATTTGTGTTAGTGGTTAGTGGGTTACTGCCCACATAACAAACTGACTTGCCGTTTGGTTTTGTAAGCCTTTAAAGGCTAAGTTCTCTCATGAATAAAGTTAATGAATATTTGCAGAAAAGAAAATTGAAGTTTCCTCTCTATGGCAGTCTCTCTGTCTCTCTCACTTTCTCGATGATGTCTGATGGTAAAGAGGGTTTCAGACAACTCAAATTAACAATCCTTCTTTGCTACAAGATCTCTACACAGCCCAAACCAAAATTTAATCTTAAACTCAAACAAAAAATTCCACAACTTCAGATCCGTCGGTAAGAATGCTTCAAAATTTGGAATTCTTGATCCTTAGGGTATGAGGAGCAATATCCCAAAAGATGAGCTTGATCCAACGGGTAGGATCGAAACCAAACTTGCCTATAGGTCTCAGACAGGTATTTTAACAAAACCAGAAATAGAAAGTAATGGGTAAAAAGCACTTATCTCAAAATCTGACCATTAACTTTCAATGAGATTTGGATTGTGGGTTCGTTAGGATAGATGTGAACACACCTCCAAAGATGGATGAAATCCAACAAAAGCTAAGGAACTGTTGGAGCCGCAAGCTAGCAGTCCAAACTACCACCAGAAATTTTGAATGAATCTGGGTTGAGTTTTGAGACTGTAATAGTAAATCAATTTGCCTTATAATTCTCTACAGTAGATCAGATTTAAAGAATGGATGGAATGCTGGAGTAAACAGGAAGAAGAAGAAGGATAGAAGAAGAATCAGAGGTTGAGTCTCACAACCTGCTGAGGCTCAACCAGAAAATTAATTAACTCTGTAATTTTCTGGAAAGCTCTAAAAACTGCCGCCAGCCTCTACTCCTCTTATTTATAATAAGAATCCTTACAAATAAAATAGGAAAAAAAGAAATCTACTAAAAACTAAACCTCCTTTATAACATCGGAAGGTTCTAATACAATGGAAATAAAAATTTCTAAATCTGAAAATAGGAAAGGTATGACTTGGAAAGTTATGACTTGGTCACCAAGTAAATGGACTTTCCAACTATCCATTCCATAGATTAGGAAACTAACCAACTATCTAATAGTAGGAAACTAATAGTGCTGACTAGGAAAAGGTGCTGGTGGTACTAGACAAAAGTTTTCAGCCAACTGCGTCAGGCCCAATTGGAAGGTTCATCTTTCAGCCCCTCCTGGAGTAGACTTGGGCTGCATCAATGTCCCTCACCCTCCCCTATCTCCCGGTTTCTCTCCCCTTCCCTTTTTCATGGTCTATCTTCTCTTCCCCTCCCCTTTACAGTTGTTCTTTCCCCCTCTCAATAATGACTCTTCCCTCCCCTCTCATGGTTGTACTTTCTCCCTCTTGATAATGACTCTCCCCTTCACGGTCTATCATCTCTCACCCTCCCCTTTCATGGTTGTTCTTTCTCCCTCTTGATAATGACTCTTCCCTCCCCTCTCACGGTTGTTCTTTCGCCCTCTCAATAATGACTCTCCTTCCCTATAAGATAGACGGTCAAAAGGGGAAGGGGAGAGAAACCGAGAGATAGGGGAGGGTGAGGGGCATCATCGAGAAAGTGAGAGAGACAGAGAGACTGCCTTAGAGAGGAAACTTAAATTTTCTTTTCTGCAAATATTCATTTTATTCATGAGAGAACTTAGCCTTTAGAGGCTTATAAAACCTAACGGCAAGTCAGTTTGTTATGTGGGCAGTAACCCACTAACCACTAACACAAATAATTTAAAAAAATAAATAAATAAATAAAAGATATGGAGGTGGGACCCACTAACAACTAAATAAATAAAATAAAAACATGGGGATGGGGCCATTAACTAATACGTGAAAAGATTCACATGTGCTTTTATAAATAAAATAACAAAGAAAATAACAACATAAAAAATAAATAAATAAACAGAAATAGAAATGTTTCCACCAGTTCTGCATCACATATATATATATATATATATATATATATATATATATAGGGAAAACAATCGTTCCCCGTTGCCCTCCATCAACCACGATGCAATGCCACTACACCCCCATTTTCTCCTTCCGCTCGCTGTTGCAACCCAGCCTCTTCACTTGTTTCTGGCCGGTCACCATTGCTGCTAGCCCTCTCAATTTCCTCTTCTAACACCAGCTACCAGAATCCACCTCCTCTATCACCTCCGCCTTCGGTGGGTTTGGTCTTCCTCAAAGGAGACATGGAACTATGCATTTGTCACTACACATATCAGCTCCCATATTTTTCCGGTGAACTGTGATCAAAGGAATATCGAGGTCAGAAAATGACCTGTTTGACTCTTAGCTAGGCAGATGCTCATAGATAAATGGAGTTCAGGGAATCCAATTCCCATCTGAGTAGGGAAGGTTCAATTGTTTTTTATGTTGTTGTCTTTCAAAAATCGAAATCCAAAACCCAAGGAGCAACTGAAAACCCGCTTCTTCTTTTCGATCAAAACCAATGCTTTTGAAAGGAGTTGAAACAAATCCCTCTTGTTCGACCAACAGAAAATCTAAACCAAGAAAACCAAGAAAACCCACAAACACCCTACAACTCTTGTTCAATCAAAATTTTTTTTTTTTTCCAAAAAGGTGGTCTTTGAAGACCTCTCTTGTTCAATCCCGGTCCATGTTTGACAGCTTCAGGAAGGAAAAAAGAAGGCTATGTTCTTCCTTCTCGGTCCAGTTTGCCTACCCTTCATTGTCGGATCAATGTTCCTACGTTGTATACGCTCGTTGTCGCTTGATGACTGATTCGACTTGCTCAAATTGGACCGTTTTCATATATTCAACAGACAGTGGCATAAAGAAATACAGATTGTTCGTGCATCTTCCTCAAGGAGGGATCTAGCCAATCTCTCCTCGCTTCTCTGTCCATTGCTTTAATGGGGAATGGTACAATGGAGATGGAGGAGGTGATGGCACACGTGTAGAAGGGCCGCAGTGGTGGAAGAGCCGTGACAAAGGAGCCAGAGGCAGCAGGGCCAAAGTTGAAAGGTGGTGGGGCGGAGAGAGATGCCAAGGGTTACACCGCATGGGAAGAAAATCAGTGGAGGAAAGATTGAATGACTGAGATCTTTCTCTTCTTATCTAACAGTCTGAAAGATGCTAGCATACAAGATTTGAATATGCCCGGTAGCTTGTAGATCCTCCTCTCATATATATATATATATATATATATATATATATATATATATATATATATATATATATATATATATATATATATATATATTATATATATATATATATATATATATATATATATATGCCATGTGGAACATTAGGTCCAACCACCTAAAATCCCATGGTCGGACCTAATTACTACATATCTACGGAATATTATGCTTCAAAACAATATTTTGCAAGTATCCGAATCATGCCCATGCATATCTTTAGTGACTCTTGGGTCTCTTAGGGCCCATTTGATAAAACTTCTACTCTGGACTCCTTACTTCGGGTTCAAATTTCTACTTCTGCTCCCAGAGGATTCAGGAGTATTTGGGAGTAGAAACATGTTTGGTAACGTAATTTTGTAATGGACTCCAAGGTGGTGGTGCTAGGTGGTGGATGGTGGCAATAGTAGTGAGTGGTGATGGTTGGTGGGTGGTGGTGGGTGGTTGATGGTGGTGGAGGGTGGCGGTGGCAAGTGGTGGTGGTGGTGGAGGAGGGTGGTGGCGGTGGTGGGTGGTGGTGGTGGCAATGGTGGGTAGTGGTGGCGTGGTAGTGGTGGGGGTGGTGGCGGTGCTCAGTGGTGGTGCTGGGTGGGGGTGGGGGTGGGTGTGGTGGTGGGGTGATGGTGGTGGCGGCATGGGTGTTGGAGGGTGGTGGTGGTTGTGGTGGTGATGGTTGTGGTGGTGGTGGTTGGTGGTAGTAGTGGTGTGGGGTGGTTCTTTCTTCTTCCAAAATGTGTTCCGGAGCAAAAAAGCATCTATTTGGTACTCCAAAAATTTGGATTCTAGAGTCCATTTGGAGCCGGTTCAGTTCGTGGGAGTAAAGAATCCGAACCGCTTTACCAAACGCGATTCTACTCCATTTTGACTCTGGGAGCTAGAATCCAGACTCTGGAGTGTTATCAAAGAGGCCCTTAGTATGCCTCTAAAACGCCTTTTAAAACCACCCTCTCTATATGTTGACTGATACCAATACTCAGTACCTCGATTACCCTTTCCCAAACTCAAGAAGTAAAACAGGTTCATGAGAAATACCTCTGGAAAACATAATACAAGTCAACAACAATAATTTCAGTGGAAACTATTAAAACTGAATTTATCAAAGTTTCACTTTCACAATAGACAGTAAGCAAATTGCAAAAAAAATATCAGGAATGATGCCTTTTTTAGATAACGGAGAATCCAAATTGATGGGTCTGCAACCTGGACTCTATAATAGCAATTTTCTGATTAGAGACAAGAAAGGAGGAGTTGGAAGAGTAAAGATTTACACTACCAGGATGAGAAATATAAAACAAAAATTACTGATTCATAATTTGTAGATCTCCAACAGCAAATAGAACAATAATATAAATTGTTGACACAAAATCAGTTTTTTTTTTTTTTTAATCAGTTTTCAACACTAAGAGCACTTCCGGCAAAGATTGAGAATGGATGGTAAAGATCTTTGTCAAATAATGGTGGGGATCCAGATAATATACGCTACCATATCTAGTCTGCTTAAAATCCTTGAGGTCCTCCCTCGAAAGGTCTTGATAATCTTGAGCATATTGAACTCGGAAGCTAACCTGCACAGAAGAACTTTCAACTCCAGAGGTAACCACAGATAAGATCAGAATAAATCCAAGCATTGTTACGAGGGCATCCTCTGCCCAATTAAAACAGTCATGAAAGACATCTACAATGCTATTACTTTTCATAAGTATAATTTATACTGGTATAAAGTAGTTGTATAAATTTTCAGGAAAGAGAACATGTGATACGCCAATTAAGCTCAGTAATAAAATTACACAACTTGTTATTTCCTAAACTGGAAAACTAACCAAAGATACAAGTGATTCATATGATGGCCGAAAAATGTGTAGCCTTCTATTTCTTTCTGCTTCAATAGATGCTTCATTTCCATATGATAAATAGGAACCCCTGTACGATTAGAAACACTACAATCATTTTTGGCCTGGTATTTAACACAGCAACATGTCGGTATAATCACATCAGGATTCACCTTTCAGTCAAGTTAACCTGAAGGTTGTGCCAGAAGTTAAATGTCATAGAAGCAATATTATATTCCAGGTGTGAAGCAACATCTACCAATGCTTGAACTATTAGCATTGATTCATCAGAACCTGAAGAAAGAAGCCATATCACAGGAGAACAAATAAAATCAGATAGTATAAGCTTCAATGTCACTCATTACAACAGCAAAAGTACCCAATATTCCAATTTGAAAGTCTTCAAATAGAGTATGCAAACATTGAATGAATAAGATTTTAAGACATATTTCAGTCAAATAAACAAATATACCATTTGCAATCAACTCCACATAAGAATCACCCATGTCAGCAAATAACCGAGCAATTGCTTTGACATCTTCTTCATCCTAACAATAAGGGGGAAAAAATACTTCTCAGTGGAATCATTATTAATTAATAGGAAACGTGGAATCATTATTAACAAATTTTTCGCTTTTAAAAAACAAAACATTTGCATAAGTTTTGAAACCTTCAGTTTCGATAAGCTGAAGAAAGAAGGACAATTGACGATGAACGACAGTTACAGTATAGCCTCGAGAAAACAAAAGAGAGAGATGAGAGCCGACAAATATTTTATCAACATTACAACCTTCATTAGATTAATTGTAAGGAACCCAGAAGATAGTGGATGCACGTCAGATTTCAAACCTGTCCCTTTGATCTTTTGTTGAAGCTTATTGAAATCTACTTTCATGTTCTACCTAGATACCTTCCAGTCAAACATTTACAAGAAAATTTTATTTTCGGACAGTTCAAATAAGAACTTGAATTGCATGTAAAGCCAAAATTCTTTGCCAAGAGTAACATGACCACAAGTTTGAGCATCAGAAACCATAGTTCGAAATCTCGAGTCTCGAGGGTGTCTCGACCCTCTGAGAAACCGAGATCTCGGAAATCTCGGTCGAGATCTCGGCGAGACATTGTACAAAAGCCGTGAAGGCTTAAAATGTGTATTTCGACCCTAAAATGACCATTTTAAAGCTTGATACTCTGGGGGAACCCTATTTTAGAATATATAAACATATTTAAACCATAAAACTGTATAAATAATCACACATGGTGGTTGTTTGGGTTACACCCATGTTTGGCAGTGTCGGTTTGAAATTCAAATGTAAATCTAGGGTAATATTGGCTATTCTACATAATGTAACACTAATAGAAGATCACAGAAGACCAAATAAGCCAGTAAAATGATATATTAGGAGAAGAATAAACATAATAACACTTAATTAGTTAATTGTCATAGTAAAAAAAACCCAAAGTAGTCAAGTAGACTATATAATCATAATTCACACATTATGTCGAAACCAATCAAGAACTGAAAAATGGTCGAGAACTGGTCGAAAATGTCGATAAATGGTCGAAAATGTCGAGAAATGATTGAAAATGTCAAAACAAGCTCGAGAACTAGTCGAGATGGTCGAGACACTGTATCGAGGTGAGATCTCGTCTCGAGCCCCTCGAGATCTTCGAGATCTTCGAGATCTCGTCGAGATTTAAAACACTGTCAGAAACAGGCTACTAATAGGGTATTAGCAACAGCCCTGTTAAACCAATTTGCTACATCCTCTAATAGAATTAAGAATATAATGTCACGTCATCAAGAGTATTACCAGGGTCCTAGATATTCACTAAGATTTTTATTAGATTTAAAATCAGAGAAATGAATCCTAGTCCTGCCTTGGGGTTATAGACTGACCCAAAAAAAAGCATTCAAAAAAAAATAAAAATAAAAATAGCTGCCCCCAACTACAAAAGCAAATTTCATGATCTTTATATGCAAAGTATAGACCATATTGAAATTATTACGGTGTCAGAGAAAACTAGCTCGCAAAAACCAGCCAAGTGATTACCCTTTGGATAGATATGCAAGTGCAAGATGGATAAATTAAGTTACCCTATGATCTGGTACAACTTATCCTACTAATTTCTAATCCACAATGGTAGTTGCTGGATGCATTTTATGGCTACCAGAAACATCACTATGTCACCTTACACTATAATACCGTATTAAACAAATTCCTTGCAATATCTCAAACATCCAGAATAACACCTGTTTGGACCATGACTGATGCAGTCCCAGGTTGCAAAACTCTATTTTGGGATCGTTGTGGGCCCTCCAGATTGATAGACAACTCAATTTAAAGTTGCAGTGACAATTTCGTAAATATCATGAAAGTTAGGACCCCTTTTGGAAGAAGAAACAGAAACAGAATTGAAGTCTTGAAAGAAAGTTGGAAAAAAACTGGACAGATTTAGAAATTAAAGCACTTTGAGGAAAAACCAGTTTTCCAACAAATTATCAATCAGTACATGAATCCTGTACTTACAAGTAAACAAATTTAAAATTTCAGAAAAAGAAAAAGAAGATGGAACAGTAGACAGGGACTTTGTAGTGGGGCTGTAACCTCTTAGAGAGAAGTTCAACAGAGCTGAAACTCTTGGAGTGGCATTGCCCAGTTCTGGTGTTTCGTCTAAAGCCAGAAAATATTAGTTTAATGGGAGTAAACTACAGTTGAGGTACCTCATGGTTGGCAAAACTATGTTTTATGGTACCTCATGTTTGAATTATTAAGTTTGGGGTTCCTTAGAACCCATTTCTCTTTAAGACAATATATTCCCACTATACCCCTGGCTAGTTCACACGCCTACCCCTAATTTTCCAAACATCCGCCCTCTACAGTGGCTCTGCCTCCTCAAGCATCTCTCTCCCCTCCCCTGCCCTCTGTTTTTCTGCCCCGTCCTACCTTTCACTCCAATGGCATCTCTCTCTCCCCCCCTCCCTCTCTGTCATACACACACTTAATTGTGCTCCTGCATTTCGTTCATGTTCCTTCTTTACCTTCTTCTCCATTATTCTCTGATTAAGGATTTTCCTCCTGTCGATCGCCCCCTTTTTCATTCGCAACGCGGTTATCCCAGAACGGAGAGAAATGAAGATCTCTGATTTGCCTATTCGAAACAGAGCATAATCTTGTTTAAATGCTGTTCACGGCACCCAAACCCTCCTCTCTATCTTCATCTTCTACACTTCAAGCACTAGTCCTGCTACTCCATGGAAAACCTGTGTTTCATGCTTCATCCTCCAGTTAAGGATTTTCCTCCTCCATTTCATTCCTGATCGAGCACTTGTTCTGCTACTCCATGACAAAAATGGGTGTTGGGCAGTACCAGAGATAAATTGGTCGGTTGTGGCCTTGTGATAGCGCTGAGCTACAAAATTGTTCATGGGTCTGAACTTTGAAATCCAATGTCTGCTTTGTCATGAACCTTCACTGGTTCATTAAAATCTAAACAAAAACCCAATATCAGTTTAATAAAAATAGAGAGCACTATTGAACAGTTGGAGGTTCGACTTTGAGAGTTGCAACCAATGTGATGACAGGTTTTGTTTGTCCTTCATCCACTAGTGGATTAGCACTGGATTCTGGTCCTTTAGAAAACTTAGTGAACTAGCAGCTTGAACTAAATGAAGCAAGAAGACAAATTCAATGGACTAAATGGTTTCAGCAAGACAAAATAAAAGACCCTAACATGTTAAATACACAGTTTGTATGACAAGAGACAAGAGACAAGAGACAAGAGACAAGAGACAAGAGATAAGAGAGAGAGAGAGAGAGAGAGAGAGAGAGAACCGATTGGGTTAAATCCCTTGTTCAAATCAATGAAACCATGAAGGGAAGAGTCAAATTGATATCAAGTCTTCGTGCGATTGCTCTCCACAAATGAGTGTCTGAACAATGAATTCAATTGGGGATTTTCCGCTTACAATTGCTCTGCATGACATTTAGTTCAAAATACTCTATTATTGGAGAACAATAAAGAAGACGGAAAGGGAAGAACATGAACGAAATGGAGGGCTATATCTAATAGTGTGTTAGTATGTATATGTGAGTGTGTGTGTGTGTGTGTGTGTGTGTGTGTGTGTGTGTGAGAGAGAGAGAGAGAGAGAGAGAGAAGGGCATTGCAGATTGATGGCAAGGTAGGTCAGGGAGGAAACAAAGAGGGCAGGGGAGAGGAGAGAGGTGCTGGGGTGAGGCAGAGCCATTGTAGAGGGCAGATTTGGGAAATTGGGTAGGCGTGCGAACTAGCAAGGGGTAGAGTGGGAAATATTTATGGTTTTAAAGAGAAATGGGTTATAAGGAACCCCAAACATAATAAATCACACCTGAGGCACCTCAAACATGAGGTACCTCAACTGTAATTTACCCTTATAATGGAGATATGTAAGGTACAAAGGACCACTTGCAGAAAAAGGAGAAGACAGCTGGCTTGATCTTGTACTATATGGAAGACTAAGCCCAAGTTCAAGAAAAGAAATCAGTAGACATTAACTGTACTACCACAGAAGCATAACTGTTAAGTCTGAGAAGAAACTAAGCAATAATGAAGAAGATATGACCAGAAACAGATGGGTAAAAAGTGGCTGGAAAACAGGGTACCTACCCAGAACTAGAAACACAGAAAAGAAGAGGAAAGAAGAAGAAATAAGAAGGAGAAAGAAAAAGAATAGAAGACAAAAATATAGAAGAAGAGTAGTGAGGAAGAATCGCACCTGAACAGAGGAGTCAGATCTGAATCAAGCAAGGGAGAATGGAAGAGAGGAGAAGGGATCAGCAGAACACAGCACTTTATATCAATCTTCAATTCAATATTCAACTCTAATTAATCATTGAGTACATGTCAATATATAAAAAACAATACATAAGACTTTTAATCTAAGGATGTCTTTGGTATCATTTTTGTTTTTGTTTTGCTAACATGTTTTCGTTTTTGTAGGTGTTTGGTATCATTTTTGGGTTCTATTCATAGTTGTCAAGGCGTCGCCTAGGCGTCGCCTAGGCGTCGCCTAGGCGACGCCTGGGCGTCCGGGCGGTCTGTACAGGCCTGGGCGCCAGGGCGCCTTGTGTACATGAGAAAGGCGGTCGCCCAGGCCAGACAGGAACAACATTTATCAAGCAGTACTTATTTATGACTAATATCATTTAAGTAAATGTTTACTTAAGATATTATTCATAAATAAGCAAATACCCCCCTATTTGAATCCAATAAAAATAGTCTAAAATTCAAATTCCATAAGGAAAAAAAGTCAACCCCCCTGTTCAAGAACAAAAACCATATTTTTGGGTGTGAGGGCGATTTTCAACTTTTAAATGCTAGGTTTTTTTCTAAATATAAAAATTCTATAAATCTTATTATAATAAATCATCACTAAAAACCAAGAGTGCGCCAAAATAATATTTTGCTTTGATGCCCAAAAAATAATTTACATTCAGACGACTTTAAACAGCATTCCCGTATTCCAAACAAGGTTTGACCGGAGTGTAACTCCTTCATTATAATTTGGATTCAAGCAATCTCGGATTTGTTGGAAAGCTGATTATGCTAGCTTTGCAACGAATTCGAGATTGCTTGAATCCGAACTATATTAAAGGAGTTACGCTCCGATCAAATTCGTTAAAAGTACGCAAATGTTAGTCATAAATAATTGTTTACTTAACTCAAGACACAATCTCAGGTCTTAGTGTACATTAGTAAAATTGGGTCAACACCACATATTAATTAAGTTATGTCTTAAATGTTGATTATTTATGTAGAATGTTGCATATATATAAACATTAATATTTTAGAAATAAAAAAAATGCACTGAGAACGCCTTGGTCGCCAGTAACGCCTGGGGCGGGCGCCTAGGGCGCCAGCGCAGGATGGCCCCAAACGCCTTGGATCGCCTTGTCGCCTTGACAACTATGGTTCTATTTATGAGAAGAAAAAATAAAAAATAAGCCCAAAATCAAAAAGAGGTTGAGACCTGTTTTTGATTTTTGGCCAAAAATCGTTTTTTGTTGTTTTTTGCGCAAAACATTTAAAAGCACATATTGTAACCTTCCAAAATAAAGGGTAAAAAAGTAATTTTAATTTTTTTTTATTAAACCATCATTCTTCCAAAAATATTCTGAGAGTTTAGTAAAAAGAGACAACTTTCCTGGGTTCAAAGATCTCCAAAATGATGGCAAAACCACGTCTGTCAGCTGGA
Source organism: Protea cynaroides (assembly GCA_028583415.1). Taxonomy (NCBI): domain Eukaryota; kingdom Viridiplantae; phylum Streptophyta; class Magnoliopsida; order Proteales; family Proteaceae; genus Protea; species Protea cynaroides. The sequence goes on from CM053268.1 coordinate 54,686,857, forward strand.
GTTCCTCCCAGAACCCTTCTCAGGCAGTGGCCGCTGGAATCTTCCAGATCAATACCGCCATCGCCGGCTTCCGGCAACTCTTTGACACCATTGGAACCTCAAAGGACACTCCTGAGCACCATCAGAAGCTGTGAGTGAACCCTTTCTCTCTATATTCTCTAGCATTCTTTTCTGAAATGATTTCTACTGATTTTGAACTGAACTGATGAACCCTTTCTGTTTTACAGCTTGGTTTTCTTCAATTACTACTATGCACAATTAGGTCTTGTCGACATACCTTACTATAATTACGGGGGATTGGGGGAGGGGGGGCCAATTTCTGGACTTCCTGAAGCTTACGATTTCGTTCAATGATCTAGTCCAGTGGGTTCTTCAGTTGTGGCTGAACATTTGCAAAATGTCAAAGGGATTTAAACAGGAAATAGCTAGGACTACCAGTTATTTACATTTGTTATGTTGGGTATTTTTTGCTGATTATGAATAAATTAAAGAAATTAAATAAAAAGGAAAGCTTTATGTTCATTGTCAAGATATTGAGTTGTTAAATCAATTGGCTTTGAGCGGAATGAGTTAGAACAGGTTACAGGGAGATATGAGATGGAGCCAAAATTTGGTTAGTGGTTTTGAGTATTTAGTAGATCTGTGTCGAAAGGAATAGGATTAGTGAAAATAGAGGATGGGCTTTACATGCTTATAAGCAAGGCTCAAAATCTCGAGTCTCGAGGGTGTCTCAACCCTCTGAGAAACCGAGATCTCAGAGATCTAAGTCGAGATCTCGGCGAGACACTGCAAAAAAGACGCGAAGGCTAAAAATGTGTGTTTTGACCCGAAAATGACCATTTTAAGGCTTGATACTCTAGGGAAACCCTATTTTAACATATATAAACATATTTAAGCCATAAAACTATATAAATAATCACACATAGTGGATATTTGGGTTTACACCCATGTTTGGCAGTTTCAATCTAGTTCAAACGTAAACCTAGGATAGTATTGGCTATTCTACATAATGTTACACTAATAGAAGATCATAGAAGACCAAATGAGCCAGTAAAATTATATTTTAGGAGAAGAATAAACATAATAACACTTAATCAGTTAATTGTCATAGTAAAAAAAAAACCCTAAAGTAGTCAAGCAAACCATACAATCATAATTCATACATTATGTCAAGACCAGTCAAGAATTGGCCAAAAAATGTCGAGAAATGGTCGAGAACTGGTCGAAAATGTCAAGAAATGGTCGAGACAAGCCCGAGAACTGGTCGAGACACTGTATTGAGGTGAGATCTCATCTCAAGCCCCTCGAGATCTTTGAGAAAGATCTCGCCAAGATTTTGAACACCACTTATAAAGACATGGTGGGTTGCTCACAAATTAATTTTAGACATAGGCATACCAAATCTATTTCTCATTCTACAACCTATTTTTTATTGTAGTTACCAAACAACATTTTATTTTTGATAAAAAAATGATTTTCAAAAATGCTTTCTGATAAATAGGCAAAAACCAAAAACAAAAACGATACCAAAGAGAGCCTAATACCAAGACTCATCTGAAGAGAAAACTCAAACCTAATCCTAATCTAAAGTAGAAGTCAAAAGCAACTTACACTTTAACACTAAATTGGACTCCAACTCTCTTATAATCCTATTCCCATATGCATGCTTAAAACACCAAATACGGGCTCATAAAAGAGACCCAATACATAAATAATTGTAATGCCACAGATTTTTTAAATTTTAATTTTCTGTTTAGGTGAAGTATAGTGACATTTAGAAATTAGTAGACATCCAGAAATTAGGTGTTGTTTAGCACACCTTGGAGCCACGTAGATAATGTACTCTCTTTAAATAATTAAATAATAATGTTTGGGACTATTAAAGTCGTGGGTAGCAAATGGAGTGCATTTTTTATAGTAATTTTTTATTTATTAAAATATTAAAAGAGAATGTCTAAATCATGAGCAGTAGTATGGGGCCCATTTTAATTAGATGTCTTTATTTTATTTACTAAAACAAGAATCATAATTAAAGAGAAAAACTAAAATTGTGACTAGCCTAGTGGGGTCCACTATGGATAAGTTTTTATAAATTTAAAATAAAAAGGAAAGTTTAAAAGAACTATGATTGAACAGCAAAGCTTGGACTTGAGAAGAGTCATAATAGGATATCTACTAACACTAGGAAAGAATGTGTGCGTTGGATTAAATTAGGAGTCCACTTTATATCATAATAGCAACTTTAAATAAAGTAAAATAAAGGTCAAAAGGAGGGAGTCCCACACCCCATTGCAAGGAGGGGGGGAAAAAAAGATAGAGAGCTATCTTGCAAAAGGGAGAAAGACTCCCTTCGTCCGTGGAAAAGAGAGAGACAGAGATTAGAAAGGAGTTTGAAAGGATTAGAATTTCTAAAATAAAAGAGAAAGGAAGAGAGAGAGTTATAGTAGGATTAGGAATATTAAAATAAAAGAGAAATAAAAAGGGGAGAGAGGGACTGATATCGCAAAAAGGAAAAAGGGAGAGAGCTGAAAACTGTGAGAGAGAGAGAGAGAGAGAGAGAGATAAGAAGAAGAAAAAGAGGGACAACAGCACCATCGTTTTTAGTAAGTTCTTCACCCTATTTTATTCTACCTGTTCATATCGATTTTTACAAACCTAACAGTTCCAGATCTGATCTCAATTAAACTGACAGTATACGTATATCAGGACCAAATTTTATTTCTCAGTCCTTGACTCCTTATAGCAGATTTTTCTCTTCAATATAAGATACAAAATATATAACAGTCCAGATTTTTATTTTCAATCCAGTCTCAGCTCTTCAGATTTTTGTGTGTGTGTGTGTGTATATATATATATATATACAAGGAATCAAGTATCGATACGATACGCTGCGTATCGGCCGATACGTATCGGTATCGACACTAGTCGATACGATACAAGGCAATACGTATCCCATTTTTAAAAAAGTGCAGAGTATTGTAGTGTATCTATGGTATCGAGCCGTATCGGTTCGATACGGCTCGATACTAGCATCTGTATCAATACAGTTTTTAAATTAGTTTTTAAAAAAAAAACATAAAGTATCGACCAATATCTAACCGATACGGCTAGATACTGGTCGATACTGGTCGATACAGCCCATATGTATCGAGCAGTATCGAAAAAGGCCAAAATCACTCAAGTTCGTCATTTTTAACAAAGCCGAAACTGATTCTTCTCTCTAAAACTCCATTTTTCTTTGAGATCTCTCCAAAATAGCATAGGGCTTTGATTCTTAGCCCTAAAACGACTGAAAATGAGGCATTAAACACTTAGTTTGTGAAGATTAGAAGCTAAAATCATCTCTTCAAGCTCCACAGGTGGAAAACCCTAAAGGTATGATTTTGAACTTCAATTTTTTTCATATTAATTCGATTTTTGTGTTGTTTTTTTCCCATGAATCAGTGAAGTATGGTCCTATTTGATGAATGCATACTACAATCATGGATTTAAACACTGATTTAAGGTTCGATTTGAGAATTTTTTGAAGAACAGTACAAATTTCGATTTTTTTTCATAACTCATACACCTAAGCATCATTCCCTAATTGTCCATAAGAATCCTTAGCAGCCATCCAAATCTGAATTGCAGAGTCCAACTAAAAGTACCCTCTAGCAATATTTGGTAGCTGAGAGTTGAGAAAGAACATGACTAAGGAATCACTAGAGATCCATCGATCTTGAGTAGTACCAACAGTAGAGGGTTTCTCAGTTTTACCAACGAGATGACCAGTGAAGCCACAACCAGCAATGGTCAGGTAAGTCGATCGAGACCAGAACAAATAATTAGTACCATTGAACTTGATAGATGTAACAGCAAACGGTTGGTACTCATGTCGATTCTATCCATCAGAACCAGAAGAGACAGTGTCACAGTAGTAACATCCGACATTGCATCAAGAGGATTTGTCGAACCAATAGAATTCTGATCAGAAAATAAAGATCAATAAGAGCAGGAATCTCAATCTGATCTAGGGGTCTTGATCTAATCAGAAAATTGGATTTTCAGATAAGGACAAGTCCCTATGTACCTGTGTTGCAGATGTTGACCAGTCCTGAGCTAGCAGTAGTCAACTAGGTTGAGTCAAGGATAACCAACTTTGGAAGGAATCCATTGGTTGGATAAAAAGATATAAGACTTTCCTTGTTGGAGTAGGACTCTTAAAAACCAAGTCGACAGTGGCAAGTAACAACAGATATTATCTTCAATAGGAGAAGATTCTATCTTCAATATGGAGGAAGAACTCGATCTTCAAATAAAAAACCAATCGCAAGAAACAGCGATTGTAAATCTTCAATTGTTTTAATCAAGGTAGACATGGAGGGCAGCAACCAGATCCGTAAGAGATCACTTCATTAGTGCTGCCCTGTTGGAGAAACAGCTAACCGAGAGAAAGAGGGTGTGAGTGAAAGAGAAAAGCTGCCCTGTTGGAGAAACGGCTAACCGAGAGAAAGAGGGTGTGAGTGAAAGAGAAAAACCAAGAATGGGGTGGCATCGCAGGAAGCGGAGGATCAAAACTAAAGCACTGATACCATGTTGAAAGCACTCCTTTAGGAACTGAATTTTTGGATAGTCTTTTAAGACCAGTCAGCCTTGTATTTATAATAAATGAAAGAGTTACAAGATAACTAAAAGAGGACTAAAAAGACTCACAACAGGAGTCAACAAAAGGAGAGTTAGAATCCAAGAAGGAAACTTTAACTCTAATCTAACTCTAACTCTAACCTAAACAAAGCTGGAAACTAAAAAATACTAACTAGGTGACACCCAGAAAACCGATACATATTTTAACAAGAACTAAACCAGAGGATACCGTAATCAAGTCACTGTATTGGGTTAAAAGATTTAGCACTGAGCACCATTAAAAGGGTGAGCACTTCTTTCAGCATTAGGCCATATTAATTTTATTCAGCACCGTTCAGCAGAACACTCTTCAACTTCCCTAACTGTAAGATGCCAAGGATTGCAATCTCTGTCAGATGATATACCTTTGAAGAATCACTTAGTTGCCACTTCAGACTCATTACTTGGGGCACAAGAACTTGAATCAACGGCAACTGCGCAGAAAGATTTCCAGAGCTTCCGGCTGCAGTGTACTGTATCAATTCAGAAATGACTGCAAAAAAAAAAAAAATGCATTCCACATAATATGTTAGAAGTTACAGAAATTACAACATCAACATTGTTAAGAAATAAAACTCTATGTTATCCCATAGGGGGTTTATTCTAATGTTGTTTCAGTTTTAGGGACTTGTTGGTAAATATTTATAAGTTCATGGAGGTCTTTGGAATTCTCATTATTTTATTTCTTATAAATGAACAGCTTCGGAGCCGTTTAGGGTACTACAAACTCTAATCATTCTACTCTTACCATTTTTCCATTCTCTTCTCTCTTTTTCTTCTTCTCCTCCACTTCTTCTCCTTGCTTTGCTTTGTCACATGGTATTAGAGAAAGATAACCAATAACTGCATACCCATTATTGCTGTTTTGAGTCTTTTAGAGTTCTTTGTGGAGTGCAGCAGCCACTGCTGCCCGTGTTTGTGATGAAACCTATTGTAGATAAAAATATGAAAACAAAGGTTTCTTGTGTTGATGAAGATTATTATTTATATGGAGCACATTGGTAATACTCTGCGCATGAAGATGCATACCCTGCTAAATCTGATTTCTATCTGAGTTGCTGAACTTCTTTTTACAATTTTCTAAAAGTTCTAATTCTGGTGAGCATAAAAATCTGACCATTTGATCAAGTTTGATTTCTGATATTACATTCTCCCATCCAATTAGATCCTTTAACCAGAATTTTGGGTAAATCTGATCCCTAGATTCTCTGTTAAAATTCTTTAGAAATCTGGTTTTATTTATTCTAACCATCGCTTCTGTTTACATTATGTCTGAAATCAATACACCTTGCTGCTCCTTTGTTATTCGATCCTTCTTTCTGCTGCAACCAATGATTGATCACTTCCCTCTATCTAACCATTGAATGTTCAGGGGTTCATTCCTATGGACGAGGCTCCTCTGTGTCTATTGATCCAAGTTTGGTCTTAATCAAATAAGTGATTTTTTGAAGCTTGAGAGTTACTAAATTCTGGAATTCTAAGGGCCTGTTTGATAAAACTTCTGCTTCTGGATTCTATGGATTCTGGTTCCCAGGGAGCCATTTTGGAGTAGAAGCGCATTTGATAAGTCCGGTTGGATTCCAACTCCCACAGAGTGAACCGGATTCAGAATGGCTCCAGAATCCAAAATTTTGGAGTCATAAATACTTGCTTCAAGCTGTTGGATCAACTTTTTGGGAGAAAGAAAAGAGTCAACTCTCACATGACTCTCACTTGACCACCACCACCCCCATAGTCTCTACCACCCACCACCGCCACCACCACCGCCACCCAACACCATCCACCACCCACCACCACCGCCGCCGCCGGCACCACCACCACCACCCACCACCATCGCCACCACTCACCACCACCACCGCCGCCACCACCACCCACCACCATTGCCATTACCCACCACCACCACCATCATCGCCACCACCACCCCACCACCCACCACCATTGCCACCACCCACCACTACCACAACTGTTTTTCTAGACTTCGATTGGGGGGATAGTATGTTATCAAACATGTTTCTAATCCAAAGATGCTCTGGAATCCATTTCAAAATTGCGTTATCAAACAAATTTTTACTCCAAAATAATCCTGGAGTAGCTTGGAGTAGAATCCAAATTTGAACCAGAATCCAGAAGCAGAAGTTTTATCAAACGAGCCCTAAGTTTCTTTTTTGTTTTAACTATGATAACTATTCATCCAGCCATAATTGTCAAGGCGCCAAAGCGAACCAAGGCGTTGGAGGCCTGACGGGGGCGCCTAGGCGACCAAAGAGCCCAATTTTCCAAGGCACCACCTGGGCGCCTAAGCGACGCCTTGACAACTATGCATCCAGCCATTGGATTGCCCCAAGTTTTGGGGCTATTAAAAGTACCGTTACTAGCTATGCTCAACCTGCATGTTGGCTAAATTCGAAGCACTGCTTGGCTGCTATTTAATTGCTCCTTCTACTAGTTGGATATTGCTTGGGGGTTTATTTATTGTTGGCTGAAACTCAGTACGTCATTCTGACATAAACCAATCAGTCCAAATGAAGATTTGAAGCGTAAACAGCAGTGATGAACCAAGAAGCCTGGCTGGATTTGTCAGCAACCCTGAGATGGTTCCATTGGGATGAAGAGCTTTGAACTGTGGCGGGGAGCTGTGTTCCGTCCCACACAAGCACCAAACACGCCCATTTGTATCATTGTATCATGGGAATAGTTGAAGGCAATGTCCCAGGAAGGAGCCCATGACTTTACAATGTCCACGGCATTGCAATCTTTGACTCAAGTTTCAACCAGAACGCAAAAAGATGCTCGATCCTTCTTGATCAAGAACTTAACTTCCGACTGTTTGGAAGGAGCATTAAGCAAAAAATCCTTTATTTATTAGGAAACAATGAGAAAAGGGGTACAAAGCTTTCCTGATCTGTAATCAGTGTCATCCAGAATGGGAGGACGATCAGGGTCACCCTCCATAACATCTCCAGTGGGCTTAAGCTGGGATCTGTGTCTGATGCGAGACCTTCAGCCCTTAGTCCTAGATTTTCCACTTGATTCCGAAATGGTATAATGAACATCCTGACCAGACTAGGTCGAAGGGCCGTTAGAGATGGCCTCATTTCTGAGAAGGAGTTTCTCCGCTGCAGGGGGCACAGGTTCCCTGGCGAAGGGGTAAAACACCTACAGAGCCTCATCCCCGCAGCAAAGGGGCCAGAACTAATAGGGGAGGTTCTGCAGACAGCAATGGCAGAAATGCCATGTGGAGGGAGGCCTTTGAATCAGTTGCGGGGGGTGGGAATTTCTTCATGAACGGAGGGAAGCGGGGGGCGACAGGGAGGATGGGAACAAAGGGCGGATATGGGCCTGGGGGCAGGGGAGCAGATGGGCCTGGGGTGGGATTAAAGAGAAGTGGGCTCAAAGAGTTCTGAGAGTTTGGGTTAGATGGGCTTACGGAGAGAGGACTGAACGGAGGAGAACTGAGGCCTGATAAAAGAACTGGCACAAATATAGACACGGTTCGATTCACAAGGCCAGGGCTGAGGCAGGGCTCGGCTTGAGACAGTACGAACTACGGTCCAACCTAGCCCAAGATTTCTTATAGGTTAACACTTTAAGCTAGGCGAGAAAGCTCCAAGGTCTAGCAGAAGGAAAAGCAGGGCGGAGGGAGCTCTATCCCAGTCAAAAGTAAACCGTCAGGGGAGGAAGGGCAAGAAGGGAAGATACAGACGGCTCTGGAAGCAATGTCAATGGAAGAGACAGGAAGAGGAGACCTGTTTCCAACCTCTTGATCTCCATCCAATAATTGGGCAAAGGAATCTACACATCAAGGTCAACACCTACCAGAGCAAAACAGTTTTCCTGCTGCAGAAGGATAAAGCTTTGGACAGACTGGCGGCCATGCAGCTTAAGTGCCTGCAGAACTAGGCCAGAATAGTCGTAGATAGCTTCCTTCTCGAGAATCATCCCAATGATCTCGCCTCTTCCAAACCAGAAGTCTCAACAGTTCTGGTCGCCTTCTCCGACTCCAGTAAGAGATCCCTTGTTGCTCGTGGCTGCTTTCTCCTGAAATCTCAGTGTGGGGGAGCACACTCCATTTATGGGGGCTTTTCCGTGGCGGGATGAGCCATTCCTGTGAGGGGCAAAAGCAGTTGTACTTTCAATGATTCAGTGAGTGCCAAAAATTTTGCAGGCTGAGCATCGCAAGCTCTTCTTATAGGTTCTCTTCATCAGAGAAGATGGGGAATGGAGGCCAAAAGCTCTTCCTAGGCAGACATTTCAATACATATTTTATCAAACATCAAACACTCTCTTATACTAGTTCTCGTCTGTTAAGAAGGGAGGGTTAAGCTCATTTCGAATGGAAACAATGCTTCAGTGGACTAGTAATGGACGAGCTGGTTCGGGAACCTCACCCACACTGGCACTGAGGAAAGCTCAATTTTCTTTCGAGATGATCGGGGACTCCATTGGCAAAGGATAGAGAATCTTTCCTCCCCACAAACTAGGGTCCACCCTCAAGGATCTTTAGCTTGTTACTCTTCAATTTGAAGCAAAAAAGGAAGAAACCTCAATCAAGAAGGTAGGTATCACACCTATGACCTACCTGAGATTTCCATTGTTTAAACAAACTGCTCTTACCGAAATCGAAGGAAACCTGCCTCCTAGGAAGTGTCCTACCAATGTATGTTTCCGTCTTTCAGCTTCATCCAGTAACATGCTAGGCAGGCAGAAGGCACCCCTATTGTGGTACCTCTTGTCCTCCCTCTTCTCATTGATGGCTCTACGAATTGCAATTCAATGAGAAGAGGGAGGACAAGAGGTACCACAATCGGGATCCTTACGCTTGGCAGTGGGATTTGCAGCCAGTTCAGCTCTGACAAACACACCCCCTTGGCTACCAGAACCAAAAAGCCTTCAAGCCCAGGAGGCAATCACCAGGCTCCAAACTACCTCACATGGAATTTCAAGACCACAAGTACTCGAACCATCTCCTCTAGAAGGGGGAGAAGGGAAAGTCTCCAGAAGGTCAGCCATGGCCGACAGCCAGAAGACACACGACTAAGGGACCACTCTGATACCACCACTCAACCAGCAGACATCGAATCTCTCGCGTCCCTACTTTCTACTCTTATTCAGATTTGACAAAAATAATACAGATCTGTAAAGTGGGCAGACAGAATACCTCCAAACCCACATCAGAGTTAATAGGATGAAATCCACACAAAAAAACGATACAAATAACATAACCATAAGTAAAATGGAGAATTAATTACTTTTCTGAGTAAGCGCCGATGGCACTAGCATGGTTGGGTTCTCGTACCATTAGTAGCTGCCTCTGAAAGAACCTCGGATTTCAAACTAGAAAGCGCTGTAAGCACCAATGGGTGGGATGCAAGCATGGAAGCTGGTATCCTGAAACCAAAAAAGAGAACCAAATTTATTCTGGGGAGGAAAGAGTGTAAGCATGAGGAAGCCAATTCAGCTGTATCAAGTATCAACACTCAATACACTTTGCCGGCTAAACAAACTTGCAGTAAAAAATTGTGCAGATTAAGATAGGAATAATCATTCCAATATTCAGTCAGAAGCACTCACATGGGACCAGTCTCATAAAATTTTGAAACAATTTACCAGCTAAGTAAGCTGATTCCAATAAAATGCAGGATCCAACACAGAAGAGTTTTTTTCATCATCTCGCACATGTTAGAACAGAAATATCTTGAAACCTAAGCTGATTGTTGAACTGCTATCCATAAAACAATTCTGTTAAGAAAAGAGTTTTGAACTAGGTGGGTTGAGATCTAACAGCCAAAGCCCATGCAGAAGAAGATGGTCAAGAATTGCAAAATAGTAATATTATAAATTTTTTATTTCCAATGAAAAAGGCCATATGTCAATGCAACAGTGGTATCCAAATTCCAAACAGCAAAAAAATAAAATAAAATTCCATTTCATTTATTAATTTGACCTTACATCATCAGGTTTCTCCAGGCTCAACTTTTATTGGCAAAAAAACACGGCCCTGCCAATGAAACTCCGAAAATCCAAAAACAATGACGAAAAACTGTGTGAAGGAGCACATTAATTTCACCCCCCTAATAAGGAATATGCAATAACCTTGACTCTGGAAGGCAAGCTTGTCCCATAAGTTTCTGTATTTAAACTTTATGATTTTATATATATATAAAAGAACTTCATTCATGCCATCATGCATAGGTTCTGAACTCAGATAACTGAACCGTTGAACCATGAACTGGGATTTTTATAGGTTGCTGAGTGTTTGGACCTGAAGACAAGGAATAGGTCTATAAGCATACTATGCCAACACGTATCATGTTAGAATCGGTGTGTATGAAAATGGAAGGAATGTCGAAGGAACTCAGCAAAAATGACCTCGAAACTTTGAACCCCTTAAATGGAAAGGACTGTCATAGTGCCATTAGATATCCAACATCCTAAACAGACTTCCAACCATGTCAGGGACAATGACATTATAAATTATTTAAAATAAAACCATTGGCCAGCATTAGAGAACAGTTTAATCGACGACTAAAGCTTCATCCCAAGCGATTGTGAGCTTTGTTGCTTCTTTGAGTTGTGCTAAATCTACTGGAAGCAGCATTATGGACAATGGCCACGGACAGCTGCTGGACCATTTTTCTACTCAGAAAATTGCAGCATTAATCACATGTTCCAACTCTCAACTCTTTGAAAACCACACACACACACACACACACACACACACACACACACACACAAAAAAAAACACACACACGGAGAGAACATCAAGCAAACCTGATTTCTTGGGCTTTCATGAGCTCTATCTCTCCAAATAAGATTCTAAAATCCTTCTCCATTGTTAACTATTGCAGCAATTCACAGAGAAACCTCTATTCTATTTCTGTGATTATCAGAAGATATGCATGAGAATCTTGTTTCTCTTTCTCCATCTTACCACTTTGGAGGGAGACTGAGACAATCAGACACTGAGAAGAGGGAGGAGGGGAAAAAGGGAGAAGGGAGAGAGTGAAAGGATTCAAGAAGCAAGAACTTCTACGATTATAACCAGGATCTATGTAGAAATTGATAGAACTAAATAAGAAAATTAGAATAATTCACAAACCAATAGACATATCTGGCTGAAAAACCTGGTCTCGTGTAAGGGCTTAGCATCTTGAAAATCATCTTAGAATTAACATATGATATTCCAACTGCTTATATTTCAAGCCAAGTTCAAGAACTAAGAAACCAAACCAGAGATTTGATCAGATCTCATTTTCAGATCTAGAAGACTGGAACTATTCAAACAAGTCTCAGATATTCAGATTTGTAACTTAGAATAAATATCCAACAAAAATAATTGCAGAATACTGAGATTGATTTTAAGAACAGTAGAAGAAGAGAGAGAATAAGATGTGATCAATTGAAGAAGAAGGATAAGGAGAATATGATGAAAAGCAGTACAGAGGTAGCATCTGGTTATTGAAGAACCAGAACTAAAGAAAGAACTGAGGGAGAGGAGCAAATGACCAAATATGGAAAACCAGTCCCGTATGCACAGCTAGACAACACCACAACTCTTTAAAGAGCTCAAATTTCGTAACTGTTACAACTGCTTATCCCAAAAGCTCAAGCTATCAAGTAAGGGCTAACAATGAATATCAACACCCCTTCTTTTCTGCACGTTTAGGGCCACACACACGACTCTGCACGTGACACCATCACATAGTGGCACTATCGCGTGCCACCAAGGGACACAAGCATAACACAAACCCCGCCATCACATGGGAGTTGGGACCAAAGGGGCACAACAATATATAATACAAACCCCTCGCAATTACCAAGGATCTAACCCCAACCTCCTGGGTTTGATACAGAAAATTAGACCATGTGCAGGAAGAAAGAGAAGAGTTCGAAGAAGATGAGAGAAGGGGGAAAGATGGACTGGCAGGAATTGAAAATTCCACTCACAAAAGGACTCATAATCACTCTCACGTGCTGAATTAACCTTAATAGACTCAAAGAAAAACACCGAACTTACTAATAAGTATCTTAATCTAACTCAAACTCCTTTAACTAAGACACTAATCTCGTGTACTGACTTCAACCCCGCCTTATAGGCTTATAACTTAGGCCCATTATAAAATTAAACCCATAAACAAGTGACCAAAGCCCATAGAACCCATCCTTGCCCAAAATAAAGTTTTCCTAAGCCCAAGCGAGCAGTCTTAACTGCATCAAAGAGAGAGAGGCCAAATAGGGAGTGACAGCAACAGAGATAAATAGAGTGATTTAGAAAGGCTGGAAAAGGAGTGACAATCATAGACATCACGGGGCAGAGGGGGAGACTGGAGTATTACCACTGCTGGCATCACCACAAAAGCAATGAAGGTGTTTTAATGGAGTTGTTAGAATTGGGGAAATGCTACCCTTAAGTAGTATTCCAAATGACTTAGTATTCCAAATGACTTGCCCTGAGGCAAAGATCCTCTCTTCTCAAAATAAGCAGCACCAATCATATCAAAGAACATCACCCTACATGTCCAATGTCCCAAGCATCTTGAATGCCATTTGAGACCTGTTTGGACATTCCTTAAACACACCGCGTAAAATCTAAATTGGAGAAAGTTTTTGTTCACTTACACGGCCCGTGCTTCAGCTGTCGGATGCGGAAGGGGTAAGGGTTTTTAATATCATTTCTACCCCCCCCCCCCAAAAAAAAAATGACGAAAGGCAGATAGGCGCAGCCATGTATGTAAATATTCATGCTTTCAAAAAATGGTTCCATCTATATTAGTTGTTAATATGACATAAGTTTCTAGCCACACTCTGTAAGAGCAAATAGTGAATCAGAGTTTCACAACTCAGAGAAACAACTGTATGCATTCTTGTTGTTTTCGCAGTATGCTATTTACAACACATTTTTTATTACTAAAACATGCAATAACATTCAACAAGCAAAATAAGGGGAGAACAAACATAGTAAGAGGAAGAAAAAGAAGAAAAAGGGGGAAAGAGATCAATGAAAAACATCATCAACTGAAAGAGCTATAATGAAACCCAAGGTTGAGAAGAATCCAATATCACAGAGAAGTGTAATCAACCAAAAGAGCTATACAAATTATGGAACCTAAAAAAAAAAAAGAATATCCACCATTTAGGTTAAGGAAAATATATATAGACAAGAAAGGTAGTAATGGAATCCATATTAAAACCCTCTGAAAATGCCAGACCTTATACGGGTGGCAGCCTTACATTATCCTTAGCTCATATGATACTCTATGTCAAATTTACTCGATCAGAGTTTGAAAGACATTCTGTCCTATTATATTAGGAAAATGGAAAGAAAGAAGGAGAAAGATGTCATTGTCCATCGTCAATACATTCATGATCCTACTCATTTCAATTCTCTCTTCTTCTTCTTCTTATTTTGTATGAAAATAATCTTTCATTTGCATCCCTAGAACTGAGCTAATATAATGCATGTTGCGTATACAAGCATAGCGCCTTCATTCAATGAGCTGAAGAGGCAAGTAGATATCATTCTCTGTGAATATATAATAAAATTTGGAGGCCTTCCTTAAAATTTGTTTTCAATAATTAATCTGATGTGTTACGATCATAACCACAGCTAAAGGAGTTATATTAATTATAAAACTTCAAAAAAAAAAAAAAATGCGCGAGAGAGAGAGAGAGAGAGAATATCCCCATTTTACTGTAGGCCTGCAAATGTGAATCCTTAAGGTATGTCACAGTCAAAAAACGAATGCATCAACAGACATACATACAGACAAAGGAAAAACATACCCATGTCTTAGTTGAAGCCAAGAAGCAAAAGCTTCAAGAACCTATCAACCAAAGAAAACAGGTAAGGAACATCAGAAAATCCAGGCATATTAAGAAATAAATTTAAAAAAAAATCAATTTAAGCATAAAACATTTAATTAAAGAGTTTCTCACACAGTACTAAACAACAAAAATACAACTCTATATGAAAATGCAGAGAAGCAAATTACTAACATAAATAATTTATCCTGATACTGCCCTCAATCAATCCTGCAGGTTTTGTTTCCCAGAAACACACCTTTAAGGTGTTCAATAAACATATCCAACTAGATAGTAGATACTACCTTATTTTTACCCTGAACATTCTTTTTCACCTCTAACTTACAACACAAAGAACATGGATAAGATTTCAAGCAAGGAAAAGGAAGCTTGCCATTCGAAAGATTCAATGCAATGTCTAATTAAAGTGTGTACAGCGTAGTTGTCAAGGTGCCAAAGCGAACCAAGGCGATGGAGGCCTGAATGGGCGCCTAGGCGAACAAGGCGCCCGCCTACGCGACCAAGGCACCCGATTTTCCAAGGCGACCCAAGGCAGCCTGGGCGCCTAGGCAACGCCTTGACAACTATGGTGTACAGACAATGGAAAGAGTGCAAAGAAAGACAGAAAAGTAGAATGATTTATTGTGAGCTATGCCAATCATCACAGCGTTTGCCATACCATTAATAAACCTCAAATGAGACAGAGAGACAAAGAAGGCATGATAGAAATCTAAGAATTGGAAGAAGATTTTTTTTTTTTTTTTTTTTTTTTGGGTGGTTAGGGGAAGAAGATGTTAGTGAAGAGGAAAGAGAGAAAAACTGGCTCGCTCCCTCTGCCCATGTGGGTCTGTAGAGGGACAATCATGATTGGCTTTCGTTTAATAAAGCCAAAGAAGTTATTTACTTTTGAAAGGAGAAGAGAAATGCCAGTCTATACTATACAAGGCCCAGGAGAAAAATAAATAAAGCGTACACTCACCGATTCTATAACACATCCCATTATTCTGAAATTTCTATTGAGATATGCTTCAAAAAATTTAGCACACCAACACAATTTGAAGAAATGAGGTCAGAGATCCGATATTACGGATGGTAAACTCGTTACACTTATCTCCTCGACTAGCTATTTCCAACATTTCTATTCTATGCTTCTGTGACTAGAATTACACAAAAAAAGGGCAGGGATCTCCTCACTACAGCTCTTCTTGGAATCAAAAATAGCCTTCCAGGATTCAATCAACCAGAATGGAAAAGCTTTATTTTAATTTTATTTTTTTGGGCTGAAAAAAAAGCTTGATGTTTGTAACAAAATAGAAAAATAAGAGATGATGGAGAAAATCGATGTGTGTTGGAGAGAGCAGAAACATTAGCTTACTCTCTTCCTTCTAAATTTCATTTATATAAATAAAGAATTCAGATTACAATAGGAGTCCAGACCCTGGCTAATGTAAATAGGATTAGGATACTTGTCAAACAAGACTAAGTATCCTAATCTGAATAGATTACCTAACAGTACAGAACATTAGATAAGAGAGGACCTGAGTATTCTAACGAGAATAGAAAATCTAACTAAAATAAAACTGTAAACTAGATAGGACAGTGGAGTCCTATTCCAACTCAGCAACTGAGGACTGTAGAGTCCTATTCCATCTCAGCACCAAGACAATGAGAGTCCTACACGATGAGGACTGCTCTACTCTAACACGATAGAGCAGATCCTGTCGTGCAAGCTGCACAGTATAGTTTAACAATGTTGAATTACACGAAATGCTATCCATTCTTGATGTTTCTCACCAAAAAATTCACCCCCTTCCTCTTAAATATTTCCCAGTTTACATGAACATATGCTTTTTCTGTATCTATATGGCATTTCATCTCTGGCGTTATGTCATGTAGGTGCACTGTTTGTCCGAATTGTCACATATCGAGAGTAAGCTTGGGTAACTGATGGTTCTGGAGAGGCACCTACTATTTTGTACATAGTCTGAGGTCAGTAATTGACAAGAGCAGCAGGAACAGCAGGACAACGTACAGTAGTTATCAAGACAAGTCCATTTCCCTATTAGAAAAACAGATACCATGTAGCCATAAAAAAGGATTTAACACATATTATCAGATGTTAAACTCCATCCATAATCTTAGTATAAGGGCTGCGTTACTCAACTAGCATAACAGGTAATTGCTTAAAGGTGTTGTACCTCTAGAAAGAGTAGAGGAAAGACAGCTAGAAGTATCATCTAAGGTAAATAGAAAGTCAGCTGCCTCCAACACTAGAGCAGAAAAGAATTCAAAGCCTATAAAACCCGCACTCCACTAACCCAGTCTAACCTAGTTAACGTGTCGTGACAGGTCTTCCCATCATAACCGGGTCGGATGAACCAACCGGATGACGGAACCACAAAGCCAAGTACGAAAACTGATCCTTTGTAGGTTGCCCGGTCGGACAAACTTGTTTGTCCGGTCTGCGTGTTGGGCGACCGGTCAAGCCTAGAAACCCACTCCAAGTTTAGGAATGTTTCCTAGTTTAGGTGGGATTACTCTCCTAATTGGGAGAGGACTCTATTAGGAAGTTCCCTCCTATATAAGTAGCGAATCACAACCTTCTCCCACTCTTTTGATCCATCATTGAGAGAGAGAGTTGAGAAGAAGGCTAGGAAAAAAAGAAAGCTCTAAGAGGAGAGAAGAAGCTCTGCAGAGGAAGAGTTCACCGCCGGTTTCCAGCCTACTGTATTGAGGAACCAACGATAAGTCTCTTTGTCTCTGTAGAAGGCTAGGACGTGTTTGGGTTTGGGATTTACAATCGTAGTGTTGGTAGATTGAACCCAACACCATGATTTCTTGACAGTTGTTATAGAATTTGCTAGCATAATCAAAGTTATAGTAACTAAGTTATAATGAAACCAAATCTTAGAATAATGTAACCATAGAATGGTTTATGATGGTTCCCATTGAAAGCTGAAGAATCAACTCTGAAGGAAGACAAACTGAAAGACAGCCTGAAGGTTGTCCGATCCTATTGACCGTTCGGATAAAGGTCAGACCAGACAGGTGACCGGACACTCTCAGGAAGTGTCTCAGGCTTTGTCCAGATTGATGACCGGTCGGACAAATGCTAGACCGGACACGCGACCGGACACGCGACCGGACAATGTCCAGAAGGCCTAAATTACCAGTCCGGACAATCAGTCTGAACTCCGGATTTCCAACATAATGTAGCCTAACTTAACCCTATTTGATTTCTAGGACTTGTATTCAATTCAAGCTATTTCCAAAGTCTTGAAGAGATTCAACAACACCCAACAGGTGAGGGACAAGACTCAAACTAATTGATTAATAATAAACTACCCTATTATATTTTTGTATTATTGCATGTTATTGTGTTCCATGTTTGTGCATATAACATGTCATTCAATAACTGTTATTATTGTTCATGCATATTTTATTATTATTCTTTTATGCTAATGATGATGAGGATAGGCATGTGTATATATGTAGTTGGTGTGTTGAATAGGGAGAGGTTGTAGCATCAAACCATTCACCACACTGACATCGTCGTATAGCTATTACCTTAGCTGACTTAATACGTCGTAGGGTATCAGGAGGAGTACAAGCGGTGTGAGCCGTACCTCTGTCAGCGAACTCTAGCTCTATCTTTGTGCCGTGTTGAAAGATGTAGAGGTAAGGCCTTGGATACAACTTGATGACATCTAGGATTGGTTAGTGACAAACCCAGTTTGCAAGCCCTCGCCAGTAGGGGCATAGAGTATTAGGAGGAGTGCTGGCGATATGTGATCCGTTAGGCTCTAGCTCTATCTCTATCATGTAATGAGTGTTGTGGGGCGACAGCAGTTTTAGTAAGTGTCTGACCGTTGGGTATACTCACACTCTCGTGTATAGAGGTGTGGTGGCCGTCTATCCTTAGCATAACACATTGCAAACTAAAATCAGACTAAAGAGTTGAATGTTACATCATGCATATGCTTGTTGCATTGTTTTGTTTCTCACTGAACTAAGTTGTGAGCTCATCCCACGACGTCGTATCTTTTTAGTTGATGATGCAGGTACTACCGTTGAAGATTTACATGAACACATCATCCTATGGACACATGGCGGCTATTGACTTGCAAGCGGTGGAAAACGAACATGACTCGTCATGCAAATGTCTTTACTGTGTTTATCTTTAGTTATTTTCATATTTGGTTTATAAGACCTGTAATAGTTATTTAAATTATGTTTTGATCAATACTGAATAACTAGTTTATTATTATTTATCACTAAAGACTCTCAGTTCATTTAATAAAGATTTCTGCTATTATTTATTATCTCTATGATTGAATGTATGGTTTGATGGTTGGCACGGTCCTATGTGATCCTGCTTGAGCCGTTGGTTCTTGACGGTTCATTCACACTTCTGTTTCGATTAGAATTAGGGTGTGAAAAAGCCCCCTCGCCATTTGTTGGGATTTGCACATACCACTTACAACCAAAGTTTTAAATCTCGGATCTTGACCTCGTCTTGGTGAAGTTGAGATTTCCAAGATTTTCAATTTCAAAATCTTGCCGAGACACAGCTTTTTTTTAAAATGTAAAGATCGAAATTTCTGTGATTTCGAGATTTCCAAGATCTCGGTGAGGTCAAAATTTTCGAGATCTCACCGAGATTTAGAACTACGAGTACAATGAAAATCACATTCAGCCAACCAAATAAACCTGCAGGAGAGGAATGAGGTATGAAGCTGGTGGTTGCTCTGCCCCACCCTTTTTTCTTTTTGTTTCATTTTTGGTGGAGAAATAATGACATTATTAGTAAAATCCAGAAGACAACAAGCAAGAATACAATCCATCAGGGCCGACGAAAAACCACCTTCAACCAATGGAAAGGAAAATGCACAGCCAATATCAACTATGATCAGGCTTTCACAAGGCATGAACATGACCGGAACACCATTTAGGTCTGACTTCAGCTGCATCATCAGCCAAACTTGGCTTCCATTGGAATGAGCAGTTCTAACTTGGCTTCCAATGGCTGCATAAAAGAAGTATCTGGGCTTTCGATCAAGAATGGAAATGGATGCTCAAGAAGTTTAAAGGGAAAAGCATTTGTGACACCCTTGCCAAGCTCGCATTTGCTGTCACGGTACACCACATATGGTTTTAAGAGGAACATCAGAAGATGGACGTCCAAATCAAGATCTTTTGCCTAGATTTGGGATGTTATTATTTTCGATGTGAAGGGATCCATTCCCACACGCCCTTCACCCTCTCCAGATAATGCTAGAAATAGATTCATTTTATCTTCCTGGAATCTTCCCACCACTTGAGGTGGTTCTGGTGATCCTTTTCTGTTGGTCTTTCTGATTTAGTGTAAGGAGTTTGGCTCTATCCTTGGGATACCCATATTTGTTTTCCCTTTTCGGAGTGCTGTTAATACAATTATTTATTCACCAAAAAAAAAGTTATTTCTCTAACAACATGTGCAAACCTTCAAGATTTGCCTTTCTCTTCTTCTTGAGTTCATTCTTTCCTCCCATCTTTTCTTTCTTGATCTCAGTGGAGGTTGCTCCTCTCAAATCATATACCATTCATAAGCCTTCCAGGATTAAAAATTATCTTTTGCCAATCAAAAATATTGCACCATGCAGTTGCCCATGCTTTCACCCAAAAATCCAATATGGATGGAATAATGTAATAAAGTAAGGACCATTAAAATAACAGCAGCAGATGGCAGGCCTAAACATGAACAAGCGTACAACACCACCACCCCCCCCCCCCCCCAAAAAAAAAAAAAAGGACCAATGGTCAAGCAGAACCATCATAGAAAATTTACATAGACATACTTGCATCCATGGTTCGAAATCTTGGTTCTCAAGGGTGTCTCGACCCCTGAGAAAACCGAGATTACCGAGATCTCGGCGAGAACCTGCCGAAACTCCCAGAGGGTAAAAATGGGAGTTTCGATAGGTATTTTTTATGGTTTAAGCCATTTTTTGCTGTTTTAAGTCCATTTTAGAGCCATTTTAAGGCTATATATTGCAGGAAAATACTTATTCAACATATATAAACACATTTAAAGCATAAAAAGTAATCACATTATCGAAAAATCATACATTCATAAATCATAAATCCCACAAAATAACATAATTTACAAGTACTCATTATATGAAAGACTTAAATACTCAAAATGAAATAATACATTCACATTAGTCCATCCCAATGTCTAATCATATGTAGAGTGGCGTGCAAGTTCCATCTGATCAGATTGACTTTGTTGAAGAAAATATATCTCGGTCTGATAAACAAAATCCTGCCACGACATCCTTCGGCTATAGAAGGTCTGGTAGTCTTCCACATATTTCTCATACATATGATTCGGGAAGTTTCTAAAAATACCCAACCTTGGATACAATTCACTATAATGTGGAGTAAAGTGAGCATATATTGGCTGGTGTGGGGGCGTGGTTCTTTGCAAATTTGGGACTGAAAATAGACTGTCCACAAATTTTGAGCCAGTCTGTGATGTAGCATTACTAGTATCAGCGGAATAATCATATGCACTTCCCATCATGCGGTCATCATCACCGGAATAAGAACCGTACGCCAAAGTGGTGCCAAATCCATGAGCACTCCACTGCCCCGGCTCCTGTCCACTACTACCCTCAATGCTCAGTCCTCCAAAACTTGTAAACATGCTATCAATTTCAACATTAGGCATAATATCAGGATCGGGAACGATGTCAAAGAAACGATCTTCTTCTTCTTCCACTGGTTGCAAAGGGCGTTCCCGTTGACGAGATCTACGTGTATACCCAGTCATAGGCCGTGATGAAGATGCGCGTCCACCATGATCTGGATCTCGTGTAGCGTGTGTATACTGACTCTCACCGGTCCATCTAATAACGGGTACAGTCGGTCTAGGATCACCACCACCACCCTCATCACCACCACCACTACCATCATCACCACTACTAGCAGAAGTTGACCAGCCAGTTTGTTCCATTGTATCATCATCGCCTTCTGAGTCACTACCAGTACCAGGCCGGGGGTCAAACGGTCTGAGCGTGTGTACCCGACCCTCATCCAAGGACATAAATCGTTCGAGATTAGAACCCATCGGGGGCGAACCACGGTGGGGTCGGGCATCCCACTAAGCTCATCCATCACTTGGAACTGCTCTGTCTCTCACCCATTCCACATAGGGATCCTCTTCATCGAAGATAGTTGGAAGGCGTCGGCTAGCTCGATCGGCTCTTGTTCATTTCTTTGTTCAAATTTAAAGCATTGTACCCTCAATCTCATGTTGTAATGGGCGTAGACCAAGTCATTTAACCGTTGAGAGCCCAATTTATTCCGCCTCTTTGAATGGATAAGGGAGAAAGTACTCCAATTTCGCTCACACCCAGATGCGGAACATGTCTGAGATAGGACTTTGATTGCAATTCTCCTCAACTCAGTTGCATGCTCGTCATACAACAACCACTACTCAGCTGCACAAGATGAAGAACACATTTTAATACACATATTAAATAAGATATTTTACTTAAAAATTTCAATTTCCATAATTCCATACCAGAACCGGTCTTATCTCGTCCAGCCACTGCAACGGGAGGAGTTCCAAAACTCCCAAGAGCATCTCTGAACGTTTTCATCTATACCCATTTGAAAATTTATAACCATTAGCCATCGTAATATGTGGATATTCAAATAATTCAGCACTTAAACCATACAACTCACCTCGGTTGACCGATTGCTTGCGGTATAATCCGGCACCAATTTGCCACAACATCTTTTACCGCACCGATAAGGTCGAGTGAGCCCAAGCACATGTGAATATTGGTACTTGGGGTTCAAATAGTATCTTTGCAAAATATGAGTCGCCAGATTAAAATAGAGTACCAACTATTAAGTGGAACTAAATTAAAGACATTATTAAATATACTCACCAGCCTTATGCAATGGGTGCATCAGCTGACCCTCCCATCGATCTTTGATAATCTTCACAAAATGTTTCTTTCCACGTGGAAGTACAGTTTTTATACGGTCCTTCAACATATCCATGGCAGCATATAAATGTGGCATGGTGGGCTGGGAATCTTTGTATCCACTAATCTCAACACCTTCGCCTTTGGCTCCAGAATTTTGACTACATCCTTCGGTGTTCTCCAAAATTCCTCCGAGCTATAGTAGTCGTGCTTAAACCCCAGCGGGAGAGCTGGACTCCCTCCACCCAAGCCAGTCCTCGAAGCAAACATCGATCGGGGGCCTACCATCTTTGCTGAAAGCTCTTTAGGGCTATGTAGTTGGTAGCAAATCTAGTAATGCCGGGTCTTACCAAGTCCCTCCACATTTCTCCCTCGGCAAGTTCAAAAAATAGCCATGGTTGTATACAAATGTTGTCACTGGGCGTGCTTGTTCAACCACTTGCTTTACTTTTGGATCTTGCCCATGTCCTTGACATCAAGTCAATGCATAGGCGGCACATGGAGTCAAAAAAGATTATAGTTAGCCATCATCATCTCTCTCGCCTTCTTGCAGTTGCTACCATTATCAATCGCAATTTGCACCATATTTGTAGCGTCAACTTCATCCGCCTTATGCGTAGCAATCCATAGATGTAGTTAGCATCTTTTGTGTATGCAGATGCATCCACAGACTTCAAGAATGATGTCTTTCCATCATTGTAGACCATGAAGTTGATGATGAACTTTTTAGTGGGACCAGTCCAACCATCACACATTATAGTGACCCCATATGCACCCCAATAATAGTATTTATTGGGGTCACTATAATGTGTGATGGTTGGACTGGTCCCACTAGAAAGTCCATCAACTTCATGGTCTACAATGATGGGAAGACATCATTTTTGAAGTCTGTGGATGCATCTGCATACACAAAAGATGCTAACTACATCTATGGATTGCTACGCAGTGGTGGATGAAGTTGGGCGCTACAAATGTGGTGCAAATTGTGACGCACAATGGCAAAGAACTACAAGAAGGCGAGAGATGATGATGGCTAACTATAACCTTTTTGGACTCCATGTGCCGCCTATTGCATTGACTTGATGTTGAATGACATGGGCAAGATCCAAAAAGTAAAGCAAGTGGTTGAACAAGCACGCCAGTGACAACATTTGTATACAACCATGGCTATTCTTTGAACTTCCGAGGGAGAAATGCGGAGGGACTTGGTAAGACCCGGCATTACTAGATTTGCTACCAACTACATAGCCCCAAAGAGCTTTCAGCAAAGATGGTAGGCCTCGGATCGATGTTTGCTTCGAGGACCGGTTTGGGCGGAGGGAGTCCAACTCTCTCCCTGGGGTTCAAGCACGCACTACTATAGCTTCGGAAGGAATTTTGGAGAACACCGAAGGATGTAGTCAAAATTCGGAGCCAGCCGGGCGAAGGTGATGAGATTAGTGGATACAAGATTCCGGCCCCACCATGCCACATTTATATGTCGCCATGGATATGTCAAGGACCGTATAAAAACTGTACTTCCACGTGAAACAAACATTTTGTGAAGATTATCAAAGATCGATGGGAGGGTCAATCGATGCACCCATTGCATAAGGCGGTGAGTATATTTAATAATGTCTTTAATTTAGTTCCATTTAATAGTTGGTACTCTATTTTAATCGAGCGACTCATATTTTGCAAAGATACTATTCGAACCCCAAGTACCAATATTTACATGTGCTTGGGCTCAATCGACCTTATCGGTGCGGTAAAAGATGTTGTGGCAAAATTGGTGCCGATTATACCGCATGCACCGGGTCAATCTGGAGGTGAGTCGGATGGTTTAAGTGCTGAATTATTTGAATATCCACATATTACAATGGCCAATGGTTATAAATTTTGAAATGGGTGTAGATGAAAACGTTCGGGAGATGCTCTTGGGAGTTTTGGAACTCCCGCCAGAGTGGGCCGGACGGGATAAGACCGGTTCCGGTATGGAATTATGGAAATTGAAATTTTCAAGTAAAATATCTTATTTAATATGTGTAATAAAATGTGTTCTTCATCTTGTGCAAACGAAGTAGTGGTTGTTGTATGGCGAGCATGCAACCGAGTCGAGGAGAATTGCAATCAAAGTCCTATCTCGATACATGTTCCGCATCCGGGTGCGAAAGAAATCGGGAGTACTTTCTCCCTTATCCATTCAAAGAGGCGGAATAAATTGGGCTCTCAACGGCTAAATGACTTGGTCTACGCCCATTACAACATGAGACCGAGGGTACAATGCTTGAAATTTGAACAAAGAAATGAACAAGAGCTGATCGAGCTAGCCGACGCCTTCCAACTATCTTCGATGAAGAGGATCCCTATGCGGAATGGGTGAGGGACGCAGCGCCCAGCCGATGGATGAGCCAAGTGGGATGCCCGACCCCACCGTTTCGCATCGATGGGTTCTAATCTCGAACGATTTATGTCCTCGGATGAGGGTCGGTACACGCACAACCGCTAGACCGTTTGACCCCCGGCGATCGGTAGTGACTCGTAAGGCGATGATGATACAATGGAACAACCGGGCCGACCAACTTCGCTAGTAGTGGCGATGATGGTAGTGGCGGCGCGATGAGGGCGGCGGGGTGATGAGGGTGGTGGTGGTGATCCTGGACCGACTATACCCGTTATTGGATGGACCGGTGAGAGTCGGGATACACACGCTACACGGGATCCGGATCATGGTGGACGCGCATCTTCATTACGGCCTATGACCGGGTATACACGTAGATCTCGTCAACGGGAACGCCCTTTGCAACCGCTGGAAGAAGAAGAAGATCGCTTTCTTTGACATCGTTCCCGATCCCGATATTATGCCCGATGTTGAAATTGATAGCATGTCTACAAGTTTTGGAGGACCGAGCATCGAGGGTAGCGGGGACGTGAGCGGGCAAATGGAGTGCTCATGGATTTGGCACCACTTCGGCGCACGATTCTTATTCCACGATGATGACCGCATGATGGGAAGTGCATATGATTATTCCGGCCGATACTAGTAATGCTACATCACAGATCGGCTCAAAATTTGTGGACGACTCATTTCAATCCCCAAATTTGCAAAGAACCACGCCCCACACACCACCCAATATATGCTCACTTTACTCCACATTATAGTGAATTGTATCCAAGGTTGGGTATTTTTAGAAACTTCCCGAATCATATGTATGAGAAATATGTGGAAGACTACCAGACCTTCTATAGCCGAAGGATGTCGTGGCAGGATTTTGTTTATCAGACCGAGATATATTTTCTTCAACAAAGTCAATCTGATCAGATGGAACTTGCACGCCACTCTACATATGATTAGACATTGGGATGGACTAATGGGAATGTATTATTTCATTTTGAGTATTTAAGTCTTTCATATAATGAGTACTTGTAAATTATGTTATTTTGTGGGATTTATGATTTATGAATGTATGATTTTTCAATAATGTGATTACTTTTTATGCTTTAAATGTGTTTATATATGTTGAATAAGTATTTTCCTGCAATATATAGCCTTAAAATGGCTCTAAAATGGACTTAAAACAGCAAAAAATGGCTTAAACCATAAAAAATACCAGTCGAAACTCCCATTTTTACCCTCTGGGAATTTCGGCAGGTTCTCGCCGAGATCTCGATAATTTCGGTTTTCTCAAGGGTCGAGACACCCTCGAGAACCGAGATTTCAAACTATGCCCGTCTCAGATCTCTGGCTTCTTCCTCAGTCAAACCCCTGGTATCTAGACCATCATCATCTGAACTATCATCATCCAAACCACGCATTGTACCTCGGATTGCTTCCTTAAATTGTTGTTTATTTTTTTCTTTCTCTGCCCTTTTCTGCTGGCCTCCCTTTATCTGTGCAGCTATGGCCCTGGTAATCTCCACAAGAACTATAGGACACTTTGCCACGTCTGTAGAAGTCTCACTCAAGTGTTGCTTAAGTCTGGTAATCCCACCAAACATAAGCTTCTTCCCACAGAATTTGCATTGGGTCTTCTTTCTATCACCGTCAATGGCGGTACAATACTGCCAAGCCATGACAGTACGACCAGCATCACTACCTCCCTCACGAGAACCCGAAGCAGCCATAATATTTAGAACGAGACACTGTTACATAAGATGATAAATAGAGAAATTTAAATCAATAGATTTACATTAATAAAACTTAAAATTGAAGAACATAAAAGCATCAAATATGCGAATACAACTCAAAACACATTGAAATTACTTTTCAAAATTTTAAACCTATGTTACAAGAAAACAGAATATTTTTCCTAATTTTCCATAATTATTTAGATATTATTAATAATTTTGGATATTAAATAAAAATAATTTATTTTTCGAAAAATATAATCCGACAACATGAAACCGTAGATTGGTCAATGATATTCAACATATATTATTTTGAACACTAATAGATAAGTATTAATATTTTTTTTACTAATTTTTTATTGCTGGAAAATCGAATTTATTAATAAAAAGTTCATAAAAATAAAAATATGTATAGAAAAAAATAACTGAAACCGTGACCGCATAGATCGGCCAACGATGTTCAACATATATTATTTTGAACACCAGTAGATAAGTATTAATATTTTTTTATTAATTTTTTATTGCTGAAAAATAGGTTTTATTATTAAAAAAATTCATAAAAATAAAAATATGTATAGAAAAAAAAAACTGAAACCGTAACCGTGTAGATCGGCCAACGGTGTTCAACATATATTATTTTGAAAGTAAACTGATTAATATTTAAGAAATGTATTTTTTATTTTTTAAACATAAAATAAAATAAATATATATATATATATATATATATACAGAAAAAAAAAATGAAACCGTGGCCGCGTAGATCGGCCAACGGTGTTCATCATATAATATTTTCAACACCATCTAATTAATATTTATCATATTTTTTTAAATTTTTAATTGTTGAAAATACATTTTTTTAACAGAAAATCAAAATAAAAAATATATATGCAAGAAAATAATTTCGAAAGGATGAGGTTGTAGATCGGCCTAATGACTCTCACATATATAAATTTCATGATGAACCAACATGTATTGAACATATTCATGTAAAAAAGTAAGTTCTAGGGGAAAAAACCATACCTCAAACCTTAGATTTGCAAAGAATAGGTCAAAATGAGCCTCCAACAGCACTTTGATAGGTCAAAATGAGCCTCCAACAGCACTTTGATGGAGAGATTTGCAAAGAACAGAGGTTTTCGAACCTTAGATGCAAGGCTGGAGAAGAAGGAATGGAGGAAGAGAAGAAAACAGAAGGGAATTGAGAAGAAAAATGAGTCTCGGTCGAGATCTCGACCGAGACTCTTATATAAGAACTTGGACCAGTTCGAAACTGGTCGAGATTGGTCGAGAACCAGTCGAGACCCAGTTTCGAACTAGGCTCTCGTCTCGACCCTTTCGAAACTACCGAGAAGGTCAAGATCTCGAGAAGGATCTCGACCCTTCTCGGTCGAGTTTTAAGACTATGCTTGCATCACATACAATAACTAGAGTGCTGAACAGAACTTTTTAAGCTGAAATCAAGAATTCTATTTTTTATAAATAACACAATAATGTTAATTTTTGTTACTAAAGGAGTACAATATTTGGGAAAAGGCTTTGCATCCCAGAAATAGATAAACTCCCTCTTTAGTCTTTGCCAACTCCACCATGTGGTTGTGGCCAAATAAAGTTGCCAAAATTTAATCTTTTTCTTTACCTTTTCCTCTTCTTCTTTTTTTTTTTTTTTTTTTTTTTTGGTATTTGTCAATGGATTGTAGCTTCCAAGTAAGTCTCCACCATTGAAGAACCCACAAAATTGTATTTTCAGGAAAAGCAATACAGAAGACCAGGGGGGAACTTTAAAAAAATTATTCAAGAAGAATTTAAGAAAAAGCTTAAAGGGGAAAGAGAGGAAATAGCTCAAGTTAAATCAATTATTCATAACAGTCAAAAAATAATTAATTAATATTCCCCATGAACTTCTGGCAGCAGCAACTTGTTTTGACATCAACACCACATTGAACCCACAACCAGGCTTATTAAGTAATATAAGGACTAAGGAGGCTGAGTATATACAAAAATTAAAAGCGAGAAATTAAAGGAAAAGAAGAACAGACCCCAAAACCAGGTTTAATAAATAACATATCTAACCTGCTCCTTGATCTCAATAAAACTCAGACAGGCAGTCAAAATATTAAGAGCAACTTCCACTGATGAAATAAGTTCCTTCTCAAATTGACGACGTCTTTCTGCATGAGCAGCTATTTTATAGTTGAATACTTCCTGATAACAAAAGAGAAGACGTATGATAGCTGTACAGGCAGTCATGAGGAAAGGGTCAAGAGCGAGTTCTATCAAAGTACAATGTAATTATTAAGAGTAAGATCGTAAGAATAATACAAGCAATGAGATGAAGGATTGTCAACTCAGCATGCAACACAACATGTAACAAGAGGAGAAAAAAAAAAAAAACCTGACCCCAATTACACTTGTATCCGGGCATCCTTTTGGTGTACAGAAAGAAAACCAGAGGAAAATAAAACTTCTAATGCTCATCAAAAGAATCCTTTTGAAACCCCCTGCACTACGTAAGTTGGTCGAGCAGACAGAAAGGGAAGGAACAAGAGGACAGGAAATAGTGAGAGGTGTAGGTGAGGTAGGAAAGCAGAAGTGTGAAAAATGGCATCCAAAACCTGATAGATTGAAATAAGGGAGAGTAATGAGATAGCCCATGAGCTTGAAAGACAAGAGTGCATGCCCTAGAATGTTTTCAGGAGACAGTTACATTAGTGAGAATGAAGTACATTTTTTCATTTGTTCCCATCTGTCCATTCTATTTGGTCAGGGTTTGGTTTGACTTCAGAGATCAAGCTGTGTTTGTAACTCCTGCTGCTTATCTTCACTGTTCCACCATTAAAAACATTTTCTGCAACATAAAACTAAACAATCCCAATAAACTGCAAGGTCCAACAGGAAATTCTTTCCTGGGCAACACTCAAAGGAGAAAGAAGAATCAGATCTGGAAAGAAAAAGAGGACAAGTTCCAGATCTGGGAAATCAGGCAAGGATAAGAAGTAACAGCTGTTAACAGGAACGGCAGTATCAGATCTTATAACTTATAAACAGGACAAGGAGAAGAGTCAGCAAGGAGGCCACATCAATAGCAGCCCAAGCAGCTCCTATTTTCTCTATCTGACTCCCCTGTCTCTCCTTATTTTTATTATGTCATAAAAAAAGATAATATTGATGCCTAGAAGCCTAGACATGGTTCGAGTTTTCAACCAAAATGTCAAAATGTCGATATTTCGGTATCAAGGGCTGAAACAATATGACTACTGAAATTTACATGTTAAAATTTCCAAATTTTACAGAATTTTTCGGCTTCAGCAGGGGAAATTTTAAACCTTGAGTCTAGATGAATTAGTCTCCATTTTAGTTAATACTCTTTCTTTTTATTTTATTTACTGTTAGGACAATAATCCTGCAGTAGATTAGTCATCAGTAGGGATAAGTTTGGTGATTTAGTCTTTTGAAAATTTAAGCCATTTGATTGTAATGGACTATTAAGTCCCTCATCCATGGTTTTAATAGAGGTTACTTTATGTCTTTTTTGTTTTCTACATTGGATGGAGCCAGGAGACAATAATATTTTAATCTGCTACAGCTCATTGTAAGTCAGTCTTTCATAGAGTTCTCTCCGTAACATTTCTCCTTTCTCTTCCCTTTGGGATTTTCTTCTTTGCTGTTTGTGTACAGCCTTGAAAGCAAGGGTTTTGATCGAGTTTCAGAAAATGGCTCAAGGTATTGGTATCTGATTGACCAGATCGGCCAGATCGTATTGGTTTTAGACCTGGCCAATCCCCGATCCCCGATCCTAGTCTATTTTAATATTATTATAATGAGGATCGGACACGTATCGCTTTCCCATTGGATCTGGATCAGATCGGTTTGGGACATGGCCAATACCATGTCCGATACCTGGATTTAGAACCATGGTTCAGACCCTTTCCATTGGGCCCATATGTTGAATTCCGGCGTCAAAAGCAGCTCATTTCATAAGTTCTGCAATTCAACAGCATTTGTAAATGTGGCACTAGTTAGTGGATATAAATCCACTTACTCTAGATCATTCTGCAATTAGTTTCTCATTTTCTCGTGTTCTTTGCCTTCTTTCTTTGCAATATTTATCCTTGCCACATCAACTAAGAAATAAATAACTGGTACATAGTCATTGTTTTAAGAGCTGGACATCACGAATCAGTTGGAGCAGCCAAACCAGTAACCAAACGCTTTTACAGATTGGCTTAACCGGCCCAAGCCACTCCCCAAAACAGGAAACAGCTAGCAACCCTATGGTTCAACTAGCAAAAGGCACAAGCCAGGCCATTCAATCCAAACCATATAAGTTAATAAAATAGTTTAAGACATATATTGCAAATGGAGAAAAAAAAACGAAGCCAATCAAAACCTATCAAAAACGTCTACAGTCAAAAAGTAAAATGGGGGTTATCTATAATTCAAAGATCAGCAACTCAAGTATCATCTACATTAACTTATCCTCATGGAAAAATTAACAAAGACGGTGAGGCTCCCCCACAATTTCCAAGGTAACTTCTATACATGAATCACTTATATCTAAAGATCTACTTCTTTCACCACCATCGTCAGCAATAGAGACTCAAAGAAATAATAGACTTAAGCGGGGAAAAAACAAGAGGCAAGATGAAAGAAGACAGGTGAGAGAAATGAAAAATGAAAAACTTTTCTTTACCAGAAAATTGTCCAAATGACCTCAACATCATATTCAAAGAGATGAGGGTGAATCCTGAATCACAGGATTAGGGGAGACTTGATTCTCTGTAAACTTGAGTTGGGGAAAGGACAGGAGGACCTGTATTACATATGATAATATGGATCAACTTGAGTCAAACTGGCAATCCCATTCCCAGATAACCTGCACAACCTAACAACAAGTACAATATCCAAGCCCAGGGTTTCAAACCCAGGTCATATATTAATGGACTCAGTAGCTCCAACCAGAATGTATACGATTGATTTGGGGATGACTATTACACAACGCCCCTTTGAAATGTGCAATACATTCTTTACATGGCTACAACAAGGGTAATGGGGGGAAATTGTACATGACTGATCTGCACTTGTATAATTCATCCCTCACGCAAGGTAAGGAGAATAATAGATGATTGATTTAGATGTGGTGAAGAGAGAAAATTGTATGTCATTTATTACACACCTCACTCTTCCATTATCCCATTGAAGGTGGGGAGAATTATATGTGATTTATGCATCTCTCTCTCTCTCTCTCTCTCTCTCTCCCCCCCCCCCCCACCCCCCCCCAAAAAAAAAAATTAAATAAATAAATTTACTACCTGCATTCCTCTTTCTTCCCCCTGCATCCATTTGTTGTCGAAGAACAGGATTACAGGGTCTCACTTCAATTGTTGGATACCATGTTGACTATAATTTTCAAACAAACATTACCATAAATTAACAGAGAAATTAGATTATGCAGAGAGCCAAATTCGATTGGACTTGAATAGGCTAAATTTTGAGTGACCAATGTGTTATATGGGTCATGGGCTGACTATATCTATTGTAATTAGCCAATTCTATAAGCCCAATATGAGAGGTCTGTGTTCTATGTGAGATTAGATGTTGGATTCTAGTTTCTATACTCAGTTTTCTAGAAGGTTTAGACTAGATTGAGTTCATATTGAGTTTCTATTACGGATTTATGGGTAGTTTCTATTTTGCCAAAGAACAGTTGAGTCTGGTTCTAGAAACTCTAGAAGCTCTAGAAAGTTTCTATTTTTAGATTTCTTGGTTCTCAAGTCTAGAATTTAGGATAGTTCTAAATTTGTGAGTTGTGCTTAGAAACAGAAAGTAGGAATTCAGTTAATCTATAAGTATGTGGCCAGATCAGATATGTATTGCAGTGTTTTATTTGAATTGAATAGACGAAGATTGAAGTTGCAGGTAGCTATTGGTCAGGTGTGTTTGAAGAACCCTTGGTCAGGGCCCGGAATAGTTGTGTTCTCACTTCTCAAACTGGTGATTGTTACTTCCTCTTTTCCCATTCCAGTCACCAACAGGTCATATCCAAACCTATACCCTACCCTGTTCCTCATTCCTGTGATACCCTGTTTTGGCCCTAGTTATCCACATACAAGTTACATTCATACCTTCAATCCCTTGCTGTTTCAGTCCATATTGGAACACCAACTGCTGTCATCCAAGTCGGTTGTGAAGGAGTCCCAAGGCATTGGAGGGTCGCTGGACGCCCAAGGTGACCGAAGGCTCCCTAGTTTCCAAGGGGCCTTGACGCCTAGAAGGGTGTCAATCAGTTTGGTATTGGTAATTTGGTACTTCGGCTTGGTACAAAAGATAAAAGGTGATACCCTATGTTTTCATACCATTACCATACCAGCTTGATACAGTTTCGGCACGGTTTTTATTCGGTATATATATGGTTTCTTATCCAGTATATATATGGTATCATACAGAACCTTGTGTACAACAACAACAATCATTATAAATTTATAATCTGACCCTCAAGATGCTATATCATTAGAATATGAATGTGCTGGACATTGTCAACATCATTACAGCCATATTTCACAGCAAGAATGAATGAAAACCTTTTAGAAATGACAGAGCACACTGGCAAAAGCACATAGAAATACAGTTTTGGTATGGTTCGGTACTAATCGACCAGTTTGGTCCATAAAACCATACCATATCGTACTGAATAAGATTCTTGTTTCTCATACCATTCCATAACGATTTTACTTCGGTTTCGTAAAGTTTTAAATGGTTGGTTTCGGTTTCGGTTTCAGTTTCGATACCAGTACCAAATTGACACCCTTACCGTGACCTCTTGACAACCTCAAGCAGTTAGACACAAGCATAACACCCTCCTTTCTAACTTTGTTACATACAAGCCAGAGACCATACTCAGAAGTTTGTTCTGGCCACAAACCATTAGCAGGCCTATCACACCAGCATAGAGTTGGAATTTTACCAAGAGATTTTAGCACTAGTCAGGACCCACCAGGACCTATACTCCACTGAAGTTTCAGGCCCCTCTAAGTTCTGGTTCTGAAGCTACTAGATTTTTCCCAACGGAATGCTGCTTCTATCCTGTTTTCCAATTTTTCTTTTTGCTGCTTCTTTGGTTCTGTTCAATTCTCACCTCACAGTTTGATGTTGATTCACTGTATGATCCTTAATTTTCAATTCCAGATTTAAAACCCTAATTTAACCTTCATCAGTTTTTGGTTTCTTCCCTGTGCCACCAATTGAATTTGATTTGTATATGGAAGAAAAATAACAATGAAATGGACATGCAGCATTGAGAAAATAAAGTCCACACCTCATAATGCTATTATAAAAGCATACCTCAGGCAAAACAGTGAGCAGCTCCAGAAAACTAGGTATACATTCTGGGTAAGAATTCAATTCATCCCTAATCCAATTCACAATACCACCACCACCCCAATCTTCTGTAGGCACATGCACAGCCAAAGCCGCCACGGCAATGCTAATCTAGATAAGCAAAGCAGAGTTCAGTAGCATTATGTTACAAAAGAACCATATGAACTCTAGCTTATTTGTGAAGATGCCTGATGTAGTAACATAGTATGATGTCAAACAATACCTGTGTTCTAACTTTAGGGGGGCCCTTGTGAAGTTTTTTCAGCAACGCCTGCATTTAACACTTCTCAGTTCTTATTATAGCAATCAAAGTCCACTAAGATAGGTAAACGGACATGTAAATGTCTTAGCAAATAGTATGACAAATTGACAATAACAGAGGGATACACATTATCAAAAATAAATAAATAAATAAACCAATGATGAAAGTCTTAAAAGTTTCAAATCAGTCCACAAATCTTTTAAAGGTCCTTTTTTATAGATAACAGTGAAATCATTGAAAAAGAATAATATTAACAGTACAAGCCCCAAAGTGGACGCTCCAAAGCCCCTGCATCTAGAAAATGGACACCACAATATCTTGGCCAAAAGAATCTCCAGAAAACCATCTTGGCCTGAGCCTAACAACCCCTTCTTTGGCCATCAGATCTGGCATATCATTTGCTGCCCACGGCTTCTACTGGAACAGGAATCTTTGAAAAATCGTTCTTTCTTTCTATCCAATCTGTGCAGAAGGCAAATCCTCAAATGTGACACAGCAGGTAAATGGCAAAGGTAAGTCCCTTGGACATTGGTTCATGCTATATCCAATGTCAGAAATAATTAGAGGTCTGAGCTGGATACTCTGTAATCTCTTCCAATACAAATTGACAGCAATGCCATGCCAGATCCTTAACCACATAGATGGAAATCTTTGCCATAGGAAGTGCCCCATACTTTTCTTTCCATTGCAGACACGCTTAATACTTTAAGTATTCTAAGATTTTGGAAGGATATCTGGATCAGTGAAAGGCCTCTTGCCTCAGGTTTTCCTGGTCTATATAATCTGGTGTTGGAAAGGAATGTTGCATTGTAGCAGTTTATGGGCATTTACAGGAAGGGGAGCTTCAGATGGAATCTGTTCTTCAGAAAATTTTAATGAACTGAGAAACAGATTACCCACTATAATAAAAGGCAAAGAGGATGGACGGTCTCTTATTCCTTCCCTGGGAGGGCAAGAATCTAATCTTTGAAGGAGCCATAAATCAACATAGAATAATGAATAAAAGCATTGTTAACCTTTAATCCATATCCCTCTTAATGCCAAAACCTTTCCCCTGCAAGGCATTGTCTCAGAAATCCCAAGAAAACATGTTTTTTCCATGTCAATTTTCAAGCATCCCTTCCCTTGCCATAATGTTAACCACATATTTAAAAGCCAAAGAAATTCTATATAAGATTTCTCTCTCATTCACAATGGCTACTTAAGCTGAAGAAAATCAAGATACTATACAATGTCCTTTATCCTCCTAAAGTAGACATTAAAAATAATTTCGCCAATGACACAGACAAAACTCCTAACTCTAAAATCCTTGCAACGTAAGGCACCAGCTTTCATTGCTGAGAGCCAAAAGGAGTGGCTTTAAGTCTTTCAGTAATAATCCCACTCTTAAAGTTTTTTATGCAGATTGATCAAGATAGATCTGCAGTTGGTGGGCTTATTAAACATTGGGAGGAAGGAGATTCTGATATAACGGTTGATATGGCTCTGAATCCAGATCTAATGTTTCAGAATTTAAGCAATAAAATCATATCTAAATAAATTTCCAGAACGAGAAGTCAGAAGTTTAAAAAAGAAACCGAGTTTTTGAAATCAATGGGAGAAATTGATAAGAGAGGTAATCGAATGTAGATGGAAAGAAACAATTTAGGGTAAGATAGGGAGATCCAATATGAAAGACAAGATTTTAAAAACATATAGTTTTCTAGAATATTGGTTCAATAGAGGAGGAAGGGTAGGAGAGAAAAAAGAACAGGCTAGGGAGATAAAGTTGTCACAGATGGGAGAGTGAAGAGTACATCTCGCATGTGAGAGAGAGAATATGGAAAAGAAACAATAAGAGAAAAAAGGAAAGAGCAACCTGACAGTCATGGGAAGTGGAAAGAGTGAGAGAGAGGGAGGGGAGGAGTTTATGAGAGGGGGAAGAGAGAGAGAGAGTCTTATTATATCGAGAGGAGGGAGAAGAAAAGAGCCAGCTAAGCCATTGCCAAAGCAAACACAATTAATCCATTAACACTAATCGTAGGAGGGGTGGTTACATCAATTTATGGGGGAGTTGAAACTCAAAGAAATCTTCTAAATCTAGAACACTTGGACAACTAATCAACTTTACTAATAATAAAATATTAATTTCATGCACCCCCTAGGACCCCACTTTTGGGCTTTGTGTTTCAGCTCATTACAATAATAAAGACCAAAAACTAAGGCCCAACTCAAAACCATTACTAAACCCTGGTCCAAATTCAGACTGGGCCCACATTAGATTTCCTCAAAAACCTTCAAAAAATCCTCGAAGTAGTTCATTGAGAATCTGATGCAGATCAATGCAATTTCTTAACCACGTGGTACTATTCACATGAACAGTACCATCCATGCTTGCAAGGACCAGGCCAGGCCCAAGCCTCCTATAGCTAGCCTAGCCAACTAGCCCAGCCATAGCTGGACAGCTGTAGGACAGCTAGAGAACAGCTGCAAGGAATCTTGACCAGTCTTGTTCTTCTAGAAAATCCTTTGAGAGTTGTCCAAGATATCTACTTTCTAAAGTTAGTTTTTTTTGGTTGTTTCTATTTTCAGTTTTAGAAAGATTGTTAGTTTAGGCTAGTAGAATATTAGAATCTCCTCCTCTGTAAAGTTTCCAGAAAGAGGGAAGATTGAGTAACCTAATTAAGACTAATCTTACCTTCCAAAATTGTACTCAAGCTTAGGCTATAAATATTAATGCAAGGAGAAGCATTCTCATGTTTAAGAAAAGAGAAAAGAAAGCTTGCTTTCAATGTCAAGTGGGGTACGCTGTGGGACTTAGCCAACCTTAGGTCGGACTCTTAAGGTTCTATTCTTCTTCCATTCTTCTTCCTTGCCATTATTGATTCCTTTCCTTCTTTATTATATGGAAAAAAACCCCAAAATACACAAAACACTGTTCACAGTTTACTGTTCATATGATATTCTTGCTGAAACTTGTTGCTGCCATATCTCCTTATCTGACCATCAGAATTGCTTGCAACTTTGAGAGCATATTCCTTCTTAGAAGACCAAAGTTTGATGAGAGTTTGAGCCAATTCTAGCCATCTGATTGGTAGTCATCAAGTGAAGATATTTGCTGGTTATTTCATATTTGTACCGTTATGTTGTGGACAGAATTGCTTCTTGCCTTTCTAATGGTTGGATTTGTTGATTATGTTAGTGATTCGATCCTCCTGTGGGACTGGTTCCTAATTTGTTGACTTGGGGACTTATCCTACATTAAAATCCAGAAGGGCCTAGCACTTTTGTCTCTGCCCATTGTGAACAGCACCCCAAATCTCCTGTTTGCATCTCTTCTTGCAAGCCTAGCCACTTCTTCAAGAGAAACAAAGGACCAATCAAAGGTTGAAACTCTCGGATTCAGTCTCGTTTCAGTTAGACCGAAATCTAACCAAAAACACTGCATTTTTTGCAGTGTGTTTTAGTTAGTCATTTCGGGGGCCAAATGGCCATTTTATGCTCCGATACTTCAGGGAAACCTTATTTTAAACCTACTTAAATAAACCATTATATTGCAAAAATAATCACACATAGTGGTAGTATGGATTTGCACCCATGGTTGACATTATATGCTGAACCCTAATTGTTGAAACTCTTCAAATCTCCACCCAAATACAGCAAATGATGATGTGGCAATGACCAATAATGTGTTCCAGTATTATGCACAGCTGATGTTACAAAGAAAACCCAAAACCCAATTATCCCTTCTCTGCAGAAATATGCAAAACGGACAGGTCTCGGTCAAACCTATTGATATGGTGCATTTTATATAAGGTCTCTGTGTTCGTTTAACCAGAATTTTGGGTCCAACCAAAATATACCGAAATTTTGTTAAAATATTGAAATCTTGACCAAAACGCAGCATATATACAACTCGGATGACATTTCGTCTTGGCTCGACCGAGATTAACAAAATAGCATGAGATTTTGAAACATGGGACCAATCAAGCCCAGAAACTCTTAATACTCACAAGAGGATTTTCAATTTTCCACTCCATCCTCAATGCGAAGCTCACCAATCACCAACCTCGCAATGTGATAGTTTCCAAACCCAACATTTGCTAACCTAAGGAGATATCAGTGTTGCCTTGTTTAACTATAATGATGCAAAAAGTAGCCTAATATACAGACCAAAAGAAAAGAACCAAAATATCATCATCATCACCCATCATATAGACCTACAAAAAAAAAATTGTTCATAATCTTTCTTTTAAGCAGTTGTATACTTGTATATTAGTAATAAAAACATTCACCAACAGGCAATAAAAATAAGAAGAAGCTTTCACTTCACAATCAAGCAATACGATATATGTTGCAACAAGCATGTCAATCAGGGATTTACTGAAAAAAGAAATACCTAAAACATGAAGTATGTGTTGAACATATGAGTTGGTATTGTTGTCAACACATCAGTTGGCATGTTCTGGAGCAAGCAACACAAGCTGCTGAAGAAGTCCAGAGATTGAGTGAACATGAGTTGGCATGGCTGAGATGACTTTGGTCTGCATATACAGCAGGTTCGTGGCTGATTTACGACATGTTGCTAGCATTCAAGGTTAAAGCTCATAACATGAGAAATGTGGCACTTTGCGTTAGCCTTAATATGCCACTGAAATCAGCTCAATTGGATATCGGCATAGAAAGTTAATGCGTGATCTTCAGACATGGCACGTGTGCCCAGAATTCCTGTTTGCATATAATGTGACTTTAAGAGCATTTCAAGATGGCTTAGGGGCAGAATATGGAGAAGCTCAAGCATGAAAGATATAAAGCTTTGGGTCCTTTTCAATTGCCACAAGTCTCAAATCATTTTGACATCATATGAGGGAGATACCAATGTTTTCCCTACGGTGCACAGAAAGTGATCAAACCAGTGCAGTCCAATCATGGGTGAAAATGGGACTTGTTTCTGGGTTGTTAAATTCAAGATTTTGGGGACAAATCATTAAGAAATTCATTTATTTTGAGAGAGAGAGTGTGAGTGAGTTTCCCACCACCAACCCTAAAAGAGCAATCTCTTACATGCTTTGACTTCATTGATTGTTACGAGATAAAATTGAAAAATCAAGTGCAAGAATAAAGAGGGCTGAAGAAGAAAGAAAAGAAAGGAAAAAGAACAAAGGTTTGGAAAAAATAAGGAAGAAGAAGAGAAGAAGAGGAAGAGAGGAAAGCCCCAGTGTATGAAGACGTTCAATCTACAGCTTCTCCAAAGGTTACCATGCACTGTAGGTAACCTCTTGCAAGTTCCCTTACGTCGTCATCCTTTGTAGGCTATGTTTTTTCTGTAAAGACTAAGTGAATACCTATTGAGTACTTGGATGGGATTTGAATATATATTTGAGCTTTCATTTGGGGCATTCTATAAGCCCATTGATGTTGAACTTGTAGACTCTCCATGGGTGTGGATTGAACGTAGGGGTTCAGGAGTTGTAGCTCCTTGGTAGTTATAGATACCTAAACTCCTAAAGTGAGGCGTTATAGCGCCCTCCTAATCATTGCAAGGTAAATCAGGGGTAGTAGCTCCTTATCATTTGGAGCTGGCTAAAAGTGAAGCATATTGAGTATATACGGAGCCCATTTAGGCATTACTCGTGGACGTAGGTAGCGGGCATTGCTGAACCACATATATCTCTTGTCTCCTATGGTTTGTGTTTTGCGTGGATATATTGGAATGTGTTTTCTGGCTTTCTGCTGTAGGGTGCGTGTGCACCGGGTAGGTCTTGCTACAGTGTGTAGAGTTAAGAGGCAAGGTGTGTCACACGACTATGATTGTGGTTGTGTAATAGCCAGCGCCAGAGCCGAATTTTGAAAGGGTCACTGATTCACCTCCTCCAGGTGACGTACTAAGACCATCAATATGTTATAACAAAGGTATAATACCAATCCTCCATAAAATTCCAGAATCCAAATAAAAGACATCCTACATGTATTTTTCAAGTTATTATAACCACTTGAAATATAAATATCCCACTTACATTCAGTGAATCACATAAAGGACGAAAAGCTTCGGAAGGTAGTTCTTCAAAATCACGTTGTACCTGTAAATCAAATACAACATTCCCTAAACCATTAAACAATTGAAGACACAAAAGGAACAGAAGCAGAAAAAAAAATTCTTTTTCTTTATTCCTTTTTTTTTTTTTTGGCAATAAAAGTTTCAGTTATCCATCAAAAGAAAATCTTAGTGCTTAAATTACATCTCAGACTCATCACATAGTTCATAACTCACATACAAAATACCTTGCTTCTGAGAGTCTGAGAACAAAAAATCAGTGTTTCTAGATTGCTATTGGGGTCATGGAGCAAGTCATCAGCCACCTGAGCAGAAACACAACTGTTAATAAAGTTACATGGAAAATTAGCAAATAATGAATATAAAGTTAAGAGTTGAAGGAAATGTGAAATTACATTTTCCTCAATTAAAATTAAAAAAGAGAAAAATAAGCTAAATTCTACAAACCAGCACACTTAGAGAATAACAGCACAGCTTATAAATAATTCAATGTAATCTCAAGATTCCCAAAGAAAAAGTATCACAAGGAACTAATAAAAATGCACTTAAGGAAGGAAGCCCATTCTAGTCAAATTTTATTGATGCAGCAGGCCCTTCACATGGGAGGCCAAAAGGAAGCAATAAAGCCTAAAAGCCAAATCCGTAGGCTCCTTACAATATTGTTTTTATTTTCTTTTAGCTTCTCTTTCTATTTCCTAATAGTAGGATAGTTTAAGTGTTTTAGTTTCCATTCCCTGTTTTAAACTTCTGTTGTTGTGAAGAGTTAAGTTTTGCTTATATTTTCCAAGTTGTAATGGAATTATAAAATTTTATTCCAAGACTGTTTTTCAGTTAGAATATCAGCATACAAATACTCAAATAGCCATGTAATCAGCACATAGGCGCAATGGGTTTGGATAAATAAAGCTCTGACTTTCTTCTCTGACATAACCATGAGTATTTTTCTTTCTTTTCTTTTTCATACAGTGATGCAACAGAAGATTATGTAAGCATACAGTTTGTAGTTTGTGCGATAGATTCCTCAAACGAAGGTAACTTCTGTCCAATACTTAGGTGGATTCCCAACTCCCTTCTTCTTCAATTTCTTTCTTCCTGTTTTCTGCCATCAGTTGGAGTTCCAGGAGTTGTTCTTCCACATCACAGCAGCATGTGTACAGGCCTGAGCTGCGTTTTCCTTTAAGTTTCAATCTTTATTGAAGTTCTGACAAGATCTATCAACCTGATCAATTGCAGCCCACAGATTGAAGGATGAATCCCTCTTATCAAGGCCACAATATAGAGAGGAGTCTAAGGCTCTTTTTGGTATGTATTAGAATTAATTATATAATATATTATGACATTGTAGTTGTTTGGTATGATTTATGGTATCTATTTATATTTAAAATAAATCAATATAATCTAAATCTACAAATAGGTTAGAAGGTGTTTATCATTATTGTGATCATCTATTACTATTTGTTTATGTCTAGTGGCACCAAACAGTTATTATTTATGACTCATAATTTATTCTAATACATGAATTGTCATAAATAACTCATAAACATAAATATAAACTATACCAAAGAGAACCTAAGTACACACAACCTTGATATATTGCATTTGTGTTCCTCAAACTACATATATTCTCCAAAACCCTAAATAACTGATTTCTGTCCATTTCTGTTAATATCTGCAAAGATACATCTCTATTTAAGGTTTTCTTTATGTCTTTTCAACAGTGGAGGGTTCCCCACGCCACGGAATGGGGAGCATTCCCCAAACTATGCACGTTATCATACCTTTTGTGCTTTAGTTGTTGGGGTTTTGAAAACAAAGAAAAGGAGAAAAAACTTGAAGAACAATAACAACAAACATGCTCCCTAGACTAAGTTAGCAATTGCAAAACTTAAAGAACAATGATTGTCGAAGTGTGAGAAAAGATAATTTGATGACACGACTCGGGGTGTGGTAATGACTGCATAGTCATATATAAATCTCGTGGCCTCCACTGGTATAAACCAAACTTCCGAAAATACCAAATTCAAATCCAAAGATGGAATGTCAATCCGCAAATACGTGTGGTAATGCTTCAATTGGAGTTCTTCCAGTACCATGAACTTTTCCCTATCCATTCAAGTGGGGATTTAATGTAAATGCGATGGAATGAATCAAAAAACCGGTTGAGCTAATCAATTTGTTAATAACCAAACTTAATTTGCTCAAAACAGAAACACAAGACATAGAAAGAGAGCTAAGGAGAAAGGCAATCAATAAGTGGATTCATTCCCTCTCCATGAGATACTTGTAATCGTATGAACACTAGTTGAGTAGTATATCGACTTGAGCCAATCCAAAACGATTCTACCCGGCACCAATTAAGTTACTGAAGTAAAACATCCCAATGAGACTTTCAAGAACAGCTCGTGAATCAAAACCAATCCTGTTCTAGTAGAAGAGTGTGGATTAAGATGAAGACTTAACATAACCTTCGTCGTCATATCTGATTCGAATTGTTGGTCTCGTAGAGTGTATGATGCATGACTAAATATGAGAGCGGCAACAAAATCCATTAAGTGGTACTGCAAGTGGATAGAACAGTACCTGCCACGCGTCGAAAGTTCGCTGGAAATTTTGAAGCCATCGATCGGCCTGCATACGAATCGCATCATCAGGATGATGGTAGAGGGCGTGTAGGGCTTTCTTCACTGTTTCCTGGAGCTCCATGCTTGGCATTCTGTCTCCTGGTTGAGCCAGCAGAGCCATCAATGGGGAACAGCCCTCCGCCAAATTATTTCACCGTCCCCCACTTCTTTCCACTCTGGACTCTTGACTCTTGACTCTTGACTCTGGACTCTCGCACTCGGCCAACTGTTTTGAGGGAAAAGGCTCCGCGCCCTGCGATATCCCCGTGGCCTTTCCTTTCATAGTGCAACTGCCGACCAGGGTACCGGGTTGGGCCGAATTGGTCCAACCTGGCCAGACGTTGGACTGTGAGATCTCAGTCTATACCCGGTTCTGTCGGGCTTGGTCCTCATTTTTTAATATTGGGAAATTTACTCAAACACCATCTTTACAATTGGTTTACTGTACAGAATTATCCTCTCTTGACAATAGTTACACGAATCATCTTGAAACAATGTTTTATAACAGTATAACCCATACGGAACATTAAAAACTGATGAAATTTTTTAAGACAATATTACATTTACTAAATATGAAATACATAAATATCTCATCGTCTATCTCTGAGACGAGGCCTCTGTAAGCTCTCTAATTACAAGTTGAAGAACTTGTAAAAGCATCTTCCAAAGATAGATTATGATATATTTATGTGATTTTACATTGAGTTTAGGTATTATTGTCTTAAAAAAATTGAAATTTCTCCCATTAGTTTTTAACGCCCGATGCAGACATACTGTTATGAAACATTGTTTCGATAATAGTCTGTGTAACTTTTGTCAATAAAATGGTAGTTTTGTGTAGTCAACCAATTGTCAATAGGTTGTTTGAGTAAATTTTCCTTAAATTATTCGTTCAAGCTAACATTTACTTTTTGCGATAATTTCTCTCACCCCAATACTTTTATTGTAATTACTCAAATCTCCCAAGTCAAAACTTCTTTTATATTTTCCCATACAAAAACAAAAATTTTATCTCTTGTCTATTAGTATTTTAAAATCCTTATATTACCCCTCTTATTGATTAACTAAGGGTTTCAATTGGCTAGTTTGGACTGTTTTGATTTCAAGCTCGACAAGTATGGTACGAGATCAACCTAAAAAGCTGTTCGGTTGAGAAATTCAGCGTAGCTATTGTTTTGGTTTGCTTCGGGTTCTTAACAGCTTGGGCCTATCTTGGATCAATGATTAGATTGATAATAAACTTGTTAGCAACTCCCATCACATTTTTTTAGGGGTGTCAACAGGCCAACTTGAGGCAAGTCAAACTTGGGCTTTATAGGGTTTCACCGAAACATGTCTATTGAGAGGTTCAGGTTGGGTGGGTCATATTGTGCACATTAACTAACGGATTAGTTTGGTTTCGGGTTGTTGTCGTTGTTGTCGAGCCGATTCGGGTTGAAAGTCGATAGGAACCCATTAAGCCTATCCAGAATGCAAAATTAATGAAGCTAGGTTTTAATATTTGGTACAAATCGGTTTGGTTTGGGCTATGATCGAGTTCAGGCTCATCAGTCTGATTTTTTTAGCCCGATTTCTGGCTAGCCCAGACCAGGACCTATAGGATATGTCATACCTCAACCCGAAACATGTATGATAATATTTCGATCGGGTCGATTTTGGGTTAATTCAGGCCCTAACGATATGAGTTACTGGTTTGGTCCCAAAATTGACACCCTTGCACTCTCCTCTCTCCTCTCTTATCTGTTCTATGCTCTCTTTGATATTTATGTTTATAATTTATTTATGATAAATTATTTATAAAAATAAATTATAAATTATAAATAATAACCATTTAATACCATTAGACATAAAAAGTATTAATAAATTAATGATTTAATATTTTATAATCTATTTATATATTTTAAATTATACTAATTT
This sequence comes from Protea cynaroides, assembly GCA_028583415.1. Classification (NCBI taxonomy): domain Eukaryota; kingdom Viridiplantae; phylum Streptophyta; class Magnoliopsida; order Proteales; family Proteaceae; genus Protea; species Protea cynaroides. Next base: position 54,731,614 of record CM053268.1, read on the forward strand.
ATTTTAAATATAAATAAATATGATAAATCATACCAAACTACATATTTCAAAACTTACACCCTCAATATGTTTTATTCAAAATTTATACCCTCAAAGGTCTGGTCTAATTCGTGTGATTGTCACCTGCCGGTTGTTATTCCGTACAATGTAGATGGAGAAAATACAATATATATTCATCATAAAATTAGCGTTAGTGTGCACAAGGCCCTGATAGGTTCAGTAACCGTTAAATACACAGACACAGCTTGAAAGGTTAAATACTTGAGAGTAGCTGCTGAGTTCTGAGAGCCGTTGCGGGTTGCCCGATAGAGCGAGAAAGAGAGATGGGCGATCAGAGGGAAACGAAGGCCATTCTCACAGAAAACGAAACTCCATCTCCCAACATATTCATACCAGATTCATGGTCTCAAGCAGCGGACTCCGTTGCTTATGATTCAAGCACTTCGCCGCCTCCTAGAGCTTTCATATGCGGCGCCAAAAATAGCGGCAAAACCACCTTCTCCCGCCACCTTCTTAACACTCTTTTGCAGAGGTTCCTATTACATCTCCGTCTCCATCGCTTTATTTTGAATTTAGTTTTCCTTTTTCAAATCGCTGTTTTACCGTTTGATGTTCTTACTTATCAATGGCTGTTGGAATTTTTTTGCTTTCCTTGCTATTTGTTACTTAATTATCAAAGTATCATCTGAAGCTTTCTTTTAGACATCCCTGTATCCTGGCCGCATTGTGTTCAAAATTTGTCTCGTCCGTTGGGCTAAACTTTAATATATATATATATTTTTTAAATCTCGTCCCTCCCGCTACCCTCCCCTTTCTTCCCTCTCAGGTACAGGAAAGTTGCTTATTTGGATACAGATGTTGGGCAGCCGGAGTTTACTCCTCCTGGTTGTCTCTCCCTTACTGTCATTGACAGATTAACTCCAGGTATCTATTGATTTTGCAAATTGTAATTGTTTTTATGTGTGTACAACTGTCAGCGTGTGTTTTGGTTCTGTTTCTGATCAAATTTATTATTGGCAGATTTGACAGTTCCCTGTCTCAAAACACCTGAGAGGTACAAACTCCTGAATTTGTATCGCTGGCTAGAATTTATTACAATTATAATATGTGCAGTATTGTCTAAGCATTACTCCATATATCTCTGCTAAAAGAATTACCAGGCCTACAGAGAAAGGAATAGCTACTGGCTAGCAGTTTGACATTGGGAATATATCTGAATGAGATCATTGTTGAATTTGATAAGATTGGTTGGATGGTTGCTGGAGCTTCGGTAGGGGATAGATGAATTATAATATTCAAGAATGAGTTTGGCATTCACTACTGTTGATTGATACGACTGTACCTTGATAGTGTGATGCCTTGATTTTCCAATGCCTATGCGTTGTTTCTCAGGAACTCCAAAACTCAATGTTGTTCAGGGACCCCCTCACCCCAAAGGAAAAAAAGGGAAGATAAAGTGTAGGCTGCTTTCTATACACTTATTTTGAGCTGCGTATTTTTCTGATCCACATGGGAACTAAATTTTTTATCACATTAGTAGAGTAGTTACTAAATGTCATTGGCCTAATCAATTGAGGCCCTACCAGCATACACTGTATTTTGTTGCCGAACATATAGGTGGGAAAATATTTGAGGAAATAAGTCCTAGCCTGATGGAGTTCTAGTATAGCATAAGACAATCAATAAATGAATGAACAGCATGAAAATTGGGACTGAGGCACCTCCGAAAGAGTGAGTTGCAATTAAATATTTTATTAGATCAAGCTGAAAATGAGTATGTGGCTTGAGGTTTCTTGGAGTAAATGGTCGGATCTGGTATGGGCCTTTGATGTGATTAATGGCTTATCTTGTAACCCCCTTCCAACAATGGGGATGTAGAAACCGAAGAAGCATCTTATATGAATTTTATTGTCCTTTATGTGTTTATGATGATGTTCTTGTGTGCATTTTCGGAATTGAAGGGAGTTTTGCTGGAAATGGTACAAGTTATTTGTTGCAATATGTTGGTTATACATTCTTGGTTTATTCTAAACTTCCCCGAGTTCCCCCTCCCCCCCCCCCCCCCCCCCCCCCCCCCCGCCCTCCCTTAAATAAAAAAAAATGCAGGGCCTTTAGGTGACAGGTTATGCATGCTCTGTGCTCGAGCCTCATTACATTGCAGAGATTTATAGAAGCACCAAAAAAATGGCAACTAAAAATTTATTTTCTGTTTTTTTAGGTGCTTTTTCTTTGGTGATATTTCTTCAAAAAGGGATCCCAAAGCTTATTTGAATATTATATTCTCCCTCTATGATTACTTTTGTATGAAGTACTATACATCTGATGAGATGGGAAGTCCTGAAAAAGCTCAGTTACCTCTTGTTGTTAATACCCCTGGATGGGTGAAAGGTATGCTCCAGTTATGGAATTGTTTTATTTTATTGTTCCGTGTGTAAAATTTGGACTAATTCCATTAGATTATTACTTCTTGACTGGGCATCTTTTGTTTATATGACTGGTATTGCTCTACTAAACTGGACTCATGACCTTGTGATCGTTCTTGTTTGCAGGTATTGGCTATGAAACTTTGGTGGAGATGTTGAAATATATTGCTCCTAGCCATGTGGTCCAGATACGGATCTCTGCTGAAAGTAAGAATCTACCAACCGGGGCATTCTGGTTAGATGCTGATTGTGAGAAGATGGTAAATCTGATTGAGATCAGTTCGGCACGGCAAGACTCATTTAATAGATCGTAAGCTCTTAAAGTCTCCTCGTGTGCTTTCGCCATTCTTATTCCAATGTTGCTTGGATGGATGTGTAGTGTGATTGAATCTGCTATTTGCTCTGATTCTTTTATTTGATTATGTTTCTTCATAAACACAAGGTTTAATTGGTTTATTATTAAAATAGAGCAGTCTACATCTACCTGTGCCTCCTGAAATTCATAAGCCATTTTAGTATTATGTATGTCAAAAAGTTGACAATGACAAGATGGCTGTAACTGCAAATAAACTGATTGATTAATCTTTTTTTATTTCCGTACTTGTGAAGGACAGTGTTACAATATGATCAATAGTGGTTGAGAATCAAGTCCAGTTTTTTCTCTGTTAAACGTGTCATATGCTTCGAATGGGAACTTGGAGCCTATTTTTTCTTCGGTATTTCTAGTGATAATTATATATCAATCTTAAGTTCCTAAGGATTGGTTGATCTTTGTCGCGTCCTGATCTGTATCAGGACTGACTAAATCCAATCTGAGAGATCCACTGTTTGGACTGGCTGATCCAGATCAGATAGATTGGAACTGGTCTGACCATAGATCCTGATGTCTTGATCCTTGTATATATCTATCAATCAATATGGATCCTGATGACTAGCTGTTAAATCATGGTCATACACACTACGAACAAGCAACATACATAAAACATTTCTGTTTTCTTTCATTTTGGGAAGATTTTAAATTCTCTATTATTACTATAGTTTCTTTGTTTCATTGTACCATTATGTCTCTTCACTCTGTAGGGTGTTGGTACAGAAGGATGCACGTCTTATGCGGGACATACGAATCATTGCTTATTTCAGACAGTGCTTTCCGAGTGATGCGCATATCACCACATTCAAGGAACTTGCTCACGCCTTGGCTTCTCATCCTCCTTATGAAGTTCCTGTATCAAGTATCAAAGTTAGACATCTTCATTGCCAGGTTGGGCCAGTGTACTAAATGAGTTGTAACATAATTAGTGAAATATTTAAACCTTATTATGTACCAATCTATGAATTTTTAATTCTGTTATTCAATTTATTGATTCTCGTGGACTTCAGTAGAGAAAAAGAAAAGATAATCTTTCTTACCATTGTAGGAAAAAAGATTGGATGACCAAGGGCCTGGATTTCATTTTCTGGCCTCATACAAAGATGGTTGGAGTTGACTTATGCTTTTTAGTTTTTAAGACATAACTGGGTTCCCCAAAGGCCAAACTTTTGTCCCTGGAAGGCTCAAGAGGCACTCAACTCTGATACTTTGCTGAATCTAAGCTTTCTATCTGATAATGTATGACAAAAAGTTATTCAAAGCCCTCCCTGTGTATACTTGCATGCACATGAATGGATGTGTGCGTCCCAAGTGTTATTCTTGTAAAATATAAGTTATCAGCTTACGCTTTTCATGTTTTAATGTCTAATTTGTCATTATCTTTTATGCTAGATCCCAAGCAGTGAAATTTTTTATAGTCTGAATGCAGCCATTGTTGGTCTAGCAATTAGTTCTGGAAACTCTTCTGAATCCGAGTCTTGCATACCTCAGTGTGTTGGTCTTGGTAAGTCATGTTCGCATATAAACTTTTGTGTTTGCTTTTCTTTTATGAAACTCTTCTAAATATCTGCTTAGAACATGCATCTAATTAGTTGTTATGCTTGTTTGTTTCTCTACGTTAAGTAAATTTTATAGAACTTTACTAAAGCATGAGCTGTATATGTGTGTTAAATGGAGCTTGTAAAGAGGTACATTATTTTTACCAATTTTCAGTTTCCACTCTCACAGGAAAGGATGAAGCATACATGAAAAGAACAAATGTGCAATCCTGTTTCATCTTGGCATGTTAACGTAAACTAAATTTGAGCCACAAAAATCCCGCGGGAAACAAGTACTAACAAGATCACTGAAAAGAGAATATATAGAGAATGTGGAGAAAGTTTATCTCTCAAAACTGAGAGCTCAGAACAGTCAAATAACTTGGTTTAGTGGTCTATTCTAATAGAAGAATAAGCTTGCAGAATTTGACAGAATTCTAATAACAGGATAGGGATCTGCAAAGAGGTCCTAGTGCTACTAGGATTACTAAATAGCGGTATAGTAACTAAGGTTTCAGCAATTCAAACTCATAGTTCTAAATTTCATTTTCGCCAGCCATTTTGCTGGTTGGGAAAACCGAAATATACCGGCAAATTGGCCAAAATGGTGTATGTTATCGGCGGTATCTTTCAACCATCCATTTCGGTGGTCAAATGGCTATATTTAGGTCCAAAACTTCATTGAAACCTAATTAAGCCTCTATAAACATGTGTGAATCCTTAAAGTACAAGAAAAGTCACACAAACTGGTAGTTTGGCTATAAATTGTAGGTTGGCAGTGTACGCCAAACCTTGCTGTATACCTTCTGTAATATATCCTATTCTAGTGTACACTGTACTTTTCATCACAACTGCCTTATTAAGTGAAAAAAAATTGGAATTTGGGGAAATTTGGCCAAATATGCTTCAGTTACACTCAAATGTTGACGTGTATGCTCCACAAGCATTGATTTTAGCAGCAAACCGAAGGAATTTTGCCAAAAAATTGAGGTTTTCTAGCAGTTTTGGAGCTCTTGGGCAAGGGGGGGAGGGACGGAGGGAGGGAGGGGGGGACGAAATGACCTAAATTTTGATGAAATCTGTAGAAATTTCGTTGAAATATTGTACAAAATTTGTCAAAATAACCGAAATCTCGGCAAAATGTCCAAAATGAGTGTAAATCTGCTGAGTGGCCTAGCATTTCATTGCGATATTTGTCCAAACCAAATTTTTTCTGAAAAATCTTTAACTCTGAAGTTAAACTCAACAGAATAGATCAGAATTTCAGGGAACAGATTTTGAAGCAAAACAAAGTATTCTAGTTGATATATTCAGAACAAACTAACTAAAATACTTAGCAGAATAGGGGTGCCACAGGGTATGGAAGATGATAGAAGATGACCTTTTATCGTGATAGAAAAATAAGGCAGATAGAAGAGACCCAGGATAGGAATCCACCTACACCTCACTTGGAATCCACCAAGCATACTACTAAATCCACAACAGCAACTACTGAATCGACAGAAGTTCAGAAACCAAAGGCTATATTTCATAAATTTGTACCTGAGGCCATAGGCCACTACATCTATATATAGATTTCATAAACTGATTCTCATAACAGTCCTAAACTGACTTGGAATAGTTGAAACAGATTAATATTGACACCACAACTGAAACTATGACTCTAAAAATAGGACATAGAATTAGAATGTAATTTGAGCTCAAATTCTTAATGACTCTAGGACTTGACTTAGCTAACTCCTCAAATTTGGACTAAACTAATCTCATATTCCTAACCTACCCAAAGTTTTAGGCCTATTAATATGGCATATTACAATGAAAACCCATTGGACCAAAGTCTCAACATGTGTAGGACTTAATTCAAGGCTTATTTCCACTGAAATAAGCCCCAATTTATAATTTATCTGCATCATGTGTATTGTGTAGGGACAACAAAAGAGCATGATAATCTGCAAATTAATATCTAATTTAATGCATTAGTTTTGTATACTCACAAATAGTCTGCATATATTTTGATAGCATCAATTACTTTCTGCTGATTGCCCTCCTTTGTTCTTGGAAGCTAAGAACTCTGCCGGTTTGTTTTCTGTTCCAAAATTTCAACAAAGAAATAGTTTTGTTGAAGTAAATCCTTGTGATTAGACATGTGGGGCATGAAGTTGATCTCTTTTATCTTTCATTCTTAATCGATCCTTTTACAACGTTGAACAGCAATCCATACATCCTAAAAGAAGGATTAAAGGATTAAAATTCAATGTAATGATATTTACACACTGTAATTCTATGAACTCTACCTCTAAGGTTTTATGAGCATCAACTGCACAACTTAAACTGCATGAACGAGTTATCTTAATAGGGTAACTAGATGTATCTACCAGCTATTTACAAAATGCATGTGTGGATCATTCTTATGATGCTTTATTTTGTCATATATTCTCAAGTATAATATTTTGTTTTAAAGTTGAATCTTTGCCATCTGACCTTCTAATTGCAAATGCATGAATAAATTTAGTCCTTTACCCACTTTATCTCCTATTGCTGTTGCCAAATTATCATTCAGGTGAGATTAACTGCCAAAAGTGTTAAAAGTTATTCATCATATCCAACATTGTTCAACTTAAAAATGGGGGAGTTTTGAAACTTTATAGCTGCAATTCTATAAGTATCCAAAGATGTTATATATGTTCTGATGCGGTCCTGGGTTGCAGAACCCTGCATTGGGATCGCTATTGTCCCACCTGAAGGAATAAATCCAAATTTAACAAACTAGTGGCAATTCTGTAATTTCAGGAGAAATTTAGGACCCTTGAGAGAGACAAATCAGGAGCACATATTGGCTCTGGTCAACGGGCCACACAGGCAACAACCCAATTCAATATTCCATTATTCAATCTATATCCGAATAATCACTGTTACATGAAAATATATAAAGAAGAAATGACTCCTAAACTAAAGACAACTCAACCCTATCATGGTAGACTCCTATCTAGAATATAAACTAAATGATAGAAAACAAACTATTGAATCCTACGTATGGTTTTTAGTATTGATACAATACGTCCCATATCGACCAATACGTATCCGTATCAACAGTAGTCGATACAATATTCTTTGCTACGTATCTCTTTTTTTAAAACAAAAAGTCCATCCACATGTATTGACCGTATCGAACTGATACGGCTGGATACACTTCGATATGTATCGATACACTTATTTTCCATTTTTCCGTAAAAAAAAAGTGTATCGAACCGATACGGCTTGATACGAACCGATACAGTTTAATACAGTTTATATGCATATATAATGCTTGATACAACTGGTTTTTTTTTTCTTCTTCCTTGCTGAAAACCTACAGTTCATGTGAACCAAAGGTTGTAGCTCATTGAATGTCACCAAACATATCTTTAATCCTTGGAAATACTTCAAGATTGCTTATTATAGTGTTTTTATGCTTAAAAATTGTGTTTTGCTTGTTTCCTAATTATTCCCGTGCATATCTTGCTCCGTATCCTAGCGTATCCATCGTATCCATCGTATCCATGATACATCTCTTAAAGTCACCCGACCTACGTGATACTTTAATCCTTGAATCCTATGTATCTAAACTTTCCATTACAAGATAAAGCCAATTAAGGAAAATCCCTTGATATTCTATTGTACCAAATAAGTTTTGGACCTAGTTCTTCATGGTTTGGTTTTCCTAGCCGCCAATTACTAGAACCATAGCTGCATCGTGTTCACTGTAATTTCTAGCAAATTAATCAGGAAGAGTCCGCATTCAGAACCACTAGCAATGACAGCCAGATATAATGCCAGAGCAGAATATTTGAGTTTGAGAGTTTTGAAACATATTGGTGTTTACAATCTTGCTAGTCATGAACTCAAATACTTAACATATGTTTGTCTTTGTCCTAGATAATTTTTTAGCACTCATTTACTTCCTCCTTTGACCACCTTCCCACTTTCTTCCTCTTTGAGCTGTCCCCTTTATCTCAATGTAAATGCTGAATAAGGGTGATGATTTTGAATCTTAATCTTAAATTATCCATTTACATAATGCTTTACTGAATCAGGGATTGTTAGAGGCATTGATTTATCGAAAGACCTATTCTATGTGATTACACCTGTGCCGAGGTTCAATCTGAGAAAGGTAGATCTTTTCCTACAGGGGTTTATTCAAATTCCGACTTGTCTTCTGCAGGTATATAACCTTTATCATGATTATCTTCTTAAGTTCCTGATTATTTCTTAATAAACCATGTAATGCTTTTGTCTAATTCATGCCTGATCTGCGTTTGTCGTTGCATATCTGCATACATGTGCATTCAATCAGGAGGCGGGATAAGGCAACTTGTGCTATATATATATATATATATATATATATATATATATATATATATATATATATATATATAGGTGATTAGGTTTCTTTAGAACATGGCACCTTCTTTTAATTACCAATTGTCTTATTCACAAAGGTTTTTTAAGTCAAGGATAAAATGGGTTTTTCATATGTTGCATTAATGTCATTGCCATTATGTTGCACGTTTTTCAATTAGACGTGTGAAATGTCAATTCATTTGGCACCTCTTTTATTTGCCCATTCATTCTTTTGAGAGTTGAAAAACAATGAAGGGAAAAAATGTCTTCTTTAGAAATTATATATTTAAATGCATGTGAAATAAAATTCTAGAAAAATGAGGATATTTTAGGAAATTTATTAGTCATTACCAGTGATCGAGGACCAAGTTTTACTACCTACCGGTGAAGCTCTTGCTTTCACATGCCGGTGAAACTTTGTCCTGCATCTTTGTTGCTGCTGCTGCCCCATTGCTGGCATTGAAAAAAAAAAAAAACAGTGAGACACAGGGAGCCTCCTGGGTTGCCTCCACCACAAGCACAAGAAAACCGGAGATTCCTCCTTTCAAAATAAATTCTGGCAGAAAATCCGTTGACCGATCGAATTCCTCTAGGAGAGCTAGTATTAGCAGTAGCAAAGGCGGTGAAGAAATCAGAAATCCATAAGCAACCATAATTCAAATTCCAAGAATCATCAAGAAGCCTATAGATGAGAATCTCATCTTCTGCAGTCCTGCCAGAGAATTGCAACGTCATGGTACCCTGACGTAGAAAAAACCATCGAGAAAGTGAAGAAGAAGAGGACAGAATCAGTTTTTCCCTTGGCCTAGGCGTTATCTTCCCAAAGGTTGTCTTCAATCTCTCTGCTGCCCGAATCATCTTCTTTGAAACTCCCGCATGCTGACTCCCTCACACGTCCGGCGGTGCCAGACTCTCTCTCTCTCTCTCTCTCTCTCTCTCGTGGGAGACGTGATGCGTTGTAGTCGTCACCATTGATCTGAAAAATAAAGTGACTGCTGAATGTGGGGAAGTTTTGACCTCTCCATGGCGTAATGTCATAGTGGGAGTCTCCATCACCGACTCTCATCCGATCTTGTTCTTTTCAAATCATTCGTTGCCTTTCAACATAGCCTGTCCGTCGCCCTTTTCTCTCTCTTGTCTCTCTCCTTCTCTCCTATAAACTGCCACAGTAGTGTAATAAAGTCACTGGACTAACTTTCGATCTTTGACATATCACCTATTGAACATTCAGCCTTCAATGTTGATGGCCGTGAGTGAGTTAAAACTATTAAATATTCTTTTGATCAATTCAGTTTCCTACGATACGAGATAGATTGGATGAGAATAGGTCCAGTTTTATTTCACTTGCAGGTTGTGCTGCTGTCGGAGAAGCTATCATCCTGCATAGAAATCCCACAAGGAGGGACCCCAGAGAAAAAAGGTGCAGAATATGGGCTGCCAATCTGGTTTCCACAACTGGAGATCTTTTGCCGGAACCTGGAGTTGACAAGATGCTGCTATTGGAGGTTGTTGTTGCGGATCTCCGCTGCAGCAGACAGTTCACAGACTTGGCAATAAGGGAGGAATTCTTTCCTGTAGCAGCAGCGTAAGAGTTATCCAGTCTGAGTATCGAGAAAGTAATGCTAGCAGCCTGGCAAATTTTTCCCCTCATCCCACATTTGAATCCATATAGAGGGAATCTATGCACTAACTAGTAACTACTAACTACAAAATTACATCTTTAGCTGTCTATTGATTGACTTCTATGTATAAATGAGGGAAACAAGGGATAAAATGAAGTTAGGTACCAGTTTTGTTTTGACACCAATAGAGGTATCATTTAGACACTCTATATATATACACACACACACACACACACATAGGGTATTAAGAATCGGTAGGTATTGGCCGATACTTATTGATATCGCGATCCGTACCCTGTTTCTCAGAGATGTTACCTGAGGGCCGAGAGTGCCTTTGTTTGACTTACTAAGAGGAGGAGGAGGAGGAGAAGAAGGAAGAGGAGAAAAAGAAGAAATCAGAGCAACCGCCACCAGAGCAGCAGCAGCGGCCACATATGTCGCCACTGTAGCAGCAGAAGACCTGTAGGGGAAAAAAAAAAGATATAATGAAGGCGGAAGAAGCAGAGGAGGAGGAGAAGAAGAAAAAAAAGGAAAAAGAAAACATTAATTAAATCGGAAAAAGATCTGTAGAAAAGAAAAAAAAATAGAGGAGGAAGAAGTAGAGAAGGAGTAGGAGAAGAAGAAGAAAAAAAGGAAAAAGAAAACACAAACTGAAATCAGAGAAGAACTTTAGGGAAAAAAAAGATTATGACAGTGTATGATAAGAATATACACCACCCAATGAATTAGAAATGCATTAATTTTATATAGGGAAAAATACTGTTTCCTCCGCTGTAGTATGCCTAAAGGACAAATGCCCCCAAAAGTTTCTGGAAAAGACAAATACCTCCCCTACAAACACTATTAAAAGACAATTAAACCCATGCCATTAGTATTTTCCGTTAGATAGTAACATTGAGAGACCAATATTATTTTAATGACCAAAGTAACCTTTTACAAATGTAAAGTACCTGTTTTACCCTTGTTGAAATAAGGCTTTCTCTTTTTACTGGTTTTAGTGTTTTACATACTCTACCATGGCCATCGACTTTTGGTGAATTATAGTACAGTAAGGTGCCTGCAAGCAAATGGCAGAGCTATGTTCTGAGGTTTCAAACGATGAGAAACAAAGTCCGTCCCTATTCCAGTTCCCACTGCCACGAGATCATCACTCTCCTGAGCCCTGACTCCCGACTGACTCTACTGCCATGTTTTTTCTTCGTACACATTTTGCATATACTCTTTCCTTCTTATGATACCTACTAACGTACATTTTTTCAGTTCTTTGATCTCACGTTTCTCTCCTTCCTGTTTTTACTTCTTTATTTCGATTCCAATCTCTGAACTGATGTTTCCGCCATGAGATCTCTCTTCGATACCTTCAGGTGAGTCTCTTTATGCTTCCATGCCCGTACACGTGATCACGGTTCTAAATTCTATGTAACTTCAATCAATGAATCTCTCTCATCTTATAACTCGTGCGACTTGAAAGTCTGAAACACTTTGCCATGAATCCGGAACTCGCGGTTAATGTGAGCTGAATGCTGCGATTCGTGAAAAATCAAGGTTTTCTTTCACTTTGTCAGATATTCTTGAGCTGCATTTCTTTCAGATCAAACATTTTATTTTTACTTGATTTACAGAGGAAAGTGGGGAAATTGTGCATTACACGCTTGATCCATTCTGAAAAGCTTTGAATTTGTGATTGTTCTTTTGTGCTGTGAACTGTGCATGAAGATCAAACAAAAAGTAAAACTCAGGAGGATTTGTTGACCTGGAAGCTGGAACTGTGTTGTTGTTGTGGCCTTTGAATGGCAATCCCTATAATCGATCTGGAGGATTTCCCAAGTCTGGGGCGCTTCTTAGAGCGTGAGAAGAATGGGGATGTTTTAGGATCGTCAACCACAAAATCCCGTCTGTGCTGTTGTTAGACATTAGAGAACGATGGGTTTTGATATTTCTCCTTATCCCTTTCTAAATGGGATGGAGTTGTTTTATATAGATTGCTTTGGATTGCAAATGGTTGGGATAGAGTTGTTATAAATTCAAACTCTGTCCTGTTCTTTAGGGATTTGATTTATAGTAGATTACATACGACTCAACTAATGTTTGAATTCAAATATCACAATCCGTTGGCTAACCAATTCAAGTAGATTCTTGTGGATATTCCTTAACAATCGGATCACTCTTCAACCTCCCCATGGAGATCAAACGCCGAAACACCGATGTAATCGCTAGCAGCGGCTACTGGCCACTTTCCAAGGAATCAATTTCTTCGCACATTCCACAGAAGTTTGGATCGCTGGAGCAAATTCCTTCGATTTCGTCTTCAGATTTCATGTATTATCTTCCTTCGTCTCTTTTTCACCAGCCCCTGTTTCGAGTTCAGCTCTTGTCAACCTGCACCTACTCATCAAATTATGGCTGCGTATTTTGTTTTCAACCGAGGAAAATTCACCCAACATTGCTGGTTTCCGGCAGGTTGAAGTGCACAAGGAAACATTACAGGGGATTCCAAGACCCATTGATGACCGGAGCATCTCTCTCTCTCTCTCTCTCTCTCTCTCTCTCTTCCTCTCTCCGCATAGCCTAAGACTAAGGTCCATGATATCTGCTTCTTACGGTCATGGAGATGGGAATTTTTCCCACCAGATAAATCTAAAAGTGTTGGAGAAATGCAACAGTTTTCATTCTTTAAAAAATGGCATATGATTGAAAATTTGAATAAAATGTAAGGGTAAAATCATCAATAAAAAAATTAACTTTAACTCTGTTAAAAAAAGGGGATGGTTGTCTTTTCTAGAAACTTTTGGGGGCATTTGTCCTTGAGGCATACTATTGGGGAGGAAACTGTATTTTTTCCTTTTATATAATAATAAAATAAAACCATTGCAAACAACAAGGAATTACTAACCAATGACCCATGATCGGACGTCCTATAAAAGGGTAATATGTACGACCACCTAACACCGTACGACTGCACCTAATTACTACTTATTTATGATATAATATGTTTCAAAATTGTATTTGACAAGTTCCCTAAGGATTTCCATGCGTATCTTGCCCGTATTCATGTGTATCTTAGCGTATCTTGGATATCCTCGATATGATATGTCTCTTAAAATCATCCCTCTGATACGATACCCACTACCGATACTTAAAACCTTGTATGTGCATTAATTGCAGCTGTGCTCGCTTGAATGTTTACGAAAATATGTATGGGAATATTGGGTTCTTTTTTCTTACCACATGATGGGGCGATAAAAGACCTTGGTACAGAGGATGTGGACTTTCATTGGGACTTGTAGATGGAATGAACCTATGCAATGTTCCAAGTTATAGATCCTTAGTTATTCGATGTAATTGATTCTGGCCTGGTATATTTTCTGGGAGGGACTTCTCAAATAGTGAGTCATGGACCTCCCCCCCCCCTCTGCACACATATATGTGTGCAGTGCAGGTGGGTGAATTGGTTGTTCTTTTTTTTTTTTTTTGTATTAATCATATTGTTCTTTGTTTTGTATATGTTTGTTAAATGTTAGATAATCTCTAGTCTATATAGATGGTAAAACACCAAAATTGTTGGATAATACTATGAGTTCTCCAGGTAAAGAGCTCACATTGCGCACTATCAGATAATACTAAGCAAGTGGATAATAATATGGCAGTAACTAGTAATTTATCTTGGGTAATTTCAGTTAATCGAGTAATTTCTGCATAAAATCTTATATTTTAGATTTTCTACTTATTGTCTCTTTTGCTCCTTTGCTTCTCTGCAGGTACAAGGATGCATGTCGCCTTACATGTCGGCAAATGTGCTGCCAACAAACTAGAGCTCCTGAATAGTTGTACTGGTGTGAAGCGTACAGGAACATTTTCGATATCTTTACAGTTGTTGTCCACTGAAGCTTTCAAATAACTCATAATTGTAGGATAAGTTTCATTGATTTTTTTAGGGGACTATATATACTTTTTTTCTGTCTACAAGTGCTCTATCAAATGAAGAATCTCAAAAGCAGCCATGGAAAACCTGCATTTCTGGATGGGTGCTTTGCTTAACTCAGATAAGATGCTTCTAATGCCAGCTTCAGGTCTTGATTTAATGTGCCACTGATCCTGTACCACCCAAGGGACTATAGAACAATAGATCATCTATCAGCCAGGTCAATGTGCTACATCGTGTACTTGTGTTTCTGTCCCTACAGTTAGTTTGTTTTTCTGTGAGATTGAACAGCATATAGATTGATTGTACAGGAAGTTTATACAGAATACATTTCGTATAAATTTTGCAGTGACATTAAATCATAAATCAGTTGTTCTAGATTTTTTTTTTCTGCTATTGCTTTCAATTCTGCAATTCTTGTGCATTCTTCAGCATATGTGAAGTTGAGGCTTTTGACTTGGCAGAGATGCTCTACCTTATTGAAGCCCTCTTTGATGTTTCTATCTCTAAGGAGGATAAGACACAGGAGCTTGTTCTCTTGAAACTAATTGCGATCACTCCTTTTTCTCACTTTTGATTGGTGTTGGCCAAACAATGAATGTTGCAACACTAGAAAGTTTTAGATCCATCTAGATGCAAGGCTTTCTGGTAGGTTGTCTCCTATAAGGAATTAAATAACTATGATACAGTTTAGTGCAGACATGAAACTGACTCTCTCTGAGCATGTTTCCTTCTTGTCCATTGCAAACAGGAAGTTGGTTTATAACATTTTCATTCGTTATCATTTTGCATCAGGGACTTGGGTCATAAGTTTTTAGAGGATCCGCAGGGTATTTTTGGATCGAATGCAATCAATGAAATGCAGCTTATTGTTCTTATTTTCACCAGGATGGGCTTTGGTCTTCAACATTTTTCAAGAGAGATCCACATGTGACATCATTCTGGATTCCTTGTGGAGCTGCTTATGCAGGTTCTAATTCTCCACAGGTCTTTCAAGATTTTGTCCTTCCAGCCAACATTGAATTCTACTGAACTCATTGCTGATAGTTGCTCAACTGTAAATCTCAAACATGGGCAGGAGGTGTATCCAGAGACAATTCAAGGTGAAACCTTACAGTTTTACTTGGATCCTGTTGGGTTTGGTATCAGGCCAAGTTGAGATAAACGCGGCTTACTTTCTGTTCTAGGCAAGTTCATGCTGTAAGAGTGCAGAAATTTATAATGAGTTTAACTTGCAAGTCGTAACTGGTATAGTAGTCTTCAGTTTGTTGGCCCCTGGACTTCCCCATCTAGCATAATGACTGCATATATAAACTCTTGATAATGGTTTTCCAGAATCATGATTCATAAGCTTTACTTCCTCAAAAAGAGTTCAGGGTACTTTCATTTCCGGGCAGGATTCACTTTTTGTGCTGTATTCTTCCCTGGCTCTTCTACATTTCCCATTGGAATAATGATAGAAAACTTTAGAAATGCCTATGATAAATGCCCTCCAACCTTGCTTCACCCTGAGGGCATCTCCCCTGGTTACCTTGTAAAATTAAAGAGCTTCAACTTGAGAAGGTTTGTCAAAAGAAGAAAAAAGAAATCAGAAGAGGATAAAATGTTTTTCATGCCAATAACTAGAACTTTTCACATCAGGCCTCCTGTCTTCAACCATGTGAAAATCGTTTTCTAGTAGGTTGGCCATTGGATAGATGATGAATCTCCTTAGCCGGCTACATATCAAATTTGATGGCTTATCTTAATCATGTCACATACTTTGTATGGGTGTTCTGGATTTTCATTAGTTAACTAAGTTCTCGTCTTTCTTGTAATTTTCAAAGGCACTCTAATTCCCTGAAGTTTCATATATGCTAAGTGCCTTGTTATTAATGGGCAACATGTCTACCAACTTTAGTAACCAACTACATTGCCAGCTAACCAAATTACCATGTGGTTAAACCCAAATGAATAGCTTAGGCTATGTTTGGTATCATTTTTGTTTTTGTTTTTTATCTATTTAACAAAAATCATTTTAAAAATGATTTTCGTTCAAAAATAAAATGTTGTTTGGTAGCTATAATAAAAATAGATGGTAGAATGAAAAACAGATTTGGCATACTATGTCTAAAAATGATTTTGAAAGTCTTCATCTTCCTCTGTTATGGAGCGTCTATTCCTCTTCCTCTGTTAAGTGATCAAATATCAATTGGGAAAGAAAAAAATAGGAGAGGGGAGATAAAACATTAAGAAAGAAAAATTATATAATAAAAACGAAAACAAGGGAGACAGCGACCACTGTTTCAATGGAGACAAGAGGCCATGATGAAAGAGAAGGAGTTGAGAAGAATAATGAAACCCTAAAAGAACCCACATCAAATACATAGGGATTATGGAAAGAAATCAAACCAGGAACCGTCTTTGGAGAAACGACGTCGCCTTCGTTGGAATGAGTGTCGTCGTTGTCATCGTCGCCGTCAGAGCCGTCTCTAGGACGAAGTTGCAGGTCTGCATCTCTGTGCTTTACTTCCGTTTGTCAACGAGAAGAGTGCTTGACGGTTTGATTTGAGGTGGTTTTATAAAAGGAAACTAAATTACTTTTTTAACCCTTTATTTTAACACATGTTTTAAGTGTTTTGTGCAAAATACAACAAAAATAATTTTTGACCAAAAATAAAAAAAGAGGTTGAGACATTTTTTTGAATTTTGACTTGTTTTTATTTTTATTTTTCATAAATAGCACTCATAAATTATGCCAAACCCCTTCAAAACTATAAATTTGAACAAAAATCAAAAATAAAAATGATACCAAACACAGCTTTAGTTAGTTAAGACCAATGCCTCAAAGAGCTCATGAGTTCAAATCTCTTCGGGGCTTATCTATCCAAAAAAAAAAACATGTGCATGTAAGTTTGCAAGTGTGCAACAAAGGTCCTTTAATTTGGTAATGTTGTGGTAAAAATAATGCAGGGGCGACTCAGGTAGCCCCACACTGATTAGGTGTCAAGAGAGTTTGTGGATCATAAGCAAGGGTCAACTCCTTCTATATAAATGCATTTTAAAACTGGGCAGGTTTCGATCCAAAATGGACAATATCACATAAACACAATGCTCTATGAGAACCCAGACCATGCACAACAAGCTCTATTAATGGAGTGCATGGAGCTCTATTAATGGAGTGCATGGATACAACGCTCTTCTGAGACCTTAACATGCAACTTTGACACATTTAATAGAAAATGAGCAGTTTTATTTCGAGGGATAATTTAGAAATGGGAATCGATCCTCAAAGGATAAAAAGATACAAAGGCATTATTCCAATGAAATATCCACCTAAAATATATATATATATATATATATATATATATATATATAAAAGAGGCAATATCAGAAGAAATTTATTGGCGATTGGCAAATGATCTCTAAGAGCTGGCAGAGTAGGCTATGCTCTTTTATAGAAAAAAAAAAACTGAACTGTGAGGTAGTCTACTCTGCCAGCACAGGGACCTTTTTTTTAGTAGTTTATTTAGGAGAGGGTTAGGGAAATAGACATAATTCTTGTGGTCGTGGAGCGCATGATCGACCGTTATTTCAGGTACGTTTCCGCCAAGGCGCCAGCAAATCCATTGTGACACGTCAGCTTCTGACAACAAACCAAACAACAATAATATCTATTAAAATTTGTTAATCTTCCCTCCCTCTCTTTCTTTCTCCTTCTTCCCTCGCTCCCTTCTGCAGAGAGATCATGATCTCGGTTCGGTTATTCGCACCGAGATCATGATCTTCTTCTCATTGGAATCATCATAATCTGTCAAAACTTGTTATTTGAATCTCTCATTTCGATTTTCTGCTTCTTCCCCGAAGGAATTAAAGCTTTGGAATTTTTTTTCCCTGAATTTTGTTTACGTCATGGCGAAGAGATCATCATTCAAGCAATTCATTGAACAAAATTTTGGGAAATTCCCTTACTTCTTGATACATTCTTTTCTCGAATGGATATTGATAGTTATGCTGTTTATCGATGCCCTGATTTCTTTTGCTGCCAATGAATTTGCCCACATGTTCGAACTGGAAATTCCATGCTTGCTCTGCACGAGGATTGATCATGTTCTGGCTTACAGGGATGCAGATTTTTATTACAATGACTCTATCTGTGAAGCTCATAGGAAAGATGTGTCGTCCCTTGCATTTTGTCATGTTCACCAGAAGTTAGCTGATATCCGGCGGATGTGTGAGGGTTGTCTTCTTTCTTTTGCCACCGAGGACAAGTCCGATTGCGATACTTATAGATCTTTGGTGGGAATCTTGGGTAAAGATCTTGAATGCTCTGTTGAAGATGATCATAAAATTCATTTGAGACTGCCGGCTGGAGGGAAGATGGACATGTTGCAGGTTGAGAAGAGCAGCATTCATCGGTGTTCTTGTTGTGGAGAAGCACTGCGGGTTAGGGCTTCATTTCCCCAGGGACTAGTTCAGAATGCGTCACCTGACGTGACCCATATTCTTCAAGCTCCTACACCAGCTCCCAGAGGATTATTAGGCAAGATAAAAGGAGAGGAATCACGGAGTTCTGACCCATACACCGAGCTCAAAATCACGTCTAGCAGGGAATCAGGAGTTCCAGAGGATGAGGACGGATCGACCTCATTAACTCCAGATAATCAATGTGAGTTATTATGTATTGGATTTTTCAGCTTCATCACAACTACTTTTCATTCTGCCATTTAGTTTTTCGGTTGGATATTGTATAACAGGTAGAGAAGATGTCAAAGCTGCTACTGTGACTTCGCTGGAGGAATTGAATGAGGATGCTGTCAAGACGCCTACTTTTGCTAAAGGAAGCAGGTTATCCGCAATCCCCTTAACAGAATCCGCAACCGGCAGCCCTAGGTGGCTTCATAGGCTTCCCAGGAAGTTGGCGATAGAAAAACTAGAATTGAGTCCTGAGTTTCTTGAAGGAAATGCTACAACTGAAGTGGATGGTGAAACCACGCTGCAGCGTTTGAAGAGGCAAGTTCAACTGGATCGCAAGGCTTTGATAGCTTTGTATATGGAACTGGATGAAGAAAGAAGTGCTTCTGCCATTGCAGCAAACCAGGCAATGGCCATGATCACCAGGTTGCAGGCAGAAAAGGCAGCTGTGCAGATGGAAGCCTTGCAATACCAGAGAATGATGGAGGAGCAGGAAGAGTATGATCAAGAGGCCTTGCAAGATATGAAGGATCTGCTTATCAAGAAGGAGGAGGAAATAAAGGTTTTGGAGGCAAAGCTAGAGACCTACGAGGGAAGGTCGCAACATGGAGAGTCATTTGGCAATGACAGCTACAGTGAAAATGCTGATGAAGAATACTATCAGTTGAAGTCCCCATCTGAATCATCTGTTGGTGCACATTGTCAATGTGGTAGCCCTCCTGCTAATATTGATGAAGAAGTGAATAATGGTGAACAAGGGCATAATTCTGATCAAAGTGGACCACAACTAGAAGCAAATGGACCGGTAATTAATGATGAATCAATATTGTTAGATTTTGAAGAAGAGAAATTATATCTTTTGGATCGGTTGAAAATGTTGGAGAGGAGGATTCACCTCCCTCCTAATGATGGGGATAACTCTAACATAAATAATCTCAACGAGGAAGACAAAGGTAACAACTTGAATTTTTATCATTGCTTTGTCCTTTAAACAGCATAGCATCAACTGAGTTTCTGTCATTGCAGGAGATTTGAGTAGCAACATCATAACCAAAGAAATATCTCGTCTCAGTGAGAGGTTAGAAGCCATTGAGGCAGACAAAGAATTCTTAAAGCATGCTGTGCAGTCACTCCACAATGGTGGTGAAGGAACCCAACTTCTGAGAGAGATATCTCTACATCTCCGGGAGCTTCGATGTGCAGAGAAGATGCTCTTGGATGGTGTTGCTGCTTGAGCTTCTTCCACCTTATTCATTTAGATGGTAAGCACTTTTTAGGGTGTCTCTGTTGCTCTTTGTTTGGCATTTGCAACACCTTTTGAACTCTCAAAAGGGAAAGAAATAAAAATCTGATAATAATCTATTGATATGCACTCTTCTTATTAACTATTTGCTTATGGGAGAACTCTCACACCACCCTTAAAATGGAAAAATAAGTTCAACTCAAAAATCACTAAGGCTTCTCACTACGTATTGGGGTATGGTTACATGAATCCTATTCTGCCATTGGATGCTTGGCAGTCAACCTGATGCACCCAATTCTCGTCCTTTTCCCAAGCTTGGGACCAGCAGTGCCAAACCATTGGCTGAATTAAATGAAAGAAGGAAAAAGAAAAGACAATGTTAACAAGGTCTGAAGTGAATCATGATAGTGATCAGAACTTCTTGGCCATGGGAATCATCGTGAATAACTTACCCGACTTTTATTGGATGAGCACTTTCCAGTTATTAATGAATGCAACCCATTTTACTGGATGAATAGTTCCTAGGAAGCCTGTTAAATCACCTTGTGCCATTGGTAAGTGGAACTATATCAATAATTATTTATTCTTATCTGTATATTCACCTTTCCATTTGTTGTAATTGTAAGTTTATCTTAGTAAGTTGTTAAAGTCAAAATTGGTAGGCTAAAATAAAAGTCTTTGGTAGGTAAGGTAAAAATCAATATTGGTAGGCTAAGTCACCATAGTCTGTTGATCATAGGTTGACACTGAGAGGGGAGGTGAATCAGTGTCTTCAAAATTCTTCCCAGATAATTATTTAAAGACCAATATTTCCTTGGGCTAACACCTCACTCACTGACCACAGCTATACAATCACTGAAGCACTACCACACACACAGTTGTATGCACAACCACCTCGCTACCACAGAGTGGCCAGGTCTATCATGTTGTGCATACCGATCCTGCAGGCTATTCCACGCACTTCACAATATACAGATAAACACATTTACAAAGCATTTACAACATAGAGATATACGTGGTTCACCACCACAGTGTGTGATGGCTAGTCCACGGAGTAATGCCCTACGGGCTCCGTATATACTCAATACTCTACTTTTAGCTGTCTACACAGCAGGGAGTACATACACCCAGTTTACCCAGCATAAAACTAGGAGGGCACAGATGTGCCTATAATTCAGGTACCGAAGTACCAGCGCTCAGCACTCGCTGCACACTACGCTTAACCCGCACCCACGGGAAGCAAACAGTATCAGTTTACAGGCTTATAGTTGCCTTACAATTTTCCCCCACTAGTTAGGTATTCAATATAATCACCTACACTAGCATATATGTAAATGGAAGCAAGTAAATATACAAGGCATAAAAATGCTTACAACCATCGCTTTCGAAAATCCAGATATGTCTCTGGAGCTCCACACGGCTCACCAGAATCCTCTTCCACACACACAAGCTCACTAGGTCTCCATTGAAGCTTACAAAGTTTCCACAGCTCTCTTTAATAGCCAACAACTCTTCAAAATCTTCGACGAATGATTTCAACAGCAAACCCTAGCTTCCCTTTCCATTTCACTTCCCTCTTTTATTCAATGCAGTAAATATACAATAGAACCCTTCATTTACCTCCTCTGAAGCTTTCCCAAGCTCTCACAATCACCATTAATGGCCAACCATTCTTCAAGGTCTTCAATAGACTCAATGGCATCTCACACAACCCATATTGTAAATGAGAGGAAATAATCTTCCATACAAAATCAAACCGAAACCCTAGCTTGGTATTTCAGTCAAAACAAGAGAAGCTTCTTTTCCAAGCTCTCATTACCTCCATTAATGGCTCACAATCATTCTCAAGCTTGCAATGGATTCTCAATGACCTCCTTGAAGGTTGGTGTAGGTATTCAATGCATTAAAACTCACCAAAACCTTCCAAGAGAGGTTTTTCTCCAATAACCCGAGCCTCCACTCAGTTCTTCGTCCCCAAACCATGCCCACAGTGTAGTTCATTCAAAATGGAGCTCGGTGGTCTTTGGATCGTTCGATTTGGACTCCAGATGGCCAAGATATCATCAAAACAAGTTCGGCCATCAAGATTATATAAAATGGAATCTTTAGAGGGATTAACCGTGCGCTTGTGCTGCACCATAGTGCCGCCATCACTGACAGAAGGATCGCTGTCGACCTCTCATTGGCCGCATGAAGAACCTTTAAATCAACCGTTCGATCGTCTGAAAAAGGCGGAAAAGCATATAAGCCTTCAGATCGGCTCCATCGCGTCAGGCGCGATCGGACATCATTTCGGCCCTTGGATCTGCATCTTCTTCATGCCTATCATGAATCTGTGCTGTGCACAAACCAAACCGCCGCTAACCTGTCAGACTCGTTGTCGAGCTCTGATTGGTCGGTTAGATTATCTCAAAAAATGACTGCTGGATCCCTGCAAAAAGGCGGGATCGGCTAATACCCGTTCGATCTTCTTTGATCGTGTCAAACGAAGGTCGGCGTAAAATCTGACCGACGGATCTGGATCCTCTTTTCCACGCACAGTACGCGCGTCTCACTGAATCACGAGGAGGCCTTCATGTTATGCGGTGCATAATATAAATCTACTTCTGGCCAATAACAGACCTCGCGCAAGCATCTTTTTCCGTCGGCTGCTATGCACTGTAGCCCGCCTTTTATTTTCCCGTCCGATGAGAATCTGAGCGTCGTGGCATGATATTGACCAACGATCTTGAATCTGACCTTTTTAAACGGCCCAAAATACCCCTGAACAAGATCCAAAATCGCTTCTGTAACCTGAGAGTTGCTTAACAACTCATAAGCCATACATCGAACACATGGTGGGCTTGCTTGCGGGAGAACCTAAGGCATGCGCGCGTGGGGGCTCACAGGCTTGAGGCTACCTTGCGGCATGGCTTGGGCCTGTTGCTGCTGGCTTGCGGCAAGGCTTGCAAGCATGCCATGCGGCCTTGCTGTTGGCCATGGCTGCTGCTGCCTGGTGGCATGGCCCTCGGCCAGGTGCCATGGCTGGCTGCCATGGTGGCATGCACCTCAGAGTGTGGGTCCCATCCAATCTCTCTCTATATTTCTCTCTTCTTTCTCTCTCTAGATTCTCTCTCTTCAATCTCTCTCTCTTCTTTCTCTCTCTTCATTCTTTTTCTTCTTTCTATCAATATTTGCCTGAGTGGGTGCTGTCCACATCACCAGTGGGGCATCCTCTCTCATCAAGGACGGGCTTAAAACATCATTGGGCTCATGTACAACCTGATTCACTGTCGAAACTGCTACTGCCCAGTCAACTCAGTGCAAGCCCACTTACACAAACACTGGAAGCTTCTCAATCACTCTTTAAAATCTGTAGAATACTGTAGAACACGCCCAAAGCTTCCTCAGCTCTGCCACTTGCACAAACACTATCTCTCTTGCACTAATATTCTCTCTCCTTATTTCTCTGACTATATGATCATCCACACTGCCACATCAGCCAAGTTGCCAACAATGACAACACATGACCAACATAGTCATCATATCATATTTATGATGAGTAGTTAGTCATCATACAATATTTATGATGAGTGGTTGGTAGGTAGTGGTTGGTTGATGTATTTATGTAAAAGCAAATTTCTTTTCCTATAAATAGAGAAGGCCTCTGTCATATTTTGATAAGCCAAGCATTCTTACTTTATTATTTCAACATGGTATCAGAGCTAGGATCAATATTGAGATCCTAACTCTAATGCTATTAACCACGAAACCATAAGCACCGCCCACCACCACCGCCTCTCTTTTTAGCGCCACCAGTCACCGCCGCCAGACTCCATCGTTTCGTTTCTCTACTACTTCGTTTAGCGTCGCCTCCCACCGCCGCTTTGGTCTTTTTCCTCTTTACCCTTGGTGGTGGGTTTTTTTTTTTTTTTTTCCTCCCACCAAGGGCCTCTTACACCATGCAGATCTAGATCACAAGTTGAATCTTGATTTCTTTATGCTTTCTGTGGAAGTTGGTATGTCGAGTTGAAACTTCTGGATATTTGCCTAATGTGCCTTTTTTGTGACTAGTGTTGACTACCAATCATGTCGGAGATTTCATCTGCCTCAACTGGACAGGAAGGAGTCATTTCTCGTGACCTTCCTTCGTTCCCTACTTGCTCCATCAAGTTAGATGGGAGCAATTATCTGATGTGGTCTCGTTCATGTTATCTTGCTATTAGTTCTCGTGGTCTTTCTGGCTACCTTACATGGGACACTATTAAGCCTACCGCTATTGGTCATTCTCAAGATAAATGGGTTACCTCCAATTATTTGGTCATGTCATTTCTAATCAACTCCATGGATCAATCTATTTCCAGGGGTTATCTTCTTCTTGACACTGCCGCTCAAATCTGGAAGACTGCCACAGCTATGAACTCCGGAAGAAGATTCACGAGACCAAACAAAAACAGTTATCTATTTCTCAATATTATTCCACTCTACGAGGTATGTGGCAAGAGTTGGATTTTTATGGTTATTTTACTGCAACCTGTGATACAGATGCAACTAGTTTTAAAAAGTGGGAGGACAACCTCCTGGTTTTCGATTTTCTTACTGGTCTCAATATTAAGTTTGATCAGATTAGGGCTCATGTCCTTAATCGTGATCCGTTACCCTCCCTCGAGCAGGCCTATGCTATGGTGTCTTCTGAGGATAGTTGCCGCAGTGCTATGGTCCTCCCTGTGACACAAGAACGCTCAGCTCTATATTCTGGCTCGGGTTCCTCATCTCGTGGAGGTTTGACTCGCGGTGTTAGTAATCGTTCTGCCTTTGATATGGTTCCTGTGAAGTGTGATTTTTGTGGGAAAGAACGACATACTAGAGACAAGTGTTGAAAATTACATGGCCGTCCTTCCAATCCTCGTGGTTTGGGTCGTCTAGCCTCCGCTACGGCGCACCATAGTGCCATTGACGATATTCCTCAAGATTCTTCCCTCTCTTAAGAGGAGTTACTGACTCTGCGTTGTCTAATGACCAGGCTGGACTCATCACCTTCTTCAACGCCATCTGCAGCGTCTGCCACCATCCTGCTAGGAAACCTGTCAATGCCTTCCGCTCCATCTCCTTTTACCCCTTCAGGTATTTCTTTTAATGGCCATTGTGCCTCAGTAGTCTCTATTCCTTGGATAGTTGACTCGGGTGCCACTGAGCATATGACTGGACCCTCCAATCAATTTTTTTGGTACTTCCCTTTGTCTGGTAATAGTAAAGTAAGTGTTGCTGATGGTTCCCTTTCCACTATTTCGGGCAAGGGCTCTATCCAGTGTACTCCTTCCTTATCCCTTTCCTCTGTCTTACATGTTCCGAAGTTTTCTATTAATCTTCTCTCTATTAGTAGTCTTACTCGTGATTTGAACTGTAAAGTAACATTTTTTCCTGATCGATGTGTCTTTCAAGACTTGAATTCGGGTCGTACGATTGGCAATGGTAAAGTGGTTGGTGGTCTCTACTTGCTTGATAGTTCTCCATCACCTTTGGCGGCTTAGGCTTCTCACCTTGACTCCTCTACTGTTGCTTTATCTGAGTTACATCGATGGCATTGTCGTTTGGGTCATCCTCCTCTCAAAATTTTATCTACTTTGTTTCCAGTTTTAAGAAATGTAATCCCATGATTTCTTTTGCGATGCTTGCATCTTTGTAAAGCAAACTAGAGCTGTTTATCCTATTTCTGATAATAAAAGTTTAGTTCCTTTTAGTTTAATCCATTCCGATGTCTGGGGCCCTGCACGTTGTGTATCCACTTCTGGCTACTGATGGTTTGTCTCCTTTATTGACTGCTATAGTCGTACCACTTGGATCTATTTGATGCGGCAGAAGAGTGATGTGGCCAACTGTTTTCAGTTATTTCATAAGATGGTTCAGAACCAGTTTGATGCTAAAGTGAAGATTCTTCGAACTGATAATGGCAAAGAGTACATTGATGGGTCCTTCCAGTTATATTTGTCTGATCATGGGATCATTCATTAGACTAGCTGCGTCGATAATCCTGCTCAAAATGGTCGCTGAACGAAAGAATTATCACATTTTGGAAGTGGCACGGTCTCTTTTGTTCACTATGACTGTCCCTCCTCAATATTGGGGTGATGCAGTTCTTATGGCAGCCTACCTTATCAATCGGCTGCCTTCTTGTGTCTTGGCCTCTCTCTGCACTCTTGATGTGCTCATGGGCTCCTCATCTTTTGTGGTTCCGCCTCGGGTTTTTGGTTGTGTGGTGTTTGCTCCTAACCATCATGCCCATGGCAAGCTCGATCCCCGGGGACTCCGTTGTATCTTCCTTGGTTACTCTGCTACTCAGAAGGGTTACAAGTGCTATCATCCTTCAACTCTACTGCTGGTCACCATGTATGTTGTCTTTCATGAGTCTGAAGCTTATTATCCGGCCCCTCTTCAGGAGGAGTCTTCTACTCGGATGTTCTGGAAGATGTGCCTATCATTGTTCCGATGGAGTCTCTTATAGTGGTTGAAACTGATGCTGAGGGTGTAACAAGTCAGGAACAGATTTCAACTCCGTCCCAAACTCAAGGGGAGCCTTCTCAACCGGCTCAACCACTTCTCAAAGTATTTGTTCGATGTAAGTAAGTGTCGGAGACCACCACCACTGCACCTAGCCAGTCGTCCTCCATTCTGCATTCAAGTCTTCCAAATCCTTCCTCTAGTAAGTTTCTTCTTCCTAGTGATTCTCCTAGTGATCCTAGTCTTGACTTACCTATTTCTATTCGTAAGAGCATCAGAACGTCTACTCAGCATCCCATCTCTACTGTTGTTGCATATGATTCTCTGTTTCCCTCCTTCCGTACTTTTGTTTCTTTGTTATCGTCTATTACCACACCTAACTCCTGGCAAGATGCATTAGCAAGTCCAATGTGGAAAGAGACAATGAATGAAGAGATGAGTGCACTTGGGAAGACTAACACGTGGGATTTGGTGTCTCTCCCTCCAGGAAAGAAACCTGTAGGATGCAAATGGGTTTTTGTTGTCAAACAAAATGCTGATGGATCTGTAGACAGATATAAAGCAAGGTTAGTTGCTAGAGGATTCACTCAGACATATGGGATCGACTATCAGGAAACTTTTGCTCCAGTAGCAAAAATGAACACTGTTAGAGTAATCATCTCATGTGCCATTAACCAAGGATGGGATCTTCAGCAACTTGATGTAAAAAATGCTTTCCTCCATGGGGAACTTGAAGAGGAGGTTTATATGGACATCCCTATTGGATTTGCTTCTCAAAAAACTCATGGCAAAGTTTGCAAGTTGAAGCGAGCTTTGTATGGTCTGAAACAATCTCCAAGAGCATGGTTTGGTCGTTTCCATCAAGCTATGATATCGAATGGTTATAAACAAGGTAATGCTGATCATACTTTGTTTATCAAAAAGACTGGTGAACACATTACAGTTTTGATTGTCTATGTAGATGATATTGTTATCACTGACAATAATGCTGATGAAATATCCAACCTGAAGACTTACTTGGGGATAGAATTTGAAATCAAAGACCTTGGTAAGCTGCGATATTTTCTTGGGATCGAAGTTGCTCATTCAGCTCAAGGTATCTACCTCTCACAGTGAAAATACACTCTAGATCTCTTATTAGAGACAGAAATGCTGGGTTGTAAACTAGCAGATACTCCTCTAGAGCCTCAATCTCATCTCAAGCACAAGGTTGGGGAATCTGTTGATAAAGGTAGCTATCAGCGGTTGGTTGGACGACTGATATACTTGTCACACACCCGGCCTGACATCGCTTTTGCTGTAAGCGTGGTCAGTCAATATTTGCATGATCCCTATTCCTCTCACCTAGAGGCCGCATATAGGATTTTACGACATTTGAAATCTGCTCCCGGAAAAGGTGTTCTTTTCTCTCCTCATAGCCATTTTGGTATTGCGGCCTTTACTGATGCCGATTGGGGCGGGTGTCACGATGATAGGAGATCTACCTCAGGCTATTGCACGTTTGTTGGAGGCAACCTTGTTACTTAGAGGAGCAAGAAACAAGCTGTTGTTGCTCGGTCTAGTGCTGAAGCTGAGTTTCAAGCCATGGCCCATGGCATTTGCGAACTCCTTTGGCTTCGTGGCCTTCTTCAAGATTTGTGTTGCCTATGCGCTTGTACTGTGACAATAAATCAGCAATCAGCATTGCACATAATCCTGTTCAACATGATCGTACTAAGCATGTAGAGATCGATTGTCACTTCATCAAGGAGAAGTTAGAACAAGGAGTTGTATGTGTTCCCTTTGTTCCGTCTGATGCTCAGTTAGCAGATGTCTTTACAAAATGTCTTACTAGTAAGAGTTTTGTTCCTATTATTAACGAGTTGGGCATGTTTGATATTTATGCGCTAACTTGAGGGGGAGTGTTGTAATTGTAAGTTTATCTTAGTAAGTTGTTAAAATCAAAATTGGTAGGCTGAGATAAAAGTCTTTGGTAGGTAAGGTAAAAATCAATATTGGTAGGCTAAGTCACCATAGTCATCATATCATATTTATGATGAATAGTTAGCCATCATACAATATTTATGATGAGTGGTTGGTAGGTAGTGGTTGGTTGGTGTATTTATGTAAAAGCAAATTTATTTTCCTATAAATAGAGAAGGCCTCTGTCATATTTTGATAAGCCAAGCATTCTCACTTTATTATTTCAACACCATTTTATATAGACTGCTCCAACTGGTGATTGTGTTCTTGAAAAGTAATCTTTGTAATATTTTGTTTTTTTTTTCAAGCTCATAGTTCTTGACACATAATGAACAAGAGAACATGGATTTTTTTTTTTTTGCAGTTATTAAACAGGAGAGGTTTATGTCAGAAAGTTTCTGGAATTAAGAATATTCTGTGACATCCACTAGATGGTTAATTGCATTTCTCCAGATGAGCTACACGTCAATATTTAGTAAATCTTTATTGATTGCGTAGATAATTCGATTGCTCTGGTTACTGTATATTGTTTGGCTAGGAATTAATTGCTGTCATGCAATTTATTAAATTCGTATAAAAAGTAGTTCTTTCCTCTTTGATGTATGGTCTTGAAAATTAATAGAAGGAATAAATGAATGTGAAGAGACAGATAATAAGCAGAAGAAAAATTAAATTTGAAAATTTTAAAAACCATTGTCTAAAAGTAAAATTTTATTACATGAAACATCAGAAATTAATTCAATTTTCTTTCTGGACTGAATCATGCTACCTTAAAATCTTTTGGTGGATATTTAGATGATAATATTTCACAAATAAAGTTTAACTTGAATGAAATGCTTGGTCAAAAGAAAACGCTTTAAGTCAATTTCATTGAATCAGCATAACTTTATGTATGTAAGGTGTTTCATCTCAGAGAAGGCTTGAGGCATCCAAGGTTCTGGATACTCTTAAGATTAAGAACAAAAGATGCATGCATGAACATAGTTCATCTTAAAATTTAAATTCTGTTGGTTGTGGTGGGGTGATTAGATGGATCAACTTACGCATCAATTTACCAACCTTATAAATAATTGGGCATCTGGTTGATGCAGCCACTCAAGATGCTCTTTAACTGATGTCTTTTAGAACCCAAAATATTATTGTCTAGTGTCTCCTTCAGTATAACAAACCATATTTTTGAAGTGAAGATGATCAGGGTAATTAATTCACTAAAAATATGGCAGGTTCGACAGGATGAATTGTGAAAGGTGTATCTTGGTCGTCATATCATCATCATCGTCTAAGCATTGAGTTTTTCAGTTTGGTTTGTACTGTTATATTTAATGTTCTCACTTTTGATAAAATATTAATTCCCAGATACTTGTTTACTTCCTTAATGGCTTTTTAAGAATTTGTATATGCAAAAACAAATATTACAGCTTATAACTTCTCGACTTCTTATTAATTTATTAATTCATTGCCCCCATCTGTTTTGTAAATTTTGAAGGTAAATAAATGCTAATACATATGAATCTTAAGATTCAAGTATGCATAGAGTAACTATTATGCTATTTTAATTTGTAATCATATGGAGTTCCTTCTAACTTTTGTCATTTATATCTCTGTGACAAACTTAAATTTTGTCCATCTCAAGTAAGTTTTGAAGTATCCATGTGTTCTATGATAGTGTCGATGTATATTCAAATATTCAAATCTCTCAATGTATTCTTAACATTCTTAAAGGTTTGGCTAAAGGTTCATCTATTTCTAGTTTCCAACCTTCCACCAAAATACCAATTTTTATCCTTTAAAAGGGTCCAACAGCACGTAGGCACTGAAAGTTATGACATGAATGATATTATTTAATTGAGAAGTACTACTTTTTCCACCGTCTATCCCTTTCTTCCCTCTTCCAACTCAAAAGCTTTCTTTGCCTTGATTTAAAAAATAAAAAAAAAATAAAAAAAATTTGTGAGTGAGTGGATTAAACTGTGGTGACTATGGGAACTGAATAGTTTTGGTCTGGTTTCACTATGTTTTGATTTTTTTTTTCATTTCTTATTTTAAGTGGTCCATTTTGTAAAAAATAAAAAATAAGGACAGCTGACAGTCATGTGTTCATGGGTTTTTTTTTTGCCAAAGTGGTTGTTCATTCAGGGTTGAATCTACTTCTGATCCATTCACTACTAAGTACTTCAAAATACAAAAGCACAGCTTGAATTGCTCATGCTTTATTTGCAGCTAAATAAGCTCTAACATAAATGCTGTTTTATATGATAAATCAATTCTAAAGAGTTCTGCACGTGCACCTCAAATTTTTTGTTGGATTGAGGTGTACCCATTCATATCCATGCTAAACCTTAATCTCAAATACAAAAAATTTTATTTTATTTTATCTTTCTTCTGCTTGCACACACTTTGTGTATGTCACAAAATATGCCTGCTTAAAATGGACCAGAATATGGTTTCAGTCTACTCTGATGCTTTATATCAAGGCTGTTTGGTATGGTCATATATATATATATATATAAAATATTTGTTGACTTTTTATTTTAGTTCATGGGTGGTCTCTGATGATAATTCTGTTTTAGCCTTTGGTTGTTGCAGTTGAAAACTATTTTGGGGAAGTTCAAATATTTTAAGAGTTCATTCTTTGCATTTGGGCTAAGATACTACATTCCTTTCTAAACCAATTTATTCCGTATACAGAAAAGCAAGAACTTGATGTTCTTTTTGGTTTTAGTGTGAACATTTTTCCCAGGATAGAAGACAAGAAATATTTCTTGTTTTTGAAATTTCTTGGAGTACCAATTATTGATTCTGGCTCCTCTTTGAAAGCTTTTATTTTAGTGATGCATATCTCATTATAATTTTGCAAACTATGAAAAATTTAAAAGATTCAGGATCTTTTAGAGATTTTGTTTCCAAAGCAGGACTCAGACTCCATCCTGTGACTTGGATACAAACTGCATTATAAAATCATCATGTAATATACTGCTTTCGGTTAATACTGCAAACTATCATGTAGTACCATCTTGTTATTAATATCACCTTATTATTTCCTTGGAAACTGTCCTTAATGTTCTCTCCCACATTTACTATCTATAAAGGTCCAAGGGAACAGTTTTTTAATCTAATTTATTGAGTTCATGAATGTAAGTTGTCACTTCATAGAAATCCCTCTTTGTACAGGAAAACAAGTATTGAGCGTGAAAAACATTTCAACTTGGGATAAGGACAAAACACTGAATGTCACATCGAAGGCATTCTTTCCTTTTACCTCCTTCCACCAATTTCAACTGCTATCCCGCTTGATTGACACTCCATCAGTTGTTATCAGAATTCATAGAGGATTTCTGTGATGACGGAACAGGTAATGAGAGAAGTAGATTAAGCTTTGTATCATCAACCCAGATTCCTGGTGAACCCGGAACAGCTTAAAATCATTCAAAAGTGAAGATAAATTGTACTGAATTGTTGTTTTGTTAGATGCTTCAGTTTGTTGTTTATATTAATGAATGTGTCTTCTCAAGAAACATAGGTACTGAGTATATGCATATCCATCATTATATCTAACATCATCACAGATAGCTTGCAATTCGTGCAACCTGGTGGTATCATTCTGGGAACATAGTGATACCTTAAATAAAGACCATAGGTGCTTACAAATGGAATGTTGCCTTATGGTAGATCAAGAAACTAGGTTGACTTGGCAATTGGATATCAAATATTTTTATCTAGAAATATATTTTTGTGTTCAACTACAGAAGAAAACATATAATCATTTTCCCCCTTTCTTTCAACAAAAAAGATGTAATCCCACCACTATGGGGTCCAGGGAGGGGTATACAAATGCAGTCTTACTTCCGCTTTGAAGAAACTATTTCCTGATTCAAACTCGCGACCACAAAGTTGCAATGGAACAACCTTAGCTTTCTTTTGTGTGTGAAAAAATCAACCTTACCTGACCATTTTTCAAGACAGAAGTGGTAAATTTTGGTTTGTATTGAGTGGGTATTCTACAATAGGTATATAAAAGGCATTCCATGATTTACCAATAGAACATTAAAACAACTCAACAATATGTGAAATGGATATTATACAAGAGTGGTTTGGCTTTGGGCCACCAGCTAAGTTAACATAGCTGCCATGAGAACAAACAGAACCACACTCCATACTGTGAGCATGTAAAAACCAAAAACCAAAAACGTGTGCATGCTGCATACAGATGTTAAAAATAAAAATGACTGTTCCAACAGTTCCAGATGTGCAGAATGTCACTATCCTTTTAATAGACATGCATATCAAACAAATACTTTATCAAAATGGATTGGAAGTAATTTAAAAATATGTTAGAACCATAGTTGATAAATTTGGGTAAAATTTGACGTGAGCCTCGTGCACTGGATATACCCTTTAATAAAATTTGGCGTCAATTCAGTATTCCGTCTTGAAAAGTCAGGTAAAATTTTAGTATAATTAGTGGAAGATGGCAAAAAATCAGATTCAGATTAATTCATTATTAATCATATATGTAAGGGGAGAGGGGAGAGGGGAGAGGGAGAAAAGGTGTTAATTCCCTAATTTATAGGTATACGTAAATCTATAAAATAGAAGCCTAATGACACTTGGTGTTTGTATGGAATTTATCAATTAAAATAAAGGAAAAATATATTGATTTCCTAATAATACATATGATTTGAGCACCTTTTTCCAAACCTTTGACTTTTAGTTATATATTTGTATATCAGATTTATAAAATTTAAAAGAAAAAATTTCATCTACACCCCATCAAGGATTGCTAACATCATCTACATCCACAAGATTATAAAAGCATCACCAAGGTCCACTTAACTGACGAAAATCATTAAAATTATTAAAATACAGTTTTACCCCTCATATTATAAATTGAAAAATTAAAAAATTATATTGATTTACTAATTTGACCTTCGATATCATATGGAAGTTCCTTTCACCCATTTCCCCTCTCTTCTTCTTCCTTACATTCTGATAGATAGAAGACCGATCTTACCAAGCTTTGGGTGGACACAGAGCAAGTCACAAGAAGATCAAGGGTTGTATTCCATCTTTCTCCACTCAAACCCTTGAAGCTGAGTACGAACTAGGTAATATAGAACTCAATTTTAGAATACCGCTTACACCCAACATGGCAGTTCTTAGAAATCGATTGAAGAAACAGAATCCTCTACCCGCCCTTAAAAAATTGGGATTTTCTTGGGAAAACTTTAATTACTCTCTCGACTAGGAAAAAAAGAGGCAAAAGAAAAGACGAGATTAGAAAAATACAAAAATCTCTCTCTCTAATTCCCTACTAAATCTCTATAAACCACTCTGTAAACCGATATTATCTCGGTTTAATTAAAAGTTCACCAGAAATTTACTATCAAATAATTTCTAGAACCATTACAATTAGTGGTTTGAGTTTTGCTTTGAAATCAATAGCAAAATGAGATTTCTTTCCAAATACGCCAACCACTCCCTCATCCTCTCAGGGCTCAGATTACTATACAAAGGTGACCCACAATCAAGATAATCGTGAGGATGTGAAAATCAAAGCGTTCAAGCTACGAGGAGCTTCTCTCAAGCTTCGATGCGATTTCTTCAATCACACTGAAATCTTGATCGCCACCACCGTTAGTTGAGGCCATGAGAACCAGACGTCCACTAGAGCCGTCGACGGGCTCAGCAAAATTACAATTGACGACGACGGTGTAGACGTGACCATAACCCTAATCAGGGAGAATCTTGTGACCTGCAAATCAAAACTGACGCTGAAAGGGGAGAGGATAGGTTTTTCGGTGCTACACGTCTATTGCTCCCTAGATCCGCCTCTCCAAAATCCAAAGCCATTGCCTTGTAAATCTCTTGGGTTACTGTCTCGATCTACCAGAGAGGGCAGAGGATGAACAGTTTTTGGGGTTTCGTTGGAGAAATACAGCAATGAACATAGAAGTGGTTTTCACTCTTAAGGATGAACAATTTGTCTTCTCCTAAACCCCATGGCAGAGATAGCTTGGGATTCTTAGAAAGAAAATATTTATGCCGTTAAGAAATCATCCATCTACCAATTGTTGGAGAAGAACACACAATTTTCTCCGATGAACAGTGCAATCTATCAATGGAGCTGACCATCTGTTGGAGCCATGTCAGCTCCCCCAATTTTCCCCCAAACCAGCTCCTGCCAGATGAATCTGACCATCTGTTGGAGAAGAGCAAAAAAGGGAAGAAGAAGAAGAAGAAGAAGAAGGGTAAAATGGTATTTTACTTTTACTATAAGGGCAGTATTGTCCATGGAAAGTTTCATTTCAGTTGACATCAACAACTAACGAGAATCCTTTGATAGAGTGGATTTCTTTGATTACCACAGCAAAAATTTTGGGTAGTAGATGATGTTTTTACATTCTTGTGGGTGTAGATGATGTTAGCAATCTTTGATAGGGTCTAGATGAAATTTTTTCAATTTAAAAATATGGAAAACCTTTGACTTCGAGCTCCGTTGGTAATGTTCTTGATCTGGACCAATGTTCTTCTCAAAAGACGGTCTTTTTCTATTCATATGCTAGAATAGTGTTCTTTTCTGATCTTTGGCCTTAAACTTGTTTGGCAAACATATTCTTAAATTAGTTTGAAAACACTATTGTAGCTAGTTTGTTGTTGGGCAACATTTGTTCTAAAACATTACTTTTTTTCAAAAAAACCAAATATTACAGAATAGCCACCAAACCAAAATCTTATCAAATTAATTTATATTAATGTCATTTAATTATACATATATGAAAATTTGTTCTAAGAAAACCACTATCCCATATTAAACATATATTTTGTAATTATTCAATTTAAAATATAAAATATTTATGCCAATCGTGAAGTGTAAATGAATGATCAACACAAGTAACCATACAAACAAGAACATAGAAGATCCCGCTGAAAATAGTATCAAGATACGATCCCCCACAACTATGGCAAGTCCCTCGTTTACTTCTCCAATAGTAGATGTGGACAGATATGCATGTGCTACGTGGGTTGTGCGAATAAATGCTTCGTACTCATCAACCCAAATAAAGCACCGTGGATGATCATCTGCCATTGGACAAGCATAAAAAATGGTTTTTTTTTTTTGTTCAAGCCATATGAACGATCATTTGTCCTTGTCCACAATAACATACATGAGCTTGCATGTTGCTTTCCATCATCTTGATCTACAATAAATATTGCACAATAAATGTAAAAATCTATATATAAATATATACACTAACGCATAATAAAAGTCATAAATTTCAATTCATTCACCTAATAAATATGAACCTAATAAACCTCAGTTTAATATCTCTTTCTACCACCTGGCAACCCCCCTCCCCTGTTCTATCCAAGATCCACAACTTAGCGAAGCACGCACTTAAATTTACAGGTTTAGTGTGACTGTCCAGAGGGGCTAGTCGACTTGAGTTTCAGCCTATTCTGATCTCTGGTTTGTAAGATATTAGAAAATCTCCCATTTATTCTAAATTTGGCCTAATTGATTTACCCCAATTCAGATTTAGTTCCTTGGCAATTTAGCCCTAGGTTCTATGTTTAGGGATAGGGTTTCTTAGGATGCACCAAGAGAAGCTACAAGAATGATGAAAGAACATATGGTTCACCAAGAGAAATAGTATAATCTCAATGTAAATACTAAATCACAGGCATAAGAGCTGCTAATTATGCCAACATGTTTTACTGTTTTAACAAAATAAACATTCTTGAAATCACATCAATATTTCTTATTCCACAGAAACGTAAAATAAGGACCAGCAAAACACGTGTTGCCGGTGTATTTAACTTTGATAAGTTAAAACATAATACTACCGAGTACCAAAAATAATGGCAGAATACAATCTTGATACTGTAATTAGATAAGTCAGAAAGCAATTGCAACTTCTTTACCGTTTGATGGCTGGGAAACACTCTTTCTAGCCTTCCGCCCCTTCTTCCCAGAACATGTCTTCAGCTCCACCATTTTTGTTGTGAGTGGAATCTCAAGAATGGGACTTGGGGAAATCCCCTTCTTAATTGCACTACCTCTAGGAATCACAGATGGTGGTATCCTTAAACAATGAGGAGGTAAGGGAGTGTGGGGTTTCCAAACCAAATTATTTTTCATGGAAAACCTGACCTTCTTGGCACTCTTTGCATCCCTCTTTCCAGCTGCAATACCTCCGACAAATCCCAGACTACACAAACCCAGAGTACGAGAAACCTGCAAATCTTTACTCTTTGAGCTCTTTCTATTCTTTGATACAGAGTGATTAACCACTGCTGTAGGTAAATCAAGTGAGCTTACATCATCCACACTCATATGAACCTCAGCAGTAACCTTCTCCAACTGCATCTGTAGATTTGGTATCACAGATTCATTGAACGCAATCAAATTTTTGTCATGTGTGTCACCCTTATCTTTCACTTCACCATAATCATCTGAATTCGCGCCATAGATTAAATTTACCACCTCATTATTCTGTTTAAGTTTTTTAGGTTTTCTCCCACTTCCATCAGATGCCTTCTTGGCCTTCTCCTTCTTCTTTGAATGTTTGTCAGCTGACCCTACAGCATCCACCTGAACTAGCTCTGAGGAGACTTCAGCTGCTTGAACTTCCTGCCTAGTAATTGGAATCAAATCAAGCACCTCATCAGCAAAGTCATCTTCAACATGTGGATACAGAATCTCTATCCCAGAATTTTCCAAATCCTTCGCTAACTTGAGAAACTCCTGATGCAACGCAAACAACATTTTCCTATTGCTTTGAAGACAGTTCGAAGAAGAACCCATATCAAAGAACTTTGAGGAAAGTCCCAAATTCAAAGCTATCGTCCCAAACAACACCAATTCATCACTGGAGTCAACATCATCCCCTACTTTTCTGAGCTCCAAAAGCTTTGTTCCATTTCTAAGTAAGCAAACAAATATGCTAGATTTAATCTTATTCAACAGAACTTTGTCTGCAGATTTCATCATCACAGAAAAGAAAGGACTCAACAAGGCATCTAATGCTTCCCTCCTAATTGGAAGAAACGGCTTGAGTTCATCCAAGAAAATCTCAGAGATATGGTAATTAACACCCTTTGCCGGATACTTATCAATAGCCAGAAAAGTATTCTCCTCCAAAACACCCATAAGTCGATTCAAAAGGTCAAGATTCCATGAATTCTGCTTTAACAGAAAGAAGCCATTGTGCATAAACCTCCGAAACAAAAGATAAAACTTATCCAACCTCAGAAAATCGATACTATCCCACTCACAACCCATTGTGGACAAGAAAACCTCAATGTAATGCAAAGAGACAACGAGATCGAGACTTACAAGCAAGGAAGCGATAAGATTGATGATCTCGACCTGCACGGGCTGCTTGTCCGTGTGCCAGACACAGAAGAAGAGGCCTTTCCAAATCTTCTTCATCTCCTCTTCGGGTACTAGGTGTTGCGAAGGAAGCCATTTTTTAAGGGTTCGGAGAGCTCTGTCTCTGGATCTTTTGTCGCAGGAGGCGAGTTGCTTCGCTATGGACGAGCCGGTAAGGGCACCGTCCATTGTCAAAGAGAAACCCTAGATTTCTGCAACTGGAGAAGAACCAATCCGAACAGAAGGAAGGAATGGAAGAACTACAACATTTGGAGAAAAGACGGTTGTTTCATACTTTTCTCTCTTTAATAGCGAACACTCACTCAGGGAGAAGAACAAAGTAGCCTTTTGCCGAACGAGAATACTTGGCTCCATATTTTGAAATTTTCCTTGTTATTTTAAACCTGTTCGTTCTGTGAGAACAGATTAAAAAATCAAAATTTAAAATTTTCTATTCTATCAGAATGGAAGGACAGAAAAACTGTTCTCCAACAGAATTACCAAAAGCAGATAAAAATATCGAATCCATCCCCAAAACTATGATTTTGTTGGATTTGGTGCAGCCATGCAGCCCCTGCAGCCGCATCCAGGCTTTTAGAGTGCATCTATACGTGCACCAATGCAATTTAACAATTCAAATGGGGTTCCAAGGGTTGCACGGCTGCAGAGGATCCAAGCCCGATTTTGTTCTTTGGATAGAGAAAATGGAATCCACCTCCTTATCTAGGGTTGCAGAGACTTCAAAGATTTCAAACCCCATGCTCACCTGCAAGACAAAGTTGAGAAGACAGCTAGTTCTACTGCCCTTCAGGCTTCAACATCTACTTCACTTTATTCGGGTTTAGGAAACTCTTCTCCACCGGCGCATTGGAGGTTGTAGAGGAAAATGGAAAGCCATGAACTCGGCAACCTCTCCATACAATATTATACTTCAAAAGATAATTTCCATTATGGAAACTTTATTTTTAGTGAAACATTATGGAAACTTAGGCCTGTTTGACAAAACTTTTGCTCTGGATTCTTTACTTTCGATTTGGGATAGTACTTCTACTCTAGACTATTCTAGGATTATGTGAGTAGAAACATGTTTGATAACACAGTTTTGAAATGATTTTCAAAACATCTTTGGAACAAAAACATGTTTAATAAACAGGCTATCCCATCAATGAAGTCTAGACAACTACTGGTGGGTGGTGGTGGTGGTGGTCAAACCTTTGTTTTATAAAAATAAAAAAAAATAAAAAAAAAAAAAAAAAGTGCGAGAGAAATCTCCTATTTTACTTCTTTCTCCCAAAATTGCTCCAAAACAAAAAAACTTGTTTTTTAAGCCTTGTTTGATAACGCTTATGCTCCTTATACATTGATTTTGCTTTGGAATCATTTTATTGAGAACAGAATATTGTTTGATAACATTGTTCTAGACCTGATTCCAAAACTTATTGAGAATAAAATCCTGTTCGATAAAATGAATCTGAAATCAATTCCAGATTTAGTGGTGATGGTGGTGGGGGTAGTGGTGGTGGTGGTGG
This sequence comes from Protea cynaroides, assembly GCA_028583415.1. Lineage (NCBI taxonomy): Eukaryota > Viridiplantae > Streptophyta > Magnoliopsida > Proteales > Proteaceae > Protea > Protea cynaroides. Next base: position 54,771,127 of record CM053268.1, read on the forward strand.
CGATGGTGGGGGAGGCCGTGGGTGTTGGTGTGATGCATCCCATTTATTACCTTAGCTACTAATGAGCAATTAATGGACATTCTCCCTATTACCCTTTGCAATACTTCCCATAATTTTATCATTTTCTCAATATCTCTTTTTTTCCATTTCCATTTCCAACTCCTAACTTCCCTCTTCTCCATTTAAAGCCCTCTCATTCAATGCCCTCCCATTTGGTGTCTCTTACCAATGCCTCTTTCTCATTTCCAACTTCCCAATTTCTCCCTTCTCCATTTAGAGCTCTCTCATTTAATACCCTCCCATTTGGTGTCTCTTCTGAACATCTCTTTCCCATTTCCAACTTCTCAATTTCTCCCTTCTCCATTTAGAGCTTTCATTTAATGTCCTCCCATTTGGTTTCGCCTTCCCAACGGCTCCATATCAATGCTTCTTTTCTTATCTTAAGCTACTCCCAATGTTTCATTCTCTTTATCATATCCTTTATATATGTGTAATATGTGCTTTGAAGAAGGCGATGAATATTTGTAAGCTTATGCTATTTGGGAGTGCTTGTAATGCCCCTTTGAGTGAGTTTGAAGTCCTCCTATGGTGAAAGAGTCTCACACTTGGGTTGAGAGAGTCCCCAAGAGACCCTTGGGTTGAGTGGTCCCTCTACGACCTTCGTCTCTTTGTTATTTTGTAATTGTATTTCTTATTTTATTATAAAATTATTCTCATTTTCTGATTTATCTTTTAATTCGATATTAACCTGCATCATGGTGGTGGTGGGTGGCAGTGGTTGTGGTGCGGTGGGTGGTGGGTGGTGGCAGGTGATGGCGGTGACGGGGTCAAGCCTTCGTTTTGGCCCGATTCTCTCTTTTTAACTCCCTTTGATTTGCTCTGGAACAACGAAAACCGATTTTTTTAACTCTCTAATTTGGCTCCCATAATCAGAAAGAGTTTGACTTACTCCTTGGGAACTTGAAATCAGACCGGACTTACCAAACATAATTTAGCTCTAAAATTGCTCCAATGAGAAGAAATTAATGGAATCTTAAAACAGGAGTGGTATCGAATAGGGCCTTATACTCCAAAAATTTAGATTCTGAAATCAGTTTAAATCCGATTCACTCCGTAAGAATTAAAATCCAACTAGACTTACCAAACGTGATTCTATTACAAATAACTACTTAAGAGTCAGAATCCATAGAATCCAAAATCTGAAATTTTATCAAACAAGTCCTCAAAGTTAGTTTGTTCTTTTTTGAAGTAGATGCTCCAAATTAAAGTCTTCACTGAAGGGCAGATAAAAAACACCCTTCCCCCAAAATGTTAGAAGGAAACGGGCAATAATGAAAAGAGAAAAGATACAGGGCCAATTGAGTTTACCCCCGACCCCTCTGAGACTACTCACCTACCCATCCCCCCACCCATGAAGAGTACACACGGTGCATAAACTTGAAAACCACTGCCCAAGATTTTTTTTCTAAATGTAGGTGCAAAGGGCACAAATTCGGAAACATGACCATCAGTCAATCCTCTGATTTTTGTACAACAATGTCGCCATCCCAAACCTGAATAGGAACTTTTATTTGGGTTGCTTACATTTTTCTTCTTTTGACTGCCTCACGATGAAATTGAATGTGGTAGAGACTGTATTTCCAACGTCTTAACACCTTTGGATGTAAATATCAGGCAAGAGACGAGGCAATCTTGTTATTGCTGCTTTCCTCTTTTCTTCTTTTTGGATACGATTACATAGCAAATGCCCAGTGAAGGCCTTTCAAAAGGTCCCCTAATTAAGCACAGCACGGCAGCAGCAGGACAACTCCAAACAAAGAATGATGATGGTGAAGATCTGTCTCTCCCTAATTAACGAAACTCTTACTTCCTAAGACACATCTATAAAAACACAGCAGCAAATAAGAAGCAATACAAACAAGTGGCAAAGATAGGGAAATCACAAAAAATAATCTGGAGTCTTGCGTGTGGTGTCTGGTTCAATCTGTCTAGGGGCAGGGTCAAATTGAAGGAAATTCTGTTCCATGTTCTCCCCAATTTCAAGTATTGCAGCCATGTTCCCACACCGGTAACAGTAGTTCGGTGCACTAAATACTGTCACCACATTCTTGTCCTGCAAAAGAAGTCGAAGACAATGCTAACTATCAATTGTGTAACATTTCTTATATGGAACTCCTGAGGATCTTAATCAGATTTTATGAAGGTCGGGTTCTGCCGAGTCTTATAGTGTGACAAAAAGGATTATGAAGTCCATCCGAAACAAAAATGTATATTTTGTTTGTTTTCACCCACCTGACACCAGTTATAACCTTCCATTACAAGCTGATGAGCTCTTGCAACAAGCGTGAGTCCATTGGTGTGGTTGAACTGAGCAGCGATATCCTGTCCAAATGTGTACCCGGCTCCTCGAGGAGAAATTCCCCATCCACATCTATCATCTGGATCAGACCATAAGAGATCGCACATTGGTCCCTCGTGTGGAACCTGCTCCCCACAAAGGACGGATGTCATAAATCCGGAAAAACCATTATGACTACAGTATCTAACTAGTAAAAGGCAAATACCAGAATCTCTGGAAAAGGCAAATACCAGAATCTCAGGAAAAGGCAAATACCAGAATGTCATTAAATTTTAAATTGCCACTACAGTTTAAAGAAGCAATTGGATGCCAGAGCAGTAGGTGACAACATCCTAGTACCCACATAAAAAAAAGAAGGATAAAACAACATAATATGTTTCTTCCTATATGAGCAAATGAGTGAAAAAAACAACATACAAACAATTTCACCATTGAAAAAACAAAGGATATAGGGTCAGCCTCTGGGGGTGAGCTTTGGTGTAACAGTAAGGTTGTCATATTTCAACCTAGTGGTCACCGGTCCGAAACACGGAAACAGCCTCTCCGCATTTCAAGGGTAAGGCTGAGTACATTCTGCCCCTCCCCAGACCCTGCAGTAGCGGGAGCCTCGTGCACCGGGATACCCTTTTAGGGGCAGCCTCTGGGCTCAAAACAAGAAAGGCTTTTTCTGAGGCCATTTTTCATTTTGACAAACAGTAAAGCCCTTCTCTCTTCCTCAATGTCTTCAAATATAAGACCAAAAAGGCGTACCCAATGCACGAGCTTCCCGCCCCTATGGGGTCTCGCGAGGGGCTTATGTAAGCAGCCTTATCCCTCGCTTCACGGAGAGGCTGTTTCCAGATTCGTACCCATACCACCAGAACACAAAGAGAGCAACCTTACTGCTGCACCAAAGCCCATCCTCGCCTTCAAATATAAGATCACTTGTCCTAAATTCTTGCCTTAACTCTTAACTGAAATGAAACAAAATTTCTTTCACCCCATTATCATCGATTAAGACGGTGCATCCCTGTCCTCACACCACACACTAAAGAACATCCACAAAAGAATACTTAGCATAACTTAAAGCAGATTTTGGAACTACATCCAAATACGAGGAGAGATCATGACAAGCTTGTGTTTTTTAAAGTTCAGACAACCAACTAGTTGTTACACTCCAAGTTGCACAAAAATCTGGTTTGACAGTTAATGGACCAAAAGAGCAGATGAACATCGGGACAAGTCAGAAACGAACAGCAGAACAGCAGAACAGCAGAGAAGAAGAGTCAATGCATGAGGATCCCTCCACTACGGGGTCTGGGGAGGGGCAGATGTACCCCCTCAAAAGCTAGGATCCGCAGATTTTGGGCACAAAACAAGAAGGGAGTTTTCTCAAATAGTCATCTTTATTCTTTCATTCTAATGGACAATGACTTTTTCTTCCCCACACCCCACCCCACCCCCTTTATTTTTCCTGGATGCGCTTAAATATAGAACCAATTGTTCTACAATTTATACTCATTCACTTAAGAGAAAAGAAACCAAATTATGTAAATATAAGGAGAGATCATGACAAGCCTGTGCTTTTAACACGGTTCAAAATCTTGCCGAAATTAGATATCTCAGTTTTGCAGCTTATGGCACAGTAAGGCATGCTACTTAAGAAACTTACAATATTTCAACCAAAATTTCGCTCATCTCGCCAAATTTCGCCTCATTTCGTTCCCTTTGCCCAAAAACTCCAAAATTGCTAGAAAATCTCAGGGGGATTTTTTTTTGGTTGTCAAAATCCTTCGTTTTGCTACTAAATGAATGCTTAAAGGTCGACTACCAACCTAATTATAATTTGTGTCTTTTACTACTAAACCATGAATGGAATAGACTAATAGACTATATTACAAGAACTATAAAGCAGAGTTCAACATACACTGCCAACCTAGGGTCTAAAGTCAAACTATCATTTTGTGTAACTTTTCTGGCAATAAAAAGGTTCATATGTTTGTAGAGGCTTAAATAAGGTTTCCATAAAGTTTTGGCCCTAAATATAGCAATTTTACTGCCAAAATGGCCAGTTGAAATTTGCTGCTGAAAATTGCAACATTTCGCCCATAATTTGCCACTTCGTTAGGCATATATCTTGGTTTCGCTAACCAGAGAAATGGCTACCATGGGTTTTAATAGTTCCTATCATCACCTAGTTGTCTAACTTTCCAAGTCACTCAACAACTTGGTTGGACAGTCAACGTATGAAAAATACCAGATGATCATTGGGATAAGTCAGAACCAAGCACCTGGACAACAGAGAAAATGAGTGACTTGAAAAATCTCTGATGAAAGCTCAAGAGCTCAGATGCATGTATAAATACATACCTTCTAATCATTTTAGAATGATAAAAACATGAGAAGCATGATGGACCTTTTGAGCAATAATTAACCAAATAGCAAGGACAACAATAGGAACATTTTGGCACTCCATAGATCTATGTCTAGTAGCACTCTTGCAAACAAAACAGATCCCTGTACCTACTTCCTAGGCAGATTTATCGCTCTCCTCTCCATCTCCCCCTTGCCCCAAACCCCTTCTTCAGAATCTGATATCTCTAAACATTCTAGAAACTAGGAGCACATACTTATCAAAATAAATCAGTGGCGTACATTTCAGAGTGGCAAAAGCCAGAAGGGACCGACTGTTAAGAGCACTTATGACCCAAGTAGGTAAATTAGTCTGGGTCAGCGCAGTCACCAGCATCAACAGGCCATAATCATCAACTATTGCAGCTAGTTTTGAAAAGAGGTTTTGCTAAAAACCATTTGAAAGAAGACAGAAATAGAAATAAAATGTGGCGAAGAATGTAAATTCACAAGTACATAGACAAAGAGGTAAAACCTGCGAGCCAAAATAACCATACAAAAGCAGAAAGTGTATATACTGTCTCAGCAAGATTTCAATTCATTAGCAGTCCAATAGCATTCACCGAAACCCTTCAGGAAGCAGGAGGAAAATAATAAAGAACTCATTTCAACCCAAATTAGCATGGAAATGTTAGCATAAGAAATAGCAAGGTCAAAACCGTATGCATACTTCCTGTATACGCTCCAAGACACGGATGTTATCCAAAGTATCCAAAGATGGAGAGAGTCCACCATGCAAACAGAAGATCTGGAAATGACAATGGATGCTTGTAAGATGACATCATGGATGACATCATGGAATAAACAGAATTAAAGAAATTTGCAACTCTGTAGAACTCATACCTGGCTCTCAATAAGGGCTGTAAGGGGTAGATAATCAAAAAGGTCAGTGAAAAACTTCCACACATTTGCATTTCCATATTTTCTCAAGCATTCGTCATAGAAACCATACCTGAAACAAAACCCACAAAATAAAGTATAGCAACAACCACTGACCAAAAAAAAAAAAAAAAAAGGTTCATAAGCATCAAGAAAGATTATTTTATTCCACTTCCTCAAATAGCAGTGAGACCACATGACTTTACATTCCTAAACATATCAAAGACAAGAAGTTAAAAGGACCAATATGAGATAGAACAATCAAACTTAGGCACTGGTGTGGGGATTAGATTTCCAACGTAGCTAGGGCACCAGTGGGTGCCGGGTCCAATAGACCCTACAAACACCATGTGTCAAGATTTAGGGGGCAAGAGGAGCTGGATTAGATTTTATGGAATTTTGGGAATGAGTTCTGCCGACATGACCCACGGGAGGAAGAGAACTTCATCTTTCCTAGTTGTTGATTCTTGAAAGGAAATAATTCCAGACAATATATTAGAAACCAACAACTTTATTAACTTTTTGTGTACCATTCTGACCTTAGTTTCCAAAGTGCACCTATTATCATGACATTTTTTTTCCTTTTGCTTTCTAATTTTCATATTGTCCATTTAAGTACAAACCAGCACTAGATTTCATCTTTTCTTTTTTTTTAATCCTCATGAGAGGAGAAACCACCTCTGACCGGATCAGTTGGAGCCCATATAAAGGCGTCTGGTACTCTTAGGACATAATTTAACGAATCGGATTGCCAGTTTCCACTGCTTTTAGTTGATTTTTGCCATTTTCATTACTGTTTAACATGTCGAGAGGAGTTGTATCACCAAGACCTTGAAATTGCGAGTTTAATGCTTTTCCCTCCTCGCTTCATTAAGTGGGTGCAATGCTGTATTTCGACCAGTGTTTTAAATCTCGGCGAGATCTTGAGGAGCTCGAGACGAGATCTCGCCTCGATACAGTGTCTCGACCATCTCGACTAGTTCTCGAGCATTTCTGGACATTTTCGACCATTTCTCGACATTTTCGACTAGTTCTCGACCATTTTTTACTAGTTCTTGACTGGTCTCGACATAATGTATGAATTATGATTGTATAGTCTACTTGACTACTTTGGGTTTTTTTACTATGACAATTAACTAATTAAGTATTATTATGTTTATTCTTCTCCTAATATATCATTTTACTGGTTCATTTGGTCTTCTGTGATCTTCTAGTAGTGTTACATTATGTAGAATAGCCAATATTACCCTAGGTTTACATTTGAATTTCAAGCTGACACTGCCAAACATGGGTGTAAACCCAAACAACCACTATGTGTGATTATTTATACAATTTTATGGTTTAAATATGTTTATATATGCTAAAATAGGGTTCCCCCAGAGTATCAAGCTTTAAAATGGTCATTTTAGGGTCGAAATACACATTTTAAGCCTTCACGGCTTTTGTACAATGTCTCGCCGAGATCTCGGTTTCTCAGAGGGTCGAGACACCCTCGAGACTCGAGATTTTGAACTATGATTTCGACAGTTCACCTCTCCACCTTGGTCTATGGTAGCCAACTGGGTATTTTTGCAGTAACAGGGGAATAATCAGTCAAGGAAACCCTATATCCCCCTACCTCTTTACCCTTATCATGGAGGTTCTCTCAAGGAGTATACAAGTCAAGGAAGCTACCATAGAGATTGAGTTTTTTCTAGATGCAAGTCCATAGAGCTAAAACCCACCTTGCTTTCACATATGACATTATGATGTTCTCCAAGGCCAACACCATGTCCATTGCCACAATTTCAGATGCTCTAGCCCCCCTTGGTGGTATGCCCGGTCTCTAAGTCAACAAACACGAATCATCCATTTATCTTGCTGGAGTGATGAGGTTACAAGTGTGAATCTGACAAGTTTGTCAGGCTTCTGCAATGGTTCCTTACCATTCAAAGACTTGAGGCTACCATTGATTTCTTCCAGATCGGCAGCGCATGGCTGTTCCCCTATCCTTGATCATCTTCATAAGAAAATCCGGCTATGGAAAACCAAGTTCCTATCCCATACAGGTCGCCTTGAACTAGTTAAGTCAGATATGCAAAGTTCATAACCCTATTGGACAGGAGTTTTTTGACTGCCTCGATCCGTTAACCAAAAGATTGAAGTCTTTGAAGAGTGCCTTCTTGTGGAATGGTACTGACAGCAACAAATTCTTGCATTTTCTCATCAATCTGCCTTCCCAAACATGAAGACGATTGGATTTGAGAAAAGTAGGAGAAATTAATATCACTTGCATTCTCAAGGTGACAAGGAAAATGGCTGCAAAAAGGAAGAGCATCTGGGTGGAGTGTCCGTATGCATGGTTTTAAATATCGGCGAACTCGCTTTTTTTTCGACTTGCAAGAAGCATAGTTGTCAAGGCGTTGCCTAAGCAGACAGGTGCCTTGGGCATCCGTCAGGCCTCTAGCACCTTGGATTGCCTTGGCGCCTTGAAAACAATAGTCGTAAAGTCGAAATGAAATGACATCCAAATTGGAAAAACGCAATATTTCAGTCGAAATTTAGATAATTTTGGTTGAAATCATAATTTTGGTTGAAATCAGTCGGTATATGTACATCAGGTGAACAATATTTCAGCCGAAATTTTAATCATTTCGGTTGGATTTTGGTAAGGAATTCCAGCCCTTGTGCCAACCGAAGACTGCACTGTTTCAGTGAAATTTAGTCCATTTTGATTGATATTTCAGATTTTGGCCAGGCCAAAACAGCATTGAAACCCAAGTTTTTAAAGCTTGGTATTCTGCCACATATCTTCAGAAGACTCTATTTGGACTGCTGCTTCTGGAAGGGATTCCTCATGGGTTTGAAAGAACATGTTGACACTTAGACCTTGTGTCATTGACATCTTCAAGTCAAGGATTGCTGATGTTCCTCTATCTTTTTTGGCTGACAACTGGCGTCTCCATGGGGTCCTTCTCAACAAGTATGGGGAAAGAATTGGAACAGACTAAGCGAGATAGAATGGCACTAGTCTCCTCCATATTACCTCATGGTGTTTGGCAGCCGGATAGACTATCTTCTCGAAGAATATCTCAAGCTTGGTCAGCACTTCAAGCAATCTCTAGGACTTTGGGGACTGGCGAACTTGTAAGTTGTACAGGAGCCCTGTCTAACATCTTCTCTTCGTCTTTCGTGTGGGAGATTGTCAGGTCTTGATCCGCCAAAGATCCATGGTATGGGGTGATCTGGTTCCAATGCCACATTCCTTGCCATAGTTTTGACCCACTCCCTTCCTACTAGGGCTTTCTATATCCAGGGACAGTTGCACGTGCATCCCAGTTGCTCTGTTGGTCAGCAACCAAAGACCAAACGCTTATTCTTTAATTGCTTGTTCTCATCCCACCCCTGAGAAGGGATCCTCTGTCATTGCTAGCCAATTACGAGGCCAATTCACACTTTAGAGAAAGTAGAGATGGATCTGCACAGCTTTTAAAGGAAGGGCTCTTCCTAGGAAAGTGGCTTTCTGCGCACCCATTTACCATATTTGGATGGAACAGAGTTTAATAATCCAGGATCCTCAATAAAATCTGAAATGCCATCAATTTTGAAGTCCAGGGGATTCTTACTCCCACTGTAAATCTAGTCTGCTGTCCAGATAATCCCAGGAATAGATCCATTGCAAATGCCTGGGATCTATCTATCCCATTCCCGCGTAATTTTTGTGTAGAATTTTTGTTTTCATTTCGAGATGCCTCTCATAGGCTCCCTCTTTTGTATCCCCTTTGGAGTCAGTTAAGATAATTCTTTATTCACACCCCCCCTCTCTCACCCTTTTCTCCTCCAAAAAAAAAAAAAAGTAGCACCAATGGGTGTTGAAAAAAAAATACGCAGGAATAAAACATGTTGTTAAAGCAGAAAATAAAAGAGACAAAGAGTTAAGAGAGTTCAATCAATACCAATTAAAAAAAGGTTTACAAGAGATAAAAATGTAACTTTTGAACATAACAATGATATTTACATTTCTTTTATGCAACATCCTGGAAGTTAATTATGGAACCTTTCCAAGGACTATAAGCACTTGTACTCTCTACCATTCATTGGTGAGAAAGGGTATCCAAGAAACTTACGTAGCAAAATTAGGAGTGGGCAGACTTTTGAAAAGAACAAAGAGCTTACACTTGGGTTATTTGCCGGCTCTCATGATTTCCTCTTAGAATTGTAATTCTATCTCTATAACGGACTTTCAAGGCCACTAAAAGGGAAACAGTCTCCACCGAGTAGTACCCACGATCTGCATTAACAGAAACAAAAATTGTATCAGTCCAACATATAGAGATTTTAATGAATAATCAAGATTCTTGCACTCAGATTTAGATAAGATTGAATACAACCTTTGAAAACAAACGGTAGAGAAATAGAACAGGGCACAGAGCACTAATGTAGAAGCATCTGAATAGAACAAGAGTTCTGTACAAGTAAAACAGCCGGTCCGATTTATAGGAATTAAAAGAAATCATGCATAACTGTATACCAAACCGCAAAACTCATGGAATTGACAGCAGTTCAACAAGAACAGCAACGTCACGCGAGGATAGATTAAAGGAAAAGTGGAGACCTAAATCTCGTTTCTTTTTCAACATAACATGAAACACATAAGATCAAACATCCAGACAACCAAACTCCTTTCAATTGGAAAAGAAGAAATAAAGAGGGGGGGGGGGGGAGAGAGAGAGAGAGAGAGAGAGAGATAAAACACTAACAAGGAAAAAGTATATGATAAAAATGAAAGATGAGAGATAGGGATAGAAGATTTAATAGACTGACCTACGTAGTCACCCATAAAGAGGTAATTGGTATCAGGAGCGTTCCCCCCGATCCGAAACAGCTCGATGAGATCATGGAACTGACCGTGGATATCGCCACAGACGGTGACGGGGCACTTCACCGGTTGTACGTTCCATTCCTCGACGAGGATCGCCCGCGCCTGCTCGCACAAAGCCTTTACCTCCGCCTCTGGCAAAGGCTTACATTCCATCAGATGTTCGATCTGCCGGTCCAGATCCGAGTGAGACGGCATCCTTTCTTTTCCCCCAGCGAACTGCAATGCAAACGATCAGCAAAACCACAACCCCTCAAATCCAATCGGAAACGCGATTGCAGATCAAGTTCCTACGTACCGAGAGATTGCCAAATCAATTTCGGAGCATCGGCAGCCGCAACGATCGCCGATGGAATAAAGTTAAGGTTAGGGTTAGGGTTGAAGATCGAGATAAGGAAAGACGAGAAAACAGATAAAATAGAGATTTCGCTTCTATTCTCCTTCGTTCATTCCTCGCATCCAAGCATTATTTTTCAATTTCTGGTTTTTGATGTTCGACTCCGTCTAAGCTCCAAAGAGACAAGAAAACCTCCTCTCTCTCTCTCTCTCTCTCTCTATCTCCTCTCTGGACTGCAATTCGAGACTCAGTAGCCCAAAAATAAATTGCAAAAAAGATTTCTGCGCGTCTTCATTTGAAGGTAGAGGTAGATCAGAAAGCCATTGTTTTTTCCAATCATATGAAATATTAATTTAAAATTCTGACCGTCAGATGTTTAGAAAATACATTTGAATGATCATATATAAAATTTTAATATTTTTTTTGTCAATAAATAATTTTAGATTTAGATTTAATATATCCACTCAATATTCTACCATTTGATAAAATTGGAATTTATTAAAACTTGATGCCCAAAAGAGAATCTTGGGGTCCATGTGTAATGTAAAATTTAGCTCCACCTGAATTGTCACGTGGCAATGATTGGAGATGTAATATAGTCAAACCTTACTTTAATTTCATAATGTTATACATGAAACCTTAAAATCATTTAAAAACATCATTTTGAAATACTTGAAAATTATCTCAATGGTTGGATCATGAATCTCTTCCCCTCTTTTATATGTAATGATAACAGGTGGTTTTCAGTTCGGTAAAGTTTTCTATATCAATTAGCTAATAGATTCCATGGTCTAGACTCTTGCGTCATCAACCCCAAAAGCGTACAAATCCTAACCTCCCCATATATGAATTTATGTAACTATATTTCCTTTGTCCGTATACCCTAGGATTTCTCTTGTTCAAAGACCAAAGAATCTCTCTCTCTCTCTCTTAATTTTCATACACTGATTATGCACGACACATTTGTCTTTTTCCATGTGAGTTAATTTTGGCTATGTTAGAAAGCCAAGAAAGAAACTAAAAAGGGAATATTTCATGTACTTCCCCCTGTATTTTGCCTTAAAGATACCCAACACCCTGAGATCTCGATTAATTACAATTGCACCTCACATTGTTAATTTGACTAATAGAAATATTAAATGACCCAATTACCCTCCTATTTTAACTTGACTAACATATAACACTTTTGTTCTTGGTTACGCTTTTGCTAGGGATAATTCTCTCTAGCATTGAAAAATTCTGATGCATCTCCCGCGACAAATACCACCACCAACCTCACCTCCATCGTCGACCACTCTTCCCATTGGTCTCCATCGCAATCTGCCACTTTCTGAATTCAAGAATAATCCATCCTTGAAGTAATTTAATTTAACTAGATAGACAAACAAATGTACACCATGAGACAATTTTTGCCCTACGATCTTGTGGTTGTCTGACAAAATCTCAGACCCTACCAAAAGCATAATTCTTTTTCCCCTAATCTCATTCGGTTTCCATTTCTTTAGGAAATCATCCTTCTCTTCCTTCTGAATTTTCCAATTTCCACCATAGAGAGAGATTGCTTTCCTCTTCCATTCTCGGAAGAGGCGAAGACAAACACAAACACACACATTGTGTGTCTCCCCCTCTTTGTTTCTCTCATTACTGATAACAATGATGGTGATTATTGGTGTTGACGGTGGAGCCGCGTGGGGTTTGTTGGGTTCGATTTGAAGGAGTTGAGAGTTAAAAGAGGTTGTTGGGTGGTTGTACTTCTTCATCCATCTGCAGTCTTCGAAGTTTGCGAGCTTAGAGTATTGTTATATGTCTTCTTCGCAAAAAGATCCTCTGTAGTGATTGCCAAGTGGCAGTGAGGATCTTGAGTACTCAAAGTGCATCGGCATGTGTCCTGATGCACTTTGCGGAGACAAGATCCTCACTGTCATTGGCAGTCACTACAGAGGATCCCGGTCCATCTTCTTCGACCCCTCCTGCTAAAAAACATTCTCTTTTTCAAGTACTTCTACTTTGCTCTTTCTGATTTCTTCCTCTCTGTTCTTTATGAATTATGGTTTGGGATCAATTTGTGTTTTCAAATTTATCTAATTTTTGAATTGATTCACTTATCTTTCTTCAAATCCTATGTAAAAACTTTGGGTTTACAGATCTGCCAAGGAGGATTCGTTGATCCATTTTCTATTTTAGAAGAATTACCAAAAGCCTTTCAACCTTTCCAGAGGTTTCTAGCAATTTCAAGAAACTTGAAGTCAATGCCACCTCTTATATATTATTTTGACCTTGTAAAGAATTGACTACAACCCCTCATCTTCACGCAAAAAGATCATCTGTAGTGACTGCCAAGTGGCAGTGAGGATCCTTACCATTCAAAGTGCATCAACACATGTCTCAATGCAATTTGAGTGGCTAGAAACCTCTATGCCGCTGGCAATCGCTACAGAGGATCCCGGTCCTACCTTTACCTTCTACTCGCCTTCACCCTTAATCCCTTACCCGCGGCTACACCCCTGCCCTCCGCCCTTTGCCCCAACCCCTACACCCGCCCCTTCTCCCATCCCTACGGCTCCACCTTCATGGTTCTCACACTCGGTCCCTCTCCAACTTGCAACACCCTTTGCCACTTGCGCCCCTTCTTCCTACAACACTTCAGCCAAAATCATATATGTAGAAGAAGGCGTCAATGTCACCTATTGGGATTCTTTGAAACTCTAACGAGTCTAGACATTTGCTCCAAACCCTGATGTGTCCGATCGATCAATAAAGTGAAGTTTACAGACCGTTGCGAAAGGGCTCTGATCATGATTTTGGTGATTGTTAAGTTTAAAAAGGGTAAATTTGCAAGTTCACATGTACAAGGATATTTGTGGTATTAATAGATTTTAGAGGTTACGTCATCAATTAATAGACTTATCATAATAGACATGGCCTGACTGATACATAGTCAACAAATTATAAGAGGTGCGTGTAATTAATCACGAACTCGGAGTTGGGTGCTTTGAGACAAAGTATAAAGGAGGTGCATGAAATTTATTAAAAAAATATATCATAACAAGAAAAAAAATAAGGGATAATGAAAGTATGAAAAAACAATGATTTTATATGATTATCTCCCCCATTTCAATAATTTATTTTTATTTTTCTTGGTTTCCAAACAAAACCTTTTTCAGTCCCATTTGATGGACTGTGCAAGTCATACGAAGTACACTCTGTACACAAAGGAAAAAGATCATCTCCTATCACCTATTCAACCAGTCACCAATTGAACGGATTGAGATAACGTGGCGAAAACCACTAGCCAAAAGGAGAAGATGGTCGTACATGGAACTTTTTGTCTTAAACAATAATTTATAAAGTGAAAATAAGTGAATAAAGCAAAATACTGAATCCTAAAGGTTGTGTGTTTGAAGAGTTCTGGGACCTCATGCCACTTAAATGAAACGTAAATCTAAATCTAATTGGAATTGTCTTTCTTTCTCTCTCTTACATTGGTGGTTCTTGTAGTCTTTATCTTGTTTGGAGGTTACAAGTGCTGATTCCTGTGGTTCAGGCCGAGTCAACAACAAATAATGTTGTCCCGACACGAGTCGGTTGAAGTTGATATTTGAACAGTTTATATTTCCACTAATTACGGTGGACCCATAAAGTGATTTTATATTACATTAATACCCTTATCTAGACTGGACCTGGAATGGGCCGTATGAGATACACTGTTCAAGCCCATTTTACAAGCTGCCTCTATGCATGGACTTAGGACTCCGGATCAGATTGATGTCCATATCATCCGATCGGAGCCCAAACTCGGGTGATCAGAGTTGACTCACCAATCCCTCTCTAGAGTCCATTCGTGCCCAACCTGGTTAATCCTGCAGAATCTCAGTCGAATTAACTCTTGATCGATGGCTGATTGAATCCCCGAGTTCAAGCACATCTTTGCGTCGGACAATCGCAAAATGTGATATCAAATACAACCCACATCAATTCAATTTGCAATTTTGATCCAGAGTTCCAGATCTAGACCCAATCAAAATTATTTTTCTTCAGATTTAATTTTGAACTCAGACCAAACAAGGTTTCAAATTTCATGGGCTTCACCCTGAGCCCAACCTAGCTCAGCGTGTTCTTTTTCAACCCAAACCCACTTGAAACCACAAATTGTTCAACCTGAATTGATTCTTTAAAAAAAAAAAATCAACCCATCACTGGAATTCTTTAGGTTGTGTTTGGGCAGATTCGAAAACTCATCGTTTCTCCATGTGGTAAAAAAAAAAGAAAAAAAAAAAAAGAAAAATAGATCGATCGGATTGGTATTGGAGTTGGGTGAAACCAATAATATTCGACGAATATGGCTGATCCGATACATACCAATTACTAAATCTTTGTGTACGTCTAGGTGTGATTTACTTGAAGCTATGTTTGTTTCGGTATAATCTACCCCAAAGTGAAACAAAATTGGTTAATTTTTTTTTATTACTTTCCCTACTTCTTGTTGTTATGGTTATTGTTGTTATAGTTTATGGATCATCCGATAATTTTCAATCATTAATTAATCAGGACCAGTCCTTCGTAATTGAACTTCACAAGTCAGGTAAGACCCAAATTTTTATACAAATACCCATTTGGTCGGATGATTGACCTTTGCTTGGTGAAGCGTTTGGGACAAGTATAGGATATAAAGATTGAAAATTTTAATTAAAATATCAACTGCAAATTTAAGATAAAATGGGCCATATAATCAAGCCCATGCCTGAAATTTAGCTAGGGGTCAATATGGGTCCTCTAGACATCCAACGGTTTGCCACATAAGCCATTGACATGGTCAAAAGATGTCTTGAAATATAGGGATGTAAGACCCTTTTTTGTAAGTACTTTGGGTAGGGATGAGTTATAGCTTCTGTCTCCTTGCAATGGCAGCAGTTCTAATTTTGAATCTTACCAACTTTAGACCGAGTCTTCGCTTCTCGATCCCATCAAAATCAAACAATAAAAGAAGTAAAAAGAGAAAGGAGAAAGAAAAGCAAAGCAAGAGCAAGAGGGAGCAAAGAGGGTCCCTACTTTGTTTTTACTTTCGAGTTTATATGTAACTGCAAGACTAGACTAAAGCATCTATTGTAGTTTTCATAAAGTTTGAATGGACCCAAGTTTGAGTCCGGATCTTCTCCTTATTTGATAATCACCCCACATATTTGGGAGTCATTCATGGGATGTGGGTTTAGTTCCTCACCTAGTAATCGCCCACACCTTTGGAAGCCGTCTATGGGAAATGGGTCCCACATCGATAGCGGTTTACAAGAGTGTTGGTTGATTACCAGATAAAGATCGAGTAGATCTCCATGCAATCAGATTGATGGAACAGTTTCACATCTCACCAATGAATCTAAAAGTGAAAAAGAAAATTAGAAGAATATATAAAACCAAGGAGAGCAATAGATTAAGGGGGATGAGATTACCTTTAATTGGTGGAATTTTCACTTTACTTTTGGAACACAAACTATATTTAGAAAAAGCAAGTACAAACCAAAGCCACCAAAGCAAAGATGATTCATATTGATTGGCTGATGGAGATTGTTTACATACCTTCCCATATCAGGTAGGGCTATGCTAGAACTTTTCTTGGGTTGTGTTTCATCTACTTCTCTTTTTGTAGTATCTAGCTTGTTTGGTCTTTACATGAACAAAGCAAAGATAATCTCAGTTCCCAATTCATAATCTCTCTCTCTCTCTCTCTCTAAAACTCAAAAGGATATGGGAATACTAAAGTGGGGTGTCTTTGGTTTAATCTCTCTAAGGACTCTTGTACTTGTATTTTGTAAGAGCTAAGCTTAGCTTTCTTCACCACCTTCCCTTGTAACAATTTGTGTAGACTGAAGTAGCAATCTGCATGCAAATTAAGAGTTTTCTAATGGTTTATAATCCCATTTCAAAAAACATAGGCCATCTTGTGGAAATCTTCCGCTACACAAGTGAAGCTTCTCCATCATCTAAGCCCTAAGCTCGGCCTGGTAATTGTTTAGATTTCCCTGCTCTCCTGAAAATTATCACACACACACAAATAAAAAAAAAATCATTAATCCAATTTGCACCAAAATCTTGATTTGGGCCTCTACTCATCAGTGCATGAGTAACATGATACAGAAAAATAATAGAAAGAGAGAGATGAAATTGTCTTTGAGTTAGATCATTATAGCTAGGAAAAGTGAAGATGCAGACCCTTCTTTTCCTTTTAACATGACCTAATAAGTGAAAACAAAGTCTGGGACATGGAAACTTGCAACTTGGGGCCCATGAAGAAGGTCACCAAATCGGATAATTAACAGAATAGTTATTTTTACAATAAAAAGAAAAAAGGAGAGAGAAAATAATTTGATAGGGCCCACTACAAGATTGAAGCGACTGTTATATCACATCTTGAAATCATTGGAAATTACCAAAAGAAAAAAAATCATTGAAAATTTAACTTGGGTTTTGCAATAAAATTGTTTTGTGAACCATGCATGGCATAGGACCAATAAGGATTAACTTGTTTATGTAGGAAAAAAAAAGAAAAGGAAAAGGCTATTTGTAACCTTGTTCAGCTTGTAACTGTTATCCTTCCCTTCCCCCAATGTCTTTAGCTTCTTCTCATGAAAATAAGAGAAAGAATTGATCTTTGAAGAAACATTTGTTGAAGGTCACATGCTCTAAAGCTTGTGAGCATCATCTATGAGATTTTAAAATGTCTTTTTCCTTCTTTATTCCTTGGTTTAAGATATTCTTATAGAACCATCAGAAGAACTAAGAAGATGGTATACAATAAAAAAGTGAAAAAAAATGTACCTGTTGTGGATAGGATCAGGTCCATTAGGAACCCTTCTTTTGCTCATGTAATTGATGTCTAAATCTGGAGGAACAATAGGGCTATCTGTTCCTATCATCAGCTCCATTTGCTTGAAACTTCCTGCTGGAGAAGTAGCAGTTGTTGTTTTTGTTGTTTTGAAACCTTCACTTAATTGGATCTCAGCTAACAAAAACCAAATTAAACCAACTAATACAAGAGATTTAAAGAAGACCCTCAAAGACCCACCATGATGACCCATATTTCTTCTCCTCCTCCTTGCCTCCACCAGCTCTTCTCTCTCTCTCTAGAACATGACCATGTACTTCAGCAAGATGGACACAACATCAACATAGACGTGTTGTGGTGTGGCTATAATACTTCCAAGGAAGGAAGAGACTAACAGAAGAAAGGAAGAGAAGGGAAGGAGAAGGGAGACTGGGCTAAGGCAAGTACTTTAGTGTGGTGGTAGGAGTGGTTCGGTTTTCTTTATAGGTGGAAGCGATTCTATTGCACTTTCTCGGACCGAGAGAGAGAGAGAGAGAGAGAGAGAGAGAGAGAGAAGCTTAGCTGGTTTCGAACGTGACATGGAGTGAACCGCCTTGCTTTATACCAATTGGTCCATACGCGTTGCTTTGCTTTGCTTTGCTTTGTGTATTTTCATGCACATACGAAAACCAAAAGTGACCTCTTTGTAGTCTTACGTACCCTTGAATTTATTAATTATTTAAATAAATAAATAAATAAAACACCTCGGGTCTTGTGACCCTTTGGTGATCTTTAGGGTGGAGTATCAGTTTTGAACTTCACCTTCCCAGGCGTGCTTGGTTACCCTCTAATTTTTCATTTAAGGGTATCCTTTGTACTCACAGATGGGCAATATCGTCTATGATCAAAATGTAATATTTTCCATTAGTGGAGCATATAGGAAGGATAAAGACACTCAACTTTAAAGAATCAAACATGTGCTCAATCTAATTTGATGATCTTAACAATTTGATTATGATTTCCCATTAATTATTCTGTTTTTGTTATTTTTCCCCTTTTTTTTATATTTAGTAAAAGCATTCAATTTAAATGTAAAATTAGTGTATATTATGTTCATAGATATCATAATATCTATTTACAAACAAATACTATTAAATTATAAACATTTCTCAAATTTTAACCAAATATAGAAACCAAATCATGTATTTCTTTTCATTTTTTAAAATTAATATATTTACTCTACTGTTTTTTATAAAAAAAAAAAAAAAAAAACCAAATCTAAAAACCATCTTAGGCAGGCCTTTTGAGGACTAACAGAAAGGGCTAATGATGCCTGAGAAAACCTATCTCTTTTGAATTGGGTAGGTGTCCTAGCTAAGACCTTTTGGTCAGACTCATTGAATAGTGACCACATCACAGAGGATCAACCAACAAACTAAAATGCCATATGCGACAGATTATATTTCTTTGTCTTTCGAAAAGTCTAAAAAGAAAACAAGAACCAATCTTTTTAATTCTGTCAGCAACTAGGATTATGAAACTCTTTATTTGTAATCCTCCTACGAGGGACTTGAACTCAACATCTGACCTTTAAGATCAAGTTTTTGTCCTTTGCTTTTCAGGGTAGGAATCCAAAATTTTATTTTCTTACGTATCCAATGATTTTGTCTTCTAAATCATTTAGAAAGGCATATATGATACCCCAGTGTCAATGAATTCCTTTTCATGGAATGTTATTGGGTCATCATGAAAATCTTGAGATTATTTTGGTATTTGAAATGAAAAAAGTCTTGGGTTTTTGCGTGACCCCGATTGCGGGTGTCGACGATAGGGATAGGTGTTAATAAAAAAAACCAAGAATATTCATTAATTATCTTTTAATCATGGTACATGTTTGGCACGTTTTTAATTATCTATCAATATAGATAATTGTTAGAAAATAATAATTAAATCACCCTTCATTGATAAGACAATTACCATAATCATTCAAGGTCCACCAATAGTAACTCTTTGTCATGTTTTGCTATTTTAATGAAATATTAAATGGGTTTACTTGATTGCATATCGATGGTGTCTTAGAAGATATGATCTTAGGAATATATATATATATATATATATATATATATATATATATATATATATATATATATAGATGATGAGATATTTATTGAGATTTGAGTGAGACTGAGGAAGAAGCAGCTGGTTCCTTGGTACAGAAGCCCTGACAAGGGAATCTTTGAACACAATATTACTACTCCA
The DNA here is from genome assembly GCA_028583415.1 of Protea cynaroides. Classification (NCBI taxonomy): domain Eukaryota; kingdom Viridiplantae; phylum Streptophyta; class Magnoliopsida; order Proteales; family Proteaceae; genus Protea; species Protea cynaroides. The sequence continues at coordinate 54,791,006 of CM053268.1, forward strand.
TATGGATAGAGCATATGGCACATAATCTGGTCCAGTTGTCTTATCCACACTCAAGGGCCCCCTGAAATGCTTGTTCTTCCCTGCAAATTGCGGCTCAGAGTAAAGCTCTCCCGCTGTCTAACATTACAAAAAGGTGATCACTCCTTCAAGTTTCAGGACAAAATTTTAATATGGGATGGAATCCATCTTTGAGTTGTCCATTATCAAATCAATTCCATCTAGTGAACCAGCATCCTAGGCAACTCCATTAAAACTTAAAAGTGTTTTCTCTCACTAAAGAGCTTGAGATCTTCTCCAGTCCAAGTTTCCTGTCCAAGAAAAATTCTCTGTACTTATCAAAGATGGGATAGCCAAACCCCAAGGGGTTGTTCAGTTGACAAAGACCAATACCTGATCAAAGAGGTTATGAGTTCATCAATTCCCCTTGGGACCTACCTAACCAAAAAACAGAAAAAAGATGGAACAGACAGCATCAGACACTTAGCTTTTCAATCCTAGATCAGATGATTCTATTTCTTGCAATGAAACAATAACAACTAATTTAAAGCTATGAGATGTCTTTAGGTGGGATTCCCCCTCAGTAATTATATATGGTTATTCCTGATTGCTTCCAACTCTTCTATAAAAATTGAAGAAGCATATCTATATTCTTCCTGAAAATTTTTCCATTTTGAACACTACATACACCACAACTGGATACTGGGTAAGTCTTAATGGAGAAAATTATCTTTGCCCCAGAAGAAAAGTTGGTTGAGCACCTGTTTTTGATGGTCCTCAAGGCTGTCTTCAGTATTCTTATACCTAGATCATTTGATGAGGCCGGAATTAAATGTTGTGTTTGGCTTTCGTTGTTTTGGAGGTTGTCTCTCATTTTTATCGAAAAAAGGAGAGTTAAAGTTGAATTCGGCCTGAAGAACAACAAAGAAGGCCCTAAAAGTATTGAAGGAAAACAAAGTTTTAAAACCCGGAACCAAAGTACCAAACACAGGATATCGGCTTACACTGATTCCAATTTAAATTGGATCCGAACCGGTGGGAATTAGTCAAGAATCGGCCGAACCCCTAAAAAATGGAATCGGGAAAAAGAAGTGAAGATTGTCACATATTTTTAATTTTTTTTCAGGAGTATTGTTTGATTCAGAAGTCCTACGGATTTAGCTTTGAGAGATAAGTTTTATTGATTTTCTCTTAATTTTACTAACGAAAAGAAGGAAGAAAATGGCAAAAAAAAAAAAAAAAAAAAAATCAAAGAGCATACACGGCTGGTTCCAAAATAGGTTGTCAAGGTTACATTAATTGAAATCAAGGTTGGCCAATTCTGATTCTAATTAGCCAATTCTACCCTTTTGGATTCGATTCTCTAAACCATGATGGAAAGTAAGAATTAATCATGTAAAATAGAAGTGCAAGGTTTTCACCTTCGTAGATACCATCTAAGGCTTGAGAGCTGACCTGTTCTTTGTAGTGATAAACATATATTAGGGGCAAAAGCACCAATTGTACAAGGGAAATATAGCTCTCATTAGGGCACCGATCAGGCAGATAGACCCATCAAGAAAACAGGATCGCGATCTCAATTTTGACTAATCCAAATTGGTTGACCCAAGGGTGCATTTTAGCCAATTCTAGCAAGGTCATTTGTGACCATTTTTGCCAATTCAGATAGAAATCGACGGCCCTTGAGCCATGGATGGACCCTAGGTTAGGAGCTGCCTTAGAAGTTAGATCCTTTACTACATTTGAGAGAGATATTTCTTGAAGATATGAAGCTATATATATAGATGCAAGATATTCTCAATATGACTTTAATCTATGAAAATAATGTCTTAATTATTCATCTCTATTAGGTCTCAATGTCTCATAAAGAGTGGAAAAGGAATGAAATAATCCAGACAAAAAGCCTGAACTTGGTTTCTCATAAAACCTACACAGAGAAAATCAGAAATGCCATAGAGAATTCAAATTTCTATCCTGATTCGAATCTACTTTAATACCCATAACCCAACATTATATTGACATGGATCCTTCCTTTGCAGTCAAATGAATGTTCAATGGGGCCAGTATATGGATGGGACCTCCTTTAATCACAATAAAGGGACCCACATCCATCAAATGGTATTTCTTTCTGCAGTCTTGATGCATACCCTTTTATGGACATTAAATACAGTTTACAGTATTGATCAGCACCTTAGGGCCCCACCTCCCACTATTGGATCAAAATCCCTTCTTCTTTATGGGATTTGTACATGACCCCTTTGCACATTGTCCGCTCAAACCCACAATTATAAACTGTTCTTATATTCTCAAGGGCTGATTCCATGCCACGGAAACCAATAGAGGACAAAAGCATGCAGCACTTTTATGTTTAACCACACCCCCTTAATAAAGAAGAATCACAGGTGGGCTCTGTTTGTGACTCCTTTTCTCTTACAAGCTTCTTTATAAATGCAAATATTAATTTTTATTTAGCAAAAAAAACTAAAAAAAAAACTACTGTGCTTTATTGTTTATAAAGGCCTAAAAAGAAACAATCTTATCTTCTATATCCCTCTCTCTTATTTAATTTTTATTTATTTGGAATATAAAAGATGATTGGTTGTTAGTTGTTAATTATTTGTATCGTTATTGTGTTATGAACACATGCGCGCACACACACAAGCACACAGGCAGAACACAATCTTATTATCGACAAATCAATTTTAATCATAAAATGCTGTTAACTTATGCAAATAATTTTTTATAGGCTTCATTATTAATCTTTTGTGAGTAAAAAGATGTTATCCCAAACCTTTAGATACAGAATGTGTCTATGTCACCCAATTCCTTAGGAGATACGATAACCCCTTGACAGCAGGAGTGGGCTAAGGTTGAGGAAGAAGCCATTCTAAATTTGTAATGTTTAGATATGATTACTTCAGTACCCAATACCCATTCTATGAATCACATAAAAAGCAAGGCATAATGTAGAAGATCACACTTTACAGTGGGACCCTATCTATGTTAGGTGGGCCCTTTCATAATTAATACTGGACTATGTCTGATCTCTTCACCAATCCTAACAGTAAAGGATCTAAGTTCAGAGTGCGTCCCAGTGTTTAAAGCTTCCACTACTGTAATATCAGGAGGGAGATAGAACATATACACTCTAACCCTGTAACACGAAAAGACTATTTTCCTAAAAGGATTTAAGCTTGAAGTTTTGTATTATTAATTAGAAGGGATCACCATGCTGGCAGTGTGTAATAAAAACTCCACGCCCATGGGGTAATTTCAAGTATTGGAGGACAAAGTGCAACAAGATGGGTCAAAAGAAATCTCTGACCCCAGAAACGGTTCCCTATTTTTGTTTCTAGATGGACAAAAGGTTCTCCACCTGGGAAAAGCCCAAAAATGCAAATGCCTCTTGATAAAATAAAAAATCATTTATTACATTTAATTTTCTTTTTTGTTTATGGAGAAAAAATCCAATAAAAAAAAAGAAAAGAGAAAGAAACAAGCAATGTCAAGGAACATACAACTCTTTTTCATCTAGCCCATCTAACTTATATTCAACACTTCCATTAAGATTAGCTGGTTGAATCTTTCTCAGCATCTCCATAGCATCTTCCCATTACGTTTTCTTACTGAACATTAAAGCACCAAATACTACCAAAGCCAAAGGTAATCTTACTGTGGGGAATACAACTTGCTCAGAGAGATGCAAGAAATTTTCGACTGGTTATCCTCTTCCAAATGCATGATTACTAGAGTTGAAGTGACTCAGAGGAACTCAATTATTTTCACCTCAGACAAAGTTCACAAATTCCTTTCTTAAAACTTCTTTAGTACTTGTGGTGATAATGATCCTACTTCCTATAAAACCAAAAACTCTTCTCTGAATCATCAATATCATCTCCAAGGTGCTCTTTATTTCATGTATAAATATCTATTTAAGGGAAACTAAACTAGTGTGGTAGATGAGGCATTTTTTTGTGTGCACATGTGGCATTTCCTCAATGCAACATGTGTCATTGTTTGCTTTTAAAAGCTATATTCACATCTATCTTAAGTGTATGGCTCACCATATATTGCAGTTTCACCATCATTTTTCTCAATGCTACTTATTCTTCAAACAATTCCATTATAGAACTGATTTTTAAAAACAATTTCAAAAGCATTAACTTACAGCTGGGGAGATGTTTATGATTCCCAAAGGGCTTAGCACTTCCAATGTAATTTCGAAGAGGGAAAGACCCTTGCAGTTGCCACTTTCAATACCCAGCTTTCTGGTTTTGTGACCTTTCCAATTACCCTCTTTGGTTCAAGGCCTGCTTCCTGATGATATGTTGATGAAGGCTTTCCAAGTGTATGAAAGTGTCATTTAACGAAATAAAATCCAAGTTTGCTTTAGACATTCTGGTAAAAGCCTCCGTTAACTACTTTAAAGAGACTGCCCTCCCTGGGAGCAGTTTTTAGGTCAGCCTGTCTCTATTTCCCTAATGTGGTCCTTTTAATTCAGTTTTTTTATCAATTCATTTATCATTGTAAAATTGAACCCTAGAACATCAGGTAGAGGGTATCCTTACCTGCACATCATGTATTGTGTTGCCTACCCTCCTCCCTTGCCCCTCGAACAACCAAGGCATGGCCAACTCAAAGCAGGGCATCTTGAGGCGAGCATCATGACGAGTAATGGTTGAACCACATTGCCACAGCCCATAAATCACACCTGCTTCTCTTGTTCAAAAGATTGATAAAAAAAAGAACAGAAACAAAACATTATGACATACAAGAACAATAAAAAGCTTTTATTTTTTAATCTTAAGACACCTTATTTTCCTTTTTCTAGGAGAATCATTTTTTTTCACTAATTTATTATTTGTTAGCGAGGTTTCTTTTTCTTTATCAAGTTCTTGAAAAAAAAAAGAAAGGTACTTGCCAAAATAAACTAAAAAATACACTGCGCTTCGTTTTTTTTTCTTTCTACGAAAAGAACCATTAACATGTGCATATTAGAAAGCAGCATAAAGCTTGTGTGAGAGACATGCATACGCATACACCCTCTCTCTCCCAATAGGGAAACCAGGTGCTGGCTTGGATGCCTGTAACCTTGCTCCAAGCACACACTATTATGTACAAGGGTGAGTGCCTAATTGAAGCCATGCACCAGGAAGCAAGCCATGGTGCTTTACATGTACCTCGCAACGGAACAAGCCTTTTAAGAACACTGTTTTCCCTCTCAGCTTATGCTTTCCATATGCAATGGAGCAATTAAGAACACTGTTGTTTCTCTCTCAGCTTATGCTTTCCACATGCAATGGAGCCATCTCTGCAACTGTTGACAGTGAATTCTTTGATTTTTTCTTCTTCTTCTGGGCCCACGTAGGTCCATATATTGCCAAGTGTGTACGGCCAAACCTTCGATCAGTTATCTGCAACAACTTTACAATGATGGGTTAGAGGCATGTTTAGAAGGCTCTGATATAGATCCACTGAAATAGTCAAATATAACAATGACATATTAAATGCAACAGTATAGAAATGGGATGCATCCACTGGGTACATTTAGCAGGTTGAGATCTAGTGGAAGCTTTCCTTGTATGTGAATCCACTGGGTACATTTAGTCAACAATCTACATTTCAGAGGTTGGACATAATTTATAAGTCAGTGGATGATGATGCAGTAAAGCTGAATTTGTGATTAGTTCTGTGATATAACTTGCAAATACTATTACAGCCGTAAGTGTGGGATTTTCACCAATTATTTCTAGTCATATATATATGACAAGGATAGAGTTTGATGTAGCAAGTGATGAGCACCAACACTTTCTATTCTCTGATAAATCTTCACATATCACCTCAAAGAATATTGTCTGTCTCTGACCATCATTATCCCAGATTATAGTTTCCTTCTATCTGAAGCCCATTAAAGGGCTACATCTGTACCTTCATTTTCATATATTCAGTATCAATTGAAATTTATGCCTTACAATAAATAAAGAAAGGGGGGGGGGGGGGATTATTATCCAGAGAAACCCTAGATAGTCACTTTGCACATGCATTCAGCAGAGATGCTATTCAATATGGACCTTAAAAGTGATTGTCTAAACTGTAGATCTCAAAACCTATAATTTTTTTTAATTACCACCGAATAAAAAAAAAAACAAGTATCAAGTAGCTGTTCAAATAATAGTCATTCACGAAATATTTTTGCTAAATATAAGAACATTACATGTATGCATGTTTATAGAAGTCATTAATATCATAGCACCTTTACAAGACATCCACATGAATCCAGCATTGCAGTTCTTAGGGGATACTCCACTACCTAGCTCCAGAGAAGTAAGCAAAGTTAGAAAACTTGTAGCAAAGATAAAAGCAGAAATAACAGGATTAAACTGGAAATATGAAAAAGGGAACATAAAACTTACTATGAAGGTATTTTCTCCCACTAAAGCTGACCTTGAGAGTTGACCCATCAATATGCTATAATCCACTAATGTGTAGGGAGGTGTGACACTAACGTAATCAAATGATCCATCTTTACCTTCATGAAACCAGATATTTGCACGTAAACATATGAAATAAAAGGGTGTCAAGCATAACCTATGGAATGTGGAAAAACCCCTTCCCCCTCCTCCCTCTTCCTTTTTTTTTTTTTTTGGATGAGCAAACGATGTGGAAAACATTGTATAGATTAAATGTTTTGTTTAGGATGCTACAACAAGAGTGTCGCCTCCACATGTTTTATACCGTTTGCTAAGCATAAAGGTTTTGATGCTAGCCACCAGAATTTCATGCATAAGTGAAAATCCATCTACTGATCACTCTTTTGAGTCTTCAGTCAAATAAACATCTTCATGATTGGCTGGCCTTTTGCAACACAGTATCCTTACTGAGGCCATACTAAGAGAGAGTTAGCAGGGTGGTCGCGGGAGTAAGAAATATGTCTGGATGACTCCTCAATAAAATACACCGGTACTACCTCAACTGCCTACTACACTTCTCAACTTTTCATTCTCAGTGTAAGAAGACCCCCAAGTCCCCTGATTTCTAAAAATAATGCTGACCAACATCACTTGCCTGGCCTACAAACACCATCACATTATTTCTTCCCACTAATACCAGACAGCAAAAGAAAATACTTTGCATATCAGTCCCACCCTACCCTCCTCAGGTCCAGCCTCAATTCCTGCGATAGCAGCAACACTGCAACAGAGACTCATGATTACCTATATGATGTTAAACTGATCCAGGAATTAATCCTACTTCCCCCCACAGTTCTCTCGCATACTTGCAGGATTAGAAGAGCTTAACCAACTCTGCTGCCTCTGAACGTATCAGGGATTGAACCAGACTCCAGCCTTTTAATAACTGTTCCATGATACCGAGCATTTTGTCCATAGACTCTGTCCACATGAATAATGGAGACAGTATGGTTCCATGACTTTAATATGGAAATGGAGCACCCAAAGTATTGAACAGTCATTTAGCCACCCTTAGCAACTAGGCACTAGTCTGTTGGTATAGGCTGGTTGGTTGTCTAGAGATGCTAGTCACCTCTTCGGATCTGGCTGACTAGACAGACTTCTGTTTGTGAGAGGTTTAACATAAGTAAATACATGAACTGTAATTAATGCAGTTAACAAGTTAGAAAATATATGTTCAGTAATAGTTTATAAACATTAACCCCGAGGGGGGTAGCTCAGCTGGCAAGGTCCAACACCTCACAATAAAGAGGTCATGAGTTCAACTCTACTTGGGGCTTACCTATTAAAAGAAGTTTGTAAACATCATCCAGTAATTTTTGGTATCATATTGGTTGCCGAATTGCAGATATATAAAATGAATCCCTATAAACCAATATGGTACTGAAAAGTTGGACTTCCTCCGCTTGGAGGAATAGGCCAAACAAGCGTACGCACTAAACGTGCCTACCTATCAACTTTCCGCGTTGACAATCTAGAAGCCAAGAATGTAGAGCTTTGAAGATGAGCTTAATAAGAAGTAACAAGAAGAGAAATGATGCCATATACTGTAAATTATAATTTGAGAACAAAAGAAGACAAAAAGGAAAGCAGAGAAAAATAATTCATATATGATATACCTGCAAATTGCTCGGCTCGTTCCAAGAAATTCTCAACACGAACTGTATGTATCACAGAACAATTGAGAAACCCAGTCCACTCTAAATTTGGTCTCAGGACTTCTGACACAACCCAGGGATCCATCTCAACAAAGTGTACCTGAAAGCATAAGGCCAGAAAAGAAATATAGAAAGGCTTGGGGAAAACAACACACGTGATAGTAATAATATGCAATCTCTTGAAACTCTTGAAGCTCATATAATTTTCTTAGTATGAAGTCCAAATCCAGACCTGAGGAAGAATTGAAACACAAGATAAGATAATTGTATTCCATTATTAAACTCAGGCCATCGAAGAAAGTACCTCAGAACATCCTCTGCTAATAGCTTCAATCCCAACAGATCCTGTACCACTATACAAGTCTAACCACCTCCCTGGCCTTAAAGAAGCAGGACAACCACCAGCCGCCTAATCAAGAGAAGACAGACATTTAAATTAACAATCAAATAATCAGTAGGAAACTTTTACATGAATGAACATATGAAATACTAAGTTGCTAGCAGAAAGTAGAATACGTTGTACAAATAAATTACCATCCTCACCTGCAAAATGTCGAAAGCTGCACCTTTTACAACCTCCATCATTGGACGCACATCCATTCCCTTTGGTGAGAGCAACTTCTTCCTTCGAGCCTTGCCTCCTAGTACCTATAAGAAGTGTCCCAGAGCCACCCCCCACGCAAGGAAAAAGGGAAAAAGAATAGAATAGAGAACAAGAGATATTAATAAGTTAAACAACAGAAACTAAGATGAACCATAATAGACTATTCCCCATTTAAACTGTAAGACTTGATTTGAATGTCATAGATTCTCCAGAAAATTTGGTACCTATTCCGAGGCAATTAATATGTTTGAAACAGATTTAATAGTCTAGTGGCTATCGTTTTTTGTCCCACAAAACTGGTGTTAGACCCTCGTATTATGACTTTTTTTTCACCGAATCTCACTAAAGTATATTAGTATAAGACATACCAATCTGATGGCATGTGGATCAACGGAAGCAACTGTGATTCTAAGGTTAAGCAAATTCAAATGCAGATTATTCGCTCCCCGCAAAGGGAACTGAATGGGATTAGTTTTGAATATTCCATTTTAAAGGAGCAACTTGTGCGGGCCAAATAACAGAATAAATTCAGCGCCCCTGGGAGTAAAAAAGCAATGCAGCATACCTGAAGCAATTTATGAGTGGTCCGAGGAGGAGGACTAGGCTCCTCCGGCGAGTTCCTCATTCCTCTTCCTGCCCCCTCAACTTCCTTTCTTCTCCTAGACTATAAAACCAAATTTACACACGCAAGAATTAAAAAAAAAAAAAAAAACCAGAATCACACGAATAAAAATCAGTACAAAAGAGAAATGAACATGGAATCAGTGAAAATTAGAGATAGAACCTTTGAAGAAGAAGGTGGTTGTGTTAAAAACTCGTATGGGTCGAGGCCGTAACTTTCCAATAATTCTTTCTTCCCGCCGCTCACCGTTTTATTCCTCGAATCTGAAACAGAGAAATAATCCGGATATAGCAAGTTTTGTGGCTGCAGACCGGAAGAAATGACACAGATTAAGTGTATAGACTTTAACTGTAGGAGGAAATGATTACGAGAGACGGTCGAGATTTCGAGAGTTTAGGCGATGCGACGATGAAGAGCGGTACAAGTAGAGACGAACCGTAACGACCGCTGTCGATGGCCGAAAGGGACGACAACGGAGGAACAGCCGATGAGGAAACTGCTGCCATTATCGCACTCAATGACCGATCCTACTCTGAGTCACTATCTACTCCCTATGGCGCGTTACCGAGTAATTTCAACCAGATTAGATTGTTCTTTGAGTTGGGCTGGGCAGCATTATCCAGACTGCCATTGCTGTAAACATCAGAGATCGTCCAACCAATTGGGGCCCTTAAAACTGAGACATTTTTTTTCTTCAGATCCGTGGACTACGAGCATCTGTTGGATCCTGTCCTATCCAAAATGATCGGCTCGAATCCAACTGTTGGATTCAACCTTTAGGCTGTGTTCGTTTGGCAAGATGTCATAGCCCAGCGGGTTTTCAACAATTGTCGACAAAAAATTGTGGTTAGTGGAGAAAGTATCAGCAAAGGTATGTCGGATCCACATCCTCTCCCGCCTGAGTTTGAGCGGGAGAGTTAGTGGCCGGATGAATGATCGTCACTTGACTTTCAGGTGGATCTGAGTCCTCTATCTGAGCCGACACCCCTGTCGATTCAGTTTATTGATTCGGATGTCGGCTCTGATGAAAGGCTTGGATTCACCTGAGAGTCAGGTGAAGACCATCCATCTGGACCGCCAACTCTCCTACCCAAACTCAAGCGGAAGAGGATTTCTATACAAGTATGTCTCCCTTGTTTTTGTCTCTTAGAGTAATTCCGGTCATAATTCAATTGTTAGGAGTTCATGTTTGTGTATATATCAATACATCAGAATGGGTATTATGCGAATTCTAATGTTAGATCACAATTAAAAAAATTAAATAAAAAGAGATGATTTTTTTTCCCACAAAATATTTGGATAATTTCTTAGTTCTTCCATTAATTTATAAAAAAAAGGAAAAAAAAAGACAGTTTACCTTCCTATATTATAGCTTAATGACAATTAACTTTCAAAATTTCAAGAAAAGACAAAGGAGCTCTCAATTTCCAAAATAGTGTTAAAGTTATAATTTTTATAGACAATTCTACCCTTGAAGAGAATTGAAATTTTTTGATTTCTAGATGGTTGAAGAACAAACCAAACACTAGAATGCGGGATCCGCATCGCCTCCTCCTAGTGGTCTAGGAGGACAGTGACAACCTTCTTCAGATGGTTGTCACGTGACTCTCAGTGGTCGGGACCCGCCCAAATCGATACCCATGACAAACCAAGCCGACAGGGTCCGTCGGCGGGGGGGCCCCCCCGGGCCCCCCCCGGCCACCCCCCGGGGGGAGGCCCCCGCGGCCCCCCCCGCCTCCCAGAATGACTGGCCCAGGAGGAGTTTCGATGACCCGGAGGTTGTCTGAGCTGGAGCTGGGACCGGCGACGTCTACGGTGGGGAGTTGAAAAAGCTGGCCATAATAAGGCACTGGAATTTGGTCATATCATCAGAGATTTTTATCAGATGCTTCGTTTCACGGAATTTGATTCCTTTTTGTAACTAATGCGTTTTCAGTTTTCTTAATCTGAAGAGCCTCTGAGCTTCAATGTCGTTAATGGATGGATTTAGTTCTACGTCGTTGAGATTTAGGGATTGAATTTGTTGTCCTCAACGATGTGAAACCGTCGATGTTATATATTTGGTCTCTTCTCTTCCCTTATCTTACGATCTGTCACGGCAGCGCACCACATCGCCTAGAAGAGAAAAAAATTACCAAAAATACAAGGGAAACATCAAACATCCTTCATTCTCTCATTCTCTTCCTGCGGAAATTCGAAACCTTAAGACCTGGTTTTGATTCCTAAACCACGGCCACTTCGGTAAAGGTAGCGGAGCCATACTTCCTTCACCAGATCCCATCCATTTCTAGCTTCTATTACAAATCAATCTTGTCACAGATCTTCGTACACGAAGCTTCTCTGTGTATAACTTCGTTTAATTGTTCTTGCCAAGATGAATGACCTACTATCGGTAATTCTTCCTCATTTGATCTCCTCTCTTCTATGTTATTGAATTTTTTTTATCCGTAATTTGGTCATATTATCAGAGATTTTATCAAATGCTACGTTTCACGGAATTTGATTCCTTTTTGTAACTAACAACAGGAAGGATGGAGCTTGCAGATTTCACTTTCCATTAATTCTCTTGGTTTGGAAGCTTGTGGGAGGATGAAATAGGCCCCCCCCCCCCCCCCCCCACCCCCCCCCCCCCCCCCCCCCCCCACCTAAGGGCCCCCCCCCCCCCCCACCCCCCCCCCCCCCCCCCGGGAACCCCCCCCCCCGGGAGAGGCCCCCCCCCCCCGAGGAATGGCAAACAGACACAAAATACAGACACACACTGACACGAGAGAGAGAGAGAGAGAGAGAGAGAGAGAGAGAATGGAAATCTGAGAAATCTGTCGACGGTAGTATGCGCTAACCTAGCGTACCCTCGAGCGGACGAATTTACAGCATCATCCTCATCTTTCTTCATCCTTCTCAATAAATCTGAGAAATCCTCATCAAAAACCCCATAATCGTCCAACTTCCTCTTATCCGAGAAGAGATCCGATCGTGGCGTTGTTGGACGCAATCAATCGAATTTTTTCTGAAAGATAAGGGGGAAAAAAAAAACAGCTTTATTAAACCAGAGCAAGAGAGATACCATCCATTTCCTTCAAAACCATAACCAAAACTGTAAATGCCTGAACTAGAAAGACGAAAAGAGAGAAAGCCTGGAATCAATCACTTTTTCCGACTAAAAGAGAAACAAAATCAGGGATGGAGAATTCAATCTCTGTTTCTACGATACAATGTTATTTTGGTCATTAAAAAAATATGGATCTCTCACTGTTTGTATTTACTGAAAAATACTAACTATTAGGTTTAGTTGTTTTTTACCACCGTTTCTATGAGAGACATTTATTTTTTCTTAAAACTTTGGAGATCAATTATCATTGAGTTATAGTATAAGAGAGATAATTGTTTTTTTCCCAAAAAAAAAAAAGATTTTACTATTCTCAAGGTGATTTCAAATTCTAAACAAAAAAAATAAGAAAAGGTGATTTCAAAAAATAAAACTAAAATATTTCTTTTTTTTTTTTTTTTTTTGTATTGACAAATTAGAATTTTTTTTTGATAAACAAACATAGTTTTGATAGAAAAAGAAAATAAAAGAAAAGGACGTGAAAATTTTCAAACTTACGAAAAAAAACTTGTATAATTAAATCTATAACAAAACATGATTGTGTAAACTACTTACATTTTTCACCAATTTAGTAATAATGCTTTTTGAATTGTAAGTTTTTTGTTATTTTTACAAGGTAAAGGATACAAATGCAAAATAAAATATAACTTATAATTAAATAATGAATGATTTAATGTTAGTTACAAAGTCACATAAAAACTGTAATAATTACAAAAATTTTCTCTTTTAAGTTCAAAAATTTCATTTCCATTTAATTTCCCTTGCAACTGATCATAACTGACAGAGAATGAATGGTACTGAATTTATTCCAATGAACTATTAGTCTTCATTGTTGGTCCTCTTGGCTTTGTTCAGTGCAATCCTGTTGAACTCCCATTCTTGTTTTCTCTTTGGATTGGTAAATATAATTCTTTATTTACTACAAAAAAAAAAGAAAAGAAGTAAATGAGTTAATAGTCCCACCGACCACCATAACACTATATACATGGGAATGATGAACAAAAAATGAGGATTTTATAAAAGAAAAAAAGAGAAAAAAAACTATGATATGGCACAGTTTTTTTTTTTAACAGATTTTGTGATTAAATGCCAAAAAGAAAAAGAAATGTACATTTTATTTTTCAATTCTTTTTAGATGTTCTTGTTTCTGGTTTTCGCATACTGGCTCTACGGGCCACATCCCAGGGCTTCTGTGGTGCAGAAACACCAGCCTCTGAAGCGAAGAATGATTCATAACCCGGTGAATCAAAAGCAAAGCCACTGTGCTTAGACGTTTCTCTGGGCAGTTGAGTAATTGCATAACTCCTCTCTTCATCTGGTGTAAGATGGTTACCAATCCTCTGCAACTTTGCACTGCTTCTGTCATCTGGGTCATGCCTGTGAATTTCTTGAACAATCTGATAATCATAGGGAAAGAACCATCTTTGAACCCTGAAAATAAGACAGATTTTAAATATAAAGTTGAGAGGTACTAAAGAAAAGTTTATTAACATGGCTTTGACATATTGAACCAGCTTTCATGAGGGTGAAATTATTTCAAGTTCAATGGGATGCATTGGCATTCTGGTGACCCACAACTTCCTACCTCACCATCCAATATCTGACTATCTGAGACAATTCTACTGCCTTGCTCAAGAGGAAAATGAGAATTAGAAATGCATTAATACACCATACGAGGTGTATGTCGTATCGTCATGGCACAATTTCCTCGGAAAAAAAAAAAAGAAAAAGAAAAAAAAAAGAGAGACTCAAAGATGCTCTTTGGAAGAGAACTAACAACTATAATCTTAGATTTCCAACTTAATGGACAGAAAATGGCTATTCAGTTCATGTGTTACAAAAATGACATAAAAGATGAAACAAAAATTGAATGCATTCAAGGGAATTTAGGAGGAATACCGCGGGTAATAAGTCAAGACTGACATTGTAAAAAATAGAATGTAAGAAGGATTAGTAGGTCATAGATAACCTAGGTTGAAGTGGTTAGAAAGGTGAGGGTTTAAGAGGTAACTAGCAGTTAATTGGTTGAACAGGATTGTCTAACCAACCAGCTTACTGAGTCCTTCCTCAGGTTTAGTCAATACAATAGGTATTGTATGTATGCATAAATCAGGAGCTGGGATAGTAAAAGGCAAACATTCACTGACTAAAATGACTCAGAAATGAGACGATCCAAACAAACTGACTTTCAAAAAGTTTTATCCCAATCAAATACAATGTTGGAACTAGGTTAACAAGGAGTGGACACATTTCAAAAACTTGATTTCAAGAATTCAGAGTCAACAGGCAGGGTAAAATGATCCAATTTTTCATTACATTAACAGAGACATGTCAGCCAGTCTTCAATAGTCCAACACCAACAACTCAGGAATATGGCTTCCTTGGGAAAGAATCTGAATAACACAGAATAAAATCATGACGGAGGCAGGTCATCTTAATCAATCCTCTCCATACTGGAGCATTCATAGGCCACTGTTGCATATGTCCAAGCCAGCTCAAACGATTTTTTTGCAACTTATCATTTATTGGAGCTACTCCTAATCATTTATCGGAGCTACTCCTAAATTAGCTCTAGTTTGTTCATTCTTTATTTATTTTTTCTACTTTTACCACTTATCCATTGCAACATCCTCATTTCAACTACATAAGTTTGTTTAAATGTTGTTTCTTTAATGTCCAACATTCGACCCCATACATCAGTGCTAGTTGTATACTATAGATTATTCCTATGAGTCAACATTCCAGATACACATGCACCCTTCCACTTCATCTCCTCTATTCTAATTCTTTGTGTAATATCATCCTCTATTTCTCTTTTTATTTATGACTGAACTTACGTACCTAAAATTTTCTCTTTATCTACCCATCATTAATTTTCAACAACCCACTTTTAATCCTAATGTTACTAAAGCTAACACACCATATACTTCGTTTTTGAGCTACTTAACATAAACCTTTTGATCCAATGTTGATCTCCATAATTTCAACTTTGCATCTATATCAAAACAATATCATCTTCTAAGAGCATACACCAAGGAATATGATCTTGAATGCCTCTAGTCAGCTCATCTATGATTACCACAAACAAATACGAGATTCCAACAATAATTGAAAATTCACTACCCGGTCCCTCCACCATTGTTCTTATGCTATTCGCTACACCTTTAAATACGCCCGCATATTTGCTTGAAACACTTTTATTCTTTAACACTTGCCAAATTAACTCTCTAGGGAATCTATTTTAAGATTTTTCTAATTCAATAACGACCATATGGAGATACCTCTAACATTTTTTAAATCTTTCCATTAGTCTTCTAAGCAAATAAATAGCTTCCATGGTTGATCTTTCTGGCATAAAAACAAATTGGTAATCCAAAATATTAGCTTCTTGTCTTAGGTGGGTTTTAATTACTCACTCATAATTTCATAGTATGACATAAATTTCATTTCTCTATAGTTGTTATAGCTTTGAATATTACCTTTATTTTTATAAATTGAAACTACAATGCTTCTCTTCTATTCATGTAGCATTTTTCTTGTGCACAGTCTTAGTTAACAATTTTGTTGCCAAGTTATTCTACTAATTCCTAAGTTCTTCCACACCTCTATTGGAATACCACCTGGACCTACTGGAAAAAAAAAATGTCGCTGGCTAAAATCTGAGGAAAGAGTCCAATACATGGTGGGGCTAGTGATTGAGATGGGCCACTAAGTTTGGTCTATCCAGAGGATATCCTATCTACCCAATGACTAGACATGACTACAGCATTCAACATAGCAGAAGCTAAGGAATTTTTATTTCACCATCAGTGGAGGTAATCTTTCTCTATAGATTATCATATGAAAGTGTAGAGGAAAAAAAAGATAATTTTCTGTATCTCACCCTTGGTAAAGGAAGTCACCGAGAAGTGCAACGATGGGAACAAGAAAAAGTGTGAGATAGAAATAGAATGTACTCATCAAGACATAAATGACAAAAAATACATTCTCCTGCAAGAAAAAGAAAAAGGAGACAGTATAGTAAGTTATAACATCCTATTACACAGAAAAGTGCTTAATGAAACATGTCAAAGATGACTTACTTGTCTATCATGTCGTGTCATGATTCCAGAATAGATAAAGATAAACACAAACCATGCTAAAATGCTTCCTCCAATGCTAATATGGTGCCATCTAGTGATAGAATTACAGGCCATAAGAAGACGCACATTGACAGTTACTACAACACAAGTGAAAGCCATGGTGCTGACATCCCATAAACCAAAAATTTTGCCTGACAAATTGTGACCATTACGGCTGGAAGCAGTCACAAAGTAATAGAAGACCAGTGACTGGTAGACGGAAAAGAAAGCCCAGACCCCCACAATTCTCCATTTAAAGAATGAATTTCTTATTCCCTCCTTGTATAACTCAGGATATTTCTTGGAAAGAGATGCGCTGACATCCTAGCAAAGAGAATAGCAAAGAGAAAAGATGAACCAATCACAAATAATTTTTTTTTTCAAACATTTAGTGAAGCCAGATTGTATACTTAGCAAAATAGATTGCAATAATAATCATCCTCTGGTAGCAATAAACACTATTTTATAAATTATAGAAAACAAAATTGTGGATGAATAGTTCCTGTTGAGAGGAATGATCGACTTGTCTAGAATGATAGAGGTCATGCTTTATTTATAGAGAAAAATGAGTTACATAGTAAATGCGGTAGGTGCACATAGTAAATGAGGTAGGTGAGGGCAGCAGCCCTTCCTATCAAGGAAGGCTGCTGCACATGGGAAATAGCCCCATACGTCAAGGACTCACATGAGCAATAGCGCCACAAGTCAAAAGAATCATATGGGCAATAGCCCCACAAGTCAAAGAAGGCTGCTCAACAGCCCCTTCTTGTCAAGGAAGGCTGCTGCCCTAAAATCAAGGAAGGGACCTTTGCTTTCTAGATATTACAACACTTCCCCTCAAGTTGGCGCATAAATATCTAGCATGCCCAACTTGCAAACTATTGGATGAAATAATTTACTACTTAATCCTTTGGTAAAAACATAAACTAATTGGTCTCCAGTTCTGACAAAAGGAGATTAGTCCTTGCTCCATCTTCTCCTTAATAAAAATGTCGATTGATTTCCACATGCTTGGTGCAATCGTGCTGGATAAGATTGTGAGCAATACTTGCTATCACAATAGAGCATCATAGGAAGCATAGTTCGAAATCTCGATTCTCGAGGGTGTCTCGACCCTCTGAGAAACCGAGATCTCGAAAATCTCGATTGAGATCTCGGCGAGACATTGCACAAAAGCCGTGAAGGCTTAAAATGTGTATTTCGACCCTAAAATGACCATTTTAAAGGTTGATACTCTGGGGGAACCCTATTTTAACATATATAAACATATTTAAACCATAAAATTGTATAAATAATCACACATGGTGGTTGTTTGGGTTTACACTCATGTTTGGCAGTGTCGGCTTGAAATTCAAATGTAAACTTAGGGTAATATTGGCTATTCTACATAATGTAACACTACTAGAAGATCACAGAAGACCAAATGAGCCAGTAAAATGATATATTAGGAGAAGAATAAACATAATAACACTTAATTAGTTAATTCTCATAGTAAAAAAAACCCATAGTAGTCAAGTAGACTATACAATCATAATTCATGCATTATGTCGAGACCAGTCAAGAATTAGTCGAAAAATGGTCGAGAACTGGTCAAAAATGTCGAGAAATGGTCAAAAATGTCGAGAAATGGTCGAAAATGTCGAGAAATGGTCGAAAATGTCGAGAAATGCTCGAAAACTAGTTGAGATGGTCGAGACACTGTATCGAGGCGAGATCTCGTCTCGAGCTCCTCGAGATCTTCGAGATCTCGCCGAGATTTAAAACTATGATAGGAAGCAGAACAGGAATAGCTGAGTCACTCATCAGTCGTTGGAGCCACATTAACTTACAAATGCCATGAGACATGGCTTGGAATTCGGCCTCAGCGTAGACCAGGCAGCAACAGCTTGTTTCTTGCTTCACCAAGTGACCAAGTTGCCGCTGAAAAATGTACCATACAGTAGTAAAATGACGATCATTAGAGGAGCTGCCCCAATCAGCATTAGTGAAGGCCTCAACCCGTAGGTGGCCATTAAAGGAGAGAAACACCCCTTTTCCGGGAGTTAATTTTAAGTAACGTAAGATACATAACACTGCTTCCCTATGGGTAGTATAAGGATCATGCATATATTGGCCGACCAGACTAACAACAAAAGCAATGTCAGGACGAGTGTGAGAGAGGTAGATCAATTTGTCAACTAACCTTTGATATTGACCTTTATCAACAGGGACCCTATCCTTGCTAAGGAGACGAATATTAGGTTCAATTAGAGTATCAGAGGACTTACAACCAAGCATCCCTGTCTCTGAAAGAAGATCTAAGGTATATTTCCTCTGAGATGGGAAAAGACCCATAGGAGCAAGCAACCTCAATGCCGAGGAAGTAGCGTAACTTTCCAAGGTATTTAATCTCAAATGCTTGACCCAGATAACTCTTCACACACACAATCTCTTCTGTATCACATCCAGTGACCACAATGTCATCTACGTACACAATAAGAAGAGCAATCTTATCACCAGATCGCTTGATAAAAAGGGTATGATCAGCATGACTTTGAGTGTAGCCATTCGACACCATTGCCCTATGGAAGTGATAGAACCATGCATGAAGAGGCTGCTTTAGGCCATAGAGGGCTTGCTTAAGCTTGCAGACCCTCCCTCGTGTCACTGAGGTTGAGACCCCAGGAGGAATGTCAAGGTACACCTCCTCTTCAAGTTCACCGTGGAGAAATGCATTCTTGACATCAAAGTTGTTGCAGATCCCATTTAACAACACAAGAGAGAAGTACTCGAACAGTGTTTAGCTTTGCAATAGCTGCAACAATCTCCTAATAGTCAAGGCCATAAGTCTAAGCGAAGCCACGAGCCACTAACCGGGTCTTGTTCTGATTCATAGTACCATCAATGTTCTGCTTTACTACAAACACCCACTTACAACTCACTATATGTTTCTTTGGAAGAAGTGAAACTAAGTCTCAAGTGTCGTTCTTCTTCAGGGCTTGCATTTCTTTAACCATGGCCGCTTTCCATCGGGAATCAGTAAGAGCTTCCTGCCAGTTTCGAGGAAGGGAAATAAAAGACAAAGAAGACACAAAAGCCCGATATGATGGAGATAGAGTCATTCAACACCACCTGAGCAATAGAGTGATGAGTACAAGATCTCGTTCCCTTCCGGACAGCAATGGGTAAATCAAGAGATGGGTCAGAAAGACTAGGAGAAGTAGGTACAACAAGAAGCAAGTGTGAGATTACCAAATGGAGAAGGACTATGATCAAATGGCGATATGTTGGGTAGACGAGGTGCAGTAGTGGTGGTGTCTAGGTGTTGTGGGTGGCATTGAACATAGACCTACATAGGGTTTTGTATCTCCCCCTGGACTGGTACAACCATTGGAGACACATCCTCATGTAACGAAGCAACAAGCGAAGCAACAACCTGCACATCTTTACCGTCACCGACTTCACCGTCCTCGAGTACCAGATCCCCTCTGGAAGAGGAGTCGGTGAACAATAGGAAACAGTCTCATGGAACACCATATCCATAGTCACGAACACACGCCGGCAAAGAGGGTGATAGCACCGATAACCCTTATGAGTAGCAAAGTAGCCAACAAATACACACTTGAACCCACGAGGCTTCAACTTGCCAGGATGCTGATGGTTCCGTGTAAAATACACGCAACAAAAAACATGTGGAGGGATGGCAAAGTTCGACGACCCCGTTAAGGTAGTAACAGGAGCACGAAAAACCAAAACACGAGTAGGCATCTGGTTTATCAGATAGACGACAGTCAAAATTGCATCACTCCAATACTGAGGAGGAACCCTCATCTCAAACGAGAGAAAGCAAGCAACATCCAGTAAATGACGATTTTTGCGCTCAGCAACACCATTTTGAGCCGGAGTGTTGACACAACTAGTCTAATGAAGAATCCCCAGAGCGATAAGATAAGAATAGAAGGCACCATCCGTATACTCAGGACCATTATCACTACGAAGGATCCAAATGGTAGCATCAAATTGAGTGCAAACTATGGTGTGGAACATTTGGAAGCAGCGGAAGACCTCACTCAGAGTAAATCAACGTAAAAGGAACAACACTCCTTTTATTTAAACTAGAATAAACAAAGTGAGTTTGCTTGGCTAAAACACAAGCATTAGCAAAAAAATTCCTCAGAATTACAATGCTGAGATAAATGCGGAAAAATCTTTAAACAGAGTTTCCACTGGAGGATGGCTCAAATGTTGATGCCAAATTGACAATTCAGAAGTAGTAGCCAGCATGAAATTGGTCTGAAGTGCAGAACAAACAATAGGAAGTCCATTATCTAGCCAATAAAGATCACCATGCATCTTACCACATCCAATCGTTCTTCCTGTCACCAGATCCTAAAAGAGACAATGGGTAGGATATAAAGTAACTTTACAATTCAGATCATAGGTAAGACGACTAATAGAAAGAAGGTTAGTAGTAAAACTAGGTACATGAAGAGCAGAAGTTAACGGTAAAGTGGAATAACACGCAATGAAGCCCTTCCTAGAAACAGAGGAAAGGGAACCATTGGCAACACAAACCTTGTCCTTACCAGAACAAGGAGAATACAGAGAAAAAAAAGATTAAGGGTACCAATCATGAGGTCAGTGGCACCGGTGTCAATTATCCAAGGTTGAGAGATAACTGATGCACAATGACCACCAAAAAAAATACCTGAGGTAGCATGGTTGGAGGCAGAATGAACTGTGGAAGTGGCGGCAGTAAAAGTAGATGGCTCAGACGAGGGTGGCTCTAGACTAGTCATGAGGCACTGTAGCATGGCAAGCTTGTCCTAGGACAGAGAAGAACCAATATTGGTAGGGGCGGCACCGATAAGAGCATACTCAGAGTCTCAGACGTTACAGATTAATGAGCAGAGGAGCCACGACTCTGACCATAACCTCGTGACGAATGTGCAGCTGGGCCACCATGGAGTTTCCAATAGAACTCCTTGGTATGTAGTTCCTTACCACAATAGTCACATCGCACATACTCTCGGTCAGAAGAAAAGCGATCATTGGAACGAGTAGAGCCACTGCCACCAGACTGAAATCTGACCTAGAAAAAAGAGTTGAACGGTCCTGAGAACCATGGGATGATAGACTAGGTGATAACGTGGTAGTGCAGTGACTGTCTTCCAATTGTACCAAGGAGTAGGACTGCTTTAATGAAAAAAAGGGATCACGACTAAGCACCTGAGCGCAAATCTGGTCATAGGTAATTTTAGGCCGGCCAGAAAATCGTACATCTGATACTTGTCTTCCCGCTTCTGAAATCCGGTTGCATCGTCAGTACAGGTAGCTTGGAAAGTATCATAGTAGTTCAACTCCTGCCATAGACTGCACAACTCAAAGTAGTACTGAGACAAAGAGAAATCATGTTATTTGTTCTCATGAAGCTTTTTCCTGAGTTCATAGACATGTGCAACATTCCCAACTTGGGAATAGGTACCTTGGCTGCCAACCAAATTTTGGCTGCAGTATCTAAAAGAAGGTAACCTGAGAAATATGTGGTTGCATATAGTTGATGAGAAAATACATTACCAATGAATTAGTAGAGCTCTACTTCTTTTGAGAATCACTGGCAGTTGTAGATTTTATCATTTTGCCATTGATGTAGCCTATATAACCTCGAGAATCAATGGACAAATAATAAAACCGTGAACATATCAAGTAGTTGCTCCCATCAAGATGAATGAAGCTCACAGGGAACGAGGGAAAATGGGTATTGTGACCCGTCCCGACGGTTCCAAAGGAAGCGGTAGCATAGTTGTCAAGGCGACAAGGCGATCCAAGGCGTTTGGGGCCATCCTGGGCGCCTAGGCGCCTAGGCGTTGCCTAGGCGACCAAGGCGTTCCCAGTGCATTTTTTTTATTTCTAAAATATTAATGTTTATATATATGCAACATTCTACATAAATAATCAACATTTAAGACATAACTTAATTAATATGTGGTGTGGACCCAAGTTTACTAATGTACACTAAGACCTGGGATTGTGTCTAGAGTTAAGTAAACAATTATTTATGACTAACATTTTCGTACTTTTAACGAATTTGATCGGAGCGTAACTCCTTTAATATAGTTCGGATTCAAGCAATCTCGAATTCATTGCAAAGCTAGCATAATCAGCTTTCCAACAAATCCGAGATTGCTTGAATCCAAATTATAATGAAGGAGTTACACTCCGGTCAAACCTTGTTCGGAATACGGGAATGCTGTTTAAAGTCGTCTGAATGTAAATTATTTTTTGGGCATCAGAGCAAAAGATTATTTTGGCGCACTCTTGGTTTTTAGTGATGATTTATTATAATAAGATTTATAGAATTTTTATATTTAGAAAAAAACCTAGCATTTAAAAGTTGAAAATCGCCCTCGCACCCAAAAATATGGTTTTTGTTCTTGAACAGGGGGGTTGACTTTTTTTTCTTCTGGAATTTGAATTTTAGACTATTTTTATTGGATTCAAACAGGGGGGTATTTGCTTATTTATGAATAATATCTTAAGTAAATGTTTCTTTAAATTAAATGATATTAGTCACAAATAAGTATTGCCAGATAAATGTTGTTCCTGTCTGGCCTGGGCGACCGCCTTTTTCATGTACACAAGGCGCCCTGGTGCCCAAGCCTGTACAAACTGCCCGGACGCCTAGGCGACGCCTTGACAACTATGAGCGGTAGTAACTTCAAACATGATGACGTAGCAAAGAGGTCAAGAATCAATTACGACCATAGACAAAAAAATTGCCTGATACATCATCGTAGGAACAAGTAGTTTTCCATGTAAAACATAAAAAATTCTGCAAAATAGAGTTTCTAATCTGAGAAACTAGCCTTAGAGAGGGCTCTTGGTAGGCTAAGGCACCACCACCATAGTTGCTTGCGGTGGCAAACTGAGAGAGAGAGAGAGAGAGAGGGGGGGGGGAGCAATAGGAGAAAAAAAATCAAGAGAGACTCGCTAGGGTTTGGTTACCAAGGAGGATCTTTGCTCTGATACCATGTTGAGAGGAATGATCGACTTGTCTAAAATGACAAAGGCCATGCTTTATTTATAGAGAAAGAGGAGTTACATAGTAAATGTGGTAAGTACACATAGTAAATGCGATAGGTGAGGGCAGCAGCCCTTCCTGTCAAGGAAGGCTGCTGCACATGGGCAATAGCCCCACAAGTCAAGGACTCACAGGGGCAATAGCTCCACAAGTCAAGGACTTAAATGGGTAGTAGCCCCACAACTCAAAGAAAGCTGCTCAGTAGCCCCTTCTTGTCAATGAAGGCTGCTGCCCTAAAGTCAAGGAAGGGCCCCTTGCCTTCTAAATGTTACAACAGTTGCAATACATATTTACGATGATACAATTGATCCAAATGAAATGGTAGGACCTACAAGTTTAATGCCCTATACTCAAAAGACAAGTTGCACATTGAGACAATGACTACTATACCTTGTCAAACAGTCCAAGAATGATCACAGGCAAAGCTGTAAAAATAACATTGTACAATGACTGGAACCAGTCATCATAGAACCTTTGACCAGAAAATCCAGTTTGGAAGGTGAACCAAAATTGAGTCAAAGTGAAAGTAAGATTCTTGTAGAAGAAGTATGTCACCACCTGCGAATAATTAGAACAGAAAGTATGTGACTTCTAAACAGATTTTAACAGCACATTGGTAATTTGGCAAAACATTGGGAAACTAGACCTTGCATATTCTGAAATATGACCATCGCCCATGTACAAGAAGTAAATCTGTAAGGTAGCAAAACTGTGCGATTGCAAAATCGCTAGCCATAACTGCTTGCATTCCTTCCAACCCACTAATTCCAACACCAACATGAGCAGCTTGAATCATGCTCACATCATTAGCACCATCACCTATGCTAAGGGTTATCTTCCGTGCACCTTTCTTGACCAGGCTGGTCACCTGCAAGCATCCAGATTTTCTTGCTCAGAATCGCTTGGAAAAAATACAACTGTTCATACTTATGTCATTCTCCAATCCATTATTTGTTTAAGGCTATTTGCAATTCAAAAACATTGGTACAGTAATCAGGTGACAAGAGACCTCCCCCAAAGAAATATATTAGTGAAGAAGAATATAGTTCCAGTAACTTGAGATTATTCGCTGAAACAACTTTGATTTTTTCTAGAGATGAGGATCTGTCAGCCAGAGAGATCAAATCCCCAAGTTTGACAAAATAAAAAATTTAACATGAATTGGGGGGAAACTTTTTCCCACACAGTCCATAATCCAAGTTACCAACCTCTAGAGTCCAATTTGCATATTCTTTCTTCCACAGGAAATAAACATAATGATTGCTAGTATTCCCAACAACTAAGTATCTCATTCATCTTAATGGCTTCAAGGGCAGACAGGTTTTTAAGAAAGAGAAATTTTCTACGTGATGGTATGAAGGACAAATATTAGGAGAGGTGTAATCCAAAGCAGAAAGGAAGGGTAATCCTACAAAAGATTCCCATTTATCCAAATGAAATTGGTACTTTGGCTGAAACCTCACACTCTCACAGCCTATGGAGAACCATTATTCCAGCTGATTATGGAATGGCAAATAGGTGGAAGAGTCTGCCGTCAAGTTAGCCATGTTACCATCTTAGGAAACTAACATGGTAAATGCGTGAGCTGCTGTAGGAAGTCGGAGAAAGACCCAATTTTGTAAAGAAGCAAGGTTTATGAAACACATCGCTTAGTGGAATTTTTGTTGTTTCCACAACGCATCCAGTAAGAGATAAAAGTAGCAGATTGCTTGGAGGTCCATAGAACATTTAGGTCTTGGACTTCAATCTTCAGCCAACATCTTAATGAACTAGAAGTTCAAGAACAAGGTTCAGTAAATGGACTTCTTGAATCAAGCCACCAACATTGTGGGGGACAGGATAAGGGCTTTGTGTTCAGTATCTGTAGCATTAGATATGTTTTCAGTCAAATTTCATTTCGAAGTTCTCATCAGTGTTCCAGAAGAATCTTCTCCTTTGGTTCAATCTGGATCAAGGTTTGGGATACAAATTTTCTTTTTGAGTACACTCTCCATGATAGCATTTGACCTTTGATGATAGATACCCAATGGGTTCTGCCTTTCCTATGTGTGCATTCTCCTCTTAAGTGAAGCCAATATAGTTCCTGGCCTTTGTCCATTGCCTACTCAACTGTGTACAAGGTTTTAATGGGTCTGTCAAATGGGTTGTAATGTTAGCTGGATAATGCCTAAGGTCCAAGGATGTGATGAACCTGTTATGGTGTTTGGATGGAAATATGGGACAACAATTCAAGCTAAGGAGACAAGTAGCTACCATCACTGATCGGTCCGGTCCTAGCAATCTTGTTTTGAATGTGCAGAGAGAAACAAACAAGAGGACTTTTGGGAGTGTTTTTGAAGGTAGAAATAGTTAACGACAAGCATACTAATCCCCCCAACCCCACCCCCACCTCCCAACCCCAAATTTTTTTTAATGCAAACTCAGGAAAACATCATTATAATTCTACCTGTGCTTTCTGCAGTGGAGAAACTCGGCAGCAAATTACTGAGCTACAAATCAAGCTCAGTTTAAGCAAATTTCCTCGTAAACTTGGGTCCAATGCATACATCAAACATTTCCCATCAATTATGAAAGCCAATTTGGGTCCAGTTACGCTATGTAGATAATGTTCTGCTTCTTCAAGGTATTTTCTCAGCTCTTGTTTCACGGTGTCTTTGATAAAGCATGCAGTCTCCACAGGATCACCCTAATCATAAGAATTAGAAACAATTTTAATGAGAGAACAGTCTGAACTAGAGAAAATTTCCCCACATAAACTTAACACGTTTATGGTGCATAGAAATTCTTCTTACCCTGCTTTCAACTTCTCTAATCGGATCAGTCTCAGAACTGATGGTGAACTGTTTCATGTCATTATTTATCAAGCTACATGCTGTATAGCAAGCAAAATGGAAGTATGGAACACAGAATAAGAAATGTTCTACCATTGCTGAGAAACAACAAATGCTACTAAGAAATAAACAAAATCACAAGCACTTAATGAATTCACCATATGCTATATTTATAGCTGTCTCCATCTTGTCCCCCGTTAAAACCCAAATCTTGATTCCAGCTCTAGAAAGAGTCTCTATACAAGCTGATACTCCTTCTTGAAGCTTGTCTTCTATAGCAGTGGACCCAATCAAAATAAGGTCCTTCTCAATAAATTCAGCCACCTGTAGAAGTTTTAAGTTTTATTCATATAAGAAAAGGGGAAACTAAAATCAAATAAATGCAACAATCCTGAAGACAAGAATTTTCTTTGGCTCAGTATGGAACCGTGCAGTTTTTGGCTGAATAAATTGGTTGATGGACATTACTAGTTTCAGAACATTTTTCAAAACAATGTCAATAAATGGTTTGTAACAATAAACTTACACGATACATAAGCATGGCATCTAACTGCTACAGAAAGTCAAATACATCAGTAACCCACTCAAAATGGAAGAGAATAAATAATGCAAAATCGCCAGATTATTAGCTTTATAATGTATCCTAAAATAATCTGATATTTGAGCAAATAAGAATTGAAAATTTTATTCTATATTTTCTTTTCCACAATTTATTAGTTGAAAAGGAAGAAATCCCAATCACCAGTCTAAGCAGTTGCCAAATTGGTTTTCAGTTCAAAACAGTTACTTATAACCTAATAATCAAATATAACAAATAAAATACCTGCCGCATCATAACCGCTAACCATTTTATTTTTGGATAAGTATCATATCTGCTAGCTATTGCAGGGCCTATTAAATTCATGAAACCATAGCACAAAAATCATACATTTTAAAGATTTTGACAAATACCTGCCGCATCATAACCGCTAACCATTTTATTTTTGGATAAGTATCATCTCTGCTAGCTATTGCAGGGCCTATTAAATTCATGAAACCATAGCACAAAAATCATACATTTTAAAGATTTTGACTACATTGTAAATAAATTATTACCCTGATTTGGGGCACAATTTGGATCCATACTAGAAGATCCATGTTTGACACGAGATCATAATGAATTTATTGCTGGTGCAGATCGGGTGCCGTTGTTAGCACTCTAATGTTGCCTTTCCATATATGAAAAATTGCAAAACCTATTAACCTAACATATGGATTTATTTGAATATCCAAAAACAGTCAAACAGATATGAATTGGATTGGATTGTGGATGCCATATGTTCCATGTTAAGTTTCCATCTCAAAAGTTTAAACTAGTAAAGTGGAGGGACTCACATATACAAGGCACCCAAGGTTCTAGTCTTAAGCAATGTGGGACTATTCCCAACACTCCCCCTCACGTGTTGCCCCACTTTCAGGTGGCATTACACGTGGCAAATGTGGTCCCACTTTTGGGTGGCTGTTGTTTCTCTTTTGGATGACCGTGGTCCTTCTTTTTGGGTGACCATGATGAGGGAACCTAGAGCTTTGACACCATGTTAAGTTTCCATCTCAAAAGTTTGAACTACTAAGTGGAGGGACTCTTATATATATAAGGCACCTAAGGTTCCGGTCTAAAGCAATGTGGGACTATTCCCAAGAATCCATATATAAGGATAATCTTCAAGGTAGATAGTGCTACATCAACTGTACTCTAATAATAAAATGTTTCAGAAGCTACTTGTACAATTATTTTTTGTTTTTAATGGAGCAACCAAATTTTACAAGGCCAGCCTCAAAGAAGAGGAGAATGTACAAGGTAACCATATACATCATCCACAAACCCAAGAAGAGGTGGCCCCCCATAAAATTGGCCTCAATTCATACAAATGGGAAATGGCCCTATATACAAAATTCCCCCTCTACCCCCCTAGGCTAGGAAATCAGCTAAGGTGTTTGCTCATTTAGACCTCCATTAGAATGAGATATTCTCTAGGCAGCATAAACACTTTGCCTTCCCTAGAAGCTACTTGTACAATGCTTCCTTGCAAAAAAAATCTTCTAACTAATAGAAACAAAACCTTTTTTTTTAAACAACAGTGGTACTAACTCTGTAAACTTGCTCCCCACCAAAAAAAAAAAAAAAAGCTGTAATTATAACCAGCCGGAGACGGATAAAATTCACATCTGTTTGTGAAGTTTGTGAAATATCACATTTGAGACTTTAGGTGGATCCTTGTTATGAAAGACCCTCCATCCATCTCATCAGTAGATTTCAACCAGAAATTAGCATATCATATGCATTATAGGTGTATCAAAAGCTGAGGAAAGTTAAAAAGATGCTAGTAACTTTTAATATTCATTTTAGAGGTTAGTGGCATCTTCATAATTTTAAATAACTTTGAACCATGTTTTTGACCCTGTTATATACCTAAATTGAATAGAAACTTGGCTGATGAGATGGGTGTGGCATCCTCTATATGAACCCATCCATGTCTACCATTGCCTATCATGTAGCAACTCTGAACTTATGAAATTGACAAACCTTTTGTAAACATAATAATTTCCCTAACTGGCTGGAAAGCATAAATTTCAGCAGAAATAAGTTCCAGCACAAATACACATCTTCAAAGTGCACATACCTCATCCAATTTATTTTCCCGATCTCTCAAAGAGGATTTTGCTTGAATGAATTTCTCGTTCCAGCTTTCATACAGCTCAGTACTTAAATCTCTATAGGCCAAGCAAAGTGTACGTAAACCAGCAGAACCAAACTGTTCCAAGTGTTCCCTTGTTATGTTCTTTATCCCATTATTTCCTTCTGCCAGTCTTTCATAGATGACAGAGTCTGCACCCTGCATAACACAGTTTTGTCTTATCGGAGCCTCATTTCATTTGTCATTAGCAACACCCATCTTAAAAATAAAAAACCTTGAGAAATAATCACCTTGCAATACAGAACGAGCCTCCCGTTTGGATAGCGACATATGACAGACTGACGCTTCCTTGTACTATTTAAATGACAAAATGACCATCATTGCTACTATTAATATACAGCACATAGACAACGGCAACAACAAAATGAGAACAGAAGGATGACACTCGCCTGTTGAACTCTAAAACATTCAGAATCTCATAAGAGACATCTTGAATTTTACCCATCTTCTCTACATGTGACTCACGAACCATGATTGTAGTTGGTGACCGCCTGAAATATGAAACAGATAGGAAAAATTCAATTAATTATGGAACAAACACAGACCCTAAAAAGAAAACTACACTGCACAACATGTATATCAAAACAAAGAGACAGGAAAACATGAAATAAAAGACTGCACCACATAAACTGTAAATCAGATAATCAGTTTCTAAGGAAGACACCACGTAAAATGTTAACCACATAACAAGTGGGAAGCCTTTCATTCCTTCCCAATAATTTAATGAGGATTAACATTATGATAGATATGTCACACAAGAAGTCCTAACCTATAAAAAAAGAATCCAAAATTCTTTGCCGCAGTAACTAGAGCAGCTTCATCTGGTGATGCAGCCTGATATTTAATCTTCTCCGGGGATTCATCACCTTCAGGAAGCACAGTATGACATATAGCCAGACATCTGAAGAATTCCTACTCAACAAACCAAAACTTGCACTGAGAAAGCCATAGGTGAATATATAGAAAATGATTATGCACACACACACACACACACACACACACACACACACACACACAAATTATTAGCTATAGCCCATTTAGATAAAATCTTACTCAGGAAGTCACTAATTTTATAAATGGCAACCTTGTTTTCAGAATCCATGCAGAACACCATAGCCTCATAAAGTCATAATGCATATCACAACAAAAATCTACAATGCAGTATGCAGATAAAACAGAGCTATTTTGTCACCATCAGTCTTTTTCTTGCCAGGTTCGTTTTACAAAATACACATTTAAAAAAAAAAAATTTATAGTATAGAAACCATGTGGTTGTCCTAAAGGTACGGTTCTACGTGCGAGAAAAAGTTACCATCACAGAGGAAGTCAATATTCCAATATTAATTCTGGACTTCTCTTTTACTTGTCCCACCTTCAAGCACTTGGCTGACATATAAGCCATTCACAAACCATTATGCTCATGCTCATCTATTTCCAAATGCCAACATATCGGGAAGTGGTAATAATTAAAAGGAAATTTCAATGTCGATTGTGGCTTAAAAAAGGGCATCCAAGTGCATGAGGCTCCTGCTACTGTAGGATCTGGGGAGGGCAGAATGTACGCAGCCTTACCCCCACAATGTGGAGAGGCTGTTTCCAGGATTTGAACCCATGACCACCAGGTTGCAATATGACAACCTTACCGTCACACCAAGACTTGCCCTCTCCACATGATGGGGATAAGGATGTATCTCCAGATTGTGACTAACAATGTAAATGTATCTTAAATGGACATAAGGTTGGCATAGGAAAACCAAATAACTAATTAACTGAAAATTTAATGATAGCTCAAACAGTAACTTGTTATCATGCCCATCAAGTAGCAATCCATCCTTTTCCTTTTTTCGAGGCAAACTTAGAGTGGCGACTATGATATAGAGCCAGAGATCTTTAAAATCTTAATGGAACTCATGTATCTTCTAAATCAGGAAAGCAACCTCCCAGGAAGAAAAATAATAATCTTTTATTTTTATTAAGTACATAAAAGAATATGGTCAATTCTAGGCCACAAGTTTAAATATGGTTGTTGTACGTGTACCGTTTGTTACGATATAGGCCCAATAGGCCCATATCGCTGGCGGAAATAACCGCCCAGCGATATGGATTATTGGGAGTTTCTCCTTTTGTTTTTATTTTGTTTCCAGTTCTGGTTTTATTGTATTTCCTTTTCTTATGTCTTCTCTTATTTTGGAGATTACTTTGTAATAGGTAATTATCATTCTCTATAAATTCAAGTTATAGAGAGGAGAGGCTCCATCTGATTTCAGCCATAGCACACTGCTGTAGCCGACATCTCTCTCCTTCTCTTCTTCTCTTTCTCTTCAACCTTCTTCTCTCTTTGTTTTCTGGTTGTGAGTTTGCTGTTCATCTTTTGTGGAAATTGTTACATGGTATCAGACCTCTAGATCTTGGCTATCATTCATCAAAGCTTCAGTTTGATAACGCCTTTGATATTTTTGCTCTAATTATGTACTACTTGTGTTGGTGATCGAGATCTACTTTTATTACTACTATGCTGCCAATGGTTTGGTTCTTTTCTTAACTTCTCAATCACCTTATTGTTATTGTGTTGAGATATAATTAATTTTTTTTTTTACTACCTACTACATTACCGCCAACCCCTTTGAGCCCTTCATTCCTTGCCATTCGGTTGGCTGAACCGAGATTTTGGATTATTGCTATTTTTTATTATTGTTCTCCCCTATATCCACTCACTACTAACCCTTGCTTTACTTTGAGCCTTATATCCTTTGGCCTTTTGGCTGGTTGAACCGAGTTAAAGAAGAACAATTTTATATTACTTGGTTGTATTGATTGTTTTTTTGTTCTAAGACGATTGATCCCAAGCCCACAGAGGTTCAGATCATTTCCATTAAATTGAAAAGGGTTTCAAAGTATCTTCTCTAGGCTCAGGCCATCAAAGCCTACATCCTGTTTAAGGATAAAGTATAGTTGTTAACTGATGATGCTCCTGCTTGTGATCCTAAGGATCTTGAGTTTATTAAGACGTATAATACCTGGCTTCGTAACAATTCTTTGGTTTAAACTTGGTTGTGGAATAGTATTGAGTCTTCCAACTTACTTACTGTGATGTTTCAAAATACTGCCAAGGCCATCTGGGCTGATTTACAAGGAACCTATGGTCAGGATAAGAATGTTTCTCATAATTATCACCTTTATGAGAGGATGTTCACCTATTCTATTGGTGACAAATCCCTGACTGACTACTATGGTGGTTTCATAGGTCTTATTGAGGAAATACAGGTTGTGCAGCCTCTTACCACTAACATCAATAAGATAAAGGCCCAATAGTCTGAGTTTTATGTGGCAAAATTTTTGGTTGGACTCTCTCATGAGTATCAGGCTGTGAAGAGTCAACTTCTTGCCGGTGTATCCATACCTACCCTGAGTGAGGCTTTCTTTTGTCTCCAACTACTGGTTCCCCAAAGTGACTCTTCTCCCAAAGATATATCTGCCTTATTTGCTGGCTGTGGTCGGGGATCATCCCCTAGGGGTAGTGGCTTAACCTGTGGTCGTGGCCATGGTGCACGTGGTCGTGGTTCTGGAAGAATACCATATGATAAATCTGCCCGCTATTGTAATCATTGTCACAAAACCAACCATACTACTGATACCTGTTGGGAAAACTTTGGCCATCCTGAATGGGCTGAAAATTTTGTTAATACGAAAATCGTTGATGATGCATCTCCTGCTGCGCCTGTTCTACCATCTAATCCATCCTCTGCCCAATATAAAGCTTTTCTTCATAGGATTCAACAACTAAAGACTACTAGTTCTGCTTCTGCTACTACCCTGGCCCATACAGGTACATCTGCTCTACTTTCTCATGCCTCTCCTCATCCTTGGATCATTGATTCTGGTGCCACCTGTCATATGAGTGGTAAGTCCTCTATCTTTTCCTCCCTTAATTACACCAACAAGCCTGTTACTATTTACCTGGCTGATGGTTCCTCCACTATAGCCACTCAGCATGGTAATGTTTCCTTTACTCCTTCTATGTCTTTACCCTCTGTTTTGCATGTC
Source organism: Protea cynaroides (assembly GCA_028583415.1). Classification (NCBI taxonomy): domain Eukaryota; kingdom Viridiplantae; phylum Streptophyta; class Magnoliopsida; order Proteales; family Proteaceae; genus Protea; species Protea cynaroides. The sequence continues at coordinate 54,824,254 of CM053268.1, forward strand.
CCTAATTTACCTCTTAATTTGTTATCTATTAGTCATGTAACTAAATCTCTGAATTATGTTGCTACCTTTTTCCTTTTTCATTGTACTTTTTAGGATCTTAGGATCCGGGAGATGATTGGTAGAGGACGTGAGCATGCTGGTCTGTACTACTTTGAGTACACTGATCACGTTCCTACCATTGCAACCACCTCTACTACTACCCCTCTTCAATGGCACAACCGGCTTGGTTACTTGTCTCTGTTTAAGATGAAAGCTCTTATCCTTAGTTGCAAGTCTCTCTCTACTCTACAATGTGAGGCTTGTGAATTCGGAAAACATCATCGTACTTTTCCTACTAGTACTACACCTAGGAGTTCTACCCTTTTTTCTTTAGTTTATTTTGATATTTGGGGTCCTTGTCATATCCCTAATAGGCTAGGGCTATCTTATTTTGTAACCTTTGTGGATAATTTTTCCAGGATGACCTGGCTCTATTTAATTAAAGATCATTCTGGATCATTCTGAGTTTCTTACTATTTTTCAAGGGTTTTATAAAGAAATTTTAAATCAATTTGAAGTTTCCATTAAGGTCTTACGTACAGACAATGCTCTTGAATATGTTCAAACCGTTGTTTCTGATTTCTATTTTGAACATGGCATAATACACCATACTAGTTGTGCATATACCCCTTAACAAAATGGGGTTGCTCAACGTAAAAATCGACATCTTGGATATTTCCCGATTTCTGAGGTTTCATATGAAGTGCCTAAATTTTATTGGTGTGATGCCATTCTGACTGCTTGTTATCTTATTAATCGGATGCCCTCTTCTATTTTACACAATAAAATTCCCTTCCATCTTCTTTATTCAGATACTTCTTTATTTTATATCTGCCCAAGAGTTTTTGGTAGTACCTATTTGTCCATATCATGCATCCTAAATTGAGGAAACTTGCTCCTCACTTTCTTAAGTGTATTTTTCTTGGTTATTCCCGTACCAAAAAAGGGTACAGATGCTTTGATCCTACTGCTAAACGTCACTATGTCAGTCCTAATGTTACTTTCTTTGAAGACAGACCATACTATCTGGTTACGGTGCTGACTCCTTCCCCTCTCCCTCTCTCACCTGATGATTCTGAACCACCAATCCCTAGCATCACACCTGATGATCCTGAACTACCATCTGACCAGACCTTACCATCTGTCCACCTCTCTGCAGGATTATATACGACATAATTCAGTAGCTCCAATTACTACTGCACCAACTGCTCTGCCAACTACTATTACTCCTTTTGATCCTGAGGTCTCTTCTGATCTCCCTATTGCTCTAGGTAAAGATACTCATACTTGTACTTAGTGTTCTTTAGTTACTTTTCCTATTGAGCATTTTGTTTTTACAGCCCATCTTCCTCATTGTTACTAAAATTTGGTTCACTCCCTTTCTACTACCTTTGTTCCTACTTCTCTTTCCCAAGCCTTGTCCCATCCAGGGTGGAAAGCAGCAATGGATGCTCTGATGGCACGCCAAACTTGGACCCTTGTTGATCTCCCTCAGGGTCACTCGGTTGTTCATTGCAGATGGGTATATATATTTGAACATAACTCTGATGACACTATTGATAGACTGAAGGCTAGACTTGTTGCCAAAGGGTTTACTCATACCTATGGGGTCGATTATTTTGAGACATTCTCTCCTATTGCTCGTTTCAATTCTGTTCGTGTTATTATCTCTTTGGCTGTGAATTTTGACTAACCCCTTTATCAGATGGATGTTAAGAATGCATTCTTATATGAAAATCTTTACGAGGAAGTTTATATGGACCAACCTCCAGGGTATGTTGCTCAGGGAGGAAACTTTACTAAAGTGGATGTATTGAATCCTCCCTAGGAAACCCTTATTTCTTTCTCTATTTGAGGAAGAGGCATTTCTCTTATAGCCTTTATCTTGGAGGGATCTACCTCTATGCCCCTCTCACTTAGTGCAGATTACTTAAGGCTATCTATGGCCTTAAACAGTCTCCTCGTGCTTGGTTTGATAAATTCAGCAATGTCATTACAAATTTTGGTTTCACTACCTGTTACTCTGATCATTCTATCTTTGTGCGACGTTGTTCTTCTACTGTCACTATTATTGCTGTGTCTGTTGATGATATTATTATTATTGGAAATGACAAGTCTGGTGTTGCTAAAATCAAATCTTATTTGAACACACAATTTTAGATGAAAGACCTAGGACTACTTTACTTTTTTTTTGGGGATTCAAGTAGTTCGAAGTAGCAAGAGTATTAGCCTTTCTCAGAGGAAGTATGTACTTGATCTGTTTTTTGAAACAGGACTTTTTAGAGCCAAACCAGCTGATACACCAATGGATCCACATCAGAAGCTTGAAACATGTGGTAGTCCTGAATATTCTGATATTCATAAATATAGACTCTTGGTTGGAAAGATGATCTATCTTATTGTAAGTCTGTAACTCGGCATGACCTTTCCTTTGCTGTTGGAGTGGTTAGCCAATTTATGCATGCTCCTAAAATTGCCCACTGGGAAGTTGCTTGTCGAATATTGAGATATCTCAAGAAGTCTCCTAGTACTGGTCTTATTTATCATCGACATCGCCACCTTAATATTATTGGTTTTTCTTATTCTGATTGGGCAGGAGCTGATGGTAATAGGCGTTCAACTACTGGATACTGTAATTTTGTTAGAGGTAATCTCGTTACGTGACGAAGTAAGAAGAAAACTACTATATCCAAATCCAGTGCTGAAGCTGAGTACTGTGCTATGGCACAGACTACTGCTGAATTATTATGGATTAGAAATCTTTTGCAAGAACTTAGATTTCCTGTCTTTCGACCTATGTCCTTAATGTGTGACAATCAAGCTGCTATCTACATTGCTAGCAATCCAGTGTTCCATGAGCGTACCAAATATATAGAGGTGGATTGCCATTTTGTTCGAGATGTTGTTATGAAGAAGATAGTTGTCACTCCTTTTGTATCCTCTTTAAATCAGCTTGCAGACATTCTTACAAAGCCCTTGTTTGGTCCAACATAGCGGTTAAATTGTTACAAACTTGGATTGGGTGATTTGTACACTCCAGTTTGAGGGAGGGTGTTACGATATAGGCCTAATAGGCCCATATTGCTGGCGGTAATTACCACCCTGCTCTATGGACTATTGGGAGTTTCTCCTTTTGTTTTTATTTTGTTTCTAATTCTGGTTTTATTGTATTCTTTTCTTATGTCTTCTCTTATTTTGGAGATTACTTTGTCAATTATCATTCTCTATAAATACAAGTTATAGAGAGGAGAGGCTCTATCTGATTTCAGCCACAGCACACTGCTGTAGCCGACATCTCTCTCCTTCTCTTCTTCTCTTCTTCTCTTTCTCTTCAACCTTCTTCTCTCTTTGTTTTCTGGTTTGTGAGCTTGCTGTTCATCTTTTGTGGAAATTGTTTCACCGTTGTTTACAAAGAGATCTAACGGCATATCCTTTGAATTATCCACAATCTCTTTCTTCACTTCTGTTCTTGTGATTGAAGCAGTCTGGCCTTTTTATTTCCCTTTTAAATTAGGTTCCTAAATGGTTAGGTTTGTTAGCATGCATATCATGCAAGAACTCATGTTATCTACCACGCCACTATCACAATCAAGCCATTATGTTCCCACATATTAATGCAAGGAAAAAAAAAAAGAAAAAGCAGTCAGATGCCATTACAGGATACACTGATGAGCATCTTTATCCTTCTAGTGCACTCTATCTTATGAGAATCCAAGTCCCATAGTTTATCAAAAAGGAAAAAAGAAAAATTGATAACTAATCCCAACTGCTCATTAACTATATGGCATAGAACTACATTGAACATGAAAATGACTTTTTATTTACTCCATGCCATTTAGACATACATCTTAAGTCATCCATCAGCTGAAAATGAAGTCAACAAATAGGACATTCCAGTACATTAGTGTTGAATTATAGATAAAAATAAAGAGCACATCCTAGTGATGACTCATAATAAAAGCAACCATCATTGCAAAGCTAATATATGATTATGTTTCTAAGAAGAAAATATGGACGGAGTAAATTAATATTTCCATACTAAGATGAAAGTAGATTTGTGCCCAAGAGTTGCCAATGCCATCCTGATCTCTCACAATGAGCAGAGGTCCCAACCCCCACCCCCCCAAAAAAAAAAAAAAAAAAATGCAAATCAATTGCTAAGCATCTATTCTTCATTAAGAAATGATTGGTCATTGATTCATTGATGAGGATGTTATGCCAATTGCCAAGTATAATGAATACAAAATTTTCAACAAAAAACCAAGCAACTATCCTCAGAGCAATCCATAGTTGTCAAGGCGTCCGGGCGGTTTATACAGGCATGGGCGCCAGGGCGCCTTGTGTACATGAGAAAGGCGGTCGCCCAGGGTACGTCGCCTTGGACGCCCAGAATGCCTGGGGGGGCCGTCTTTTTCTCATATTTTTCCTTGATCTTTGAATTTTATTTAGGAGATTTATTAGGCCAGACAGGAACAACATTTATTAGGCAGTACTTATTTATGACTAATATCATTTTACTTAAGATATGCTTCATAAATAAGCAAATACCCCCCTATTTGAATCCAATAAAAATAGTCTAAAATTCAAATTCCAGAAGGATAAAAAGTCAACCCCCCAGTTCAAGAACAAAAACCATATTTTTGGGTGCGAGGATGATTTTCAACTTTTAAATGCTAGGCTTTTTTCTAAATATAAAAATTCTATAAATCTTATTATAATAAATCATCACTAAAAACCAAGAGTGCGCCAAAATAATCTTTTGCTTTGATGCCAAAAAAATAATTTACGTTCAGACGACTTTAAACAGCATTCCCGTATTCCGAACAAGGTTTGACCGGAGTGTAACTCTTTCAATATAACTTGGATTCAAGCAATCTCGGATTTGTTGGAAAGCTGATTATGCTAGCTTTGCAACGAATTCGAGATTTCTTGAATCCGAACTATATTAAAGGAGTTACGCTCCGATCAAATTCGTTAAAAGTACGCAAATGTTAGTCATAAATAATTGTTTACTTAACTCTAGACACAATCCCAGGTCTTAGTGTATACTAGCAAACTTGGGTCCACACCACATATTAATTAAGTTATGTCTTAAATGTTGATTATTTATGTAGAATGTTGCATATATATAAACATTAATATTTTAGAAATAAAAAAAATGCATTGGGAACGCCTTGGTCGCCTAGGCAACGCCTAGGCACCCAGGATGGCCCCAGACGCCTTGGATCGCCTTGTCGCCTTGACAACTATGGAGCAATCCTTGTGACAGAGTGATTGTTTAATCGTAATTACAAAGAAAAGATGTGATGCCAAATGAAACAATAGATACAGAATTTCTATTCCTTTCTGATACATTCATAGATCCGGTAAAATATATAATTAACATATATTCAAATAAATTCTGATATCAAAACAGGAAAAAGCTATCACGACCTCGACGAGGGTAGTAGATCTAAAATCAAGGGAAGTTTATGGATCTTTTTTTTTTTTTTTTTTTTTTGGGGGGGTATAGCTTATGATAAGCCTAGACCATTTTATTGTTAAGAACTTCCTTTCTCAAATAGAACTAGGTAACTTACAGAAACCACAACTCCTTGGCACATGCCACATGGTAAGACTCTATATCATACAAAGCATTTAATGAAAAGCTCAACTAGCATTTTAATCCAATTCCATCAGCTAACATACCTTGAGAGTATCGGGATTAGGCTCATTATTCCATGCACCATGCATAATCCTAGTATCATCAAAGTTGAAACCCTTCTCATGCAGTGAAGTTGCTGATCTTGGCAGCTATACAAAGCAAAAAGTGCACTAATCAGGATGAAGATGAAGAGTATATAAGTAAAAGCATGTTCCTTTCACATATGATTCGCCCACATACATCCTCAATTTTCATCCCCATCCGCTGAGCTACTCCTTTTTCTGTTTCAGTGATACCAGTCCCATACACCTCTCCTCCAACTGAACACTTAAAGAACTCCATCAGGTTTCTTGTTAATGTCCCCGTTTTATCAGAAAATAAGTACTCCACCTGTCCAAGGAAAAAGTTTAAAGTACAAAGATTAAAAAACTTGCACTTGCAATGAGTAGAATCATTATAAGAAAGAAAAAAAATTAAAAAATCTAGTTCAATAGCAGCAGTGTATTCATGAGGTTGGTAAAGACAACAGATCGCTAAAACCATCAATGCCTTTTGGTTTACGCAGAAAGAACAAGTGCATCCATGATTCCATATACCTGTCCGAGTTCCTCATTCAGATTGGATGTCCGAGCCAATGCCGGTGTGTTGGTTTCAAAATGGTACATATGTAAATCCTTGTTGATAAACTGAGTGGACTGAATAAATTTGATCATCTGAAATTTTAAAACACAAAAATGTACCAGCCAACAAATTTATATGCACAATTTCAGGACAAAAGCACATCCTTTGGCCAGACTGCATCTTAACTTAATCAACTATGTTACCTACCTCAATGGAAACATACAGAGAAATGGGGATAATGGTTGAATACAATGTAAGTAGAGTAAACATTGTCAGCACAGCAACCTGATAAGAAAAGGGAAATGGAAAAATATATTATGTATTCTAATGAAGTAAAACATGAACAATTTTAGTGAATACAGTTGTCTGCAGAGGCAATACATACAACAAATCTGTTGTTGGGGTTGAACTGATTTTCCACACTTTCACCAAGACCTAAATAGTAGTACTTGCGATTTATGAACACACCACTGCAGAATTCAACCAAGGAAAAAAAAAAAAAAAACCTAGGTTACTTCCAGCCTTTAAGAGAATCCAAATAGTTGGCCAAATGTGCGATTTGTTATACAATAATTGTGAAAAGAAGCATTGCAACCACAACAGAGATTAAGCTTTTAAATTACCACACCTGCCAATGGCACCAATGAGGCACATGCAAAAGAGAGTTCCAAAGAGAGCGAGTATAAGCTTGTCAAGTTTCCTCTCCAATGTACTTCTTTTGGAAGGAACATTCATGGTATTCATCATAACCTGAAATTTAATGCATGAAGACATAAAATAAGATTACTGCCCAAAAGAGAAAGAAAAATTGCAGAGAGCATGATTTTCATACTCAACCTCAAGTAATTAAGGGTTAGTTGGACATGACTTGTGCATGAAAACACATCATGACAAGATAAAATCTTTAAGAATGGATGGAAAGGAACAAAACAGTGGAAATGATAGTTTTGCAATTGTAACAAAATAGAAAATAAGAGAAGAAATACAGGAAAGAGAGAGTGTGAGAGTATAATCAAATTAGTTGGTTACTGCTCTCCTCCTTGTAGTTTATATTTGTAGAAAATAGAAAACAACTATTAGATAAGATCTAGGACTCTACAAGTTAGAGTCCTAGTCACAAAATAAAGACAAAGTAAACTCAAAATAGGAAAATGAAACTAACAAGCCTAATTGGTAAAAGAAACTAATAAAACAAACTAATAAACTAATTAGGAGTTCATCATGTGGCATATGATTAAGTGTTGAGAATATTACGTATTTCATTTTTTGTCTAGATTCATTGTACTACCTGTATTGTACAATTGTACTACCTGTACTACCCTCATTGTACTACCTGTATTGTACTACCTGTACTATCTCTTTCTTTCTTTGTATTCATTGTCACATTATAAATAAGAGGACCTCTGTCTATTACAGACAAGTCATTTTCATCATTCAACATTAAGTAATAGCATATTTTAAAGGAAAATTTTCACAGAGATCCCAAGAAGTATTGCTAACATCATCTACCACCCACAGGTTTGGAAAATCATCAACTACCACCCATAATCATTGCACTGTTAATCAAAGAGGCCCACCCCGTTAATAGAGTCCCGTTAGATGCTGATGTCAGCTGAAATGAAACTTTTCATGTACAATACTGCCCTTAGTATAAGGGTAAAAAACCATTTTACGCTGCACAACTTCTTTCTTCAAATTGATTACATGTCTCCTGCAATTTCGTCTCCGGCTACGACTGCAACCACGATTCTGGTTCTGGTAATCCTGAGCGACCAGTCTTTGGCGGAAACGAAACAGTCCTCGGTTTCTTCCCCGCCGGTGCCAGTTCTTATTGACTCTTCACTCTTCAGAGTTCAGACCAAAATTGCAGAGAGAGAGAAGACAACGGAGAAGTAGAAGAGATGGGACTCTACGCTTACTGCTTTGGAGGAGGATCCTTCTTGATAATTGGTGCCTGGGAGGCGCTTGTCTCAGCCTATACCCACCTCAACCCCTCCAACTTCCTTATCTTAGCAGCGGTGGACGCGCATGGCTTGCAGGCAGAAATAACAGAGTTTCCTTAAGCCTTGGTTCTCTGTCTCCTGCTTTCTTTCTTGTTTTGCTGCTTTATCTTCTTCTCCGTTTTTTTTCCTCTCTTACTCTTGATTTTGATTATATTTGAAAGAAAAGAAAAACCCATTCGTATGCTTTTCTGAAAAATCTTTTCTATAATTTCTTTTCTCTGCTGTTTCCTGTTACTGATTCTGCTACACATAAGAATCCTCGACATCTTACTTCCATGAATGTTGGATACAGCTGACTGATCTACACACCAGTGAAACGTGATTCAAGAACGTTTTTGGAAATGTTCGCTGGCTTCGAATATTTTACGTCCTTGAATCACCTTTCACTCCTGTGTAGCTTGGTCGAGGAAAATTTGGATTTACAAAAAAGTTCTCCGGTTCTTCCCAGGATCTTTCGGTTTTGATAGAACATGGTAAAGTTAATCCTACTTTGCTACTTGCCTTACCCAGAAGTTAAAACAAATCTTTATGATCTACTTGATGAATTCGATTAATTCATCAAGAAATTCTCACTAATCAGAAATTGCAAATTTTCCAAAAAAAATCTCAAAGAAACAGCTCAGTAAATCAATAAAATAGTGCAGGAGATTAAGAAAACAACCATAACCAATCAAATCTGTCGTGGACGCGTCGGTTAACCAGAACCTAGACTTTTCTTATGTAAACGTAGACTTTTCTTATGTAAAATAAGTAACCAACTAAAAACCTACAAAGACGGAAGCTTTAAATCAGAAACTTCAGTGGCCACAAATCCAACAAAAAAAGAGACGTGCAATCCTTTTTCCAATCGAAAAAAAAGACAGGGAATCTCCTCCATTTCGACTATTCCTTGAGTTCTTCAGATTGGGAAAGAAGAAAAAAAACCCTAATGAAGGTCAAACTACTATTTTTACCTATTTCTAAAAAAAATTTCAATTTATAATATGAAGGGTAAAAATGTCTATCAACATTTTAAGTGATTTATGTTAGTTAAGTAGGTGCGGTTGATGATTTTCCAAACCTGTGGGTGGTAGATCATGTTAGTAATACTTCTTGGGGTATATGTGAAAATTTTCCTATTTTATATCATTACCCCAACACCCCCCCTCAAGCTAGAGCATGGGGGAATGTAAGAGCTTCAACGTGAAACGATGTAACGGAAGCAGCAACAACAGTATGAGCTTTAGCTTAAAACAATGTATCAACAGAAGCAGCAACAACAACAGTAGTAGTAAAGCAACATAGTATAAGTCACTATGGACCAAGCAGCAATAGTATCAGTAGTACTAGGAGCAACAATAGTGGTGACTTCAATACCTACAAAAAGTAGTAGGTTGCATCACGTGCAACAAGTAATAGTCTCTCTTCAATGAGTAGACCTGAATAAAAAGGTTGCATCTTGTGCAACTAAACAAAAATGTTGTATCTTGTGCAACTAAACAAAAAGGTTGCATCTTGTGCAATTGAACAAAAGGTTGCATCTTGTGCAACTGATAATAGTCCCTCGACAATGAGTAGACCTGAATTAAAGTTGCATCATGTACAACTGATAATAGCCCCTTATCAATGAGTAGACCTGAATAAAGATTGCATCATGTGCAACTGAACAAAAGGGTGCATCTTATGTAACTGATAATAGTCTCTCATCAATGAGGAGACCTAAACAAGGTGATAAAAGTGCCTCTCCAATGAGCAAACATGAGTCTCTCTTCATTAAATAGACTTGAACAAACCGATAAAAGTGTCTTTTCACGAGCAAACACGAAGTGTCTTTTCCATGAGTTGACACAAAAAGAAGCAAAATATATGCTCATTTTTCTCCCTGGTGGAACAATCCAGGTGGAAAAATTACCAAGGGGTCTTCAAACAAATGGATAATATCCCATCTAGCCAGAATAACAAGAACCGCAATCATCCACCCAAAAAGGGACCTTCCATAGCAATAAAATTACAAATATACAAGTCCAATGGCAAATTTGTAAATTCTACTCATACTTATGGGCCCACCGAAGCAAGATAAGTGCAAATAACATGGGTAGAGGCAATTTTGTTATTCCAGCACTATCAAATATCCCTTTTGAATTAACCAAACAAAACCTTAGGACCAAAAAGATGAAAATGGAAGCAACTGGTAAGTAAAAGGGTATTATTGGAAATCCAGATTAAAGGATCTTATTCAACCTTACGATTCTTGTTGGAAACCAAACCAGCAGCAACTAGTCTGACACGAAGAGAGAGAACTCGATCATATAGAGTCCATTCAAGCTCAGATTTTAGGGACAAGGTTGCAATACTTTCCTAGATGAACCCAACAAGAAGCAATCCCAACAACCGAGTATAAGAGGTAATAAAAGGGATTGAAACAAATCTGGGTGATGCTTGCAAGCACAGCCCTAGTTGCAGTCTGATTTCTCAATACGGGAGATGACTTTGGGTAAAAAATTCGAAGGTTTGGTTTGACCTAGGGTAAAGATCAAGCATGCAAAATCTGAGAAAAGGAGAAGAATCGATCAAACACCACAAACCAGAGAACCCTAGTCCTTCAAATATGCATCTTCCTCAGAAACGATTCAGTGTACGAAACCAGCAGCAAATCGACAGTCAATTCAGCAGCACTCAATCAAGGGGAGGAAATTAGTTAATCAAAACCAAAGTTCTCCAGCAATCGATTCCAATCTTCAGCACTTGCAGAGAATATAAAATAAAAGGGCAGACGCAGCAGAGGCTCATTAAACCAGAACGAAAAACAATTCAGCAAACCAGCAACTAAAACTGGCAAACATTCAATACTCTAGATGCAGCAGTGGTGGCTGCACACCACAAGGAAAAACTTTGAACGACAGTAGCACACCTCAATAAATCTAAGAAGATCTTCAATATAGATATCAGCAATGAGTACCAGATTAAAACAGCTGTAAACTTAGACAAGTAACTCCAGATCTGCAGAGCAGAGGAAACAACAGCGGAAGTAGTGAAGCACCAGCAGCAGCCAGCAGCAGCCAGCAGCAGTTGTGGTGGCTGCACACCATGACTAAAAACTTAGACGACTCTCAAAATGGCAAATCAAAACCACTCTGACACCATGTAACAGAATAGAAAATAAGAGAAGAAATAAAGGAAATAGCGAGTGTGAGAGCAGAATCGAATTAGTTGGTTACTGCTCTCCATGTAGTTTATATTTATAGAAAATAGAAGATAGCAAGTCAGAGTCCTAGTCACAAATTAAAGACAAAGTAAACTCAAAATAGGAAAATGAAACTAACAAGCCTAATTGGTAAAGGAAACTAATAAAGCACCCTAATAAATTAATTAGGAATCCATCATGTGGCACATGATTAAGTAATAACGTATTTTATATCATTACACCAACAGCAATAAATTCAAAATTTTCACATGGGCGTTTATTAAGTTTTTTATTTTTCAATGAAACGCCATCTACAATCGAAAATGAGACAAGCCTAAACAACAGGACCCAAGATTGACAACAACAAATGGCATTAGTTTGTCAGAAGCTATTTATAGATGCAATGAAAAAAGTCCATTCACCAAAACCAAAAAGAAATTGATCCCACCATGTTGTATATCCAGAGGAATCAACAAGAGTAGGGGTAAGGGTGGGCAAAGGAGTTTAAAGGGAAATCCCATGGCAGCTAAAAAGAAAGCACACCTTTGTTTCGTGCCCAGTAAAAGTAACAGCTCCAACCATGTATTCTGTGTTTCGGAGGCTGCATCCCTGAAAAGATAACATGAGTTGCACTAATAAGTGAAAAGTAACTCTAAGATGAAAGAAAGAAAAGAATCCCTAAGATGGGAAGCTTCAAAAAACCAAATGGAAATATATATATATATATATATATATATATATAATTGTTACTAGAATGGTCAAGGGACAATGTTGTAATAGCTCTCAAATGGGTGTTTTGGGAAAAATTTAACTGTTATAAGGAAGAGAAGAAGCCTATCCAAGATCACTAACACAAAACATAATCATGTTATGGGAAAGCAAATCAAGCCAAGCTACCGTTATCCTTTATGCACTGCAACAAGAGGCAGTGGGGCCAGACACCCATGTCATGCAGAGATGCAAAGTGCAATTAATGATGACAGCATGAAACCTGAAAATCGAGAGCTTAACCATTCTTTAGTATTAGTTCTACTGTTCTAGAGTGATTCTTTTGGGAAGTAATTCTTTGACTTTTACAACTGATTTTTACAGTAAATGATCCCCACAAAATATGACAAATAAATATTTAAGATGAAAAGCAAAAGATTTTCAACCCCCCTCCCCAAGAAAAGTAAAGCAAAAAAAAAAAAAAAAAAAAAAACCTCCGAAAGAGGAAAAAAAAGAAGAAGAATAATCACTCCAAAGAATCAAATTTTTACCAAATGCAATTCTAGTCAGAATAGCCCGGAAGAATAAAAAACCTTTCAGAATCACTTCATAGAAGTTATACAAATGTGCCCTTAACAATGGAAATATAAAGGGACTTATTCATATATTTACAATATACTACCCAAGTGCCATGAAAAGCAGAAATGGAGGGCTTTAAGCAATTTATTTATTTATTTATTTATGATAGGCATGCATACAATAGTCTAAGCCTCTGTTGAAATATTAAAGTGAGAATGCTTGGCTTATCAAAATATGACAGAGGCCTTCTCTATTTATAGGAAAAGAAATTTGCTTTTACATAAATACACCAAGTAACCACAACCTACCAACCACTCATCATAAATATTGTATGATGACTAACTACTCATCATAAATATGATATGATGACTATGACGACTTAGCCTACCAATATTGATTTTTACCTTACCTATCAAAGACTTTTATCTTAGCCTACCAATTTTGACTTTAATAACTTACTAAGATAAACTTACAATTACAACACTCCTCCTCAAGTTGGTGCATAAATATCAAACGTGCCCAACTTGTTAATAATAGGAACAAAGCTCTTACTACTAAGACCTTTTGTAAAGACATCTGCTAACTGAGCATCAGACTGAACAAAGGGAACACATACAACTCTTTGTTCTAGCTTCTCCTTGATGAAGTGACGATCAATCTCTATGTGCTTAGTACGATCATGTTGAACATGATTATGTGCAATGTTGATTGCTGATTTATTGTCACAGTACAAGCGCATAGGCAATTCAACTGGAACACACAAATCCTGAAGAAGGCCACGAAGCCAAAGGAGTTCGCAAATGCCATGGGCCATGGCTCGAAACTCGGCTTCAGCATTAGACCGAGCAACAACAGCTTGTTTCTTACTCTTCCAAGTAACAAGGTTGCCTCCAACAAACGTGCAATAACCTGAGGTAGATCTCCTATCATCGTGACACCCACCCCAATCGGCATCAGTAAAGGCCGCAATACGAAAATGGCAATGAGGAGAGAAAAGAACACCTTTTCCGGGAGCAGATTTCAAATATCGTAAAATCCTATATGCGGCCTCTAGGTGGGAGGAATAGGGATCAATGGATCATGCATATATTGACTGATCACACTTATAGCAAAAGCAATGTCAGGCCGGGTGTGTGACAAGTATATCAGTCGTCCAACCAACCGCTAATAGCTACCTTTATCAACAGAATCCCCAACCTTGTGCTTGAGATGAGATTGAAGCTCTAGAGGAGTATCTGCTGGTTTACAACCCAGCATTCCTTTCTCTGATAAGAGATCTAGAGTGTATTTTCGTTGTGAGATGAAGATATCTTGAGCTGAATGAGCAACTTCAATCCCAAGAAAATATCTCAGCTTACCAAGGTCTTTGATTTCAAATTCTGTCCCCAAGCAAGTCTTCAAGTTGGATATTTCATCAGCATTACTGCCAGTGATAACAATATCATCTACATAGACGATCAAAACTGTAATATGCTCACCAGTCTTTTTGATAAACAAAGTATGATCAGCATTCCTTTATTTATAACCAATCGATATCATAGCTCGATGGAAACGACCAAACCACGCTCTTGGAGATTGTTTCAGACCATACAAAGCTCGCTTTAACTTGCAAACTTTGCCATGAGTTTTTTGAGAAGCAAATCCAGGAGGGATGTCCATATAAACCTCCTCTTCAAGTTCCCCATGGAGGAAAGCATTTTTTACATCAAGTTGCTGAAGATCCCATCCTTGGTTAACGGCACATGAGATGATTACTCTAACAGTGTTCATTTTTGCTACTGGAGCAAAAGTTTCCTAATAGTCGATCCCATATGTCTGAGTGAATCCTCTAGCAACTAGCCTTGCTTTATATCGTCTACAGATCCATCAGCCTTTTGTTTGACAACAAAGACCCATTTGCATCCTACAGGTTTCTTTCCTGGAGGGAGAGACACCAAATCCCACGTGTTAGTCTTCCCAAGTGCACTCATATCTTCATTCATTGCCTCTTTCCACCTTGGACTTGCTAATGCATCTTGCCAGGAGTTAGGTGTAAAAAAAGACGATAACAAAGAAACAAAAGTATGGAAGGAGGGAAACAGAGAATCATATGCAACAATATTAGAGATGGGATGCTGAGTAAACGTTCTGATGCTCTTACGAATAGCAATAGGTAAGTCAAGACTAGGATCACTAAGAGAATCACTAGGAAGAAGAGACTTACCAGAGGAAGGATTTGGAAGACTTAAATTCGGAATGGAGGACGACTGGCTAGGTGCTGTGGTGGTGGTCTCTGACACTTGCTTACGTCAAACAAATACTTTAAGAGGTGGTTGAGCCGGTTGAGAAGGCTCCCCTTGAAGTTGGGACGAAGTTGAAATCTGTTCCTGACTTGTTACACCCTCAGCATCAGTTTCAGCCACTATAAGAGACTCCATTGGAACAATGATAAGCACATCTTCCAGAACATCCCGAGTAGAAGACTCCCCCTGAAGAGGGACCGGATAATAAGCTTCAGACTCATGAAAGACAACATTCATGGTGACTAGCAGTCACGAGTTGAATGATGATAGCACTTGTAACCCTTATGAGTAGCAGAGTAACCAAGGAAGATACAACAGAGTCCCCGGGGATCGAGCTTGCCATAGGCATGATGGTTACGAGGAAACACCACACAACCAAAAATCCGAGGCAGAACCACAAAAGAAGAGGAGCCCATGAGCACATCAAGAGGGCAGCGAGAGGCCAAGACACGAGAAGGCAGCCGATTGATAAGGTAGGCTGCCATAAGAACTGCATCACCCCAATATTGAGGAGGGACAGTCATAGTGAACAAAAGAGACCGTGCCACTTCCAAAATGTGACGATTCTTTCGTTCAGCGACACCATTTTGAGCAGGAGTATCGACACAACTAGTCTGATGAATGATCCCATGATCAGACAAATATAACTGGAAGGACCCATCAATGTACTCTTTGCCATTATCAGTTCGAAGAATCTTCACTTTAGCATCAAACTGGTTCTGAAGCATCTTATGAAATAACTGAAAATAGTTGGCCACATCACTCTTCTGCCGCATCAAGCCAAGTGGTATGACTATAGCAGTCAATAAAGGAGACAAACCATCGGTAGCCAGAAGTGGATACACAACGTGCAGTGCCCCAGACATCGGAATGGATTAAACCAAAAGGAACTAAACTTCTATTATCAGAAATAGGATAAACAGCTCTAGTTTGCTTTGCAAAGATGCAAACATCACAAAAGAAATCATTGGGATTACATTTCTTAAAAACTGAAAACAAAGTAGATAGAATTTTGAGAGGAAGATGACCCAAACGACAATGCCATCGATGTAACTCAGATAAAGCAACAGTAGAGGAGTTGAAGTGAGAAGCCTGAGCCACCAAAGGTGATGGAGAACTATCAAGCAAGTAGAGAGTCTAGAGACCACCAACCACTTTACCAATGCCAACCGTACGACCCGAATTCAAGTCCTGAAAGACACATCGATCAGGAAAAAATGTTGCTTTACAGTTCAAATAACGAGTAAAACGACTAATAGAGAGAAGATTAGTAAAAAAATTCGGAACATGTAAGACAAAGGAAAGGGATAAGGAAGGAGTACACTGGATAGAGCCCTTGCCCGAATTAGTGAAAAGGGAACCATCAGCAACACTTACTTTATTATTACCAGACAAAGGAAAGTACCGAAAAAATTGATTGGAGGATCCAGTCATATGGTCAGTGGCACCCGAGTCGACTATCCAAGGAACAGAGACTACTGAGGCACAATGCCCACCAAAAGAAATACCTGAAGGGGTAGAGGAGATGGACCAGAAGGCACTGGCAGATTTCCTGGCAGGATGGTGGCGGACGCTGCAGATGGCGTTGAGGAAGGTGATGAGTTCAGCCTGGTCATTAGATGACGCAGAATCAATAACTCTTCTTGAGAGAGAGGAAGAATCTTGAGGAATATTGTCAGCGGCACTATGGTGCGCCATGGAGGAGGTTGGACGACCCAGACCACCAGTATCGGAAGGACGGCCATGTAATTTCCAACACTTATCTCGAGTATGTCCTTCTTTCCCATAGAAATCACACTTCACAGGAACCTTATCAGAAGCAGAACGATTACTAACACCGCGAGTCAGATCTCCACGAGATGAGGAACCCGAGCCAGAATAAAGAGCTGAGCGTTCTTGTGTCATAGGGAGGACCATAACAGTACAGCAACTATCCTCAGAAGACACCATAGCATAGGCCTGCTCGAGGAGGGTAACGGATCACGATTAAGGACATGAGCCCTAATTTGATCAAACTTAATATTGAGACCAGCAAAAAAAATCGAAAAACCCGGAGGTTGTCCTCCCACTTTTTAAAGGTAGTTGCATCTGTATCACAGGTTGCAGTAAAAGAACCATAAAAATCCAACTCTTGCCACATACCTTGTAGAGTGGAATAATATTGGGAAATTGATAACTCCTTTTGTTTGGTCTCGTGAATTTTCTTCCGGAGTTCATAGTATTGGGCAGCATTACCAACTTGAGAATAGGTGGATGTGGCAGTCTTCCAGATTTGAGCGACAGTGTCAAGAAGAAGATAACCCCTGGAAATAGATTGATCCATGGAGTTGATAAGATATGACATGACCAAATAATTGGAGGTAAAGATAACCCCTAGAAATAGATTGATCCATGGAGTTGATAAGATATGACATGACCAAATAATTGGAGGTAACCCATTTATCCTGAGCAGGACCAGCAGCGGTAGGCTTAATAGTGTCCCCTGTAAGGTAGCCAGAAAGACCACGATAACCAATGGCAAGATAACATGAATGAGACCATATACAATAATTGCTCCCATCTAACTTGATGGAGTAAGTAGGGAATGAAGGAAGGTCACGAGAAAGGACTTCTTCCTGTCCAATTGAGGCAGATGAAATCTCAGACATGATTGCTGGTCAACGCTAGTAAGAAAAAAGGCACATGTAGATAAATATCCGGAAGTTTCAACTCGACATACCAATTTCCATAGAAAGCATCAAGAAATCACGATTTAACTTGTGATCTAGATTTGTATGGTGTAAGAGGCCCTTGGTGGGAGAAAAAAAAAATCACCACCAAGGGTAAAGAAGAAAGAGACCAAAGCGGCAGTGGGAAACGACGCAAACCAAGTAGGAGAGAAACGAAAACGACGGAGTTTGGCGGCGGTGACTGGTGGTGCTAAAAAGAGAGAGGCGGTGGTGGTGGGCGGTGCATATGGTTTCGTGGCTAATAGCATTAGAGTTAGGATCTCAATATTGATCCTAGCTCTGATATCATGTTGAAATAATAAAGTGAGAATGCTTGGCTTATCAAAATATGACAGAAGCCTTCTCTATTTATAGGAAAAGAAATTTGCCTTTACATAAATACACCAACCAACCACTACCTACCAACCACTCATCATAAATATTGTATGATGACTAACTACTCATCATAAATATGATATGATGACTATGGTGACTTAGCCTACCAATATTGATTTTTACCTTACCTACCAAAAACTTTTATCTTAGCCTACCAATTTTGACTTTAACAATTTACTAAGATAAACTTACAATTACAACAGCCTCAAATAATGATTTAGGGAAAAAGAGAAATTTAGTCATACTCGCAACAATAATTGATTTGGAGAAAGGGGCAATGTTTGCTTTTCGATAATGAGGTTGCCAGTGAAAGTGTACAATGAGTTATTTGGTTGTTCACATTGTATTACCCCTGCATTCAAGATAAGAATCATCATAAGGAAAACAGCAACGGAGAAGAAGTTGAATTTGCAAGCTCAGGATAATAAGATGAAGATGCATGCAATAAGGGCATATTAAGATATTATGTCAAATAAGCCACATCTTCAATTTCAGTAGAACAAAATTTGTCATATATTGCATATTAGTCTTACTATTATACCATTTATAAAATCAGAGAGCGGTTCGAATCTGGAAACAGCTTCTACACAAAGCGTGGGTAAGGCTGTGTATATAAGCCCCTCCTGGGACCTCGTGGTGGCGGGAGCCTTGTACACTGGGTATGGCCTTTATACCATTTATAAAATTCATGTCCACCCAGTATACATTCCTTCTGCATGGCACTTTGCATGCAGAGTAATTAAATGTTGGCTAATCAATGACCAATTGATTGCTCGGCCAATTAGGCGTCAACTAATACTAAGTCATTAGTCAAACAACCAACTCTGCTTTCTTGCACATGCTTTTAGCTTTAGTTAATGCTCCAATTTGTCTTTGTTATCTGGCCTTCTGTTAAGGATTTACGTTTTATTTAATGTGTGTTCATGGCAGAAAATAATATATAAACAATCCTCAAGAGATTAAAGAAAGTGGTTTAAAAAATGTTTTACAACTTTATTAGATGATTCCATCAACTTTTGTACTTTCATATATGTTTATTGAAATATATTCTTACAAATTTTAAGGATATGATCAACTTTGTTGCCCAGGAAAAGGCTAGTTGTTAATTATTCAACAACTCAACTTGGGAAGGCAAACTGTACAGTCATGGATTCTGCCCAAATCTTACTGCTTGCATCAAGTAAACTGTCACATATTGACATAAATGGATCTCATAATATTCAAAATAAATTGCATATGAGCCTGTACTTTGCGCTCGCTGAATCTGCTGCCTCAGGCAACTCATAATAGCCTTGAACTCTGAAACACATCTCACAACAATTTTATATAGACGAAAAATTAATGGGCTAATTCGAACTTGGCTTCAATGATGAGGGAGATAGAGGTGATTGAACTGAATACGATTCAGGATTGCAATGAATATAAGAGTGTTTTCTCTTAAAATAGGAATTTCAAAATTATCATCCTTAAGACCTGTTGGAACTGTTCAATTGTCCAATATGCAATCTAAATGACACATTGACAACCAAAAATTTAGAAAGTGACAGATGAAGGCAGCAAAGCAGCTACCATATATTAAATTTCACAGGCTTCTCGTCACATCTCCAGCTAGGCCTATCACTGAATGTTGGTTTACATATGAATCTAAAATAAATCTTTTTTCATGGAAAAATTTGCTCACAAACCACGATTTGCTATTACAAGGAAGGATAAAAATTGTTTTGAGTATCCAGTTTCCATACATGTGGAAACTGGGGAAGCTAATCACAATACAGACTCCCTTTCTCTCTCTCTCTCTCTCTCTCTCTCTCTCCCTTTTTTGGGGGGGGGGGGGGGTTGTTGGGGACTATATTTAATTTATTTTTCCTGCTTCCCTTGAGATAGTTACAAAGGATGCAAAATTTGTGCATATATAAGTTTATAATGTCTTCTTATAATAAAATTGGTAGTCACCCATTAAAAAATATATTTTGTAAGGACGGGGGATCTACAGGCTAGTGGGAAAATGGTAGTACAAGAAGAACCGATAGCTGGTCAGTTGGAGGAGAGAGAAAGGGGGTCCAGATTTCAAGGAAGAGAGAGATAGAGACAGAAGTACATGCCAGCAACATGTACTTCCTTTTCCCATTTTGTAATTAACCTTAAGTTAGGATAAAGCTTTGTTGCTGTTGTAATTAACCTTTGCTTGGTGAAGTCTAATGCTACACCTATCATGTAACAATACAATGGTCTGCCATGTGATTGAGGACCCTGTAACCACTTACTGGTTGTTAAGATATAAGGGTTGTTTATTGTAAGGGAGTGGGCCCACTTAACTTAGGCCCATTCACCCCTTTTTAGTTATAATAAATAATATAGGTAATGGACCTGATTATCAAGCCCATTACCTATGGTTTTATTTTTATTATGTTTACAATTGGCTTAATTATAAAGGCCCATTACCAGTTATGTCTTAAGTAGACAAGGAGTTGGTCCTATTGACTAGGTCTTTCTACCTAGTTAGATTATAACAATGAGAGAGTAAACCCACACACTCTCCTTTTATTTCTTCTCTTATTTTCTATTCTGTTATATGGCATCAGAGCGGGTGCCATTTTAAGAGTCGTCTAAAGGTTTCTGTTGTGATGTGCAACCACCGCTGCAGCGCTGCTGCATATTGTTCTGTGCGGCTACACTATCTTACCTGGTTCTTTCATCATATCATTCAGCATTGTTTTTGTTGTTGCCATAGCCTTTGCGGCTGAATCATAGATTGTAATCGTGGGTTATGATCCGGTGACTGCATCTTTTACTGGTCCTACTATTAATTTGCTGCTGTTTTTGTTCTGTACCTGCTATACACTCCTTGCGACTGGTACTATTGTCTATAAACTGCTGATCTATTAGTATTGATCTTCAATTACTGTTGACCTGTTACTGCTGTTACTGGTCTTACTACCGGGATCTATACGTTGCTGCCATTGTCGATACCCTGTTTATGGCAGTGCTTGCTGCCCAGAGTTTAATCGAACCCTATTGATTCATCTCTTTTCTTCCTGATATTCTGGCTACAAGTTTCTCCAATGTGGGCGACCTTACCTGCTAAGCATCAGCTTGAAACCTTATTGGAATTGTGAGATTTCATTCTGAAACCAGACCTGGGTTTCACCTTACCGCTAATCTTTGTTTCAGTAATTTTCCATTATTACTTTGTTTGCTGTTTTGCATCTCTATTGGTTGAACTTTATATATCTGTAGGTTATCTACTTCACCTGCAACCTAACCTGTTTCCGCCTTCTTTTTCTATCGAGAATGCAAGGTTGAAGAAGACCCTTTAATCGGGACTTCCAATAATACCCTTCTACTTACTAGTTGCTTCTAGTTTCGTCCTTTTGGTCCTAAGGCTCTATTTGCTTGATTCGAAAGAGATATTTGACAGTGCTGATTATTTACAATATTGCCATTCCTCTTTTGTTTACTACTCTTGACCCCTTGAACATTGTGGTTAATTACTAGATTGTTGTTGGGGTCTATTTGTTCACTTTCTAAGGGTCTGTTTGCCTTGCCAATTATCCCAAATAATTCTGCATACCTCACATAGTTGTCAAGGTGCCAAGGCGAACCAAGGCGTTGAAGGTCTGACGGGGCCCCTAGGCGATCAACGAGCCTGCCTAGGTGACCAAGCCACCTGATTTTCTAAGGCGTCACAAGGGTGTCTGGGCCCCTAGGCGACACCTTGACAACTATGAAATTACCTCATAACTTCAGATCCAACTGTTGGATCAACTTCAAATGGATCTTATTCGTAGCTGCTCTTGCTTATGGGATTCTGGTGTTGTTTATCCTTTGAGATGCTACCTATTGCTACTACTGTATGATGCCTACTTGTTGCATGTGATGCAACCTACTACTTTTTGCAAGTGTCGGAGTCACCACTATTGTTGCTTCTGATACTGCTGATGCTATTGCTCCTTGGTTCATAGTGACCTTTACTGTGCCACTGTTATTGCTTGGTTTACTATCTATACTATGGTGCTGTTGCTGCCTGATTCACAGTGACCTATGCTGTGTTGATGTTGTTGCTTGGTTCACAGTAACCTATATTGTGCTGCTTTACTACTATTGTTGCTTCTGCTATTTCCGTTGATACATTTATACAAGGTGAAGTATGTGCTGCTGTTGTTGCTTGGTTAACAGCAACCTATACTCCATTGCTACTGCTGCTTCAGTTGATACATTGGTTCAAGGTGAAGCTTGTGCTGTTGTTGTTGTTTGGTTCACGGTAACTTATAATGTGTTGTTATTGTTGTTGTTGCTGCTGCTGCTTGGTTTACAGTGACCTATACTATGCTACATTGTTTCAAGCTGAAGCTCTCACTGTTGCTACTGCTTTCGTTGATACATTGGTTCAAGATGAATCTTGTGTTGCTATTGCTGCTTAATTCACAATAACCTATACTATGTTGCTTTACTACTACTGTTGTAGCTGCTTCTGTTAATACATTGTTTCAGCTGAAGTTCTCTCTGTTGCTACTGGTTCCATTGTTACATCGTTTCAAGATGAAGCTTTTATATTCCCCATGCTCCAGCTTGAGAGGGGGGGGGGGGTGTTAAGATATAAGGGTTGTTTATTGTAAGGGAGTGGGCCACTTAACTTCAGCCCCTTCCCCCCTTTTTAGTTATAATAAATAATGTAAGTAATTGCACTAATAATCAGGCTCATTACCTATGACTTTATTTTTATTATGTTTGTAATGGGCCTAATTATAAAGGCCCATTACCGGTAGTGTCTTATGTAGACTAGGAATTGGTCTTGTTAACTAGGTCTTTCTACCTAGTTGGATTGTAACTAAGAGAGAGACCTAAGTCGTCGTTTTGCTCTCGTTTGCTTTCTATATATATACAGTAGTAGGATGAGGAGTAAACACACTTTCTCCTTCCTTTATTTCTTCTCTTATTTTCTATTTTGTTACACTGGTAAAATTTCAGCACCAAATTCACAAAAAAAAAAAAAAAATTTCAGCCCCAAATGGGTATAGAACGTGGATTAAAATGATGCTATTTTGTACATTCAAAGTCAATTCTGTCGGCACAATTTCATAAGTTTATGAGATTTTGGGTCACTTTCTCATTTTTTGGCTCAAATTTTAGCAATGAGATGTATACAAAGTTCTCTATTACACGGACCAACCGATGTAACATCATGTAGCAAATGGTGCATAGAACTTCACCACCAAGCATGGTGAAGTGCAAGACCCCCACCACAAAGGAAAAAAGATGATGAAAAGCAATATGCTGGTTTATTATTGATGTGAGAGTATCCAGCAGTACAACAATGATTCCCTAGGTTAGACCTTTTGTCAGTATTACTGGAGTTATTGTTGGGATTGCTCCTATTTGACAGTGGCAAAATTTTCTCTTTTTTTTTATTATAAATTTACTCTAGTTGCTAACTCAATAATTCTTTTTTACTTATTAGAGTAGCATTAACATGATTATTATGAGGACAAAATTCCATACTTCACGTGTATACAACCACTACATGGGAGGCAAGATATGAAAAAGCTGACAAGTGACAACTTTGCGGATTTTTAAACCTTTTAAACCTACCGTCCAAAGTATACTTGTTGAGGATGGAAATTTTATCCTTCCATGGGCCATAGCATAATTATTGTAGGCTTGCAGCAATTATAATTTTTCTCTTATATAATAATACTACTTTTTAGTAAATACCACTTATTTTACTTTAGTAGAAATGAGCATTACCTATTACTAATTCCAGTCTTTCCATTTTCAGTAAATTTGGCTTTTTTGGATTAAAAATTATTGTAAGAGAATATTCTTATTTATTTAAGTCCTTGTTGCTGTCTGCTACTTTATTCCCACACCAGCAATTTTTACTAGTTGAGAAATCATACTAAGAGAGAGTAGATTGGTGTAAGAATTTAGCAGAATAGCAACTAACTACTTGTATATTACAATTGCAATTTTCCCCCTGTTATCAGGAATCTGTTGGATTTTCTTTAAAGTCAATTCAGCATTCCTAGCTTTTCTTGAATTCTGCGATCAGCTGAGTTGCCAAAGCATATTACTGACCCTATTGACATCGGATTGTCAATACTTTGCAACATTGACTCTGTTTTTGAGCCTATAACATGATTGTGAAGTTTGACAAGATTCATTAATTATTCAAGTAATCTGATAACAAGCATAAGACAAGGGATTTGAATAGAATTTCTTCAATTTAACCCTAAATTCCCTAAATTACAGAAGACTGATTTTATGCTTAGTGATCAAATCTAGCCTTCTTTTTTTTTTTACCAATGGGCAGATGAGCCACAGGATTTAATATCCTCTGAAATCAAGTAAGAATAAAAGCAAGTATCACTTATTTTTAATAAAGAAAAAAAGATGCTCTAATTTTTATAAATTAGATGCTCTTCAAAAAAACCGAAGAATGATTGAGATCTGAAATTCTGGCATAGTTGTTAAGGCGACAAGGCGACCTAAGGTATTAGAGGCCATCCTAGGGGCCCAGGCGCCTAGGCGCCGCCTGGGCGTTGCCTAGGCTACCAAGGCGTTGCCAATGTATTTTTTTATTTTCAAAATATTAATGCTATATTAATGTTTATATATACGCAGTATTCTACATAAATAATCAACATTTAAGACATAACCTAATTTAATATGATAAAACCAACAAATAATGAACAAAGTATAGGGAATAAATTTTTCGTCGACATCAGCATCCTAATCTCAGAGTGGTTTTTAGTACAAGGGTAAAAAAACTCTTTTCATCTTTTCCGTTAGGGAACTTAACAGTGTGTGGCCGATAATGGGGGATGGTTGAATTGCGGGTAAACGGAAACCTTAAGGAAGGTACGTGAAAATTTTCATTTAATTAATGATTTATATACAATATGCAACAACGCGACTGCCCAGGCCTTTAGGACATCCAAGGCGCCGCCTAGGCGACGCCCAGGCGACCTAAGCGGTCGCCTTTCGAACATCCCCAAGGCGGCTAAGCACCCAGCACACAAAATAACGCCCGAACGCCTAGGGTCGCCTTGACAACTATGAATTCTGGTCCACAAAACTTAATGCAAAATGGTGAGTAACTAGAGAAGAATAAACCTTTAAAATCAGATGCTTTCTCAGGAGTCAAGTAATCCCAAGTCCTTTCCAATGCTTTTCGGATCTTCAGATTTGTCTCACCATCAAGATTTGCAGTCTGCGAGAGGAAGGAAAAAAAAAAAAGCATGCCACACACACACATAGAGGGAGAGTTAAAACCAAAGCAGCAGGATACAAATAGTCAGCTTTTCTTTGGAACAGGTACGAGTGTTTAAGTTAACAGTGCAGAAATCCAGTGAAGCTCAAGCAGTAAAGATAATGAGAAAGAACCTCAATGTAGCAGACACCATCAGGATTTGAACTGGCAAGGAACAGTAGATCAGCAGGAAAGAACCCATCCTGCTTAACCTGCAACCAATGCACCAATCAGATTCATATTATTAGCTTAAGAAATGATTAACAAAAAGAAGTTCAAAGCAGTTTGCAACAGGGCATATACAAAGGAATAAGTATCTTAATACAATTATTATATATTTCCAACACATGCAATCCCAAGACTGTATGCACCACTACATGTTCTATTTATGGAGTGTCCATGATTCTTCACTTTATGAGATGAGAAGAGACTGGACCAAAAAAATATTTTTTGGTGTCCCACCTCATACATCATCAAATGATATACAAAGAGGCCGGGGTGTAAAGAAAAAGTTAGACAAACTTACTCTAACGATGTCCCCAACCTGTAGCTTCTTCCATGGAATACTTTCCCAATTCTGGCCTTGCAAAACATCTACAGGAGTACTATTGATAACTTTATCATTATTTAAACGTTTCTGTTTCACAGAACAAGGAAAAGAAACAATCAACTTCAAATAATCTGTTTAATCTGAAACAAGAAAAGTATCGGCAATATGCAACAAAGATGGAACCACAATTAAACCTAGTGACTCAGAAGCTTTAAAAAACAGATTTTTCTCATTTAAAAAGAAGAGGGTCAAGTTTCTGGCACAATTGCCATGTGACACCCGAGGGCGGCGAGTACCGACCATCCTGGGAGATCGTTGAGGGGTCTCCACCAAGATACGGCGAGTACCAGGTAGTTTGGGAGATCAATAAGGGTGCACAAAACTTAGTCACATTGGTTAAGGGGAAGAGATTGGGCTAGTTGATAACCCTTGGCCTCCTAACATATCAAGACGCATTTTAAAGCCTTGAGGCCCATGGGCCAAAGAGGACAATATCTTGATGGTTGCTTGGAGGTTGGGGCGTTACATGCCAAGTGGCAATTCAATTAGTGCTCAAATACTAGAGAAGTTGAGCTGATCATCAGCAGTCATGTCTTAATTCCAGAATGATATGACTTCTCGACATGTCAATATAAGGCTTTTTGAAAAAAGTTGAAATCTATTTGGAACAACTAGAAGAACTTGGACAACTGGAAAAACAAGGTGAAAAGCCCCATAAAATGTTGGGCTGTATGTGTGAGATGAGCCATCAAATGACACATGAACCATCCAGGGAATTCCCTATCTATCCAATTGACCAAGTAACCAACAGTCACTCCCACATGGCACTGACAGCTGTCAGTGCAGGATAGTTTCAGCGTTGTATGGGCCGGAAACCTTTTCATAAAAGAAAAACACTAACAACCATAAATATTTCAGCAAAAATATATTTCAGAAAGTTGAAGCTTATATTACTTACCCAGTCCTCAAAAGCTTCCTTGACAAGGGAGGCGAAAAGCACAAGACTCAATGGTACCACATTTGTTACAGGATGCACAGGACTGCCACAAAAAAGCAATTCTTTCATAACTACATACCAGACAAAAATCAACACTTACAAATCACTTCTGTCCATAATTAAAAGGTTAAATCTATCCATAAAAAAAAAAATTTGTAGACAGAAAAGATTGCAGAAAACAGATTCAAGAACTTTAAGGAACAGAAACTTATGTGTGTCCTACTAGTAACTGCACAATGAACAAAGTAAATGTAACATGGAAAAAAATAGCTTAACTATTATAAATAAAATCTGTTATGTAAAACACACTTGATGCAGTGACCAGTGCAATGACAAACAACGTCTTGCAAGGAATGGTCAACAAGGAATCGATCACACAACAATCGACTATTTGGAATGTAATGCCACAATTTACTAACGATGAATAATTATAACACACAACCTCTCTCAGGCCAAGGGTCTCTCACCCAAACTGCATCTCACAGGAATTCATGGGAAATAACCAATAAGCAATCATTCATATTATTTTCTTCACTGCCTTAAGCTTAGGCCCACATTTTTTTTAATGCTTAAATCATTTATTCCAAAAAAACAAAAGAAGAAAGGGGGGAGGGAGGAAAACAACAATCTCTCAAAGGAGAGAAGCAAGACCCAAGAGCAACCCCCACATGAGAGGAAACCTCAAGAACAACAAAATGAAAAAGGGAACAAGGGGGAAGGAACTAAACCCCCAAAAAATCAATTCCCCAAGAGGAACTTAAAAAGGCATTTCTAGCTGTATTTTGGGCCACTAAGCCACATAGATTTGCACCTAAGCCTAACATCTTCTTTAATGCTTTTCATGACCACCTCTACAGTTAGCTTTGTTGGAGAATATCCAGGGGTTCCTTTTCCTTCCAAATATGGGAAATAGTAGCATTAAAGGACAACTTGCCAATAACTCCCATATAACCAAAGCCTCCAAACTCTTTCACAACCCACACGGCCTCCTATAATGGAATTATTGATGCTGACCTAGGCAGCAAAGTATCTAATCTCAGTCTACACCTTTGAAGAGTATGGACACTCAAAGAATAAGTGATCTCTAGTGTCCAACCTGGCCCAGCAGAAGGAACATGCCCTGTTCACAACGATCCTTCTCTTTTCAAGCTGGTCAGCAGTTCAAAGAGCATTTAACAAACATCTCCATGAGGTGAAGGAATGTCTAGGAATATTACCTGAGAACCATATGGCTTTCCTCTACTGAATTCTCACATTAGGACATCTCACATTTCCCAAGCCTTCTTATGACAGAATGTAGAACTTCTACTATCTGACCATCTAACCACACCTGGCCTCATCAGAGATTCTCTTTTGACTAAATGAAGTTGATTCCAAGTTTCTCTCAGATCTAAAGAAGACGGAGTACCTGGATCCCAAACCCCAATGGTAAGGATCGAGCTTACCTTAGCAAGTCTATTCGATCCAGCATCATAACGGATGCACTCTCCATAAGTAAGTAGGAGAATCCCTTTGGGATGCCACGTATCAAGCCAAAGGTTGGTCATCTCCCCATTCCCAATCGAATGGTAACTTTATCAGCAACAAGATGGTGGAACTTCAGGATTTTCTGCCATATCCAAGAGTCCAAGGAATAAGTGGAAGCAGTCCAGAGAGAGTCCTTTTTGAGATATCTAAAATGGCAAATTTTCAGAACTTAGGCCCTTACATTGCTTAAATAGAACTGAAACAAAATCCTAACAATGGCAAGTTTAACTATGGAAAGAAAAGGTCTACAAAACCTACTAATTTGGGGTGATCCTCAAATCACTAAAATCTACTAAATAGAGGAGAGATGTGCATTTCCAATATGAACTCTTGCCATATGGGCGGTCTTGCCATTCACATGCAGCTTTCCAAAATGCATGCCTTTCCATTCGTGTTCCTTCCATTCCGATACTGCTACTTGTGATGTTGCTTCTTGCGGCTGTTTTGAGACCTGTAAATGGGTCGACATCAGCTCCCCCTGGCTTAGAAACATTCGACTCTGATGAATGTAGGAAAGACATGTAGTGCTCATAGGTGTCTGGGTTCATGTGATGAAAATCATCAGCATGGGCAGTGGTGAGAGGGGTGGCCCTTCCACTTCAGTAGGAAGGAATGATAACCACAACCCCTAGCGATGACAATCTTATTGTCAATGGCAGCTTCGATCTCCTCATCCTTGGGTACAGAAAACTGAGAGAGGCGAAGGGCAAGTTCAGTATCACCGTCGTCCAAATGATGTCAGGTATAAAGGGTGAGATCTGCCACATTAAAGACATTGCCGATTTTCATGTGGGGCGGTAACTCAACAAATACACATTACGGCCAATGTGCTTCAGAACTTGGAATGGTCCCATTTTACAAGGATGAAGCTTGTGATTGGCACTGTGAGAGAGACGTTCAGCAACAATCCAAACCATAACAACATCACTCGGTTTAAATTCGACGAAGCGGCGATGGCGATCAGTGGCAGCTTTAGTCGTTGCTAATTGCAAGACGACGCCGCATATCGGTATGAACCTTAGTGAGGTGGCAAATGAACTCATCGGCTTCCACAGTGATATGGACTGTCGATGGGACAGGACCAGATCGTACCAAGGATGGAGGTTGAGGATGATCTCAAAAGGAGTGCGACCATTAGTATGGTTCACGGAGTTGTTATATGCAAACTCAGCCACATCAAGAATCGTCGGCTAGGACTGAGCATGATCACGAACGAGGCAGCACAATAGGTTACCAAGAGTGTGATTGACCACCTCCTTTTGGCCATCCGTTTGGGGGTGGAATGCCAAGGAGAATTGCAGCTTTGTGTTGGTTTTCAACCAGAGAGTTTTCCACAAATACCTGGTAAATTTTACATCACGATTCCATACAATGGATTCGGCAAGCCATTGAGACACACAACCTCTTTGAAAAATAATTTGGCCACATGGCTTGCATCAAAGGTCTTGTGAGAGGAAATAAAATGAGCCATCTTTGAAAACCGATCGACCACAACAAGAATAAAATCATGCCACTCTTGTATAGGGGGAAATCCCAAATGAAATCCATATTGATGTGCAACCGCCAACCATGGGCGTGGAAACAGGGAGTGGAGAGTAGAGATCCACATTCCTGCTTAGTCCCCTTGGTGACTTGGCAAGTTCGGCACTGCAGGACAACATGGTGAGCATCCCTGTGGAGATGGGGCCAATAATATAAATCCGCAACGAGGGAGAGGGTTTTGTCTTTGCTGAAAATGACTGCCTATACCACCCCCATGTAATAAACAAACCAAGTAATGCTGCAAAGAACTATTAGAATGCATAAGCGAGTGTCGAAAAATAGAAAATCATTATGCAAGGAATACTTGGCATCAATTCCACCCTATTGGAGCTTAGCATAGATGGTGGCAAAATCCTCATCCGATGGATACTCACTAATAATGAAATCGAAACTGGAATCCTGTGTAGTGACTGTGTTGTGCATGAGTACCTTGCGACTTAAGGTGTTGGTGACCTAGTTCTCCTTCCCGGCATTATACCTGTAAAGCAAAAATGAACTCTTGCAGATAAGCTGTCCATTTGTCATGCCCGCTGCTAATAGTTTTCTGGGAATGGAGGTACTTGAGCGCTTCATGGTCGAAATAAAGGATGAACTTTTTGCCGATGAGATAGGGGTGCCAATGCTTCAAAACTTGGATCACGACATGTAACTCCAAGTCGTAAGTGGAGTAGCGTCTTTTGGCATCATTTAACTTCTCACAGTAAAAGGCAACGCAACCTGAGTGAGAACACCTCCTATACCCTTATGGGAAGCATAGGTGGCAACCTCGAACATTTGATCAAAATTTGAGAGTCGTAACATCGATGCTTTCATTCTTCTCTGCTTTATCAAGGCAAAGGCGGTTGTGGCTATGGGTGTCCAGTTTAAGTGTCCTCTATCCCCTTTCATGCACTCAGTAATGGGTGCCATAACAGCACTGAAATTCCGAATCAATCGGCGGAAAAAGGAGACCAAACCATGAAAACTAAGGACCTCAATTAAGGTTTGCGGAATGGGCCAATTCACCACACTTTGAACCCTTTCGGGATCAGCTTCCACTCCTTGTGAAGAAATAACAAAACCAAGAAACACCACCTTAGGTAGCATAAAGAACATTTTTTGAGATAAAGGTAGAGTTTCTCAGCTTGTAAGATTCTCAGGACTTGGCGCAGATGCTTTAGATGTTCAGTGTGGGCATGACTGTAGATCAAGATGTCATCAAAATAAACCACAAGGAATTTGAGCTCTCAAGAGAGAGGTTCAATATTCTCTTCTCAGTATGCAATCAATCTGTGGCATTGGTGACCTGCATCTTCCCCTTTCGAGTACTTGGAATCGTTGGCTTGGAGGGGAGGGACTGCAATAACTGTTAGCGTTTTGCTTGGGCCGCTTCTAGTCGTGGTCGCATGTCTGGAATATTCAGGGGATTAAATACCAACGGTTTCCATTCGAAGTCGAAGTAGCATTAATTCTTAGTACTTCCAACCAATACATCGTTGCCATGCATCCACAGTCATCTAAGGAGGACATCAGTAAGCACTATAGGGATGATATCGCACCAGACGGTCTCCTCATAATCGCCTAATTTCAATGGTACCGAGCAACATTGGTTCACTTCCAATGTATTGCTATTGAGAAGAGAGACCTTGTAAGGTTGCGGATGGGCTTCTGTTTATAAATTACTGCCACTGATAAAAGCTTGAGATATGACGTTCACACAGCTGCCACTGTTGACGATAACCTGTGACATCTTTGGGCCACTAGCCATCAAAGTATGGAAAATGCAATGATGTCGCCAATCCTCTCCCTTGGTTTCTTCAACTAGGATGCAGCTAACAATGTGTACCTCATATGCACCTTCTTGGTCTTCACCAAAGTATCAAGGTCTTTGTCATTGGTGGTTGCAGCCCACTCATCATTGTCATAGGGCTCACAGACTTGGGTGTTTGGATCGGCTTCAATGACGGTGACAATGGAGTTGGATTTGCCCCTTTGTGTATAGAATTTTGCATGGTGGCCTAGCTGACCACAATGGTAACACTTGGTCGTGCTAGTAGAGCCCATCGGTACCTTACCCTTGTCTGCGGCAGTGTAGGGAGGTGGGATAGAGGTTCTACTTGAATTAGACACGGAGGCTTATTGCTGGTGTTCAACAAACTGGGGAGTAACTCGTCGAGTGGTCATGATTAGATCTTTTGCCTCTAGAGCCTTTTAAAACATCATTAGACCTAAGGATGCTGGTCAGACCAATTTTGTCTCGAATGTCATTTTGGTGCCCCAAACGGAAATAAGATAACGATTGTTCATCTATTTCATCCACACCTGTACAGCTGTATGTGTGATGAGTTCGTCGAACTTGTCCATGTATTCCCTCCACGGTAAGTGTCACAGCCCATTATGGGGAATCGGGCATGATCTCAGGGTCAGCCCTCGTAGCAACCCGAATCTTCCAGTGACCGACAACCAAAATGATCTACCAACAAACCCCACAGACTACACACGCAATATCCATAGCAATCAATAATAAATCATAATAAATTGCAGTGGAATTATAACAGAGAACAGATGCCAACTAATGTTATTATAAAATAAATAAATTTGTTATTTCTTATATCATCATTTCCACAAGTAGTATCTTAATACATATAATCCATACGTAGATTCTAAGAGTAAATCTGAATATAATACTGTAGATAGACCAAACCGTCATTTATCTACAGATATCAAGAACATGGAAGTGATATACTAGCTCAGGTCCTATAAATGCAGTCTTTACCGGAACAGCCCTCGCCATGATCCCTTAAAGGCCTTCTTCTGCCTAGAGAAGTGTCCTCAACCACAGTAGGATCCATATTAGCAGTCACAAAAGAAGTATCCGCAACCAAAGCTAAAAAGATTTAGATATCGAGGGGTAAGCTCCCATCCCAACTCAGCGAGAAGTCGAGTATCAATGCAACCCTATCACAACATTTCAATGATACAGTAAATAATCAACAAGCAATTGTAAGTGGAAATCAAGTGTGTATGTAGCCATGGTCTCCCTGTACCCTAGCGAGGATCTGTCCGTGGCTCCCCTCCTGAGCACCCGAACCTCCCCTCTCCTACTATTTTCCCTCACTAAAGCACAGGTCATGTGACCAAGGGTGATGCATGATGCATGAGAGACATAAATAAAAAGGGGGCTGCACCCCAGCAAAAATCCCCGGCTCCATTCCAATGGATCACCGTGCCCCCGCTAAGGTGCTAGCCGGGGCACATGGGGTGTATGTTACGCTCTAATATGCCACACGACCATCATACATCAATCAGTAAGCACATTTATCTCAGTCATCAACAGCCATATCCAACCAATCAAACAGCATGGCACGTGCACGCGGTAAATAAAGTTGTACTCCAGTAGAGATCCCCGGCTCTACTCCAATGGATCACCGTGCCCCCACTAGAGTACAAGCAAGGTTACACCCCAGCAGAGATCCCTGACTTCCCACTCCCATGGTTTGTTGTGCCCCCACTAAGGTACTAGCTTTACCAACATGATTCGTGAGGTCACCCGTTATACAAACCATCATACATGGGCTGTACCCCAACAGAGATCCCCGGCTCCACTCCAATGTATCACCATGCCTATATTAAGGTGTTGGTACGTATGCCCATGCTCCAACATGCCACACGCACCATCATACATGGTCATACAGATGTAATGATAATGAGAGACTATACCCCAACAGAGATCCCCGGCTCTACTCCAATGGATCACCGTGCCCCCGCTAAGGTGATAGCATAAAACCACATGGCCCATGTATTGTGCTCGAACACGCCACACGTTTATCATACCCATTTAAACATACATTGTTATTGATATTATGTAAATGCATAGTCATACATACAGTTTATTAGATGACATATTATAGAATGGAAATACAGTATGCAACAAAACACATGCTCAAACTCTACCCCTCACCTGTAGACACCAATGGTGCTGAAGAACCTGGAGCTGGAAGCCAGCAGAAGGCTTCATCCACTACCTGCATTGTTTTACTTAATTGATTAGATAATTTGATTAGGTTGGTGAACATCTTTTAACCAGCATGGACAGGTCCTAGATGTCCATGCACGGGTCCCAAGATAAGCCGAGAACCGCACGGTTGATCTTCTATGATCCAAGCTAGGCACACTGGTTAACAGGGCCTTAACCGGATGATAATTCCGGATGGTGTATCCTCCGAAATTGCCCTCCGGTCATATACTTATACAATTCTTATTTCAGCTTAACCGGAGGATGGGATTGGATAATGTATCATCCGGTTCACCATCTGGTCATATACTCTGTCATAAACAGAGGCTTCTAGAAGGTTATCTTAAGGATCCGCCGGGTGGTGTACCATCCGAAATTGCCTCCGGCTATACTTAAGCCTATCTAGAGGTCCAGGACCAATCGGACCGAAGAATAACTGGAGGAACTCACCCAGAGGGTTGTGCCCCCTGTTGTGTGTCTCCAGTTGGGATCCTCCGGTTATGTATTGGTCTGTCACACCAAGGCATCTGCCTTGGCGGAGGCATGGTTTTAGTCACCTAGAGGCAAGGTCATGACCAATCTTCGGTTACTGCCTCCGGTTAATGCCCAGAAACCAAGGACGAACTAGAGATGGTTCCATCTTTGGGGGATTGTCTCCCCATTGCATCTTCATTTTAATTGATGGAAAACATTCTCCCACCATTATTACACCTAATGGGAGTCATTTGAGACCCCAAGAACATCTACATACATGGAGGGGAAGACAACCTAGGTTTCTAGGTTAGAAATCGGTCTCCATTAATGGAGACCAAGAATGGTGGAGTTCCCCCACTAGGTCTAGCACACATTCACCACAAAAAGAGGAAGGAATAGATGGAACTTACCTCTAATGGTGGAAGCTAGCATTTGAGCTTAAGCTCCAACTTCTCCTCTTCAAACACTCTCATTAACTTACAAGGAAGCAAAAGAGAGAAATACCCACCTCCTTATTTATAAAATCCCGAGGAAAGATGTGTCACTCGAGTATAAACTAGATGCTGATAATCAGGTGATGCACCATCCGGCAGAGCATCCGGTTGGGCTTAAAACTGGCACCATGCTTGGTGTGATGAGCCCAAGCTAGTGGGGACACTTCCTAGGTCATTTGAATCTTCTCCCCATACTCTTAACCATCACTAGGTGATCTTAAGGTTTGACCCGACATCATACTGAGGGTCAAGATGTCAGGGTGCCAAGTGTTGGCACAGTAAGACCCGACACAGAGGAATCCAAATTGGGGAGGATTCCGGGTGTTGGTCTTATAATACCCTTAATTTATAAGGATTTCATCCCCGAAATCAAGGCGTAATTGCTAGTTT
Organism: Protea cynaroides; assembly: GCA_028583415.1. Taxonomy (NCBI): domain Eukaryota; kingdom Viridiplantae; phylum Streptophyta; class Magnoliopsida; order Proteales; family Proteaceae; genus Protea; species Protea cynaroides. Next base: position 54,859,614 of record CM053268.1, read on the forward strand.
CATCCCATACCTATGGGTGTCTACCATGCATCACAACTTCACTAGATCAAAACATATCAATCACGGCATTTAGCAATCAAAGAAATTTAAGGCTTACCTGATTTCAATCAATTCTACTAACCAGTGCGAGGTCGGCACTCTTCTGGGCATAACATCCCCAAAATTTTTGACAGTCTTGAGCCTCATGCCCCACCACTCCACGGGAGAAGCACGTAATGAATTCCTCAAAGTTGGGTGGTAGATCTCCTGCAGCGTTTTGTGTATATTTCCGCATTAGGTGCTTTCAACTCTCACACCGATACCATCTCTGATGATCCTTACAAGGTGGAATCAGGAATTTTGTCACAGCGGGTGGCAGTTCCTTTGAAAGTTTCTCATTCCCAAAATTTGGCACCTTTGGTACTTTCCATGGTGCTTCTTCGTCTAGGGCTCCCTTGGGTCGTTTACCCATCCTTTGGTTTATCGATACCTCCCATTGAGGTCCTGGATGGGTCCCCTGGTTGCAGCACTTAGTTACCATTTGCACAACCATGCCCTTATGTTGATCTCGGAGACTTTGGGTAAGGCGTCCCAATAAGTTTGACAATTCAGTCAACACCAATATAGGGGCGGTGTCATTGCGCATTGTCCCCACCAATGTTTTTATTGTCCTTTGCTGGAATTCAGAATGTTTCCTGTAGGTCATCTTAGTGACTTCACCTATTACAGTTGCAATATCTTGAGTGTCCTTATGCAAGTAGGACAAAGTCGCAATTTGGTCCATTTTATGGTCAGGAATGCCCGCTTTTTGAGGACTGGGCATGAACAGGGTTAGGGAGGTGTGCGCTATCCGTTATCTAACAACATTCCTTAGTCGTTAGTAGGAACTCATTATTTAAAATCTCTAAAGTGTGCAACTTAATATCCATCCACGCAGGTTGTCAATTTTAAGCCACAACATGCAAGCTGGGTTCCGTTACTAACCAATTCTACATGTCATCACAATGTATCAAGGCTCTACCCCAGCACAACTATCTACGAAATAGAGATAGAGCTAGAATCTGACAGTCAGGCTACAATCTACACTACCGTCCGTCCTCCCCCTGATACCCTACTCGTACTAAGCATGCTAAGGTAGATGGCGATACCGAAAATTATCAGTGTGGGGAATGGTCCAAGACTCCAATCCCTTTCCACTCCACACACCAACGAAAATATATACATGCCTAACATCACATCTTAACAATAATAACATGTATGAACAATTAATAACAAGAATAAAAGATGACATGATGGATGTACAATCATCACTCAACAACCACAAGCAAAGTAATAGCAGAGGTTTACAGTATTAATTATTTAGGTTTGAGTTTTGTCCCTTACCTGATGCCTAACAGCAAGTATTTCGGGGTGTGGCTTCAAACAGCTTTACTACGTTCTTCCCGTACCTTAAAAGCATTAAGAGTAATAGCATTTAATCCATTAATTCATTGTTTGCCTCTATTGCTTGCCTCTATTGCTTGCCTAAGCATATCCTAATGAGTTATTCATAATTCTAGGGCCTGGTATGTAGTTTATACGCGTCCTACACTTGCTGTCCAAGGTTTACTAATGTTTTCTAAAAGTGAACAGCAACCTAAAATACAGGTTTCAAGGTTATTAATCCAAATGACGTAGAAAATATACCTAGAAATATGATCTCAGGGATCCAAGCCCATAAATAGGCTTCTAAAAATCCCAGAGAGATGCTGCCCAAAAATGGTCAACAACGGAGGTCATTTCACTGTGCGGCACGTAGCATCGACTGCATGTCATGGCAGGTAGGTCGTGCAGCACATGCCATCGACCTCACCTCAAAATGGTGCCGAAACACTGCGATTTTGATACGGTAGTATTCTTGGATTTTTCTAAGTATGAACAAGAAGTTTGGTCAAGATCCGAGGTCAAAACCTCGTGCGGCACATGCCACGTGCCGCACCTCACAGCAGGTAAGCCGTAGCACGTGCCATCAACCTCACGTCAAAACGTGACTGAAACACCTCAATCTTCCTACGGTGGGTTCTTAGAATTTTTCTAAGCAAGAATCCGAAGTTTGGGCTCAAAATTCCATTTCTACATCAAGATAAGGATACCAATCCAAATTCCCAGTTAACCAATATTGCTGGATCTGGTTTCATACCTTAGATCTGATTTCCAGCAATACCACGAAGAGATTCCTTGGGTTTAGTCTACGAATGATCCATTCTAAATAATATTTAAGGCCTAGGGTCCTTAGATCCGGTTATTGATCATTCTCATTCATTATCCAATATTGTTACGATCTCGGTTCTTTACCGAATCTGATCCAACATTCAAATAGGTTCTTGAATGTGTCTCCGTAATAGTGAAGGGAGATGATAGACATGGAATAATGATCAAATGGTTTCTCCATGGATAACTTATCTAATTTTCATAAGAAACGAATTTAGAGAAGTAAGGAAAAGATACCAAAGAGGATTTCCCGTTGATGGTGCTATCAAGGCTTGTTTCAATGGTAGACAAGTCCTTCACTTTCTCCCCTCTTCTTCCTCCTTCTTTTCCCTTCTCCAAAATGTGTCAGAATTTCTTGGTGTTGTTTCTCTCTTCCCTCTTCTCTCTTTCTCTCGGTTAGTCTAGGAGGTGAAATGGGAGAATGAGAGAAAGACCTAGCCACGATGGAGACGGGTAGGAGATCTCTATGATCTCAAAACAGTAAGTTGGAGGATTTCCCTCATTTATTTCCTTATTTTCAAAGAGAATGAATTTGGACATTCTCTTAAAAAGTCCAACTCATGAACAAACCAAACCGTTGGTTTAAACTGGGTTGGTTTCCAACCTAGGTTCAGTCAAGCGGTGCGACACTAGGTGGTGCGGCACATGACCAACCGCACCCTCTTGGTGTCGTGCCGGACCCTTAATTCAAGCCCTTAATGTTCAGGTGCTAGGTTGAGTTGGTTTACCTCCATTGGGCTTCGTTGGTCTGGTTCATGCTGGTTTGAACCGTCTGTTGTCATTTGACCATCTCCTCTAGCCCTATTATGATCGGAAGACTTGTCACGAAACCTAATTTAGACCGGGTTCGCAGAGTGCTGGTCTTACACAGGTCCATGAAAATTTCCCCTTTTTGTTTTTTAACAGAATACCCTCATCCATTAAAAATAAACCCTCCTTTGGTTAAGGGTCTGTTTGTTTCATCAAGAGGCATTTGAGAGTTCAGGTTAATTACCAAATTGCCACTACTTATTCAATTAAAGGTTGTATTATCTTGGGTGGACCCATAGTGGATCCAATAGGGTTATCCCAACCCAGGTCCCACATCAGCATGTCTCTCCAAACAATATTAGTTTTGGTTGAGGAACAGTATTGTACAGTAACAATCATCAAATTTTAACTGTTGCTACAAAGAAATGTCTGTGCAAATAAATTCATAATCATACACAGCCCCATAATAAAGAATGTTTCTGTGTACGAATTTTTCCAAACAAGAATTAACTTAGAAGAAACTAAACTGACTCCAATGAGATACCTGATTGGTGTTGTAGATAAGATAGAGATCAAAAGAAAGTACAAATTAGCTACCCGCCTGAACTGTCAACATAAACAAAAAGGGAACATTTTAGGAGAATGAAAAAAGAACAATGCAGTATATGAATGAGTATAGGATAAAGGGATCCAATTGACAGTTTATAACCTAAAAGCAGCACTCTTTGAATCCATAGGCTCACACCAGGTTACCTGTTCAAACAACCCTTTTGGTAAAAAGGTAAGGATGTTGTACTTCGTGGTTGATATAGAATTCCCCTGAAAGATTGTTAAAATGAATCCATCATATGTACTTAAGAAATAAACAAAAAGCTAATAATACCCGAGAATCCATGAATGAGGAGCAATCTTCTACAAGCCAAAAGTATGAAAAAAAAATATCAAGCTTTCCGCATCATGCAACCATCCGTTTGGATCCCTGTATATTACTAAATCATTGACCAGGCCATTATCTAAGCTTGACAAAAAATTATGAGATGGACGTATAGATAGCTAGAGCTTGGATGTAATCAATTATATGAGATATCCTTCTGCACCTCCTCACCCTCTTTCTCAGACCTGAACCTACTATTTTGTTCACAGGATTCCATCCTACCATACCCCTGCCTTTTCTTACAAAACCCCAATTCTAGTTCTTGCAGACCTTTTTAAAAAGGATAGAAGCCTGCTGGAATCTAATTGGTTTAAGTTAGGTTAAAAGTGGAGTTAGTTGTTTGGATAAGTTAGATATCTTATAGTGTTATTTATCTGGTTAACTAAGTCTCTTTAAGTCCAAAGGTTACATATGACTTTATAAATATATGATGTCATTGTTTATATATATGTTAACAGCAAGCAATGAAACTGAATGTCACACCCCAAATCCGGAGCCTCTTATGTGTGACTGGATTGCTGCATAGCAAGCCAATCATACCCCAAGATCTCGTATTTGCAGTGCTTACCGTTGACCAATTATCTCACACGCATGGTATCACAACCCAACAATAATCAAAGTAAAATATCACCATCATAGCGGAAGTCTTATAAATCATAAAGTACGCTGAAATTTACTAACAGTACATAGAGTATTAACAAGTTTATGTCTGTCAACAAACCAAAATGTAAATACTAACTTATGTTCAAATAATACTCAAGTACGTAATATGAATCCAGGACAACAAGTCCTCAAAATAGAAATAAAAGCTAAGCTAAAGCTAAGGCATGGCTACAATCTCTAATTGTAGACACACACATCACACTCGCAAGTTGGACCATGAGTAGCATCCTCAGGATCCGATATAATATCAGTAAAGGCTCCATCAACAGTTGGAGAGTCCACATAATCAGCAATGGTATATCCTGCATCAGAATCTAAAAAAAAAGAGTGTGTACACAGGGGTGAGCAACAACCAGCTTAGTGAGAGAGTCAGAACATGCAAGCAAGCAAGTATGAATGCAATCATATTATTTAAGTGGTATGGTCTAATGAAACATGCTAACTCTCATGCGACGCCGAGTGTGCCACCTCTCAAGAATGAAAACACCAACCTGACCACGTCAAGAGGTGCCAGCATCCCCCATAATAGGCTCCGTCCTGGAGTCTAGTACTAAGCCTCAACCAGTCTCTGGCTAGCAGTCCCTAGCGGAGAGCACTTAGAACCTCAACATCCCTAAACCCCAGCTGGCAGGCTACGAGAAGGCTACAATCCATGTCCGGCTTGCCCACCCAACACAGCACATCATGAATGGGGAGCATTGCGCACACGATCATGCCTCTTTATAATGAGCCTATGTCAATATCTCATCCCCCCTTGGCAAGGGTGCAGTTCATGGGTTCTGACAATTTTAACCAAGTTCATTACTACATGCATTCAAGGCCGTACCCTAGTATAGTTTCAGATTCTATCTCATTCCAATTGCCTTTACTCCACTAGGATACTAGTATATGCAAAGGAGTGTCCACATGGATAGTACATCCGTGGGTCCACGACCCCATTCCGTTCATCCACACAGCGCTAACCAAACATCATACTTCAACAAGCAATCAATCAATTATAATAAATAATTCATATGTACGAACAAATCACAGATATTGGATGGCATGTTATCACACAATCAACACAACATCATAGGCATGCAATCATATGAGAAACAGTAAATAAAGCTTAACCAACCCCCTCACCTTAGTAATGAGTTGTAAATAGTACTCTGATGTCGACAAAGTGCTCCCTTTTAATCCTTCGTAGATTTACCTATTAGAGTTCATTATGCATTGGTTAGTGTTCAGTATATTTGGAAAAGTGTCTTACCTTCCTAGATATCCTTACCAACCTTGGGTTGATACCTTTAGGTCAAGGGTTTAGGTCATAGGGTCAACGGTTGGGTTTTGATCCACTTCAAAACCTACTGTGACTGTCCGGTGGATGGTTTGCCACTGCATGCTCTGCTCAGAGAGTTCCCGAATGGTTTCTATACAGTGGGAACCATTCTATGATCATCCGATAGATGGTATGCCGCCGCACGATCAGCCCAGATGGTTCCTGGGAGGTTTCTATAAAGTGGGAACCTTTTTGTTGCTGTCTGGCGAATGGTATGCTGCCGCACGAACCACAGAATGGCACCCGAGAGCTCTATATACAGTGGAAACGCTTCTGGGCCTGTCCGGTGGCATGGGTTTTTGTGCCGGAACATCCCGCATGACCTTGTGCCCACATGGACTTTGTTCAGTCCAAATTGGGTCTTCTTCACCGTATTGTATGGGTTTCCTTCCTAAGGTCTCCTAGGTCCTTCCCAATGGTTGGGAACCATATTGGGTATTCTCCACTGTGGCTAGAGTCTCCTAATGATAGTCTTTCCATCACATAGGGCTGCTATCCAGGTTTCTTGTCAAACCTGGGCAGCATTCCCTGATTTGCTTGGTTTGCCATCGATGGCCGACGGAGATTTCATCTCCAATGTTTCAGAGGATATATCTACCCTCAATGGGTCTCCTAAGAACCTAGAATTGACAGAAGAGAGTTGCAGAACTTACCTTTGCTTGATTCTTTGTTTGATAGGCACAAGTTGCCTTAGAAGAACTTCTTAGCAAATAGTCTCTTCTTTCTCTCTCTCTCTTTCCCTTTCTCTCTTAGCTCTTCTCTCCTCTCTCTAAAACGTAGGTCAGAAAATGGTTTGATCACTTCTAAACTCCTATTAGTCTAGGCGTGGGAGGGAGAGAGATTTCTACTTTGAATAGTCTCCCACTCTTATCTCTCTCCTTTCTCTTTCCTACTTCTCAGGTGGTTGGTCCCACCTCTCTACCACTTGGCAATCTTTTACGCACCAAGGGAGCCGCCTCCCCCTCTGTGCGTGGAGAGGGTTTATCCCATCTTGCACATATGGCAACCCATGATGGTTGGGTGCCACATGGAGTGCATCCGACGGTATTGTAAATATGGCTTGACTTGTCTTGAAAGACAGAGGTCATATTGTATTTATAGAGTGATTTACAAGAATAGAAAGAAAGTAGGTGAGGTAGGTGAAGAAAATAGGTTACATTGAACTTAAACTATTCTAACAGTATTCTAATACTCCCCCTCAAGTTGGGGAATAGATATCAGTTATTCCCAACTTGACCACAATAGGATGAAACATCAACCAATTGCTCTTTAAAATTTGACAAAGGGTATGCAAATGAAACCTTACTTGAGCCTCTCCTTGATTAAGTGACTATCTATCCATAGTTTTCAAGGCGCCAAGGCAAACCAAGGCATTGGAGGCCTGACGAGGCGCCTAAGCGACCAAGGCGCCTGCCTAGGCTATCAAGGCACCCGCCTAGGTGACTAAGGTGCCTGATTTTCCAAGGCGTCACAAGACCGCCTGCCTTGACAAATATGGTTCTATCTCAACATATTTTGTTCTATCGTGCTGTACTGGGTTATGAGCAACATTAATGGCTGATTTGCTATCACAAAAGAGCTTCATAGGAAGCTGAATAGGCACACATAGATCGTAAAGGAGACCTATGAGCCAAAGAAATTCACAAATACCATGAGCCATAGCCCTGAATTCGGTTTCCGCACTGGAACGAGCGACCACAGCTTCTTTCTTGCTTCGCCAGGTGACTAGATTTCCCCCTACTAGAATACAATAGCCAGAGGTCGAGCGTTTATCGTCCAGGGAACTAGCCCAATCAGCATCAGTGTAGGCCACACATTCAAGGTGCATATGAGGAGCCAAAAGAACACCACGACCAGAAGCAGATTTTAAATAACATAGGATCCGATACACGGCATCCAAATGACTAGAGTAGGGATCATGCATGTATTGACTAACCATTCTAACTGCAAAGGCAATATCTGGTCTGGTATGAAAAAGATAAATTAACCGGCCAACTAATCTTTGATATCCACCTTTATCAATTGGTTCCCCATCTTTTTGTGACAGACGGGAATTGGCCTCAAGTGGCGTGTCAGCAGGTGTGCACCCAAGCATCCCAGTGTCAGATAATAAGTCAAGAGTATACTTCCATTGAGAGAGAAAGATACTTTGAGTAGGACCAAGCAACTTCAATCCCGAGGAAATACCTTAACGAGCCAAGGTCTTTAATTTCAAATTTCGTGCCCAAAAAGATCTTCAAGTGAGATTTTTGAGCTTTGTCATTCCCTGTCACCACTATATCATCTACATACACAATAAGAGCAGTAGTTAACTCGCCCTTCTTCTCGATGAACAGAGTGCTAGATAGAGTTGGTTAGACTCTATCTTTAACTAGGTAAATTGGCAAGTGATATTGCCACATGTCGTCCAACTCCTTCTTCCTAGTTGGAGTTTGACTCTTCCTTTAAGCGCACAAGGTGAGAGAGTGTTGGGTCCCACACTCCTTATCCACCTATATGATAGGATTAAATTAATTAAATTAGTTTCTACCTGTCCCACAATGGGTCCCATGTCTGAGACGTCATAGGTCATGTCTGGAGTTCAAACAATGAATGAGGGATAAGATCCCATTTAGCCAGAATCACAGAGAACTGGTTAGAACCAGAATATAAAACTCATAATAACTCATGATCCAATGGTTAGATGAAACCCACACCTTAACACAGAGTAGCAAGTATAACACTAAGAGACATATCCCAATATTAAAACGATCCAACGGTTAGATTAGGAGTTATGGGAGACTCCTAGGACTATTGGATTAGTGAACACATGCAAGTGTTTTTTTACAAAAAATTGAAAAGTCAAAATCTATGATGTGGCAAAGATAGATCAGAAAAGGTTATTGTGTCATAATAGGATTGGTTAATATCATATCAGAATATGAACTTGATCCAATGGCGGATATGAGAGTTACCAAGAAGTCCTTAAGATGATAGAACTCCTTATAACAGAAAACAGTACAGCAGAAACAGAATTAATTCCCAGCAGAATTTGATGGCTTGCTATTAGGACCATGTCAACAGCCAATAAAACTAAATAGAAACCAATAGCTGAAGCAGTAGATCCAGAAGCAGTAAAACGGAATTCGACAGCTAGCAATCAAAAAAGATTTCAATAAGGCAGATTCACAACCAGATTTAATAATCAGACTGCAGAAGATCAAGTAATCAGATTTAAGATCTGGCATTGCAGTAAGTGATGTGTGACCGCAATCAATAACAGATCAGATCGAGTCGGCCAGTGAGACGATGGGGGATAAGCTTCATCGTCGAGAGGGAAACAGCCCGGATCACCAGAGGAAAGGGGAGAAAGGTCGCTGTATGGGTTGAGAAAAAGACGGGCGGCGGCTCTCCCTAGACCCCAATACTAATGGGTCTGCTCATCGAGCTGACTTTCATCCTTCTTGGGGGCCACTATCCTTGTTGTGCACTTGTGAAAGCTATTCTGAGTTGAAAGCAAGGCTCTAATCCTTGCTTGCCACGTAAGTCAAAACAGCTCGAAAGGACCAATTTCAGGCCCCGGAGCAGTAGCTAACAGATCAGAATCAATGGCAGAAATAGTTAACAGATTCATATTGCTGGAGTAGACTCAACAATCAACAGAGATAATGTGTAAGTAGAAGCAGAATTCGATGGCCATCTATTCAAGAGTAAGAACAAATCAACAGTTACCATTCAAGCAGCCATTAATGGGGGATAGAAAGCTTCATGTAACAAGAAAACAAAACCAGAAACAGAGTGGATTGATGGAGGAAGATGTATGAACCAGATCTGAATTGGATAACAGTAAACTTACTTGAATATTAATGGAGTATAAACAGAGAAACCTTACCATAAACCTACAAAGAAGTTTTACCAGATCTGCAGAGAATAGAAAACAAAAGCAGAAATAGCAGAGGCAGCAATGGTGGTTGCACACCAGAACAAGAATCTTAAACGACTTTCAAAATGGCAACCCAGATGATTGCTCTAATACCATGTAACAAAACAGAAAGAAAGAGGGACGAAGATGGAGTGAATTGAGGGACAGAGAATTGATGAGTGACTCTCTCTTACTGCTACTCATATCATTAAATAGAAGATAGAGCAATTAAAATAAAATGAAAAAACTACATCCATAAGTCTTCTATCAACACTAAAAAAGATAAACAACTAGGAAACTAGGAACGATAAATAACTAGGAAACATAAATCATAATATAACTCTCAAGGATTAAAGTATCACGTATTGATATTGTATCAGTCGGGCAATTTTAAGACACGTATCAATCATATCGTGGATAAAGTGGATACGCATGGATACGGGGCAAGATACCCATGGAATTGATTAGGGAACATTGAAAACACAATTTTAAAGCATAAAAACACTATAATTAACAACATTAGGAAGTAAAATGTTTCTTACATTCATATTACTCCGTCTAACACCATGTCGAGTCACGGGCTGGTTCAAACTCAAAGTTTTAAGTCTCAGGAAGGGGGTGCAACCAATAAGATTTGGTACATATTTTCTATATATGTGCAATACCCACCCCAATCCATATACTAATGATCGTGTCTAACCCATTCATGATAGAACCGTGTGTACTCATCTAGAGTCGACATTCTCGTTGCTGGGAGAATGTTCGGATTGTTTTTTAAACTGTAAAATATAAAAACAAATAACAGAAAATTAAAATAATAGTTTTAATTATGCAACACACTTAGTTTGCATACTTGAACGGAAATCAGAAAATTAGCATACATTTTGGAGCACATTTACCTGAAAAAAATGAATTTATAAATTATATTTATTTTTCCAGAAAATAAAAATAAATAAAAAAAAAACCGAAAACTAAAGAAAATGTACTAAGTTGGTAGATCGACATAATACAATCATCATATAAAAGATACAAAATGATAAGATTCATTTTCTACGGGAATTTTTTTTCAAAATGTATCCAGGTGTATCGAGGTGTATCGAGGTGTATCAAGGCGTATCGAGGTGTATCAGTTCGACATGCTCGATACAGTTCTTGTTTTTTTAAATTAAGAGACATATCCAGAAATATCATATCGACTAGTGTCAATACCAATACATATCGTACAATACGGGCTGTATTGATACGATACTTAAAACCTTGGTAACTCTTAAGCCTAGAAGTCCAAAGCTTAAAAGTCAATAAGATGGTGATGTAGCAATATTGACCCAGCCTTCAACAGATTGAAATGATTTTTTATTTTTTATTTATTTTTGTGGTGAATAAAGAATTATATTGACAAAACCAAATAAGAGAACAAGAAGGCCCAACAGAAAAACTGGGCAAAGCCCAACGGGCAAGCTAAAACAAAAAGGGGGAACTTCTATTTACATTAGAATTAAATAGATATACTCCAAGAAGAAGAAGGAGAGTGAGAGCACTACATGAGTTAGAGCTCAGGGAAACCCACCTCTAACTAAGGAATTTGGGTTGAATCTTGAATAGTAATGTCTCATACCTGATGTCTAGAACCACGGGTAGATTTAGATCTCTTGCCTTTCATGAGCTTCCTGCAAGAGGTGAACAAAGCTAGGGGAGGCTCCTCCAGAGCAGACAAGCCAACAAAATTGGTTGGGAGCTGGGGGGAGGGGGAGGACTAGTGAGGCCATTGGGCAAGCAAGGGGGTGTAACGAGGTAGTGAAGTGGAAGGGTTCAGAGAGGGAGCCGGGTGGAGTAGAGGATTCATGGAGGGGGAGGCTACACAAAGTGAAAAAGCCAAGAAGAGGGTAGGTGAATGAGACAGGATATGGGGAGAGCCCGAAAAACCAGGACCCTGGTGTGGATGCTAGGCCCAAAGAAATGAAGACGACAACTGGAAAGACTTGGGCCAATACAGAACTTGAAACCAAAGAACTCGAGGGAGGAAGCAATTGAACCAATGGCCACTTTGACCCACGGGAACCTATTTTAGGTTTTCTTGAAATATAATTGGTAAAAGTCAAGGAGGCAGGAGCAGGTAGTTAAGGGGAGGGGCTAGGGTTCTTCTCTGTGATAGAAGAGAGAGGGTCTACTGGGCTCGAAAAGCCTACATGGAGACAAGTAGCATTAGAAGCAGGGGTACAAGACGGTTGGAGACGAAGTAGAAATAGAAGCAATGACAGAAGCTAGAATCGTCACAAAACCGACAAAGACGCCAGAGCAATCATGAGGGTTCAAGCGAGGACTTCCTTCTACAAAAGGAATTGAGTCGACAGTGGTCAAGTTATCCAATAGGGCAAGTCGGTGGAGTTGGGTCAGATCCCCTAGCAGGTAGGCATCCAAATCCTCAACCAAGACATCATCTTCTTTCGGAGTAAACCTTTAGAGGAAACACCAGCGCTCGTAGAAGATTAGGGAGCAAACCTGATTCAGGTTTCTTCCCGCCGGCCTATGTTCAGACGGGGAGAACAGTTGTTCGAGTGACTGTCTCTGACAGAGCGGAAACCCATGGAAGGTGTTTTGTGATTCCTGGAGGTTGGTGCAGAAAGGTTGCAAGGAGATGCAAAAGAGACAACAATGCGTCAGAAGACTTTACAAAAGCCACAATGAGAAAGCTTCAAATCATATCATATTGCTTTAATCCAGGAGTTATGTTCATCATCCTTGATAGTGATGGAGCTTGGAAATTCTACCGAAGCATGAGTTTCTACACAGATGCGAGCAAAAGCCGGCATTCCAATTATTTCATTCGCTCTTGGAGAAAAAAGGAGTTCTAGTAGCAAAGCCAATAGCTCTCTGGGCCTCCTCGCACTAGAAATAAGGAGGTAGGCCAAAAAGAGAGATCTACAGAGGCAGCATCCTTGGGTCCGTTTTTTAAATTTCATTGCTTTCTACCATTGCCGAAGAATAAGGGGTCTCTAGGCCACATACTAGAGGCTTTCCATAGCATTCATCTTGTCATCCTCCCCTATAAAGCAAAAGATGAAGATCCAGGGTGTTGCTCCAATGAACCAAGGTGTTGCTCCAATGCTGGATTTCTTCTTAGAGATAGCTATTATTGCAGCAGAACACTATGGTAGCATTATCCATTACTGTCGAAACAAAGTGCAGCAAGAATCCCTCCCTGAGAGAGTGGGTTAAAGGCAAATAATTCTCTCCAGGGTCCTTGGGAAAGAAAGACAACGGAGGAGGAACCGGAGGGGTGGAGACATCAACTACACCACGGGCATGTGCTGGGGAAGATGCAAGAGGCGGGGAAAGTGGCAGGCTCAAGAAGCATGGATTTCCCCTTCCTCCAATATGGGGAGGAGGGGAGCAAAAGAGGACTAGGGAAGTATTGGGATGGCGGAGGTGGGGGCAATGGCCGGAGGCATGCCGGCCATGAAGGGGAAGTCAGACAGAGGTCGGGAGGGACAACCTTCTACTTAGTTTTGACTGATGTAAAAATTGGATTCTAGGCTCAAGGACATAAATTTGCCACCAACCTCTCCCCCTTCACAATTCCTGAAATGAAATTTTAATTATTCTGAGAGTATGAAACATACTTTCTTATATGAAGATTTCACGTAATTCATTTCATGTTGAAGCTGCTGATGCAGTTTGTTCAAATCCTGGTCATAATTGGATTATTGACTTTTTTTTCCTGAGTAGCAGATGCATTTATTCATCCATGGTCAAATGAAAATATATACAAAAACCCTGCAGATCCAAAATTTCCATGCAATTTAGTCTTTGAACATCCCATTCTGCCACACTCTGGTAATTAGCATTGATCTAACTTACCCTTAAGCAAACAAGTTACCAATTATTTTGTTGCTTTTGCTTTATTAATTAGAACAAACGTTATCAAGTTCTAGATCATTGAGGTAACAGTTAAGGAAAACTAAATATGGATTCCTTTTTAATATTAAGGGAAAAACTATTTGTGATTCAGTTGAAAAAGATTAACTCAAGATTCAGAGCCACCCAAATCAAACTCACATCTTTCTAATTTGTTAAGTCGACCTATGAAGTCTTTATCACATAAGATTTGTTTTACCAACTACACCTGTCCAAAAGAGGAGCATTCAGAAAAGAAAACCATACTCACGGTATGGGATTTGTCCATTGTTCTTGGACTTGGGAAATAGAACTATAAAACATCTGCATAATGTCAACTTTTTTTATTTTTTGGGTTCAATCCAATTAATTACTCTGGTGTCATTAAATTTCATCCACATATCAACCAAAAATTACCAAAATCTTCAAAACGACCGGAAAAAAGGAAATGAACGATCAATTAAAATGTTAAATTGGTTTGCGAACTGTGCAGGGGCAAATCAATAACCATTAAAAAAACACACACGAAAATGAAGAATAAAGCAGATGGTGGAGAAGGAAGAGATAAATGGAGTAGAACCAACCTTGAACATGACGGGAAGGTTGGCCTCTCGATCATTGCAGTAGATGGTGCGGTAACCAGGGGCCTGGGGTTCGACCCGACCTAGACGTACAGTGTGAAACGAACGCTGGCGCTCGCGCATGGAGTTCATCGAGAACCCTCCTCCTACCCTTGTAAGCCGCGACCTCGCTGACCTAACCTTATCCCACCCGCTCATTTTTGGGATAGCAAAATCTATTCGAAACACAGATCAACGGAGCAACCCAACCAAACAAGCAGTTAAGGGGGCCCGATTGGTTAACACTGCAATACGTTTCTCGCCGTTCTCCTTTCCATTGCTTTGAGAATTCGAAGTTTAAAACTCCTCCCTCCTATAGTATAGTCCTATGGATTCCATGCAACATTGCAATCTGCGTACTGTGTGCCAACAATAACCAGGCGAAGCCAGAATGGAGGCATTCAACAGCGACCTTCTCCCTTCCCTTGCATGCATGCATCTTCAATTCTAAAATTTCTTAATTTTCTACTGATTTGTCATTTTTGTTGTCCAACTACGTAGGACGGTTTGTTAACCGATGCTTTCGTTGCATATCTGGTGCTTCCGCTGGAAGTTAAAACGGTTGAAGAATTGCTTCCCTGACAGATAGGTTTTTTTTTTTTTTGGGTAAAATGACAGATAGGGTTTGACGTTTAAAAGTGGGGTCGGTTACGACCCGGAATAGAAGTAATTTACCGAAAACGATAGTCAGTCGGGATCAAAAGATTCGGCCATTCGGGGTTTATAGAGATAATAGAATAGACAGCAATCTTAAACCACCGTTTTTGAATCTTCATTAATAAAAAATAAAAGTAGGGTGAAGGACCCCAAGCCGAGGAGAATGAGGGTACAAACCCACGAATTCAAATCCTCTCCTCCCACTGGGATGACGGGAACGGCTCGGGTGTCGGTTTGAACGTGTAGTTTGGATTCATCAGAGACTCATGTGTCGATCATTCGATGAAAATGCCAGACGTACTGGGAAGAGAGGATGTGGATCCCAAACCCACATAGTCATGACGTGGGATCCATATTGTCTCCTCTCTGAGATTCGGGAGGAGGGGCGGCGACTCTAGTGAATGGTCGCTACGTGGAGGTCGAATAAATTCGATCCCTTCGTTCGAACCGACAAAGAAATATCGGCTTGAACGGAAGGGTCGAATTCATCTAACCTCCACGTGGCAACCATCTACTGGGGTCGCTGCGTCTCCTCCCTGTAGACGATTTGAATCCCATGACATGAGAGAAGTGTCAACGTGTAACTAATAAATATCAATATAATAGATAAGATGTAATTTTATTCTTTTTAGATGGAAAGATAAGATGTTACTTAATAAAGTAAAGAGGAAATTATAAATACTTATCCAGTACTGTACCTTAAAATAATCAGGTGCACCTTAAATTTTTTAAACAATTTTGAAGACACCCTTAAAATCAAAAGAAATTTCAAATTCACCATTAGTTTTGGATGGAAAGACAAGATGTCATTTAATAGGGTTAATTACACAGATATCCCTTCTACTGTAGTGAAACTATATAGAATTATCCTGTTTTTACAAAAACTATACTGAATACTCCTCTAACAATTCTATCATACAATCTCAGCCACACCGTTACTTTTAATTTAACGACAGAAGGTTAAATTTTTTTTTAGAGAAAAATACCTTTACTAAGGGTCTTTTAGACAATTTCTTTTAAAAAAGATTTATTCTTTTCAGATGCTAAAAAGACTTTTTTACTTTCAAAACTTTTCAATTTTATTTTTATATTTTTTTATGATTTTTTTATTTTCTTTTTCATTTTCAAAAATGCACTTAGTAAAGGGTATTTTTGTCTTAAAAAAAATTAACCGTCTACCATTAAGTTAAAAGTAATGGTATGAGTGAGATTGTATGATAAGATTGTTAGAGGAATATTCTATGTAGTTTTTATAAAAGCAGAGTAGTTCTATATAGTTTCACTACAATAAAAGAAGTATCTGTATAATTAATCTTATTTAATAAAATAAAGAGTAAATAATAAATACTTATCCAGTACTATATCTTAAAAATATCAAGTGCGCTCCAAATTTTTTAAACGATTTCAAAGACACCCCTTAAAATCGATCGGAAGAAATTTCAAATTCACACACTATTGAATTTTCGTTGACTAACGTAAAAGCTTAAAATTGGAATTTTAATATAAAAAATAACCTAATGCAAAATTAAATAACCATTTTACCCCACCCGTAAATATTATCTTCATTTTCTGCCACTGTAAAACAGAACCGTTGGAGAAGGTAGAATCCAAGAAGAAATCGTTGAAGAAGGTTGGAATTGAAGAAGCAAATCGACGAAGAAGGAAGAAATCGAATCAGTCAAGAACACCTCTTTTCAGCCGTTCCTGGGAGATTCGGCCGTTCCTGGGAGATTTCCTTCATTTGAACTGAACTAATATCCTTGGTTGCCATTCATTGGCGTGATCTGTCAAAACTCAAGATCAATTCAAACTTTACATCCACAATGTTAACCGGTTCTTGGTTCACCTATCCAATGATGACTTTCTTTCTTGGGCATTTTTCAAATGGGGAGAATCATTTCCTCACTACCAACATTCGTTACAGCCTTACTGGATCATGACTCATATTGTGACCAAGCAAAATCATTACAAGACGGCACAGGATTTGCTCAGAAGGATCGGTTCCTAGGAATTCCTCTCATCACCGTCGGTTTCTAATTCATGCTTCCAAGTCAGGGGATGTGGAGAAGGCAGAGAAATTGTTCAACGAGATGGACGCAAGGGGCATTTTGCCTGATCTTTTTTCCTATCACCGCAGGAGTTCGACGAATAAAATCCTCACGATGGAGTTCTGTGCTCTATCATCGCTGTCAAGACGAATCTGCTAGCAGTAGATTGTTTTATTCTTCGGTTAGACATTTTTTTATATGGAAACCCTAGTTTTAATTCAACGAAGAAGATAGATTGAGTTTGAGGATGATTTGAGGTTCCATACCTCGCCGGGAGTCTCGGAATAGAAGCCGGATGAAATTTCGCCGGAGTTCTGTGATCTGAGTCTCACGGTTCCTGTAGCCTCGGTGAAAATTTTGTTCGTTCGGTGAAGAATCGTTTGCGTGAATGAGGATTTTTTTTTTTATTTTTTTTTTTTGGTTAGAGTGAAACTAAGGGTTAGATAAATAAATTGATCATGGCCATTTTGGTCTATTTAGTGTAAAGTTTGACACCATCCGAACATAGGGTACAGTTTAAATTATTTGAAAGGTTTGAAGTCCACCTGATTTAAAGGCATAATGCAGGGAGGTATCTATAATTTATTCTAAAGTAAAATATTTTGTCACAGACTCACAATAATATATGTTATTTTCAAGTATCTCCTATTTTGTTTCTATTGATGGAAAATGATCCTTCAATAGGACTAGATTCTCTATAGTAACCGTCAAGCGGTAGTGAGATTTAGCCGCTTATGGTATATTGAGATACGTGTCAATATATTATGAGTAGTCAAGATCCTCAAATTATAAACGACATTTGCTATAGAAGAATTTTTTTTCCCCTTGTCAACGAGGAGAGAGAAGAATGATACAAGCATGTACTTGTCACCATTTGAGAGAAAGGCATCAATGTAGAGTCTTTTCCTTAATAAATATCAAAACAATAGACAAGATGCTATTTAATGAGGGAAAATATTCTTGACACAATAGGAGCCTAGTTCCTCCCCACTTATCAGCATCTTCCACGTTAAGGGTGTCAACGGGTCGGTTTGGGCCGGTTTCAGTCTGGGTTGAATTGATGTCGGGTTTTATAAGCCAAGCTCAAAACATGTCCATTAAGAGTTCGGGCTGGGTTGAGTTGCGCTGGACACAATAACTATCGGGTTGGTCCGATGTTGGTTTATAATCGAGCTGGGCTTATTGAGGTGATTTCGGACTGGTTCGGTCTGGACCGGGCTTATCAAGCTTATCGGGCTTATTTTATATATAAGATATATAGCCTATTTTATTATTTTTATCTATAAAATTAGTATTATTCCTTCTATATGCATTTAATTCAGTAAATTATAACAATTAACATACTCTTTTCAACTATAGATTCATATAATCTTTCGGATCAAGAAGTGAACTATAACAGTGTAATATAATCCATCAAAATTTAAAACCATTAAAATTAAGAAACTGGGCCAGAAGGACCTTACCGGTGTTCGGGTTAGGTCGGGCTAGTTCGGGCTTCTTAATGGGCTGGTCGGTCTATTTCGGTTTGAGCTAAAACGATGACGGGCTTTACAAGCCGAGACCAAAACCTATCCATAAGGTTTGGTCCGGACTGGGTTTGGATTATATCAAGCCGGCTCGGTCCGAGTTATCGGGCCAAGCCCATTTGACACCCTTATTCCACGTGATCTCATCTCTATCCATGTTTATGGGGTGTACCCTTAGAAAATAATGGGATCACGTGAAAGATACACTAAGTACAGACGAACCACACCTTCACAATAATATATTATTTTTTCAAATATCATAAGGTCTCCATTCTTAAAAAATGATCCTTTAACAATAAGGGTTTACATTGTCAACAAGAAGAGAGGGGGAATAATAATAAAGAAAACATAGAGTCAGATGTGAGAGAATAATGTCAACGTGGAGTCTTTTCCTAATAAATATTAACATAATGGATAAGGTATAATATGCCATTTAATAAAGCAAAATATTATTGTCACAATAGTATATTATTTTTCCAAACATCATAATCATAAGATCTTCATTTTTTTACATAAATTTGAAATTATAATTCAATCAAATATCCCATTGTATTAACGGTGCATTCTATGTAGGTTGAAGCATGTCTACTAATAATTAATTTAGACATGAATTGGTGTGCATTCTCCTAATTTTGAGCAAGACATGAGATTTAGATTAAAATGCTACAAAAAAAATTGACCGATTAGATTTGTCTTGTGATTTTTTAAAATGTCACATTACATATATAACTCTATTTAATAATCTTGCCAAGATGGGTTTTTCCATTTGGAATCTCTCGTACTAGAGTTTATTTATTTATTTATTTATTTTTATTTATTTATTTGTGGTAAATCTCACCAATGTAGTTAAATGAAAGTAAAGTCATCACATTAACACACCGTTTATTTTATGTAGGCTCAGTTTGGTTGCAAGGGTAAAGGGAAATGAAGTGAAAAATTTTAAACCTAGAAAAGAAACTCAAAACAACATGATTGTAGAAACTATCTAAATTTCTTATTACATTTAATAATGATACTTATTGTATGTAAATTTTATTTTACTTTTCAAATGCAAGGGATTTGGATACAAAGTAAAATATATGTAAGGCCACAAAAAAGTCATGAATTCAACTCTCCAAGGGGCTTACCTATCCCAAAAAAAAAAAAAATATAACTAAATATGGAATGATTTGGAGTTAGTTATGTAATCATGTAATAAAATGTATTGTAATGATTACAAAAATTACCTTATTTAAGTTTTAAAATTTCTATTTCCCTTTAAACATGTAGACATCCATTTTTGACATAATGATTTGGAATTAGTTATGTAATCATATAATAGAATGTATTGTAATGATTATAAAAATTACCTTTTAAGTTTAAAATTTTTATTTCTTGTCTTTTTAATTTCCTTAGAAATCTGTAGACACCCACTTTTAACATACCCCCGGAACAGCCTAGGGAGACCCCAAAGCATTTATTATATTGGATTTAGAACCCATTAGAACCCATTCTAGGGGGTCTCAAGTGTCCCATAGAGTCCAAATCCTCTCCTCCCCGGCTCCCCAGCTCCCACCCCATCCAACTGTTAGAGTTGTGATTTGGCTTGAACTCCAACGGACTCCAACAACTGGATGGGGTGGGAGCCGGGAAGCTGAGGAGGAGAGGATTTGAACTCTGTCCCATAGGCCTCCAAACCATGTTGTGAGCAATTCTCTATATTCTAGGCATAGTGGTCAAAATTATCAAAATACCCTTAATTGTGTTTAACTTGATCAACCCAAAAAGTCAACTATTCCCAGCGTGATTTAAGGTCATATTGACATAGTACACATTGAGAGCTTCAAAACTGCATTTAAAACTCATCAATCGGAGTTCAGAATCAAAAGATATAGGCATTACAAATTTAAGAACATCAACCCGATTCTCCCGTGAACCAGGACATGTCCAAATCTAGTTCGGGCGGGCCAATAGAAGCCCAAGGCCCATAAAGTACACCCAAGGGTTCGGTCCATGTCTTTAAGTAGCAAATCAGAGTCGTCGACCCCGACCCAAGGTTGATCGACCATTGTCGACGTTGACAACCATGTTATAGGTGTCGACTCGAGAAGAACTCCAACTTCTTCCAAACTCTTCTTTGGCGACTCAATTCACTAAATCTCAATGAGATTGGCTCTTTCTTTCATATGGCAGCATTTAGGGGCTATTTGATAAAACTTCAACTCTGGAATTCTTACTTCCGGTTCAAATTTCTACTTCTACTTCAAAAGGATTTAGGAGTATATGGGAGTAGAAACATATTTGTTAACCTAATTTCGTGGTGGCACTAGTGGTGAGTGGTGATGGTTGGTGACTGTGACAGTGGGTGGGAGGTGGTGGTGGAGGGTGGCGGTGGGTGGGGGTGGGGGTGGTGGCAGTGGTGGGTGATGGTTGGTGGTGGTGGCAGTGGGTGGTGGTGGATGGTGGTGGCGGTGGTGGCAGTGGGTGGTGGTGGATGGTGGTGGCGGTGGTGGGTGGCTGGTAGTGGTGGCGATGGTGGGTAATGGTAGCGGTGGGTGGTGGTAGATGATGATTGGTGGTGGTGGCGGTGGGTTGTGGTGGATGGTGGTGGCGATGGTGGCAATAGTGGGTAGTGGTGGCGGTGGTGGTGGGTGGGTAGTGGTGGTTAAGGATGGTGGCGGTGGTGGGTGGTGGTGGTGGTGGCGGTGCTTGGTGGTGGGGCGGTGGTGGTAGTGGCGGCAGTGGGTGGTAGAGGGTGGTGGCTGATGGCTGGTGGTAGTTGTGGTAGTGGTGGTTGGTGGTAGTAGTGGTGTGGGGTGGTTCTTTCTACTCCAAAATTGTACTCTGAAGTCTGAAAAAATCTAATTGATGTTTCAAAAAAATGGATTCTGGAGTCTTCAGAATCCGAACCGGGTTACCAAACGGGATTCTACTCCATTTATGCTTCAGAAGCCAGAATCCGAATTCTGTAGTGTTATCAAACAGCCCCTTAAAGACTCTATAAAGTCTTTTCCCCCCATCATCAAACACACTTTCCATATAGATTGGTTAGATTAGGTCAAACTAGGGTTTTTATTCTTTTTGAGCCATAATTGATCCATTTTTCTTGATTCACACTTAATAATCAACAGATTGAGATGCAATTTGTTGCATCATGAACCTTTGGAGGCAAGCTAGATTTCCCCTTATAAATAGACACGCTACTCTACACTGGAGAGGATCTTATATTCATTTTGAATAGAGCTATCCTTCAAAATTTCTCATGAATACTTGTTTAATCATTGTTCTTGCGAATTAGAGCATCAGAATTTCGTTTTCGTTGCTGTTGTTATGGGGGTACACCCCCCTCCAATAATACGGTGCCACGTGTGTCAGTACCGAGTCTGAGCTCGGTGAGCTGATGTAAGACAGATTACGGACCTTACTTGCAGTGGACCTCACTTGCGGCGGACTTCACAAAGGAATTTACCGAGTCCGATAAGGAAGGCTCTTATCCTTACCAGATTCGAGGGTCAATCTCGGATGAGGGATATGGGGGAAACGGATTTCGTAATCCATGTTGTAGCTTAATCAGGGGAGTCCAGTCGATTCCCATCACTCAGGGCAAGATCCACGCCCTTCATGCAGTCCTCCTATCTTAATGAATAGACACACATCTGATCACTCAATGCCTATAAATCCAAGACTAGCAAAGGTAAACAAACGCACAATTATACTCTTAAACCATTATCTTGCTTAAGGTGATTGTTTGTCTCCACCTAAAGAAAGGAGCAGCCATGCTTGTGTCTGTTCCATACTGCTTGTTCACGGACTGACTTAGGCATCAGAGTGAACTAAGGGTTATCCAACCCGACCTCCACCTTTGTCGTTTTCCTTTACTGTGTGCAGATCCTTAGGGGCTCGAACCAAACCAGTTCGTGCAGTTCTCCGCAGCCAGCAGCTCCGCTTTTATTCTCCACACTCCATAGTTCTACTTCTCTTCCCTTCAAACTTTTCACTTCTCCCTCACCGGCTCACCCTTAGTCCCTCATGGCCACATCACAAATCATGACATCAATAGAGACACAATCAGTCATAGATCACAGATCGGCTCTCCACACTCTACAACTTCTCTTCTCTTCACTTCAGACTTGTCACTTCTCCCTTGGATTAAACTATTTTTGTACTTATCTGTTTCTCTTATTTTTCTAATGTCATTTGAAGTATTATTTCAAATAATTATGAAATTCAACGAGTCCTTATATCTTCTTATTTTTTTCCCTTAGATCCATGCTAGCAGGTTCGTTGTTTTTTGGTTTTATTGTTCATTGACGGATTTAGGGCCAATCAGGGTCAATCCGATCCTGAATTAAAGTCAATCAAGGTCAACCTGGCCCGGTCCGGACCAATCAAGGTCAATCAGGTTGGATTAACCATTCCAGGGTAGAGTTAGGGTTGCAAATTTTCTGGTTGAACTAGATTAGGGTTATGTTTAAGGCATTCAAGGATTTAAGGCCAACCAGGGTCAATCTGATCTTGAATCAGAGTCAATCAAGGTCAACCCAGCTATAATCACCTCATTTTTGCTATCCCCAGCTGAACAGAGTCCTACTGGTGTATAGACAACAAAGTGGGAGAGGTAAGAGAAAGTTTGAAAAAGTACAAGGGAAGCGAGTGAAACTCTCTCAAAAGTGATAGTTGATCAGTCCTAGCATGCTCTCTATAGTGTTTTAAGAAGAATTGAGATGATCCCCGGTGTCCAGGAGCCCAAGTGAACACATACGACAAGTTTGTGGATTCCAATGCAAGATTTAGATTTTGGCTGCAGCTTCGAAGCAGTTTTCAGCAAGCCCCACAAACAAGGTCATAGGCTGCAACCTGCATGGATAAATAGGTCTTGAAAATATCTTTGAAAAGGGAATAGAATCATGCAACTCCGATGTGAAACGAAGAAAATATGGCGATTTTAGTCTGAAAATAAGTACCGAGGAATTTTCTGAAATTAATAATAAATATCCAGGGGTTTGCATATAAATTATCATAAGTTTAATTATTTAAATTTCATTTCCTCATATCTTGCTCTTCCAACGTCCAAATCAGATGATCCGAGCCCCAGTGTGTTATATTTTCGGTACTCTTCAAAGTGGACGTGGAAAATTTGGGACAAAAGTCGTCAAAATATTTTATGCAAACTACAAGCTGAAATGGCTCATAAAATGATGGAGAGAGAAAAAGCCAATCTTGGCCCAACCCGATCAACCTAAGTCGGTCTAACCTAGTCAATCTCAATTGACCTAGTCTAGCTCAGTCTAGACCGAATTGGTTCATCCATATATAAAGTAATGATCTGTTCTCTGAAGTTGGGAAGTAATGAAAGAGAAGGCACTTGAAAGAGTGGGAGGCTGAGGATCCTCAGTAGTGAAGGAGATCACTACAAAAAATTCCAATTTTCCAATTCAGAAAATTAGTTCTGTATAAACTCTAATATGAAAATGAATACTCAAAAAATGTTATTTTATTAATTTCTAAGTTCTTTTATACTTCTAATAACATGCAATACACTTGTTTGAAGGTGATGTTTGATGTATTTTTTTGAAGCTTTGTTCATTTGAGGAATTTCATGTCTCTACTTTGTCACATAAATGGTGAATTTCATCTATAAGGTCATTATAGGATGATGATTCATAGAATTTCTCATCCATTATCACATAACAATGAATTCAGATGTGCTAGTGTGAGAAATTTGTGATCATCTTTTGATGACAAGATAGTTTCAATAATGAATTATTCTAGCTAAAAAATAAATCTGTGATCATCTTTTGATGATAGGCATACTGATTTTGGGTATGCTAGGCGTATACTGTTCTTCAAAACTTTCCCATCTCTGAGCTTGGTGGAAGTTTTAAATTAGATAGGTGGATGCAAGGACATTGTTTGTTTTGCTTTGACTGTTTGTAGTCATGTTGGTCAGCAAGAAAATTGATTACGTTTTAAACCAATTACAGTCTTGTACAATGCCAAAAGGAATTGTCTGAGGCTTTCACAGGTGGTGGCACCAGATCATTTGGGAAAAAGAAAGTATGAGATGCACCTTGGCAGGAAGGAACCTTTCTGATAGGTTTAAAGACTTTTTTTTTTTTCTGATGGTCACTGTAGAGCTTTCATATATCATTTCTTATTATGCACCCTTTTAATTCTAATGCCGCTTTAGTATTTAGAAATTCTGAGTTTAAATAGTTACATGATGGTGCTGATGAGCTCAGCCAGGATCCTAGTTTAAAAGAAAAAGAAGAAAGAAAAGATAGGAAATTGGCTTTTTCTTTCTCAGCTACCATGCTTCATGTTACAACTCTCTCTCTCTCTCTCTCTCTCACTCACACACACACACACACACACACACACACACACACACACACACACACAGGTCATGAGATTATTTCTGCTGTCCTCATACACTTTTTTTTTTTTGGAGGGGGAAATTGCCTTCTAATGAGAGCGCTCTCTCTGGGTTGTCTGATTTCTCGTTATGTTCAAATCATCAATGCTGGAAGCTTTCAGACTGAAAATTTCCTGAAATACTTGAGTTGATCTTTTGTATTTTTCACATAATTAATTACAGAGAGATCAAGGGAGATAGAAATCTTTAATCTCAAATCAGTGAAAGCTCGATATGGTTTATTACATAGCTTTTAATGGGTCCAATATCCAGGCTTAACTAACATGTGCTTTTATGTTGCATTTCATTTGAAAGTGATTGAACCAGCCAAGCTTTTGCCCTAATTGTAGGGTTTGAGCCCTCGTAGTAATGTAAAAATTGGAGATATTTTTTGGATACACATGCTAAAAGCAAATTGTAATGCAAGAAAACCTTCTTGCCTATTCTTGTCCATGTCCCTTGTGCTCTTTTCTACCATGGAACATTGGCATGAGAATCCCCTCAGACCTTCTGAGATTCGATGATGTCCTTCCATCATATACCTTGTACAATGTTAATATAAAGTGGCTACGACTTCCGACTAACTCTTGTTAGTCATGCTTCAATGAAATTAAATCAGCCTTACTTGAACTCTTGAAGTCGTTTGGTGAGGCTTTTTCTTGCTGTACCTTGAACAAGAAAAGATAGGAAAGAGTCATTTATTTTATAATAAACATAATATCAGGCAAAAACTAGGTTTAAAAGAGTTGAGTTTTAAGGGATGGTTGTTGAGGATATTATTGGAGTTGAAAGAGGAGGGATGGTATTTGAAGGATATTCTGGAAGGGTAGTGTTGGTTTCTTTGTATTCTTCTCCTTTTCCACTAGATTTTAATTCTGTTTTGAATTCCTAAAACATTCTAATTGATTCTGCAGTTGTATTACTACTTTTGACTAATCATTGTCTAAATAGGATTCTTCAGTAACCTGCTGATCTGTTATCAGAATTTCAATCGAATTTTGCAGGCTTATTCTGTCCACTAGCTTAGGCCATCGATTGTAGTTTCAGGCCTATCAGAGTTGTTTTGCTAAAATTATTAAATTCCTCTACTTTCTGTTTCTCATTCCTATACATGCAGCCATACTTTTCTGATTATATATTAAACTATTCTGTTAGGAGACTAGAATGCCTATTAAACAAAGACAGATACATGTCCCTTTTTTTTTTTTTTTTTTTTTGAAGATGACAAAGGTTAATTGTTGCTGTAGCTCATAACTATTTGGTAGCTCCCACAAAGCTAATATATCTACATTATCATAGGTTGTGGTGTGGATTATTGCCCAAATTTCTGTAGACAGTTGATCAAGATTGGGCAATTGATCATGTAAAAGGAAAGGTACAGTACATGACTGTCCACATGATTGTATGGCTTTGGAATTTTTTACTAAACAAATCAATAAAAAGACAGATGTGATATTATTAGAAACTAGCTGAAATTATGGTTGAAAGAGGGGTGCTGTGAGAGTAGATAGAAATCGAACCTATGATGTTGGGAAAACTGAAACAAAAAACAGGAATGATGAAAGAGGGAGAAGCAGAAATCTATCTGCAGCAGCACCTTTGAATCCTCCAAGTAACCTTTGAGAATCTTTTCAGCTACCACTGAATCCACAGAGCGCTCACTGTTGAAAACTGAAATTCTTTTGATTATAAATACATGGGGTTGGCTTGTAGCCCCTGTACATCTATTTATAGACTTCATTTTAGGACACGTTCCAATTCATATTCTTAATAGGAAACCCCAAAACAACTCATAAAAACCTCTAAACTAGCCTGTTGCTAGCTATAGAGACTATCCCATTCATACTAAGATTCTTAAACAAGATACGAATTCTAGTTGAATTCCTAATCGAGTCCTTAATAATTCTATGACAATCAGAAAAATAAACCACATGAACCTAAACTAAACCTTGCAGCTTGGCTGAAAAACAAACATATAACATCTAACTAGCCATGGAGAGAGGCACGTTACCCTCTTCTGTCTTCTTATTGTGGTTGCATCACCTCTACTCCAATAACTTTATACAAATATTTAGTCACGTAATTGATTAATATATATAATACTAAAGATTAGTTTTCCAATGGTATGAAATTAAGAAATTGCATGTACCCCTTGTTGATGTTATGTTGATATTAAATGGTGTTCTCCCCCCTATTTTCTAGCTAGTGTCTTTCAATCTGCCTTTATGTAGAAGAACTCAAATTGAATTAAATAAGAAACTGCACCGACTTAAGGCTAGACTTTCTCTAAGGCACTTTCAAACTTCAACTTGTACATTCTTTTTTATTTTCATTTCAAGATTTTTTAAATTGATCAATGTTGAAATTTAATTATTTGCGGAGTGAGTTATGTGATATATACATGAGCATTTAAAATTATTGAATTCAACAATGGTCAATGATGAATTATTTTAAAACTTCACTTTCGAACTAGTTTAGGTCATTTTAATCATGTCAGCTTCTATTGATGTTGGTAGTTTGGGTCTTTTAACTTCATAAGAGGCAGAATGGGGTGTGAGAGGTTGATTGTTGTTGTGAGCTAATCATTTGAGAGACTAATTGGGAAGTACTCAAATGTGTCAAATAAATTCAGATTTTTATGTTTTGGGGGCCATTTTATACCTTGTTTATGGTTATAGATGAGGTGGCAGTGGAGAAGAGTTAGACCATTATCACTCATTCTCTTTTGTTTCTTTGCTTCTTTAGCCCAACTAAGGTAGGATTAAAGCCTTCTCAGTCTAAAAGCATGTGGATTTAAAAGAATCAAAAGCTGGCTCTTGTAGGAGATTAATTTACTGTATCTTATTGTGTTTTTATATAATTCTATGGTGGTTTTTGCAGATGCATATATAAACATGTCCAGGTACAACTAATAGAAGAGAATGGGATGCATGAGCACTACTCAATGGGTGGACTGTAGGATTTTGGGTCTTAGAATGATGGAATCCGATATTAGAAGAGTTGGAAGACCTTTTCTTCTTGCTTTTCTTTATCTCTGAAAACAAATCACATGCATGATGAGGATTTTGTAATTATCGTATAGTTGGGATTTGGAATTTAGAACAATATTTCTATCATGTTTTTACAGGGTGTAATATCTCATTGTTTTAACAGGGTGTAATTAGTACTGATTTGTATGGGTAATAGGGATATTTAAAAAATAAAAATAAAAATTTTTCCTACGGGAATAAATTTACCATCGGTAAAAATATGTATTTACCAAAACAGTACGCCAATGTACCGTCGGCAAGTATTAGTATTTTCCCAACGAAGCATTTCTCCTGATGGAAAACATATTGCCGTTGGAAAGTATAAGTATTATTATGTTAAAATACAGATTTTTCTCGACAGAAATATAATTTCCGTCGTTTAAAATGTAATCACCCACACACCCTGTTCTCTGTCGTGTTTGGGTGTGACGGTAGTTTAGTCGACGGAACTGGCGATGCAAACCATTTCGTCAGTGAAAATAATTTGTGATGGAAAAGTATTTTTGGCGACGGCAAATTTTCATCACCCAAAATATGAATTCTTGTAGTGTTAACAATCATTGCTCTCTTTGCTGGCTGGGACAGATGATAGAGACCATATTTTCTTCGATCGCTCCTACTTAGGGTAGATTTGGCAAACCATTAGAGGACTTTGCAGCTCTTCCAGAGTTAGAAATAACCGTGTGATTCATGAAGCGTAGTGGATTGCAAAGATGGCTGAATCTGGTGGTAACTTGGATTCAGTGGTGGAGATTGCCTTATCTGCATCCATTGCCCATGTTTGGAGAGAAAGAAATAACCGTATCTTTAGGAACAAAGCCAAGCCGAGGGAAATTATTGCTAAAAAGATTATTAATGATGTAACCATGAGATGTCAATCTTTAAGCTTGGTTGGCAAACTCTCTTGGCTCCCCTTGAGGGGTGGTGTTTCTTTTGAGACCTATATTTCTTTCCTCTTGTTTTTTCCCCTTTGCAACAAAAGATCTGTGCATAAAAAAAGAAATAAATTATTATTCTAAAACCGTAGGGGGTCAAGGTAGTGAATTTTCAATTACAATTGAGTTATATCAATGATAAACTTTAAGCCCTTAACTATTTACCCTTGTTATGGATGATTTAATTAGAAACATTCAAGATGAAGTTCCTTGGTGCATGTGTTTTTGCTGATGATATTGTTTTTGTGGATGAAATAAAAACAAAGAATAACGCCATGTTGGAGCTATGAATATTAACATTGAAATTAAAAAGTTTTAAGATAAGTAGAATGAAGATGGAGTATATGGTGTGTAACTTTAGTCACACGAAGACTAATAATGAGGTGGTGAAAATTGATGAGAAGGAGATACAATAAAGTGATTATTTTAGGTATCTAGGTTCAATAATAAATAAAGAAGGTGATATAGATATTATTTTATAGATGATTAAAATAGGATAGATGAAGTGGAGAGGTGCATTTGGAGTGCCTGTTTGATTGACATATTCCTTTAAAACTTAAAAGAAAATTTTCAATAGAACAGTCACGCTATGATGTATGCGGAATGTTGGACAATTTAGAAACATCAGATAGATAAACCTAGTGTAGTTGAGATGAGGATGTTACAAAGATGTGTGACAAAACTAGGAAGGATAAAGTAAGGATTTATCGTATTAGAGTTGATTTGCGAGTAACGCCGAAGCATGATAAGCTATGAGAAAGTCGTTTGAGATGGTACAACCATCTTCAACCAAGGCTATTAGATGTTCTAGTACATAGGAGTGATTTGATTTAGATTGAAGGATCTAAAAGAGCTAAGGGCAGACCAAATATGATTTTAGGGGAAGTGGTGAGGAAAGACATGCATAGTTTTGGCCTTGGTTTAAGTATGACATTGAACAGAGCTGATTGGAGGATAAGAATACATGTAGACGATCCTTTTTAGTTGGGATAAGGCTTTGTTGTTGTTGTTGTAGGTGACTCTAAACAGTATTCACATACTCCGAATAAGCTTTGACCAGAGAGTAATTCCTTCAATATAATTTGCATTCAAGCAATATAAGATTTGTTGCAAAGCTGAATATATTATCTTTCCAATAAATCTGACATTGCTTGAATCCAAATCAAACTTTGTTTGAAGTAT
The DNA here is from genome assembly GCA_028583415.1 of Protea cynaroides. Lineage (NCBI taxonomy): Eukaryota > Viridiplantae > Streptophyta > Magnoliopsida > Proteales > Proteaceae > Protea > Protea cynaroides. Next base: position 54,889,697 of record CM053268.1, read on the forward strand.
GCAAATGTTATTTAAAGTCGTTTAAATAGGAATAATGTTATGGACATCAAAACAAAAGATTATTTTGGTAGGCTCTTAGTTTTTAATAATATTTTACTCTAATAAAATTCATTGATTTTTATATTGGAGAAAAAGTTTAACATTTGAATATTGAAAAACGTCCTACTATAAAAAAATATGTTTTTTTTTATTGAAATGAAAAATTGATTTTTTATCCTTTTGGAATTTGAATTTTATACTATTTTTATTGAGTTCAAATGAAAGTGTTTGTTATTTATGAATAAATAAAATATAAAAATTAATAAACATTTACTTAAAAGATATTAGTCATAAATAAATATTGCTTATTTAACTCTAAATACATTTCAATATTAATTATAAATAATTGCTGCCTATTTTAACTCTGAATATAATCTCAACTTCTAACATATATTAACTTCTTGGGTCTACATCATATAATACCATTTTGGATGGTTTTTTCTTACATTAATTGAGGGAATATGTGTAAAATAGATACAAAAGGCTACACAAATAAAATTAGGACAAAAAACCAACTTCTGGGTTGCAAAAAAAAATTTCGAATTCACCTAGAAAAACCCCAGATTTCAATTCCATTTCAGCCGAAATCAGTTTCTTTTCAGTTTTGGGGCTGGCTGGAACCAATTCCAAAACCAAAATTTAAAACCTTGGTCCTATGATGTGGATTTGTCATGTGTCAAATTTCAAACTGAAATTCACTATACCCTCTCCTATGCAAGTATGTACCTCTACTGTAATCCTAGATTTTTCAATTTCATTGGTTTGACATTTGACATGCTAATCAAGTGCTTTAACACCAACCAATCGACCAAATTTCAGCCCTATCCAAACTGTCAAAAGGGTCCAATCAGAATCAGGCATGGTATCCCCCTACCCCACACAAAAAAAAAAAAAAAAAAAAAGAAAATTCGCATCTAACAGTTTTTCCTGTCAACCATACAAAGTTGCTCCCCTCAAGAGAGAAGAAAGAAAGAGAAGGGAAGGGAGGGCAAGAAGCCAAAGATAAAATGTTATTTTTATATTGATAAATTGGAAATACAAGGTACATACATTGTATTTCAACAGAAATCAGGATGCAGTCCCAATATAAAATACGTTGATTCTTTCAAGAGTTACCCGCATTTACAATCTATCTCAGAAATCTCAGTAAGAAAAACTTATTGAGAAAAATTATTTCTACAAATTAATAGGTAAACAAAGATGAGTACACATTGCATGGAATGGTAATTTACAGGGAGGATGGCCCATAAGCTTCTATTTTTCAACGCCCTGCTGCAAATACTGTATTAAATCATAGCCTGCAGTACTCCACTTGTTGTAGGCATCAGCGCAGGTTTTAATCATAAAATTGGCAGCCTCACGTTCACTCATCTCGGGATGGAATCTCTTGCGGAGATTTCCAATGGGGTCACCCCGGCTGAAGCAAGGTAGCCCACTCTCAACCATCATCAGTACCGTATTGATGATCTCATTCATATAACGTCGGGCAGCAAGGTACCCTTTCACGCACAAGCTGCAGATATTGTAGCAATCATAAATACAGCACAAGAACTGAGTGGTAATTTAGTCCAAAAAATCAATAAGTTACTCCAGAGAATATGTGAGTGCGTGCATTTATTTGTCTCTGCATATGCACACACGAGAGAGAGAGAGAGAGAGAGAGAGAGAGAGAGAGAGAGAGAGAGAGAGAGAGAGAGAGAGAGAGATCACCTTACAAAGTGATGCCAGGTTTCACTTTTCATCACCCCAGATGGGTCAAGCAACTGTGTCATCTCATGACTCAGCTTAAAATGAGCGCTTTCAAAACGCATGTTGCCACCAGGAGAAGTTTCCAAGATAAAACCAAAATCAATATGTACAAGCCTGCCATCACTGCAAGAAAAGAAAATTAAGAGGTTATTTAGCATCCAAGCAGCCAGGGAACAGATTTAAATGACTTATTCCGTATAGAACCCTATGTTGGTCATGCTTGACCCCCACAGCTCAATACTGCCAGGAGTAGAGCAGTGTGGTTGATATATTTAATACAATTTTAGGCTCCATCTGTTTGTATGTAAAATGATGAAATGAAATATAAAATATTTTATGAAGAAATGACCAATAGTGTAGTAGAAAACACCAACATTTCAGAAAGTAGCCGAAAAAGAAGTAAAATGAAGTAAGGGACAATTATTTTGGCATGGATAAAAAAAGGTTTCCATTTTGTTTTTGTCTGAACTATGCAATACGATATTCTACATCCAATTACACGGAGCCTCAGGGTCTTGTTAAATTCATTTTATGCTACAATAATAAATGTCTCATTAAATGTTTTATAAAGCAATTTAACATTTTTAAGGAAAAAATTAGCATTGAGACATATAGACCCAAAGTGGTGAGTATAGTCATGTCTGCCTAGTTGACAACTGTTCCCCCCCCCCCCCCCCCAAAAAAAAAAAAAAAAAAAAACTTTCATGCACGTACGCAAAGTCAAAGTACAACTAAGCATACTTATCAAAAAGAAGATTCCCATTATGACGATCCTTTGGCTGAAGTAAGAGGCTGGCAACTGCATAACCAGCACTGCTAATTATGAAGTTATCACGGGCAGCTTCAAAACTGGCCGAGCCAACAGGCCCATGGTCTTGTTGAAATATCTCATACAATCCACCATCAGTGGTTTCCCCCATTTGGCTTCTGCTCCGTGTATTAGGGACAACCTGCAGATTCAAATGTCATAAGATGAATGAAATACTAAAAACACTTATGACATTGATAGATAAAGAAGGGGTGTGTGTGTGTGTGGGGGGGGGGGGGGGGTGGGGTGTTCACTTCTGCTGAGTTACAGAAATGAAGACCTCAAGTGAGGCTGTTCGTCATTTTCATGCATACGCTGGCCAACTGTGTAACAAAATAGAAAAGGAAGGATACCCAAGCATGGAACCTTGAGAGAGAGAGAGAGAGAGAGAGAGAGAGAGAGAGAGAGAGAGTTACTAACCCCTCCTCCTTCCGCTGTTTATATATAAAGTAAAAGAGAGCAAAAAACAAAACTTAGAATTCTCTCTTAGTTACAATCCAACTAGGTAGAAAGACCTAGTCAACAAGACTAAATCCGAGTCTACTTAAGACACAACAGGCCTTTGTAATTAGACCCACTACAAACATAATAAAATAAAGCCAATCGGTAATGGACCTGCTAATTAGGCCCATTACTTACACTATTTATTATAACTAGGGGGCGGGTTCACTTCTGCTGAGTTACAGAAATGAAAACCTCAAGTGAGGCTGTTCATCATTTTCATGAATACGCTGGCCAACTGTAACAAAATAGAAAAGGAAGGATACCCAAGCACGGAACCTTGAGAGAGAGAGAGAGAGAGAGAGAGAAGAGAGAGAGAGTTACTAACCCCTCCTCCTTCCGCTGTTTGTATATCAAGCAAAAAAGAGCAAAAAAGAGCAAAAAACTTAGAATTCTCTCTTAGTTACAATCCAACTAGGTAAAAAGACCTAGTCAACAAGACCAAATCCTAGTCTACTTAAGACACAACCGGCCTTTGTAATTAGACCCACTACAAACATAATAAAATAAAGCCAATTGGTAATGGACCTACTAATTAGGCCCATTACTTATATTATTTATTATAACTAAAGGGGAGAATGGGCCCACTTAACAACCCTTATATCTTAAAACCTCCCTCAAGCCAGAGCACGGGGGAATGTAAGAGCTTCAACTTGAAATAATGTAGCAACGGAAGCAACAACAACAATAAGAGTTTCAGCTTGAAGCAATGTATCAACAAAAGCAACAATAAAGCTGCACAATTTAGATCACTGAGAACCAAGCAGTAACAGCAGGACAAGCTTCACCTTGAACCAATATATGATCACTAAGAACCAAGCAACAACAGCAGGACAAGCTTCACCTTGAACCAATGTATCAACCGAAGCATCAACAGCAGCAGCAATAGTAAAGCAGTACAGTATAGGTTACTGTGAACCAAACAACAACAATATAGTATAAGTCATTGTGAACCAAGTAGTAGCAGTAGTAGAGCAGACACCTAGTAGCAACAACAACAAAAGTGGTGGCTCCAACATGACTAAAAAGGCAGTAGAAGAATTTGCATCAGGTACAGGTAGTAGAGGCTGCATCAGGTGCATGTAGCAGATATATAAATAATCTCTCCCTCAGGTGGAACATTCCACGTTGACAAATTACGACGAGAGATAGCAACAGTAGGAAATCCAAATTTCAAAACCATTCAATGACCGGATTAAGAAATATGATGAAGTCCAAGTGTGACTAGGAATAAGGTAATAAGGCAAGTGGATTTTTGACATTAATTAAAAAAATAAAAGATCTAGTCAACAAACATGGACGAAAAATGGTAGGCAATTAATTAATGACAACTAGAATAAGTCATCAAAATTTAGGTACCATCCAATGATAGATATGAGAGATAAGAAAAATCCTAGTGTCACTAGGAATAGGGTAGTATTGCAAGTGGATTTTCAGCAGTAATTTAAAAGTCAAAATCTGACCTCTAGATGATGGTCAAACTTAGGCAGGTAGAGTAACCCACTAAGATAGGTCACTAATATCCAAATCTGATTAGGATTGATGTGGGGATAAGGAGATATCAAGCAAACACTCAACTGATAGGACTCTATCAGTCAATATCGACATCAACAATCAGCTTCAGATTAAAACAGCAATATGACAGCATCAGTAACATGTGAAATAGATCAGATTATGAAGAACAACCAACAATTGATAGAAACAGAATTTATATCTAATATAGGTTTGAAATCAGCAACAGACATGATAAAATCATGAAGAATTCAATGGAAGTTAGATGCTAATCATGAATCAGACATAAAACACCACCAGCATTCGATTAAAGGTAGATGCTAAGGGATCCATCTAATTACATTTAAGAAGAACTCGATGGCACGGACAACAAACAAAATTGATTTATACTCATGAACAGAGTCGACGCCTACAGAATCAGCAATAATTTCAAATCTAACAGCCAATAATAAACAGAGCAGTGGCTGAACCAGAAGAACAAATAACAGATCTGATAACTTTCCAGCCGTGAGCAACGAAACAGCAAACAGAAAACCAGAGATAGATCCAGATGGGTAGATCACAACATTGACATAAACCAAAATATGAAAAATAAGCAGAAGTAAAGTACTTTCTTGATTAATGGAAGGTAAGAGAGAGGAAGAGCAGAGGAGAGAACCTTAAACAACTCTCAAAATGGAAACCTGCTCTGATACCAAGTAACAAAATAGAAAAGGAAGGCTACCCAAGCACAGAATCATGAGAGAGAGAGAGAGAGAGAGAGAGAGAGAGAGAAAGGAGAGAGAGAGTGTATGTTAATAACCCCTCCTCCTACCGCTGTATATATAGAAAGCAAAAGAGAGCAAAAAACAAAACTTAGGACTCCCTCCTAGTTACAATCCAACTATGTAGAAAAACTTAGTCAACAAAACCAAATCCTAATCTACTTAAGACATAATCGGTAGTGGGCTTTTATAATTAGACCTACTACAAACATAATAAAATAAAGCCAATTGGTAATGGACCTGCTAATCAGGCCCATTATTTACATTATTTATAACTAAGGGGGGGGGGGTCTAAGTTAAGTGGGCCCATTCCGTTACAATAACAACCCTTTTATCTTAACATCAACAATCAGTTCAAGTAATGAAAAACACACATCAAATTTGTAATCGTAGTAAGCTAGAGAGTCAAGAACAAGAGTCAAAACAGGCTTGCATATAATTTTCATCTCAAAGATATCACAAACTTGGATCATTGCCTCGAACTCATTAAGTTCACGAGTCTTCTAAAATTTATGCATAAAATGTTGCAAATGGATGATATCTCATTGGTCATATTACTTGAAAATAGAAACGGAACTCAATGTTCGCCAAAGGAAAAACCATGGCAAGTCCCATTATGCTAGTGTTTATCACAAAATTAACGTAAATACCACACTAGGTTTGGGGTAGCCAGAAAGGATCATATTGTCCACTTCTGCTGAGTTACAGATTTGAAGACCTCAAGTGAGGCTTTTTGGCATTTTCATGCATACACTGGTCAACAATCACTTCAAGTAGTGAAAAACACACAAAATATGCACGAGTCCCTAATGTAGGTAGAAGTACTTTTTATTTTTTTTGTTAGCATTCTCTCCTTGTTTGAGCTGGCTCTAGGTTTGTTCCTTTTTTGGGTTTTGTTAATTCATTTTTTATTCACCAAAAAAAAAAAAAGAAGCTACAGAGTCAAGAACAAGTCAAAACCATGGTTCTAAATTTCTGCCAAAATTTTGGTTTCAGTCCGAAAAGTTTCGAAATTTCACTAATCTGAAACGAAATCAGGGTTTGAAACAGAAAAATACCAAATTTCGGTCCAAATCAATGTTTCGATCAAAATCTTGCCGACATTTGATCCAAACATCTTATAAACTATAAAATTTTGATCGAAACTTGGTATACTCTGACTTTTACAGGCAGAGTAACACAAGACAGGGAACAGTATACAGGAGGAACAGTACAACACATAGCACTTATTTATGACCAATATCATTTAAGTAAATGAAATATAAACTTTTGCATTTCATTTACTTCAGATATTATTCATAAATATGCAAACATCCCCCATTTGGATTCAATAAAAATAGTTTAAAATTCAAATTCCAACAGGATAAAAAATCAACATTCCAGTTCAAGAATAAAAATTGGATTTTCGATCGCAGGGAGATTTTCAACTTTCAAATGCTAGTTTTTTTTATCCTATCCGAAAATTCTATAAATCTTATTAGAGTAAAACATCAATAAAAACCAATAGTCTGTCAAAATAATATTTTGTTTTGATGTCCAAAAAATTATTTCCATTCGGACGGACTTTAAACAACATTCACATTCTCTGCCAAGATTTGACCGGAACGTAACTCTTTCAATATAATTCGGATACAAGCAATCTCGGATTTGTTGCAAAGCTGATTATGCTAGCTTTCCATCAACTCTAATATTGCTTGAATCCGAGTTATATTGAAGTAGTTAAGCTTCGGTCAAACATTATTCGGAGTATGTAAATGCTGTTTAAAGTCATCTGAATGGAAATAATTTTTTTGAATATCAAAACAAAAGATTAATTTGACAGACTCTTGATTTTTAATGATGTTACTCTAATAAGATTTATGGAATTTTTAGATTTGAGAAAAAACATAGCATTTGAAAGTTGAAATTGCCCTACGATCGAAAATCCAATTTTTGTTCTTGAATTGGAATGTTGACTTTTTATTCTGTTGGAATTTGAATTTTATAAAATTTTATTGGATTCAATGGGAGGTGTTTGCTTATTTATGAATAAAATCTTAAGTAAATGAAATATAAAAATTAATAAATATTTACTTAAATAATATTAGTCAAAATAAGTGCTGCATGTTGTATACTAACCCTCCTGTATACTGTTCCCTGTCTTGTACTACCTTTTTTTCCTCCAAAATTATATTACGAAAAAAAAATACCAGATTTCAGCCATTTCGGCCAAAATTTTGGTTATTTCCCTGGCCTAAACTAGGTCCGAAACCGAAATTTTAAAACCTTGGTCAAAACAAGCTTCCATATAATTTCATCTCAAAGACATCACAAATTTGGATTATTGACTCTAACTCATAAGTTGATGAATCTTCTGAAATTTATGCATAAAATGTTGCAATTGGATGATATCTCATTGGTCATATTGCTTCAAAACAGAAACAGAACACAGTTTGCCAATGCAAAAACCATGGCAAGTCTCATTATGCTAGTGTATCAGAAAATTAACATAAATAACCACCATAGGTTATGCCATCAAGACATCCACAATTATACCTCAATTATGCCTCTCCCTGGGCCAGTTGGAAGAACTCCATATGGGAAAAGGTAGAGGTTAAGCCCAACTGCTTCAACAATGTCCTTGAGGAGCGAAATCACTTGAAGGGCAAGAACATCCTGTCGACAATCATCTCCAACCTGGAAAAAAGAACCATATTTTATGTTGCATATGCAAACATCATATATGATTTGATTGACTTGAGGACATTGATTAGTCTACCCAAATTGGCATTGATAGCATGGTACTAAATAGTTCCAACTGTAAGAAAAACAAGCACAAATAGGCAGAATTGGAAACTCAATAATTTTAGGTTCAAGAAACTGTCAGTACCGAAGAAAACTCACAAGATTCCAATTTAATTGTTGGTGGACAGTTTAGGAATACCTGATCAATAATAAACCCAGTGTGCATGACTAACAAACAGGCTTACCTTGAAGATGCATGCTTGGGGTCTTAAAATGCTGCGATCCCCATCTCTATCCACCACATTAAATGTAATCATAATAGGAACTTTTGCAGCTGACTGAAGAGGTATTCCACTATCCAATTGAATTCCACGAACAAGTTTAGTGGGAGCAGTTGGTAGATAAAGGTCATCCCCATCCACTTCAATTTTTTCCAATTCCCTGTGGTATAAAGTGAAATAAATTATTACTATTATTATTGTATTGGGAAGTAAAATGAAGGTAAGTATATAGTTAAAACTTGAGCATAGTCATGATCTTGGATTGTGGTTCATGATACAAGAACGAAGCCAGGTAGGAGTTCAAACTATGCCTAAAGTGTAACAATTAATAAGGACGACCACCTGGAATGAAATCATCTTGAATAAATTCCAATGGCATTTCAACACAAAGGATGATGCTTCATTTATTAACATACACGAAGCAAGTTTCAAACAACTCCGCATGGAGATACTACTACAACAAAAACAGATAATACTCATATAAGATGAATCTCGTCAAATGGATTGACCGCATGATCAGATGTGGCCCTATATACAAATGTCCACTCTGGAATTGCTAGATCTTGTTCCACCAATATGTGACTTCCGAGCTATGGACAAGCAATGCAAGCACGTCTAATCAGAAGTGAGAATCTCCATGCAGTGTCTCCCTTCACAATCATCCACCAAATCAATAATTCCAAGTCCCCTTCTATTTGTGGTTGGGACCATAACATTGCTTTCTCTTGCGGTTTTCAAACTCTAGTACTATTTTCCTTGGTTTGAAGAGAATTGAAAGTGGAGGGGGGAGGGGGGAGGGGGGAGGGGATTTCATGAATTTTCGCCAATCCCTAAGAACATACTGAAAAAATCTCCAATATGTGTCCACCTGGCAACTCACAAGAGTCACAACATGATTTCAATTACATTCTACACCATTATTTGCTTTTCGGTAAAGACCTTGTTGTTCCTTTCTTCCAAAATGGTCCACAAAAGCCACTAACATTGTGGATCTCCACAGGAATTGGAAGCAACAAAATCAAGGTTCATGCACGCACACACAGGTCATCTGATTGGAGTCTTTGAAGTCAGACATTCTCCTCATTTCTTCTTCAACTTAGGCAACCAGAATCTAGAGATCAAAAATGGTTGCGGGCAATCAAACGCTGGCAATCTGCAACTTCGATTTCGATGACCAATGGTTCTGTTTTCCAATCATTTCTTCTTAGACCTTGCATTCTTAGTCCTGAATCCCGATCATTAAGGCCTAGGTAGGATGTCTAATCCACCCTGTTATTATTCTTTTTCTCTTTTTCTTTTTTTTGAATGAATTGATTGGCACACCATCCATGCAAATTAACCAAAACAATACAGAAATCTAATCAATATAAAAAGATTCATAATAAATGATGTCTAAGTCGGGGCTACGGTCAAAAGCTTAAGAGAAAGAATGCTTCCACCCGTTCTCCATCCGTCTCATCCAAAATTACTTGAATCTGAGTTATATTAAAGGAGTTATGCTCCGGTCAAAACTTGGATCCACACCACATATTAGTCATAAATAACTGCTGCCTACTTAACTGTAGGCAAAATCCCAAGTGTTAGCGTATATCCAACTTGGGTCCACACCACATATTATCATTTTGATATTTTTTTAAATCTAAAGTGGGAAATAGGTGTAAAATAGTTAAAATAGATTTTTGCAACTAATATTTGAAATAAATAGGGGTAATATGTGATGCATTGACTTCATCTTTATGTATGTTAGACAACATTGGCCGATCTGCGGCTTGACGGAGTTGGATTTTTCTGTTTGTAAATAATTATTTTAATTTTCAGAAATTAAAATAATATTTGATAAAATTCAAATTAAATACAAATAAATAGGAAAATTTTTCTGTTTTAGGTTTGAAAATGATGATAAATACTGAAATGCATTTTAAATGTTGTTTCAAATGAAATTGAACATTTCGTGATATTCCATATATATATTTTATGTTGATTAATTATGTATTTAATATTTTAAAAATAAAAATAGCTTTAAATAGGGAAAAATATAAGACTTAGTTGAATATGTAATATATGCTTAATTGCATTTTTTATATGCTTTTTTGATGTTTGAATGCTAATAATGCATGTATTGGATGGGCATATTATTAAGATATAGCTGGGATCAAGCAGGTGGTGGAAGATTACTTTGTTCATTTATTTAGGCCGATTGCTCTCCCTCCCCTTCAAAGCATAATTATCAAGGCAACAAGGTGACCCAAGGCATTAGAGGCCATCCTAGGTGCCTAGGCGCTGCCTAGGCGTCATAGACTAAAATCTCGAGTATCGAGGTCATCTCAACCTTGAGAAAAAACGAGATTTGCGAGATCGCGAGAAACTGCAAAAAGCCCAAGAAAGGCAAAAAATGCAGTTTTGAGGCTAAAATAGCCATTTTAAGGTCTAATACTTTAGGGAAACCCAATTTTAGCATATATAAACACATTTAAACCATAATGTTACACTACTAGAAGATCAAAGAAGGTCAAATGAGCCAGTAAAATTATATTTTAGAACAAGAATAAACATAATAACATTTAATTAATTGTCATAGTCAAAAAATTCAAAGTAGTCAAGTAGACCATACAATCATAATTCATACATTATGTCAAGACCATTGAGAATTAGTCGAAAAATTGGTCGAAAATGTCGAGAAATGGTTCAAGTTGATCGAGACTGGTCAAGACCAGTCGAGACACAGTTTCGAGGGGGTGTCTCGTCTCGACCCCCTCAAGATCTTTGAGAAAACCGAGATCTCGGCGAGATTTTGAACTATGATAGGCATTGTCTAGGCGACCAAGGTGTTCCCAATGTATTTTTTTTATTTCTAAAATATTAATGCTATATTAATGATTATATATATGCAATATTCGACGTAGGGAGGAGGAAGAAGAAGAACAATGAACAACATTAACCTACAAAATACAAATATAAATCTACATAAGCTACTAACATACCTGAATCAAGGAAGCTGACATACGGAAGAAGAAGAGGCCTAGACTCTAGAGGAACTTGCAGGGAGCCCTAATCACAAATTGGTTTCCATTTTTTTTTCAAACGAAATCCTTTTTGCTTCTATATGCATTATAAACATTGACTGCATGTATTTGTATACAATACATTATTATATACAAAACCAATCTAAATGTTAGTTTTAGAATCTAATTAAAAAATACAAATAATAAATATAATAATATATTAAAAAATTTCATGCACCTCCCACAAGGTTTACCCTTAATTCAACCACCCTCATTAAGGGGGTGATTTAATTAATGATTTACCTACACATCTGCAACAAGGCGACCGCCCAAACCTTCAGGGCATCCAAGGCGCCCAAAGTGATGCCCAGACGACCTAGGTGATCGCCTTTTGAACATACACAAGGCGACTCATCGCCTAACCTATATATTACAACTCGAACGCCTAAACGTCGCTTAAGCAACGCCTTGGCAACTATGCTTCAAAGCATTCCCCTGGGTCTTTTTGATAAGACCTTATCTCCAAGCCAAAGAGCTAGTTTGGATGTCATTTCTTCTGAAGATGAGATGCTTAGAGCTGTTAAATCCAATAAAGCATAGAAGGCTTCGGGCCCTGATGGCTTCAGTATGGGATTCTTTTATGTTGCTTGGGAGATTATTAAAGTGGATCTGCTTTGGGCTATCGGTAGTTTCTTCTCCAATTTTGGGCAGATGAAAGAAGTGAACTAAACCTTCTTATGTTTGATTCATAAGAAAGAGGGTGCTTGCTCTATTGCTGATTTTAGGACCATCTCCTTGTGTAATACCATATACAAAATCATGCCAAGGTTCTTGCTTTTAAACTTAGAGAAGTGGTTGGGGATTTGGTTACCCTAACCAATCAGCCTTCATCCATGGCCGGAATATTACTGACACTATTATGGTTTGTAATGATCTTGTTCGGGGTTTTGACAGAAGATATCATTCTCCCACGGCTATGCAAAAGACTGACCTTCATAAAGCATATGATAATGTCAGATGGGAATATCTTATGGAAAGTCTTACTACTATGAACTTTCCGAAGTGCTTCTCTCAATGGGCCCTACCATGTATCTCTTCTGCGAAACTCCCTGTGTTGGTTAATGGTAGTCCGGTCGGATTTTTTAATGCTAGAATAGGTATAAGACAAGGATGTCATGTATCCCCTTTACTTTTCACTTTTGTGCTGGAGGGGCTCTCTAGATATCTACAGGCCAATGCCCAACAGAATCAAATGGACCTGTTCCCAGATGCAAGGAGATCAACCTTACCCATTTGGCCTCCGCAGATGATATTATGATCTTCTCAGAGGGGAATGCTAAGTCTCTTACTTCCATCTTAAAGACTCTTCTTGCCTTTAGCTCCACGTCAAGTCTGGTCATCAACAAGCACAAATCTCTCTTCTTAGCTGGGGTTGATGATTCTGTGCACGAGAACCTTAGATGCATTGTGGACTTCCCCTTGGGCAATCTGCCAGTCTCCTACCTTGGCCTCTCATTGATCTCGTCAAGATTCTCAGCTCATCACTGTTCCCCTATTCTTGATAGATTAAAGAAAAGGCTTCATTTGTGGAAAATCCGATTCCTTTCTTATGCAGGCAGATTAGAACTTGTTAGATCAATCATGCAAAGTTCCTACTTGTATTGGGCTAGTATTTTCGGTCTCCCTAGGTCGATCATACAGAGTATTGAAAGCCTTATGAATTCTTTTATATGGAAAAGAAATGATTACAACAAATTCTTCCACTCTATTGGCTAGGGTAAGGTTTGCTTGCCTAAGGAGGAAGGCGGTTTGGGCCTTAGAAGAGTCAAGGAGGTCAACAGGGCTTGCATATTTAAACTAATACGGAGAATTTTTGAGAAAAAAGACTGCATTTTGGGTGGATTGGATTTACAGTAGATACTTGAGAAAGTATTCCATATGGACGGTTTCTATGGCCTTTGACTCTTCATGGATTTAGAGGACAATCCTACATCACAGATAGCTTGTACGTCCTTCTATCAAATATTTGATTGACGATGGAACCTCTACCCTTCTCTGGCTGAACAACTGGCATCCTCATGGCATTCTGCTGTCGACATATGGCTAGAGAATTCTAGTGGACTTTGGTTGTGAGTCATGTAAGACTAGCTACTGTTTCCTCCATCATTTTAGAAAGGGCTTGGTGTACAGGAAGGGCCACATCCTCTAGCATTGTGCGTGCCTGGGAAGCTCTGGACTCTATCATTCGTTGTCCTACTGGGAGTGGCGATACCATCAGTTGGATTGGATCCAACAATGGTCTATTTACGGTCTCATCAGTTTGGGAGATATTCAGATCTCGCAGTTCCAAGGTGGATTGGTTTGACATTGTGTGGTTTAAAGGGCACTTGCTGAGGCATAGTTTTACTTTGTAGAGAGTTTTGACTAGATCTCTGCCCACGGGATCCTTACTGTATGATAGGGGTATCATTCCAAGCTCCAGTTGTGGTATTTGTTGGGCTTCCGCAGAAGACATCAACTACCTCTTTTTTTATTGCACCTTCTCCAAGAGAGTTTGGGAATCGATCCTTCGGAAGTATTGGCCGTCTAGAAGAAGTATCCGGCCTTTCGATCAAGAATGGAAATGGATGCTCAAGAAGTCTAAGGGGAAAAGCCATTGTGACACCCTTGCCAAGTTCGCATTTGTTGCCACAGTATACCACATATGGTTTGAGAGAAACCTTAGAAGATGGACTTCTAAAGCAAGATCCTTTGCCTAGATTTGGGATGCTATTATTTTCGACGTAGGGGATCCATTTCCCCAAGCCCTTCCCCTTCTCCAAATAATGCTAGAACAGATTCATTTTATCTTCTTGGAATCTTTCCATTGCCTGAGGTGGATTTTGTGACCCTATCTGTTGGGTTTTTTGCTAGTGTAAGGAGACTAACTCTATCCTTGAGATACCAGATTTGTTTCCCCTATTTCGGGTTGCTGTTAATATAATTATTTATTCACCCAAAAAAAAAAAATAATGCATGTATTATTGTATCAACAACGTACAAGTTAATGCAAAATGGCTGACTCACAAATACTAGGTAGATCCGGAGACAACATCGTATGGAGTACCCCTCGATGCTAACAAGGGGACCACACAATACAACTATTGGCGGAAAAAAAAAATAGAGGAGGAGCCACTCGCTTGAAGTGGCCTTTGACTGGTACGGACGGTAATGTAACCGGATGTCCCAGTGTGCTGAGTGAAACAAAAAGGGCTATGGCTAAGGTGATGAAGGGTGGGATATAGAGGAAGAGACAGAGGCTGAGCAGATGAGGCGGGTTATGATGGCGAGTAGGCAAACATTGGCCAAGGAACAAGAGAGATTAATGTAGTGGCTAGGGGAGTTGGTTCTTCTACACAAACTGACACAAAGCCGAGCCACGAGAAGGAGACATGCAAACAGCCCCAATCCTACTTATAAGGTCCGAGGCATGCATAAATCTCGCCCGAGATCCCGCCGGGATCCCAGATCCCATTTTCGCCTCGGCATTTACCTAAGGTCTCGCGAGATCTCGCGGATTTTGCTTTTTTTTTTCTTTAAGGACCGATCTGTCGATCCGGCCCGACCCGAGCCCGCCTCCGATATTTTCTTCATTTCTTCATTTCTTCCCCTTTTTTTTGTTTGGACTCTAAATTGCTACGAGTGGTGCTTGGACTGCGGGATTGCCCGTAAGAGCTTCATATCAACCGTGAAGGTAAGTTTCTTGCCGAAAAATGAAATTTTTACATGAGACTACAAAAGGGAGAAATTTTTTTTTCTAGAATGCGATGAAATTTTTATATGTTAGTTACGTGAGCCCGATCTACAAGCTCACGGTTTCGATTTTGATTGTTGTAGGTATTTTTTTCAATTATTTGCATTTAAAAATGAATTTTCAGCAATTAAAATTTAAAATATTAATTATTATTACTCATTTGATGATGATGACCTATTTATATGTTAATCACCGGCGATTCTTGTCCTCATTTCATTTCGATTTCGGTTGTTGTATTTTTTTTTGAATTATTTATATTAAAAATAATTTTCAGCAATTAAAAATTAATTTAAAATTGATTAAAAATGCTATAAAATCGGAAAAATAAGGAAAATGTTACGATCGCATTTAAAATATGGAAAAATTTTGAAATGTAATTTCTCCGTTCAAGTTTGTAAGGTTATCAAGTTTGTGTTTTTATGAAACAAGGCTTGGAAATTATGTCGGTACTCAAGTTCAGGGCGGCGATGGGGGCGACGGTACCGTTCCCCAACCCGACCACGCATGGCGATATTGCGACCGCCCTTCGAGGGTGATAGGAGAAGACCCAGTGTAATTTTTGGGAAGAAGCTTCACCTCGGCGGCATCACAAGACCAAGCAACACTGAGTGGATTGGGCAAAGATGTTTCCAAATGCCCGCGTGTCCCGCGGAGATATCCGAGGGCCATAAGTGACACAGGGGAGGGAGGC
This sequence comes from Protea cynaroides, assembly GCA_028583415.1. NCBI lineage: Eukaryota > Viridiplantae > Streptophyta > Magnoliopsida > Proteales > Proteaceae > Protea > Protea cynaroides. The sequence continues at coordinate 54,905,561 of CM053268.1, forward strand.
GAGAGGGCAGCAATGGAAAGAGAAAAACAACAATTTGAAGAGGCAATTCGAGGCACCGTACGTAATCCAAATGAGAACATGAGGTTGAGGGATGGGATGTAAAGATATGACAGAGGCGCAGGCAAGACAGATGCGCCGTGCGGCAATGGCTAGTAAGAGAAACCCTTAGATCGGATGCGCAGAGGAGACGGACAGAGCGGTACATCCGAGCGGTGGCAGTGGTAGTGATTTGTTGAGCCCGAGCCACGCGAGGGACGAGCAAGGGATCGGTTCCCGGTTTTCTAGATCACGGCAGTAGAAGGGAAGAACCCCGCCACGGGGACGGATGATTATGTTCAAGTTCCAGAGCAAGATCCCGCAGCCTTTACGGCAAGGTAAGGAAAAAAAAAAATAAAGGCAATGTTTGGGGAAAGAATAGGAGTCGGTAGGGTATTCTTACTCTAAGTGGTCGTTTTATCATGGCATCCCAAGAACGCCACCACAGGCCCTTTCTTTCGAGCATGCTGCATGCGAGCTTGAGGCGAGAGTTAGAGGGCCAAATCAATATGAGTTAATGACTCATTATTTGCCTCAACATAAGAAGGAATTACAAGACCGGATTCTAAGCCGAAGAGGAATTGGGAAGATTTCGGAGTAACTATTATGTGTGATGGTTGGACCGGTCCTACCGTAAAGTCCATCATCAACTTCATGGTTTACCGCGATGGGAGGACGGTGTTCCTTAGGTCCGCTGATGCATCACCAAGTAAAAGATGCAGATTATATTTATGGGCTGTTGCAAGAGGCGGTGGTCGAGGTGGGAGCTCGGATGTTGTCCAGTTGCGACGGACAACGGCAGCAATTTTAGAAGGCGGGGGAGATGTTAATGAACAATCCCGACTACAATCTCTTCCTGACTCCATGTGCTGCCCATTGTATCGATTTGATGTCAAGGACATGGGCAAGATAAGTAAAGTCAAGAGAGTGGTTGAAGCAAGCAAGACAAGTAACCACTTTCATCTACAACCATGGTTATTCCTTCAACATGCTTAGGAGAGATGTGGGGGGACTTGGTCGACCTGCATCACCGATTCGCTACGAACTTCATAGCATTAAGAGCTTTGGCGAAATGGCCGACTGCATCGATGTTGCATCGAGGTTGGTTTTCGCGAGACAATCGCCTACACCCCAGGAGTGGAAGCACGCAGCACCATCGCCGCACGAATTTTGGCAAAATGTGAAGGTGGTAGTAAAGGGTGTTGCATCCCGTAGTACGTGTGTTGGGATTGGTAGATACGAGCGAAAACCAACCATGCCACTTTATGCCGCCGCGACGCATGAAAGTACGTGTTAAAGCTTTGATACCACGGGCTATAAGAATTATATAAAGATCATCAACGACCGATGGGAAAGCCAACTCATGCATCCATCGCATAAGGTCGTGAGTAAATTTGATGATGTATTTACTTTAGTGTTACTTATGTACCAATATAATTTTATTTGTTTTTAACCATGTGTCCACCGCCAAATATTTCAAGATACTATTTGAACCCCAAGTACCGAGATACGCATGTACTTAGATCGAACGGAACCCATTGAGCGGTGAAGCTAGTGGTTGCAAAGTCGGGCCGATCCCTAGCACGAGCATTGGCAAACCTAGAGGTGAGTTGTAGTGCTTCATCCGGAAATATGTGCTTCAACTATATATTGTAATTGCAAATATTTATAAGTTTTCGATTGTGTGTAGATTAAAACCTTTGGGAAGCCCTGGGTTTTTTGGGTTCCCACGCAATCGTGGGCCGGACGTGACAAAAGTGATCCGTGATGTATTACGTTTAATTGACATACGAAAATTAAATTATCTTATGTTTTATGTATTACATTTAAATGACATACCAAATTAAAATATGCTATTGTTCTTATGCAAGCATCGAATGGTGGGTGTTGTATGGTAAAGATGCACCGCTCTCGAAGAAGATAGCAAGTAGAGTGTTAGCCAAACATGCTCTCGCATCCGGTCGCGGCAACCGGAGTACTTTCAACCTCCCCCCCCCCCCCCCCCCCCCCTCCCCCCCCCCCCCCCCCTCCCCCCCTTCCTCTTCCCTTCCCCCCCCCCTCTTGGGAGGAAGAACCCCCCCCCCCCTCCCCACCCTTCCCCCTCTCCCCCCCAGAAACCCCCTCCCCGAAAGGGCGGGGGGAGGGGGCCCTTCCTCGGGCGCCCCCCCCCCCCTCCCCCTTTTTTTCTTTCTTTTTTTTTTTCATTTTTTTCTTTTTTTTTTTTTTTTTATATAATTATATATTTCCCTTTTTCCTTTTTCCTTCCCTCTCTATTAAATAATGTGGTTTAAAGTGGGGGTGTTTTTATTTTTTTTTTTTTTTTTTACTTTTATTTTTTAAAAAATTATTAAAATTTTTTTTTTTTTTTTTTTTTTATCCTAATATTTTTTTTTCCTTTTTTTTTTTTTTTTCTTTTCTTTTTTTTTTTTTTTTTATTTATTTAAAATTTTTTTTTTTTTATTTTTTTAATTTTAAAAAAAAAAATATTTTTATAAATTTTCTTTATTTTGCCCGGGTTCAACATACACCTCAAATGATTATGTTGATATCAACCGGCCCCCCATCCCACTACGATCGCATATGGTTCTTCTTTCGACGATGGTTCGATGCGAGCACATACACGAGTCATAGATCAACCAACTTCTATTCCATTCCATCGATTCCAAAGATTCTACGCACCGCAGTACTACTTCAGAAGTTTTTCCATTCTTCCCAAAGATTGGTATCCTTCGACAGCCACCGATGTTATATTTATGAATCATGCGCAAGACTTACCGTAACTTCTTTGCATCGAATGTCTTGGGAAGATTATGTTGCTCAATCGGAAGACAATTTGCCGCCCCCCCCCCCGGGGGGGGGGGGGGGGGAGGAATCATCCACCTACACTCCTACGTATTACTAGACATTGTATCGTATAAGGATTGTGGAATTGTGGACTATGGGCACATGGGGACTTGGGATCATTTTTATTTCTTTACTCCTGTTTAAAAATTAATTAATTTTTTTTTTTTTTATGGAGTAATTCTTGTTTCTTTCTCCCCCAATCATTATGTTATTGTCTCATTTGCCATTTGATTGGTGTGTAAACCCAACAACCCCCAAACGGAGGAAAGAAAAGAAACAAGAGAAGTTAAAACATTATTGGAGTAACACAAAGGAGATAGTTGGGACGGTTGTCTCCAAGTGGTTTTTTTATCATAATACTCCTGCACATGGGTACACATACCCATATTACCAGAACATGCTAGATGAAGTAAGTAGAGATGGCCGAGGAGTGAAGGGGTTCACATCTTATAAGCATTATAACACCTACCTACCCCTCCACAAGAAGGAAATAAAGGATTATGTGAAGGGATTAAAGCCATATTGGGAGACTTATGGAGTTACCATCATGTAATGGTTGGACTAGACCCATTAAATAGCTAGGTTCAAAATCTCAAGTCTCGAGGGTGTCTCGACCCTTTGAGAAACCGAGATCTCGGAAATCTCAGTTGAGATCTCGGCGAGACACTGCACAAAAGCCGTGAAGGCTTAAAATGCGTGTTTCAACCCTAAAATGATCATTTTAAGGCTTGATACTCTAGGGAAACCATATTTTAGCATATATAAACATATTTAAACCATAAAATTGTATAAATAATCACACATGGTGGTTGATTGGGTTTACACCCATGTTTGGCAGTGTCGGTCTAAAGTTCAAATGTAAACCTAGGGTAATATTGGCTATTCTACATAATGTTACACTAATAGAAGATCATAGAAGATCAAATGAGCCCATAAACTGATATTTTAGGAGAAGAATAAACATAATAACACTTAATTAGTTAATTGTCATAGTAAAAAAAACCCAAAGTAGTCAAGTAGACTATACAATCATAATTCATACATTATGTCGAGACCAGTCGAGAACTAGTCGAAAAATGTTGAGAAATGGTCGAGAATTAATCAAAAATGTCGAGAAATGGTTGAAAATGTCGAGAAATGGTCGAGACCAGTTGAGAACTGGTCAAGATGGTCGAGGCACCGTATTAAGGTGAGATCTCATCTCGAGATCTTCGAGATCTCGCCGAGATTTTCGAGATCTCGCCGAGATTTTGAACACTGCTAGATAGTCCCTATCAACTTCATGGTATATGTGATGAAAGAACTGTTTTTTAAAGCATGTGAATGCATCCAAGCATAAAAAGGAAGCATCATAATTCATATATATACCAGTTGTTGAAACTGGTTGTTAATGATGTAGTGATTTGGGGGCGGGGGGAATTGTTATAGATAATGACTTCAACTTCAAAAAGGCTAGGAAAAATTAACCAATAATTCCAGGTATCATTTGTTTTGGACTCCATGTGCAGCCCACTGTATAAACTTAATGTTAAAGGATATGAGCAGGATTAAAATAGTGAAAGACGTTGTAGAAAAGACAAGATAAAAGTAAGTACATTTGTTAACAACTATGGATATGCCCTGCAGTTAGTTGACATGCTTTGCCACAAATTATATCACTCTAAAGAGCTTTGAGACAAAAAAAAAGGTTGGGCTTAGATTCATGTTTGCTTTAGAGGAATGGTTTGACTGGCCTCAGGCTTTTTCTCCCCATGATTGGTTAGCTCAGTCCACTTTTCAAATGACTTATTCTGGGATGACCTGAAGAAAGTTGTACTGATATTAGAACCAGTAGTAAAAGTCATCAGAATGGTTGACTCACAAAGAAAGTGACCTTACCACATATGGGCAGCAATGGAACTGATGAAAACACAAATCATAAATGTATACAGAAGATGTACTTCAAAGTTCATTAAAATCATCACAGGTTGCTGGGAGAGGTTGGTCTCGCATCCACTACATAAGGCTGGTAAAGATTTATTTATTTAATATAAATTCAATTCGATTATGATTCAGGTTTAGTTTCTAAAAGGAAATTCTTTGTTTTTAGCATAGTATCTCAATCCTATGTACCACTACAAGGACAATCTTGGGATGAGATAAGATTTAATAAAAGTAGTTCAGAATGTGGAGGCAATGCTTAATTCTGATCCACGTGCCCAGTCTATTGCAAATCAAGAGGTCGATGTTTAATTTACTTTATGGTCATATGCAATTGTATTAACAAGTAACAACATAACACTAACATCTAATATGCAATGGATTTAGATCGAATCATTTAGAGATGCAATAGGGAGTTTTGGCAAGGGACTACAATTAATGCACATTCCAACACTGCCTCTGGTGAGTCCAATCACCTAATTTTTTTCTTGTCAATTATATATTAATATTTTAAAATGTATCATAAGATCATACCATAATACTCCTGTATGTTCTGATGGAGCTGACTGGTGGGTCTTATTATATGGAAGATACTCCCCAAACCTGAGTGGGTAACAATTAAAATGCTATCACAAATGTGTTCCGCCTTCGGCTGCGAGTGCAGTTGGAGTACATTCTTCCTCATACACACAAAGAGGTGGAACTGATTGGGTGCTGACCGGTTGGAGAGCCTTGTATATGTCCATTATAACATGAGATTGAGGGAGGGGCACATACATCTGGGCATGGAGAATTATACAACCCCAATGGAGTTGAGTGAGATATTCGAGATGGACAAAAAGGAGGAGAATTCCCTTTATGAGTGGATGAGGAATCGATGAGAGCCCTTTTTAGATGAGCTTAGAGGTTGGCCAAATAGTTAGATTGTTGCACATCTTCGAGTTGATGTTGTATATGGCAGTGGATTGTAGAGTTCACTCAGAGCCACGCTCTCCGGCACTCACTCACCTTCCCCCCTACAGACACAAGGCCATAGTGATGATGATAGTAGTGATGGTGGAGATGTTGATGATGGTGGAGATGGTGGTTATAGAAATGTAAGATTATGGGATGAGGAAGATGAGATGGAGCAGCAGCCAGAGCCAAAGCCACAGCCAGACCCCATCAGATTGACAGGGGAGACTTAGTATCCCGATTCCACATTGGATGAGGACCATGGCGCACGGACTGGTAGAGGGTACACTCGAGGTCTACGCTGGCACTTTGAACCGGATAAGGTAGCTATGTTAGAGATGGATATATCAAGCTTGTCTGGCATGATGGACAACATGAGTTTTTTTTTTTTTTTTTTTTTTTTTTTTTGGGGGGGGAGGTTGGGGGATTAGTGGCTACAAGAGTGTCGGCTCTGTATCAGTTCCAACATATGGTGGCTATGACCTGTATCAGCAGTAATGTAGTATGGGGGTGGCTATTGCGGATCTTCATCTTTTGTAGACTCCATCTTCGAGTATCCTCCTCAAGCTCCACCTCCTCCCCAGGTTCCGCCTCCACCTCCACCTCTACCTCCATAGTGATTTCCTAGGTTAGGGTACCTCGTTTCTAGGCATGATTCATATATGTGGTTTGTAAATAACTTTAAGACCAACTGGTCTCACACTATGACATGGGATGCATATGTTATGCAATCAGAGAACCTTTATCGGCAGCATCAATGGTATTCAACTCAGGGATCAAATGCACCACAAAACTAATCGTGGAATTAAGTGAAGTTCCATATTTTTTTTGGGTGAACGAATGAATATTATTAACAACACCCTGAACCAGAGGAGAGAACCAAACCTGGGTATCCAAAGGATAAAGCCAGACTCCTTACAAGAAGGCTACAGCCCAGAGAACAAGCTAACAGCAGCAAAAGGAACAAAAGGAACAAAAGGAAAGGGTGGTGGAAGGGGGGAGGGAATGGATCGTGCCATGCACATATATAATAGCTTCCTAAATTTGAGCGAAGGCTCTTGACTTGGTCGCCCATAATCTAATGTTCCTTTCGTACCAAATGTGGTAAACCGTCAGTGCGAAAGCCAGCATAACCACTGTATCAGTAGTAGCTTTCCATTTGAACTTTTTGCCAATCCATCTCCATTCTCGATCAAAAGGACGTATCCGTTTGTGGCATGGCCAACATTTCCCAAGGATCTTTCCCCAGATTCTTTTGGAGAACGGGCAATCAAAAAATAGGTGCTAGACATCTTCATCAGCGGCCCAACAAAACCACAACTAGCACTAGGATATAATGCCCCTATTGCATAGAAGAGCGCCAGTAGGAAGAGACATGGTTAAGGAATGCCATAAAGTGAAACTATGTCGAGAAGAGTGACCCTTAAACCAAACCACATTGTGCCAAGGAATAGTGGGCTTGCGCGATATGATCAGATCCCAAGTAGAAAAGGTAGAGAAAATACCGTTAGGGGCTACTGTCTAAGAGGTAAGATCGCCACTCCCACTTGGTCTTCGAGAGATGGTGTTTAGAGCATCCCAAGCCTGCACTGGTTTAGGAGAGGAAGCCCGGCCCAGGGTTCACAACCCTTCAGTCAAGATCGAAGACACAATTGCCAATCTATCCTGCCAGAATCGAGCTGGATCTTATCGCCATAAGCCAAGATCAAGACGCTATGAGGATGCCAATAATCCAACCATAACAAGGTATATATGCTATCATCAATGAGGGATTTGATGGAAGGTAAGGCAAGCTGTCTATGCCGGAGAATAGTCCTCCAACCCCAAGAGGAATCACTGGAGGTTGCCACTGTCAAGATCGAATTCCTTTTTAACCACCTACTATAGATCCATTGAGTCCAAATGTTCTCTTTTTTCTCCACCACACGCCACACCAGCTGTAGAATGCAGGCCTTGTTAACCTCTTCTATTCTTCGGATGCCCAGACCTCCTACGTCTTTGGGCACGCATATCTTAGCCCAGCCAGTGGTATGAATGAACTTGTCATCTCCCACTTTCCATAAGAATGCACTCATTAAACTTTCCAACTTTTGCACTATCATACTGGGAAAACCAAAAATCCCGGACTGTTTTATTGAAATTCCGAGTTACTGAAATTTAAAACCTTAATCCTAGCGTATCCACGATACACTACGACACGTCTCTTAAAATCACCTGACCGATATGCTACCGATACACAATACTTTAATCCACCAATCCCGTACGCATAGTTCAACAGTTCCAAAACCCTTGAGAAAACTCAAATTTCTTTACTCAGATCATCCTTAATTGATAGGAGGGATATTACACATATAAAACCTAATGAAATTCCTCAATTGACTCATAGTAGGACTCCCAATCACTTTCACATGGTAAAAAGGGTAAATAAACTCAAATTGCTTCCCACTCTACTTCGTCAAGGCTTGCATCCGCATCCCGTGCTGGTATTTCAATTCCTATGTTGAAACTTAAAACCCTTTGTCACCTCTTTACAATTGCCCCTACCATCTCGACTTATAAATCGAGGAAAAAATTATGAACCCTAAGCAGTTGACATGGCTTGAATCCGAGTTATATTGAAGGAGTTACACTCCGGTCAAACCTTGTTATGAGTATATGAATAATGTTTAAAGTCGTTTGAATGAATATAATTTTTTGGATATGAAAACAAAAAATTATTTTGATGGACTCTTGATTTTTGGTGATGTTTCGCTCTAATAAGATTTATGGAATTTTAAGTACCATAAAAAAAATAAAAATAAAAAGATTTATGGAATTTTATATTAAAGAAAAAGGCTAGCATTTGAAAGTTGAAAATCGTCTTGCCATCGAAAATCCAGTTTTTGTTTTTGAACTGGAAAGTTGACTTTTTATCCTTTTGAATTTTTGACTATTTTTATTGGATTCAAATGGCGAGTTGTTTGCTTTTTTACGAATAATATCTTAAGTAAATGAAATATCAAAGTTAATAGACATTTATTTAAATGATATTAGCCATAAATAAGTGCTTCCTATTTATCTCTGAATACAATCCTAGTTGCTAGTGTACACTAGCAAACTTGAGTCCACACCACATAATATCATTTTAGATGGTTTTTTCTTACACTAATTGAGGGAATTAGCATAAAAAGGATGAAATAGGCTACATAATCAAAATCAGGCAAAAAACCAACATCTGGGCCTTGAAACCAAAGTTTCGAGTTCACCTAGAAGAAATCCCTGATTTTGGCCCCATTCGGCCAAAATACTGAAATTTTGGTTTTAGGGCTGGCCAGAAACAGCACCGAAACCAAAATTTAGAGCCTTGCTTTTGCGTCAGGCCTCTTCCAATAGGCTTGCTAAGGAGTGGGCAGCTTTAGACTTAGGTTCTCTTTGGTATAGTTTATATTTATATTTATGAGCTATTTATAATAAATCATTTATAAAAATAAATTATGAATTATAAATAATAGCCGTTTAGTATCACTAGATTATAGAAATAATAATAAAATATCACAATAATAATAAACACCTTCTAACTTAATTGCAGATTTTAGATTATATCAATTTATTTTAAATATGAATAAATACCATAAATCATACCAAACAACTACATATGTCATAATGTATTATATAATTAATTCTATAATACATACCAAAGAAAGCCTTAGTCTCTAGAAGACCCACAGGAAGTAAAGACCCAGTGTGCTGGTCTATCACTTCTTCAGGCATGTTTTCAGCATCTTTGACTTGGGATCTTGTGAGATGAATAGGTTCCAAAGTACCTTGGTTTGATGTACTATGGTTTACGGGGCACTACCCTCACCATAGCTACATTACTTGGAGGGCGATGACTTATTCTCTCCCCACAAGGTTCTTCCTTCGTCGTAGAGGTATCAACTCCACTTCTAGATGTGGTTTATATGAGGCAGCGGATGAAGATATTCATCACCTCACCTTCTGCGCAACCATTTATCATATGTGGTGAGAGGAACCTTAGATTATGGAAAGGTAAGTCTAGATCATTTGCCCATGTAACAATTTCACAAAGAGATAACCAGCAAGTTCACGAACCAGAAAAAGAGAGAAGAAGATTGAAGAGAAGAAAAAGCGAAGGAGAGAAAAAGATTTTGAAAGCAGCAGTGTGCTACAACCAAAATCGATAAAAAAAAACTCTCCTCTCTACATCTTATATTTATAGAGAATAAGTATTAACTATTACAGGAAAGTTTCTATAATAAGAGAAGATTACAATGGAAATAAATTGGCTAACAAAATAGGGAAGAACCAAGCTAACAAATAAAGGAAGAACCAAGGTCGATATCGCTGGCAGTAACTACCGCCCAACGATATTGACAAAGGCCTGTTTGGCCATATTGTAATACCCTCCCACAAGCTGGAGTGTACAAATCACCCAACCCAAGCTTGTAACAGTTTAGTCAATATGCTGGTCCAAACAAGGGCTTTGGAAGAATGTCAGCGAGCTGATTTGAAGAAGATACAAATGGAGTGACAACTAGCTTCTTCATAACAACATCTCGAACGAAATAGCAATCCACCTCTATATGTTTAGTATGTTCATGGAACACTGGATTGCTAGCAATATAGATAGCAACCTGATTGTTACACATCAAGGACATAAGGCGAGAGGTAGAAAATCTAAGTTCTTGCAAAAAATTTCTCAACCATAACAATTTAGCAGTAGTCTGTGCCATAGCACAGTATTCAACTTCAGCACTGGATTTGGATATAGTAGTTTGCTTCTTACTTCGCCAAGTAACGAAATTACCCCTAACAAAGGTATAGGATCCAGTAGTGGAGAGCCTATTACCATTAACTCCTGCTCAATCAGCAACAGAAAACCCAACAATATCAAGATGATGATGTCGATGGTAAATCAAACTAGTACCAGGAGATTTCTTGAGATATCACAATATACGACAGGCAGCCTCCCAGTGGGTAACATTAGGAGCATGCCTAAACTGACTAACCACTCCAACAGCAAAGGAAAGGTCAGGCCGAGTTACAGTAAGATAGATCAGCTTTCCAACCAAGCGTTTATATTTATGGATATCATAATATTCAGGACTATCAAATGTTTTAAGCTTCTGATGTGGATCCACTGGTATATCAGCTGATTTGGCAAAAGAAGTTCAGTTTCAGAAAGCAAATCAAGTACATACTTCCTTTAAGAAAGAATAATACTTTTACTACTGCGAACCACTTCAATCCCTAGAAAATAGAGAAGTAGTCCTAAGTCTTTCAACTGGAATTGCGTATTCAAATAAGACTAGATCTCAGCAATGTCAGACTTATCATTTCTTGTAATAATAAAATCAACATAAATAGCAATGATGGTAACAGTAGCGGAACGACATTGCACAAAGATCAAATGATCAGAGTAACAGGCAGTGAAACCAAAGTTTGTAATAACATTGCTGAATTTATCAAACCAAGCATGAGGAGATTGTTTAAGGCCATAGATAGCCTCAAGTAATTTGTATACTTTAGTTGAGTTCCCTCCCTGAGCAACATTCTTGACATCCATCTGATAAAGGGTTCAATCAAAATTTACAGCTAAAGAGCTAATAACACGAATAGAGTTGAGACGAGCAACAGGAGAGAACATCTCAAAATAATCAATCCCAAAGGTCTGAGTAAACCCTTTGGCAACAAGTCTAGCCTTCAGCCTATCAATGGCACCATCAGAGTTATGTTTAACTGTATAGACCCATCTGCAATGAACAACTAAGTGACCCTATGGGAGATCAACAATAGTCCAAGTTTGGCATGCCATCAGAGCATCCATCTCAGCATCTATAGCTGTTTTCTACCCTAGATGGGACAAGGCTTGGGAAAGAGAAGTAGGAATAAAGGTAGTAGATAGGAAGTGAACCAAATTTTGGTGATGAGGAAGATGGGCAGTAGAAACAAAATGCTCAATAGGAAAGGTAAGTAAGGAACGCTGAGTACAAGTATGAGTACTTTACGGAGACCAATAGAGGGATCAAAAGAGACCTCAGGATCAGGCGACGTAGTAGTTGGCGGAGCAGCTGGTGCAATAGTAGTCAGAGCCACTGGATGACAACGCGTATAAATCTGCAGGGGAGGCAGAGGGTCAGATGATAGGGTTTGGTCAAATAGTGATTCAGGATCAGCAGATGTGATGGAAGGAACCTGTGGTTCAAGTTCATCAGGTGCGCAAGGGGTACGGGAAGGAATCGGTACTGTAACCGGATAATATGGTCTGTCTTCAAAAAAAGAAAACATCAGAACTGACATAGTGACGTTTAGTAGTAGGATCAAAGCATCTATTACCCTTTTTGAGTACGGTAATGACCAAGAAAAATATACTTAAAAGAGCGAGGAGAAAGTGTTCCCAATTTATGATGCATGATATGGACAAAACAGGTACTACAAAAAACTCTGGGGTTGACATGAAATAAATAAGTATTTGGATAAAGAAGATGGAAGGGAACTTTATTGTATAAAACAGAAGAAGGTATCCGATTAATAAGATAACAAGCAGTCATGACAGCATCACACCAATAAAATCTAGGCACATTCATATGAAACATTAGGGACCCGGAAACATCCAAAAGATGTCTATTTTTATGTTCAGCAACCCCATTTTGTTGAGGGGTACAGGTACAACTAGTATGGTGTATTATTCCATGTTCAAAGCAGAAATCAGAAACAACTATTTGAACATATTCAAGAGTATTGTCTGTACATAAGACCTTAATGGAAACCTCAAACTGAGTGAAAATTTCTTAATAACCCTTGAAAAATAGTAAGAAACTCATAACGATCTTCAATTAAATAAAACCAGGTCATCTTGGAAAGTCATCCACAAAGGTTACAAAATAAGAAAGGCCTAGCCTATTGCATAATTCGAAATCTCAGTTCTCGAGGGTGTCTCGACCCTTGAGAAAACCGAGATTACCGAGATCTCTGCGAGAACCTGCCGAAACTCCCAGAGGATAAAAATGGGAGTTTCGACAGGATTTTTTTATGGTTTAAGCCATTTTTTGCTATTTTAAGTCCATTTTAGAGTCATTTTAAGGCTATATATTGCAGGAAAATACTTATTCAACATATATAAACACATTTAAAGCATAAAAAGTAATCACATTATCGAAAAATCATACATTCATAAATCATAAATCCCACAAAATAACATAATTTACAAGTACTCATTATATGAAAAACTTAAATACTCAAAATGAAATAATACATTCCCATTAGTCCATCTCAATGTCTAATCATATGTAGAGTGGCGTGCAGGTTCCATCTGATCAGATTGACTATGTTGAAGAAAATATATCTCGGTCTGATAAACAAAATCCTGCCACGACATCCTTCGGCTATAGAAGGTCTGGTAGTCTTCCACATATTTCTCATACATATGATCCGGGAAGTTTCTAAAAATACCCAACCTTGGATACAATTCACTATAATGTGGAGTAAAGTAAGCATATATTGGTTGGTGTGGGGGCGTGGTTCTTTGCAAATTTGGGACTGAAAAGAGACTGTCCACAAAGTTTGAGCCAGTCTGTGATGTAGCATTACTAGTATCAACGGAATAATCATATGCACTTCCCATCATACGGTCATCATCACCGGAATAAGAACCGTACGCCGAAGTGGTGCCAAATCCATGAACACTCCACTGCCCCTGCTCCTGTCCACTGCTACCCTCAATGCTCAATCCTCCAAAATTTGTAGACATGCTATCAATTTCAACATCAGGCATAATATTAGGATCAGGAACGATGTCAAAGAAACGATCTTCTTCTTCTTCCACTGATTGCAAAGGGCATTCCCGTTGACGAGACCTACGTGTATACCCAGTCATAGGCCGTGATGAAGATGCGCGTCCACCATTATCTGGATCTTGTGTAGTGTGTGTATACTGACTCTCACCGGTCCATCTAATAATGGGTACAGTCGATCTAGGATCACCACCACCACCCTTATCACCACCACCACCCTCATCACTACCACTATCAGATGTTGACCAGCCAGATTGTTCCATTGTATCATCATCGCCTTCTGAGTCACTACCAGTACCAGCTGGGGGTCAAACGGTTTAGGCGACTATGCGTGTATACGACCCTCATCCGAAGACATAAACCGCTCGAGATTAGAACCCATCAGAGCAGACACAGTGGGGTCGGGCATCCCACTAGGCTCATCCATCACTGGAACTGCTCTTACACCCATTCCACATAGGGATCCTCTTCATCTGAAGATAGTTGGAAGACGTCAGCTAGCTCGATCAGCTCTTGTTCATTTCTTTGTTCAAATTTCAAGCATTGTACCCTCAATCTCATGTTGTAATGGGCGTAGACCAAGTCATTTAGCCGTTGAGAGCCCAATTTATTCCGCCTCTTTGAATGGATAAGGGAGAAAGTACTCCAATTTCGCTCACACCCATCTGCGGAATATGTCTGAGATAGGACTTTGATTGCAATTCTCCTCAACTCAGCTGTATGCTCGCCATACAACAACCACCACTCAGCTGCACAAGATGAAGAACACATTTTAATACACATATTAAATAAGATATTTTACTTGAAAATTTCAATTTCCATAATTCCATACCAGGATCGGTCTTATCTCGTCCAGCCACTGCAGCGGGAGTTTCAAAACTCCCAAGAGCATCTCTGAACGTTTTCATCTACACCTATTTCAAAATTTATAACCATTAGCCATTGTAATATGTGGATATTCAAATAATTCAGCACTTAAACCATACAACTCACCTCCAGATTGACCAGTGCTTGTACAGTATAATCTGGCACCAATTTTGCCACAACATATTTTACCGCACTGATAAGGTCAGAATTGAGCCCAAGCACATGTGAATATTGGTACTTGGGGTTCAAATAGTATGCTGCAAAATATGAATCGCCATATTAAAATAGAGTACCAACTATTAAGTGGAACTAAATTAAAGACATTATTAAATATACTCACCAGCCTTATGCAATGGGTGCATCAGCTGACTCTCCCATCGATCTTTGATAATCTTCACAAAATATTTGTTTCCATGTGGAAACACAGTTTTTATACTGTCCTTCAACATATCCATGGCAGCATATAAATGTGGCATGGTGGGCTGGAATGCTGTATCCACTAATCTCAGCACCTTCACCACTGTGTCACGGCCTTAGTGTAACTAAGCCAACCGTGCGGCACTTAGTCGCTTGCAACCCTTCTTGAAGCACTAAGTCAGCCTAACCCCTTACTAAGGAAGAGAGCACACAATAGAGAATTATGAAAGAACAACTTATATTGCAAAGGAACTCTTACAATGCTTGATTGCTTGAGTGCCTTGGCCAAATGAGGCCTTCCTTATTTATAGACACCAAGGGGTACAATGAATGGTTAAGATTTGTACAAGTGTTATACATCCAACGGTTGGGAACATTTTAGTATAGAGGTCTAGAATACTCCCACCTCCTTAGAAAAGTCTAGAGAGTCTATACAAGTGTGGAGGTTTCTAAAGAACCCCACTTAAGCTCATGTGTAGAGAATTCTAAAATATGGGCTTAACCTATCAATCCATGTGTCCATCCATGGACCTTGTAGACGGAGCGGGTCACAGGTCGTGACATTCTCCCCCACCTAAGTTGGCGACGTCCTCGTCGCATTTTCCTCATGGAACTTTTGTATCACGTCTTGGAACTGCCAAAGGGCATCTGATGGTTCCCAGCTTGTCTCGCTCTCTGGTTGCCCCTTCCATTTAACTAAGTACTCCCTATAAGGAGGAACGCCTCGTCTTCGTATAAGTCTATCCGTCATTATGCATTCAACCTCATTCTCATAGGAAGTAACCACACCCATTGGTGCTCGAGTAGAAGTCCCACGGCTTGGGTCTTCCATGTCTCCATGATAAGGTTTTAACATACTTGCATGGAAAACCGGATGAATTTTGAGTTTGGGAGGAAGCTTTACCTCATAGGATACCTTGCCCACCTTCCTTAGAATCTCAAACGGCCCTTCATACCGACGAACCAGTCCTTTGTGCACTGACCTTAGGGACTTGAACTGTTGTGAGACGAGTTTTACTAGTACCAAGTCGCCTACCATGAAATGTTCTCGTCGCCTGTCTTTGTCGGCCCACTTCTTCATCTTCTTAGTGGCTTTGTCAAGGTAAGACTTGGCAACCTTGAATCACTCTTGGTTTGTCACCTCGCTTCTAGGTGGAAGCCTTTTCGTCAGATCTGAAGGCATTATACCCTTGAACTTTTCAAAGGCCTTCTTATTAGGCTTAGGTAGCACCTCTTTAGACCTTTCTTTTTCTCTTTTCCTGACCCTGTCTTCCAACTGCATTGTTGATAGCAACTTAGGGCCATCCTTAGTCCTTGGTATTGTTGGGATCATGCAAGAAGCTCCCTTTTCCAAGATGCATACTGTGTTAATGGAAGGCATAGCAATTGCATTTACCTTCCTTAGGAAATCCATGCCAAGCACCACTTGGAAATCGTCCATAGGTACCACCGACAAATCTACGGTACCTTTCCATGTCCCGATATGCATCTCGACCCATCGAGTCACACTATGGATGGGTCGAGCTTGGGTGTTGACGGTTTTGAGCCATCCCGTCTCCTTGGTTACCTTCAAACCAAGTCTCTTCGCCTCATCCGTCGAGACAAAGTTGTGGGTTGCGCCCGTGTCAACCATAGCATATGTGGGCTTGCCGTTGATGCGTGCCTCCACGTACATCAAGCCTTTTTGTGAAGGCGTGGCCTTGACCTCCTTTGTCTTGGCCTTGATAGCAGCCAATTGGAGCGAACCCATATGAGCCTCTTCTTCTTCTTCTCCTTTCTCGAGCAGGGCTGTCAAAGCCTTCTTTTTAGGGCACTCACTCGCCCAGTGTGGACCATCACAAAGGAAACAAGCGGTCTTCCGTCGATATCCACTCTTCTTGTCATCCCTTGCCTTATTCTCTCTATAAGATGAGGTCTTTTCTATGCTTTCCTTGGGATAAGTTTCTTTGGATGTCGATGCTCCCCCACCTTTCTCACTATATGGCTTCTTGGGCTTTGGGGGATCTTCTCTCCTATACTCAACGATGGACTCCGCCGCTGCTATGGCGGAGGAGATATCTTGCACACCCCGTCGTTGCAACTCTTGTGCGGCCCATCCCTGGAGACCTTCCATGAAGTTGAACAAGAGGTCTACCTCGGTCATATCCTGGACATCTAGCATAAGTGTAGAGAATGCCTTCACATAGTCTCGGATAAACCCCGTTTGTTTGAGCCTTTTAAGATTCCTCCTAGCCAAGAATGTGGCGTTCTCAGGGTAGAATTGTTTCTTCAACTCTCTCTTGAAACTATCCCAAGTGTCTATGGTGTACGTACCACTTCCGATGTCGCCGTGTCGTCGTCTCCACCATAGAGTTGTTGTGTCTTTAAGATAAAGGGTGGCAGTTTGTACCTTCATCTGCTCGTCTTCAAGGGAGATTGCTTTGAAATATTGTTCCATGTGCCATAAGAAATTATCTACTTCTCAGGCATCTCGTTGTCCATCGTAGGACATAGGTTTAGGCACATCCACTTTAGGTGCCTCTCTTGAGGTCGTAGCTCCCCCAACCATTGCCCTCTTGCATAGGTTTACATCGGCTCGTACCTCGTCTACGCATGCTTGTAGGTTTGCCATTATCTCCAAAACTTGAGCTTTGAAGGCATCAAGCTCCCCTTGTGGCTGTGCTGTGGTGTTGCGTAAGGACACATCGTGCTCATCCACTCGACCTTTGAGCTCTTCCTCGCACCCTTCTAACACATCGACCCTCTCTTGAGTGTCGGCCATGGCTAACTCCACTCGAGTTAGTCGCGCTTCCATGGAAGCCACAATATCTACGGACTTGTCCTTGCTCCGCTTGCTTCTTGTGTTGGTATGGCCATCCCTTTCATGACCATGCTCTCCTTCCACGTTGTGATCTTCCACACTAGACATGGTGACGATGTTGCTTAAGCGTCTCCTTCGTAACCACGCTCTGATACCACTTGTCACGGCCTTAGTGTAACTAAGCCAACCGTGCGGCACTTAGTTGCTTGCAACCTTTCTTGAAGCACTAAGTCAGCCTAACCCCTTACTAAGGAAAAGAGCACACAATAGAGAATTATGAAAGAACAACTTATATTGCAAAAGAACTCTTACAATGCTTGATTGCTTGAGTGCCTTGGCCAAATGAGGCCTTCCTTATTTATAGGCACCAAGGGGTACAATGAATGGTTAAGATTTGTACAAGTGTTATACATCCAACGGTTGGGAACATTCTAGTATAGAGGTCTAGAATACTCCCACCTCCTTAGAAAAGTCTAGAGAGTCTATACAAGTGTGGAGGTTTCTAGAGAACCCCACTTAAGCTCATGTGTAGAGAATTCTAGAATATGGGCTTAACCTATCAACCCATGTGTCCATCCATGGACCTTGTAAACAGGAACGGGTCACGGGTCGTGACAACTGGCTCCAGAATTTTGACTACATCCTTCAGTGTTCTCCAAAATTCCTCTGAAGCTATAGTAGTCTGTACTTGAACCCCACCCAAACCAGTCCTCAGAAGCAAACATCGATCTGAGGCCTACCATCTTTGCCTGAAAGCTCTTTAGGGCTATGTAGTTGGTAGCAAATCTAGTAATGCCGGGTCTTACCAAGTCCCCTCCACATTTCTCCCTCAGCAAGTTCAAAGAATAGCCATGGTTATATACAAATGTTGTTACCTGGCGTGCTTGTTCAACCACTTCCTTTACTTTTTGGATCTTGCCCATGTCCTTCAACATCAAGTCAATGCAATGGGCAGCACATGGAGTCCAAAAAAGGTTATAGTTAGCCATCATCTCTCTCCTGCCTTCTTGTAGTTGTTGCCATTGTCTATCACAATTTGCACCACATTTGTAGCACCAACTTCATCCACCACTGTCTGTAGCAATCCATAGATGTAGTTAGCATCTTTTGTGTATGCAGATGCATCCACGGACTTCAAGAATGATGTCTTCCCATCACTGTAGACCATGAAGTTGATGATGTACTTTCTAGTGGGACCAGTCCAACCATCACACATTATAGTGACCCCATATGCAACCCAATTATTCTTTAACCCTTCTATCCATACTTCTAACTCTTTTTTAATTCTTGGGAGATAGACATTCATCACTTCATATGGAGTGAGGGCTTTAACACCAAGACCAGCCTGAACAACTGCATCAAAGAAAAGCTGATAGTATGGGCCACTACTGGCATTTGCTAGGATACTATTATAGATAGACCACCTAGCAAAGGCATCCCCAATAAATTCTTTTGTACCCTTCCAGTTCCACATACTCTTCAATCTCTTCTGTTTGGCGCCAACCTTTCTAAAAACTACTAGATCCTGCTGTAGAATCTCTACATAATCTTCATCCCTAGCAGTAGGTGGTGGTGTCTGGGGTTGTGCTTTAGTACTTTTTGATCTTCTAAACATAGAAGCCAACCCTCCCTTACTCCGTGTTTGTGGTTCTTCAGGCTGCTGAAATGATCTACTACCACTTGCCCCTAAGGCTCTTTGCCTCAACCTTTCCATTTCCATCTCATGGCTGACTTTACTAGCCATTGTTGCCCGTCTCATATCTCTGGCTTCTTCCTCAGTCAAACCCCTGGTATCTAGACCATCATCATCTGAACTATCATCATCCAAACCACGCACTGTACCTCGTATTGCTTCCTCAAATTGTTGTTTATTTTTTTTCTTTCTCTGCCCTTCTCTGCTGGCCTCCCTTCATCTGTGCAGCTATGGCCCTGGTAATCTCCACATGAACTATAGGACACTTTGCCACATCTGTAGAAGTCTCACTCAAGTGTTGCTTAAGTCTGGTAATCCCACCAAACATAAACTTCTTCCCATAGAATTTGCATTGGGTCTTCTTTCTAACACAGTCAATGGCGGTACAATACTGCCAAGCCATGTCAGTACGACCAGCATCACTACCTCCCTCACTAGAACCCGAAGTAGCCATAATATTTAGAACGAGACACTGTTACAAAAGATGATAAATAGAGAAATTTAAATCAATAGATTTACATTAATAAAACTTAAAATTAAAGAACATAAAAGCATCAAATATGCGAATATAACTCAAAATACATTGAAATTACTTTTCAAAATTTTAAAACTATGTTACAAGAAAACAGAATATTTTTCCTAATTTTCCATAATTATTTATATATTATTAATAATTTTGGATATTAAATAAAAATAATTTATTTTTTGAAAAATATAATCCGACAACATGAAACCGTAGATTGGTCAATGATGTTCAACATATATTATTTTTAACACCAATAGATAAGTATTAATATTTTTTTTACTAATTTTTTATTGCTGGAAAATAAAATTTATTAATAAAAAAATCATAAAAATAAAAATATGTACAGAAAAAAATAACTGAAACCGTGACTGCGTAGATCGGCCAACGATGTTCAACATATACTATTTTGAACAACAGTAGATAAGTATTAATATTTTTTTTATTAATTTTTTTATTGCTGGAAAATAGGATTTGTTAATAAAAAATTCATAAAAATAAAAATATGTACAGAAAAAAAAAACTGAAACCGTAACTGCATAGATCGGCCAACGATGTTCAACATATATTATTTTGAACACCAGTAGATAAATATCAATATTTTTTTATTAATTTTTTATTGCTGGAAAATAGGATTTATTAATAAAAAAATTCATAAAAATAAAAATATGTACAGAAAAAAAAAACTGAAACCATGACCGCGTATCGGCCAACGGTGTTCAACATATATTATTTTGAAAGTAAACTGATTAATATTTAAGAAATGTATTTTTATTTTTTTAAACAAAAAATAAAATAAATATATATATATATATATATATATATATATATATATATATATATATATATATATATATATATATATATATATATATATATATTCAGAAAAAAAAAATGAAACCGTGGCCGCGTAGATCGGCCAACGGTGTTCATCATATAATATTTTCAATACCATCTAATTAATATTTATCATATTTTTTTTTTAATTTTTAATTGCTGAAAAATACTTTTTTTTTTAACAGAAAATAAAAAAAAAAAATATATACGCAAGAAAATAATTTCGAAAGGATGAGGTTGTAGATCGGCCTAATGACTCTCACATATATAAATTTCATGATGAACCAACATGTATTGAACGTATTCATGTAAAAAATAAGTTTTAGGGGAAAAAACCATACCTCAAACCTTAGATTTGCAAAGAATCGGTCAAAATGAGCCTCCAACAGCACTTTGATGGAGAGATTTGCAAAAAACAGAGGTTTTCGAACCTTAGATGCAAGGTTGGAGAAGAAGGAATAGAGGAGGAGAAGAAAACAGAAGGATTTGAGAAGCAAAATGAGTCTCGGTCGAGATCTCGACCGAGACTCTTATATAAAGCCTTGGACCAGTTCGAAACTGGTCGAGACCAGTCGAGAACCAGTCGAGAACTGGTCGAGACTGGTCGAGACCTAGTTTCGAACAGTGTTCTCGTCTCGACCCTTTCGAGATCACCGAGAAGGTCAAGATCTCGACCCTTCTCGGTCGAGTTTTAAAACCATGGCCTATTGGGGATATGACAAGGACCCCAAATATTAGAATGACCAAAGAAAAAAGGGTAAAATTCCTAGGTATAAACTAATAGGGAAAGACGAACGATAATGTTTCCCTAAATCATAAGCCTCACATTGTAGGGTGGAGAGTGACTTGCAACTAGGGATAAAAACCTTCATCTTAGACATAGACAAGTGACAAGCGACAAGCCGGTGGTGCCATTGAAGGGGGTAGTAGTGGAGGCAGTTGCAACAGTAGGTAAACTATCAGTGTGCTCCAAGTAATACGACCAGCATGCTCACGTCCGCCACCAATCGCCTCCCTGGTCCTGCGATCCTAAAAACCAATCGCCTCCCTGGTCCTGCGATCTTGAAAAGTACAATCAGAAGTGAAAAAAGTAACAACACAATAAAGAGATTTAGTTAATTGACTAATAAACAAAAGATTAAGAAGTAAGTTGGGGCATGCAAAACAGAAGGTAAAGACATAGAAGGGGTAAGGGAGACATGACCATGCTGAGAGGCTGTAGTAGAAAAGCCATTAGCAAGATAAATAGTAACTGACTTGTTGGTAGCATTAAGAGAGGAAAAGCCAGAGGACTCATCAGTCATTTAACAGGTGGCACCAGAATTAATGATCCAAGGATGAGGAGAGGCATGAGAAATGAGGGCAGATGTACCAGTATGGGCCAGAGTAGCAGCAGAAGTGGAACTAGTAGCCTTAATTTGTTAAATCCTACGAAGAAGAGCCTCATACTAGGAAAAGGATGGATTAGATGAGGATGGTGGAACCGGCCCAACAGGAGATGTATCATCAATGGTAACAGTATTGACTAAATTTTCAGTCTATTCAGGACAACCAAACTTTTACCAACAGGTGTCAGAGGTATGGTTGGTCTTGTGGCAATGAGTACAATAGCTGGCAAACTTATCAGACGGTGTTCTCCCAAAACCAGGACCAGGTGCACCACGGCCACGACCACGGGTTGAGCCACGACCCTAGGGGATGAGCCCCGACCACGGCCAGCAAACAAGGAAGATGTATCTCTGAGAGAAAGATCATTTTGGGGAACCAATCGTTGGAGATGAAAGATGTAACGTACCTGGCCTTGAGTTGGTTTATGAAGTGTGTAGGTAGATAATGTATACTGTATGGTTTACGGTCAAGTTACATTAAAAGGTGGGCCCCACAGGGTTAAATGGTCATTTAGATGAGGGGTAAGTTTTAAAATAAAACTTTATAGTTTCAGGTTTGGTTGTAATTAGAAAAGATGGAAGGATAGGGAAGAAAATAAAGGAATTAAGAAATTGGGAACAAATAGAAAGGAATTATGTGTTTAAGGGCTTAGTTGTAAAAAAATAAAAATAAAAGGACTCAAGTGTAACCAATATACAAATAAGAAGGGTACTATTACATTGTATCTATTAAACCTTAAATCTAGAATTATAAAACTTAAGTAAGGGTAAGTTAGTCATTCTACTAAATTTAATTATGACTAAGTATTTAATTAATCAATTGATATTATACAATTTTATATATAAGTATATAAAACGTAAGAGGGGGAGAAAAGGGTTTTTTCTAGAACGTAGAAGAAAGAAGGAAAAAACAGAAAAGAAGAAAAGGAAGAAGAGGAAGAAGGAGAAGAAGAAGGAAATCAGTAAGTCTTCTCTCTCTCTCTCTCTCTCTCCCTCCTCTCTTTCATCTCTCACTCACTCCTCTTTGCTGTTCACGCAAGAGGAAGAAGAAACTGTAAAGGGGAAGAAAAATATAAAAACCTTAAAACCTAAAATGGTTCAAAACCGTTTCTACATAGGGTTATTCACTCTTTAATTTCTACCTAGGTTTAGGAATTAAGTATGGTGAGACCAAGGAAGTTCCTATTGTATTTTCCAAACCCTAGATGTATGAGATACATAGATTCAGAAATTTCAATTTATTTGCAACCGGTTGGGTTTGACATGCTCAATCAAGTGCTGAAATTATGAACTTTCAAGTTGATATAAGAGAGGGAGATTCAGGTGTGTTCAATCTTAGAAGAACACCGTGAATTTCAAAGTGAAATGGACTGTGTGTATGTGAGAGAAAATTTAAATGGCAAGATGCCAATGGGATGGTTAAGTGAATGAAATTGCAGAATTTTTTTTTGGAGATAATCTGCAACAAAGAGAAAAAGATAGTAGGGAGAAAATTTGAAATTTAGTGGTGGCAAGCTTCTCATGTATGATGCCATGATATGGAATGAGATTCCATTTAAAATTCTTGAATTCCAAGTATTGGGAAGCATGGAAAAATGACTGTTTATAGGAATGCAATTTTCGCCAAAATTTGCGATGAACTTACATGAAAACAGAAAATTTTAACTGTGTAGGAACAAGTGAGGGAATGAGTTTTGAACTGTTGTATTGGAAGGAAGGACATTGAACTGAACAAGACTGAGCAAAAGATTAAAGGAAGGTTATTCTTGCTTGCTGTCCAGGTGTAAGGATTAAAAACAGAAATATTAGGTGAGGATAATTATTTATTTACACCCCTTTCTGTGTTTTTCTCATGTTCATAAATAAATGTATAATATTCTCGTATGTTTGGAATGTTGAAGCATGAGATTCCATGTGAGTGGTACAAATATTGGTATTGGAATTTATGAAGGTGTCATGAGAGTTTGAATTACTGTTTTCTTTATGATGCTATGAAATTCTTGCTAAAGATGGAAAATCTGAAATACTGGGTGTCTAATGCTGTATTGTTTTATGATATTCTAAAGTAAATGGTTATGCACATCTGGTACAAAAAGTGAACTCCATTGATGTATTAAAACAAGACCGCACAAGGCTGTGCATGGAAGAAATATATATCAAGCTAAGAATGTTAATTAAATTAAATAATGAATTTTAGAACCCATGTTTGCTGCCCCCTTTTCATTAGGGGTAAGATAATGAATGGAGATGCGTAGCACTGAAAAGTTTAGGACTTCACCGTCTTTTGTTGAGCTGAGGCATCTAAGATGTCACCAGTCCAATGGAGGGCTGAAAGTTCTTGGAACTCACCGTGTTTGGGGCGAGACGTCTGGGACATCAATTTAGATGCGGCTACCAAGACAAGATGTCAGGGACATCAACTGGTGTTTAAATGACTCCAACTGTTAAGCGCAATGCAAGAAACACCTGACTGGCTTACCTAGGATTATTTGAAATGTTTTAACTGAATTTTTGCATTCATATCATAAGTATATGATAATTCCCAAGTATGTTAGATCTTTCCATGATGTGGGTGTTGAAATCTGTGTTAGAATACTTCGTGTGCTTTTGTGATTTTGTGATTTTGTTGATGTAAGTAAATAATTTATCCTCATTGAGCGTAAGCTCACTCTGTCATTTAAATGATGGAATTCAGAGAACACACAAGAGGTGTTTCCTGACTCAGCTAATCCAACTTTTGAGCGAAGAAGAGTCTGAGACCACTGAACTCATTTTCTTTTGTACTACTGTGAGAGGTTTTGTATGTACATAAAAAACAAGAACTATGTAACTAATAGGTTCGCATGTAAGTAAAGTTTTGAATGTAAATAATGGTGCCACCAGAATGAGAAAATGGATGTAGCCCTTTTGTGTTAGTTAATGTCATTAAAGCTTCCGCCATTTTTTTCTAAATTTATGCTTTGTGCATTTGTTCTCTTTGAGCTTTTTGAATCCTGTCAATTTAGCAGTAACGTACCTGCCCTTGAGTTTGGGGTGTTACAAAAGAAAGTTTTACTTAGGATAGGTATGGATGCACCGGCAAGAAGCTGACTCTTCATAGCCTGATACTCAGGAGAGAGTTCAGCCAGAAATTTTGCCACATAAAACTCAGATTGTTGGGCCTTTAACTTATTGATGTCAGTAGTAAGAGGATGCACAGCCTGGATTTCCTCAATAAGGTCTTTGAAACCACCATAGTAATCAGTCAGGGATTTGTCACCAATAGAGTAGGTGAACATCCTCTCATAGAGGTCATAAAAACAAATAACATTTTTATCCTGACCATAGGTCTCTTGTAATTCAGCCAAGGCCAGTAGATAAGATGGAAGGCTCAATATTATTCCACAACCAAGTTTGAACCAAAGAATTGTCACGAAGCCAGGTATTATAAGTCTTAACAGACTCAAGGTTTTTAGTATCACAGGCAGGAGTATCTTTAGATAACAACCATACTTTATCCTTAGACAGGATGTAGGCTTTGATAGCCTGAGCCCAAAGAAGGTAGTTTGAGACTCCTCTCAATTTTATAGAGATGATCTGAACATCTATAGGCTTGGGATCAGTCATCTTGAAACAGAATAAATAGCAATCAACACAATCAAGCAATATAAATTTGTTCTTTCACTCGGTTCCGCCAACCGAGAGGCCAAAGGAGATAAGGCTCAAAGTAAAGCAAGGGTCAATGGTGGTGATAGGGTACAATAATAATAATAATAATAATAAATAAATAAAAGAATAATCTAACTCTTGGTTCAGCCAACCAAGTGGCTAAGGGAATGAAGGGCTCAAGAGGAGTGGCGGTAAAGGTAGTAGGGTAGTAAAAAAAAAAAAAAATTTAATTATTGCTCAACACATTAACAAGAAGAAGGTGATCGAGAAGTTAAAAACCAAACCATTGGCAGCATAATAGTAATAGAAGTAAATCTCAATCACCAAGATAAGTAGTACATAGTTAGCAAAAATATCAAAGGCCTATTAAACCGAAGCTTAGATGAATGATAGCCAAGGATCTAGTGCTCTGATACCATGTAACAATTTCACAAAGAGATAACCAGCAAGTTCACTAACCAAAAAAAGAGAGAAGATGATTGAAGAGGAGGAGAGAGATTTTGACAGCAGTAATGTGCTTGAGCCAAAATCGATAAAAAAAACTCTACTCTCTACATCTTATATTTATAGAGAATAAATCTTAACTATTACAGGAAAGTCTCTATAATAAGAGAAAATTACAATGGAAACAATCTGGCTAACAAAATACGAAAGAACCAAGCTAACAAATAAAGGAAGAACCAAGGTCGATATCGCAGGCAGTAACTACCACCTAGCGATATCAACAAAGGCCTGTTTGACCATATCATAACAGCCCAAATTTGGAAGGCCAATGTTTTTTTTATGTTAGAGGAGTTGTTCTCCCCATTCCAAGATATTGTTAGGACTCAAGATATGAATAGATTTATTTTGTTTTCTTGGGATCTCGAGACCAAATAATTTTGGTTAGCTTTCATATTTTGTTTGGGCCTCTGGCCTAGCTTGCATTTAGCCTGGCTCTACCTATTCGGATACCCAGGTTTGTTTTCTCCTCTTTTGGGTCGTGTTAATACATTTCTTTATTCACCCAAAAAATAAATAAGTATCCTACTCTAACTCAAACATTTAATTAAGACTTTAGTTCCGTGTACTGACATTTTCCCCACCTTATGAGCTTACAATTCAGGCCCATTACAATGAAATGCAAGAAAACAAAATGCCCAACCTACAATATAACTACCCAAAGATCACTTTCAGCTCATTGGACTGCCACCAGCACCTTGTGGGCTCCCAAGCTTGCACATAGGTCTCCATACGGGATTAATGTCTAAAGCAACTGCAACACATATTCCCTCAATTTTTTTTTTAACTATTGTCCCCTTCGTTGAGTCACTTTATTTTCAATTTCTGTTTCCATGCAATTACCTCAAATAAGGAGACCTTGGCCAGTTTATCTTTCAGGAATTTCAGCAATCCCTTCAACACCCAATAGCCCCATCTGTTCTTGAAGCCTGCCCCAATCAGCTATTTCAGCAGCAGACTCTAATTTCCCTTCTTTGGAAAAAAGTATGAACCAGCATTCCCTCTATCTGTTTTCCCTCTTGTTGGGCCAGGGTCCACTATTTTCAGAATAAGGATTCCCCTATCTGGTTTTAACTTGAAGAAAGAAATAAGGGCCACCTTAGATTTTTAGGAAATGAAATTACTTCTACTTTTATTCGTAAATTGGTGCAACTGAATCTCAGTCAAGAATGCAACCTCAGCCCAGAACTATCATCTGTACAGTAAACTTCTCCATTTATTTTGGAGGAGAGGATTTTCCATTGTTATTCAAATAATCTAGAAAAAGAAAAAAAATGTAAATGACTGTTTAGTGTAATATAAAAGTATGTTTTACTGAATGGAGAGGACATTTTCAATGACATCATATGCCCATTGATGCAACAGCAAACTGCTATTATATGGTTCCAACAAATATTCTGAAACCCAGCCCATCCCTCATCCCATTTTGAGTGCTAGGAGGCAGCTCATTAGGAAAGCCATGGGTTAACTGCCATTTTGTTCTGAATGTATTAAATCCAAATTTACCCAGAAACATACTAAATAACATTTTTTTGTAATATAAGTTACAGACTGAGGCCATGACACAATTGTAAGATGCACAATTTCTCGAGTTCATATAATAAATTTGATATAAAAATAAGAAACCAGTTAGTTTCATTAACAGATCAATAACAGGTTCAACCATTCAGGCTCATTGGTCACCAGCCTGGGTCAGCTGGAACACTGACAAATTAGCAGGAATCAGCAGAAAACATGTATGAGGTTTGCTCCACTCATTTTGATTGCCAGGTGGAGGTCAGCCCAAGGCCCGGGCAGGCCACAACACTTGTTCCAACAGAGGTAACTATCTGAAAGTATAACTGACAAATTTAACAGAAGTAATATAGTACCTCCGGATGCCAGCTCGACGTTCTTCCTTTGGAAGTGGAAACAGTACACCAGAAATTGATGTGACTTTGTCAAAAAAATCGAATTCCCTTTGAAACACGTCACGGGCCTTCAGGTTGAAACTATCAATAATTCTTTGCCTAACATTGGGCAATAGCTCTTGAAACGAGCTACTCTGAAACAACAGAATAAAAATATCCACATGAGCAAGCATGTGATGATATACAGTTAAGAATTGGGCCATCCAAGAAAGCATATCAATGATGTTGCAGCAAGATCATGGCAACAATAATGGTTAAATTCAAAATCACATTTGTACATAAATCAATATCATAGACAAATGGTCAAAGGAAATGATAGGCCCACAAACGTTTGACGACCATGGCCACCACAAAATCCAGGATCCCATTTTAGGGGGGAGTGCTACCCTATTGGAGTGCGACCACCTGCACACTTGGGATGCCATCTTTGAGTGGCCTCCAGTGTTCAATAAGTGGGAATGGCAGCAAAAAAAAGTAATCCCCCGTTGCCATTCTCATCATGAAGTAGAAAAATCAGCAGATCTATCATTATGAAACACAGAGGCATATCTAGGCAAAATTTTGAAAATGGGATGAATGCAACTTGAATTCAGGAAACACAAACAAGACAAGTACATTAATACCTTTGCAGATCCTGCATCCTTCTCTAATTCTGGGCCACTTGTCTCTCCCTGCAATTTATGGAATCATTTTCATATTAGAGTACCAGTATATATTTCCACCACATAACATCAAAACAAATACTAATTATGTCAACAACAACTAATAGGACTGAATGCTTGGATGGTCTTTAGGGAACAGCTAGCCTTATTTTTACTAAAAGGAGATAATTACAAACGGACTCAAAGAATAAAAACAGATTCACAATAGGAGTCGGAAAGAGGATTAGAGAGTTAGGATCTGTTAGAGATATCAAGTCAAGGAAGGCTGCTGCTCCATGTGTAGCAGCTTCTTCCTCAAGTCAAGGAAGGCTGCTACACATGTACAAGCAACCCCTACATCAAGGACCTTCTCCTTCTAGGTTGTTTCCTCTTTCAATGTTATTACCCCTTTAGGTTGATTCTATAACTATAAATATTGAATGTATTGGGCAGTCCACAACATAAGTGTCACTCCCATAGTTACAGAATTCTTTCTCTTCACTCTTCTCTCTCTCTTCTTTCTTTATTTAAGAATCCAAGTAGGACAAAAGAGTTAGAATCCAAGTAGGAAACACTAACAAGAATCTAACTCTAACTATAATCTACTAAAAGCTGGAAACTAACCTAGATACAACTAGGTGAAACCTAGACAACTGAAACATATTTTAACACTCCCCCTTAGTTGGCGTATAGATATCACACATGCCCAACTTGGCGAAATTAAGATGAAAAAATTTCCTACCCAAACCCTTAGTGAATATATTAGCTAATTGGTCTTCAGAATTCACGAAGGGCATACAAATCAGTCCATTCCTGAACTTCTCCTTGATGAAGTGACGGTCAATCTCCACAAGTTTATTACGATCATGTTGCACTGGATTATAGGCAACGCTGATTGCAGTTTTGTTAACATAGTACAACAGCATTGCAAGATAACAAGAACACCAAGGTCTTAGAGTAAAATTTTGAGCCAAGTAATTCATAGATCCCGTGAGCCATAGAACGAAAATTTGATATAGCACTTGAATCTGCAACAACATTCTGCTTCTTGCTACGCCACGTGACAAGATTACCACCAACAAAAGTAGCATTACTAGAAACAAACATCCTATCCGAAGATCTACCCCAATGAGCATCTATGTATGCCTCAATCCCTAGATGATCATGAGGAGACAAAAGAATTCCTTTCAAGGGGCTGACTTCAGGAAGTAAGGAATACGAAGAACAACCTCCAATTGAGAAGAATAGGAATCATGCAAAAACTGATTTACCAAACTCACAACAAAAGCAATTTCTGTCTGGCCGCGTGTGTGAAACATAGTTGTCAAGGCGTCGCCTAGGCGGCGCCTAGGCGACGCCTAGGCGGCGCCTAGGCGACGCCTAGGCGTCCAGCGGAATCCAGGGCCCGGGCGCCCGGGCGCCTATGAATGTTGCCCGGGCGGTCGCCCGGCTCCGGGCGTCGCCTAGGCGCCGCCTTGGACGCCTTGGGGCCCAGAATGCCCGGGCGACGCCTTGGGTCTATGTGTGTTTTTTTTCTCCGTTCTTCACCTGGGATTTATTAGGCTAGGAGGCCAGAACAACATTTACCGACAGTACTTATTTAGACTAATATCATTTAAGTAAATGTTTTTTAATTTTATATTTCATTTACTTAAGATATTATTCATAAATAAGCAAATACCCCTATTTGAATCCAATAAAATAATTTAAAATTCAAATTCCGAAGGAAAAAGTCAACCCTTCGTTCAAGAACAAAATCGTTTTTCGGGGGATTTTCAACTTCAAAATGGGCTTTTTCCAAATATAAAAATTTCATAAATCTTATTATAGTAAGTATCACTAAACCAAGAGTGCGCCAAAATAATATCTTGTTTTGTGCCCAAAAATAATTTACATTCGCGACTTTTCTTGCGGGTAACTCCTTCATGCCGCGATCTAGGGATTTGTTGGAAAGCGATTATACCAGCTTTGCAATGAATTTGAGATTGCTTAATCAAATATATTAAAGGAGTTATACTCCGGTAAATTTGTTAAAAATAAGTAAATGTTAGTCATAAATACGTGTTGCCTCTTAACTCAATTATTTGTTTCTTTGTTGTTTTTCTTATATTAATTAAGCTATGTCTTAATGTTTATTTATGTAGAATGCCGTATATATATAAACATTAATATAGCATTAATATATTAAAAATATAAAAATCACCCGCGCGCCTGCGGCGCCCGGGGCGCCAGGCGCCCGGGTGGCGTCAACGCCTTGGATCGCCTTGTCGCCTTGACAACTATGGTGTGAAAGGTACACAACTTTCCCACAAGCCGCTAGTAACGACCCTTACCAACTAGTTCACCCTTATCCTTGAGTCGAGTATTAGCTTCCAAAGGAGTGTCATAGGGATGGCAGCCCAACAAATCAATCAGAGATAGAAGATCAAAGACATTTTCTTTGGGAGAGGAAGATGCCCTTTAGGGATCGAACAACTTCAATTCCAAGAATATACCTTAGTTTTCATAGATCCTTTATTTTAAACTCACATCCAAGGAAGCTCTTGAGCGAGTGATCTCGTCACTGGCATTTCCAGTGACAACTATATCATCAACATAGACTACGAGAGGAGCAACTTTATCACCAGATTGGTTAATGAATAGAGTATGGTCAGCATTACTCTACTTGCACCTTGTTAAAATCATAGCCTTGTAAAACCTGTCAAACCATGCTTGAGGAGACTGCTTCAACCACAAAGTGCACGCTTCAATTGAAGACTTTGCCACGAGTTGTATCAGAAGTAAAACCTGGAGGAATGTCTATATATACTTCTTCATCAAGTTCCACATGCAGTAATGCATTCTTGACATCAAGTTGTTGGAGATCCCATCCCAGATTAACAACACACAATAATAGAACTCGAACAATATTTAATTTGGTAACTGGAGTAAATATCTCCTGGTAATCAATCCCATATGTCTGGGTAAAGCCCTTAGCTACAAACCTTGCTTTGTATCTGTCCATCGTTCTATCATTTTTCTGTTTCACCACAAAAACATATTTGCACCCAACAGGTCGCTTTCCTAGAGGAAGAGCAACAAGGTTCCATGTATCATTTTATTTTCAAAGCCTTCATCTTTTCGATCATAGCTGCTTTTCATTTTGTATCTGAACAAGCTCCCTACCACTTCTGTGGAATACTGACAGAGGAAAGGGAAGATACAAAAGCATGATAAGTACTAGAAAGAGAGTCATAAGAGACAACATGAGATATGGGATACTGAGTACAAGCCCTAGTACCTTTAAGAACAGTATTGGGTATGTCGAATTATATAAGGGCATGGTTGTAATTTTATATTTTATATTTGTTTTATGTTTTTTTTCCTTTCCTTAGAATCCTAGTCACTCTAGAGTTGGGACTCCTAGTCACTCTAGAGTTAGGACTCCTAGTCACTCTCAGTGTTCAAAATCTCGGCGAGATTTCGAGGGGCTCGAGGAGATCTCGCCTCGATACGGTGTCTCGACCATCTCGACCAGTTCTCGAGCTGGTCTCGACTGGTCTCGACCATTTCTCGACATTTTTGACCATTTCTCGACATTTTTCGACTAGTTCTCGACTGGTCTCAACATAATGTATGAATTATGATTGTAAAGTTTACTTGACTACTTTGGATTTTTTTTACTATGACAATTAACTAATAAGTGTTATCATGGTTATTCTTCTCCTAAAATATCATTTTATTGGCTCATTTGGTCTTCTGTGATCTTCTATTAGTGTAACATTATGTAGAATAACCAATACTACTCTAGGTTAACATTTGAACTTTATACCGACACTGCCAAACATGGGTATAAACCCAAACAACCACCATGTGTCATTATTTATACACTTTTATGGTTTAAATATGTTTATATATGCTAAACTAGGGTTTCCCTAGAGTATCAAGCCTTAAAATGGTCATTTTAATGTCAAAACACACATTTTAAGCCTTCGCAGCCTTTGTGTAGTGTCTCGCCAAGATCTCGCCCGAGATTCCCAAGATCTCTATTTCTCAGAGGGTCAAGACACCCTCGAGACTCGAGATTTTGAACCTTGGTCACTCTAGAGTTCTTGTTAGTTTGTAATTGTATTCATTATAAATAAGAAGTTTGTGTGGAGAGATAATTAATTCGCTCCCATTCTCTGATTCAACAGGGTAACTCAGGAGAAATCTTACAGGATGGTGTCGGCGGCTCTGGCTGGAAGGATGGCAATGTGATGATAGAAGGTGCTTTGCAGTGGTGGTGGTCTCAACTTGCTTTTTCTTTCAAGTCCTCTAACAGACCTGAAGGGTTCACTAATCCAAATTCTCTTGTTGTTCCTCCTGGATCGGAACTAGTGTATGTAGCTAAGGTCCCTCCTGAACCGAGACTGGTGACACTGGTAGTGGTTGCTCTCCCTGGGCTGAAGTATCCTCAGGTAGAGTTGGAAAAGGAAGAATTTCAAAAACAATTACATCTTCACTATTCACAGGCTCCCCTGAAGAGGTGGCAATGAGTATTAGAAAGGGTCTCATGGGAGAAAATATCTATGGTCACCAACGTACATCGCGTAGCAGGATGGTAGCACTTATAGCCCTTCTAAGTAGCTGACTAACCTAAAAATATGTATCGGAGCCAGAGGCCATGGGATTCTAGCTTGCCGGGAGACCGATGATCGTAACCATCGCACACAACCAAAGATGGTGTGAGGAACAAAAAAAGAGCTAGAACCCTACAGAACATCAATCAGAGACTGAGACACCAACGTGCGAATGGGCATATGGTTGATGAGATAAGAAGCAATGAGTACGGCATCACTCCAACACTGATACGGAACATGGTTGGCAAACATGAGAGCTTCGGCCACCTCCAGGAGATGGTGGTTCTTTCATTCGACTACCCCATTTTGGGTCGGTTTGTCAACATAGCTAACATGATGGATAATCCAAGAGTTCACCAATAAGTCTGAAACTGTCCTTCAAGATACTCGCGACCATTGACGCTTCGTAAAATCTTAAGGGTGGCAATAAACTATTTGCGGACCATGTCATGCAAGAACTGAAAACGGCGAAACACCTCATTTTTATGCTATACACATGTCGTGCGAGAGTTGCAGCCATTGAAGTGACAAACCATCAATAACCAGAAATAAAGGCATGACGAGTAAGATCCCATACATCAGAGTGAACCAAATGGATGCACTTCCCTTATTTAATGGGGAACTTGAACAAGTTTGCTTAGCCAAAGTACAAGCCTCACAAAAAAATCATCCTTATTACATTGTTTGACTAAATCAAGATAAATATAATATAAAGTCCAAGGGGGGGGGGATGTCCTAAACGACAATGCCACTGATGGAGATTTGAGGACCGCGAGTGTAGCTGATGAGCTAGTGGAGATAACGCCAATGGAGGAGAACCATCTCCAAGCAAATAGAGATCATTATGCACCTTACCACATCCAATTATCTTCTCTGGCACCAAATTGAAAATTACAATGGTTTGGAAAAAAGGTGACTTTACAATTTAAGTCTCTGGTAAGGCTACAAATGGAAAGTAGATTTGTAGTAAAATTAGGTATATGTAAAATAAAAGACAAAGTAAGAGAAGGAAACGACAGATAAAACCCTTTCCAGAGACAAATGAGAGAGTCCCATCAACCACTCAAACAATGTCTTTCCCTAAGGGTGGAGAGTACTAATGAAATAGGCTAGAGGAGCCAGTCCCAGTCATGTGATCAGTAGCAATCATCCATGGGTTAGAGACTACCGATGCACAATGACCACCAAAAAGAAGACCTGAATAGGCAAATTGGAACCAGAAGGAGTAATGACATAAGCAACCACAGTGGAAGAAGTCTAGAGAAGCCAACGTAAAGCCTGTAGTTCTTCCGAAGAGAGACCAATATCAGAACTAGGAGTAAGGGTAACTATCTCAATGTGGCCGGCCTTATTCTTTGAGCGACCACGACCACGTTTGGCTTCAAAGGCAACATGTTTCCCATGAAGCGTCCAGCACATAACACTAGTGTGCCAAGATTTGCCACAATGTTCACACTTAATTACCTCTTTTGAACTGTCATCGGAACATGAAGGTCCATCAACAGTAAGGGTGGAACGAGAGACACTTTATAAAGTTGAACGATCAGTAGTAGGAGACCGAAGAATGGCAGATCTATGGTTCTCCTCAGTATGTACCAAAGCATAGGACTGCTCTAAAGTGGGGAAAGAAAATCAGCTGAGCACTTGAACACGAATCTAATCGTATTCAAAGTTCAATCTAGCTAAAAAACCATAAACCTTTATCTTATCAACATGTTTCTTGTAGGAGGCAATATATCAATGACACTAGTAGGCTAGTAACTAGCATAATGATCGAGTTCTTGCCATAGACTTCGAAGTTCAGCATAGAACTGAGTGACAGCCACTCCTTCTAAGTGGTGTCATGAAGTTTCCTACGTATTTCATACACCTGAGCATCATTCCCTAATCCCTAGTCCATAAGTCTCCTTGATAGCCGACCAAATCTTGAAGGTAGAGTTCAACAGATGATACCCTCTCACAATATTTGGTAGCATAGAGTTAAGGAGAAAAGACATAACTAAGGAATTATTAGAGATCCATCGATCCTGACTAGCACCAGCAGTAGAGGGTTTCTCAGTCATACCAACAAGATGTCCTGTGAAATCACGACCAGCAATGGATAGATAAATTGATGGAGACCAAATCAGGTGATTGGTGTCATCAAATTTGATAGAAGTGACAACAAACGGTTGATAATCATGTCGATTATGTACATCAAAACCGGTAGAGGCAGTACAAACATCAGACATTGCAGCAGATCAAGGTGATAAAGAGGTACTATGTCGAGGTTAGTAAAAAAAGCTGAGAAAAATCCAAAGCGATAGCACTGAAAAAAATCGCAAATCGCAGAGAAATTCGGATATCGCTGTGATATCAATGCAGGGCAGATATATCAAACCAGAAAAAGTACCGATCTGATTGGTTAACCAACAAAGTACTGCAGTGTCAAGCTGCGAGATCAACCATAAATTCAGAACAGAGATATGGATCTGTTCATAAAGCTGTAACCAGAAAAAATTGCAGTTATCGTCACTTATCGCAAACTGCAAAAAACACAATTAGAATTGACTGAGCCTTCAAATATCTTGATCAGACAGTAATCGCAATCTGTTTATAAACAGAAAAGGGTTGTTGATCCCAGCAGGTGATGGTGTAAGTACTTCAATAGGTGCAAAAGTGGATCTTCAATAGAAGACTCGATTCTCAATAAAAAGGGAGAACTCGATCTTCAAAGAAACCAAATCGGACAGAGGAAACCGCAACCATCAATCTTCAAGAAATCATACTTAAATAGAGTTAGACATGGAGGACAGCAACTACATCCATAGGATCACCTCATTAATGATGCCCCTTTTTGGAGAAGGAGAGAGCTGAGAGTGAGAGAAACGGTAGAGGCGAAAAGGGTAGTCGTGAAAAAGGAAACTCTTGTTCTTTTTTTTTTTTTTTTTTTTTTTTTTTTTTTTTTGCATTAAAACTAGATCAGATTTATAGCTTTGATACCATGTTAACAACAACTAAAAGACTGAATGCTTGGATGGTCTTTAGGGACCAGCCAGCCTTGTATTTATAATAAAATGAGAAAATTACAAAAAGATTAAAATACTAAAAAGATAAACTCACAATAGGAGTTAGAAAGAGGATAAGAAAGTTACAATCCAAGTAGGTTAGAATTCCAAGTAGGTTAGAATTCCAAGTAGGAAACTCTAACTCTAACTATAATCTAATAAAAGCTAAAAACTAAGCAGCACTAACTAGGTGACACCTAGATACAACTAGGGGACACCTAGACAACCGAAACATATTTTAACAAATTAATTATCTTGTGTGAACAAATTCTGTACCTGTAGGTGCCATATCAAAATGTGGGCAAATATATCACTTCTTTGAGTGGCTCTAAGCAAATATCCTTCAACTAATTTCTGTATATGAGAAAAGCACCAAATTAAATAAATATTTATGTAAATTAAATTATTAGAGAACAATTAGAAGTAGAACATTCTATACAAATATGGTAATTTATAAGAAATCTTTTATGACTAACATCAATGTACAGCATCTGGTAACTCACCCCTTCATCATATCGAAGAGCTTGCACAAGTTGTGGCATGAAAAAGGTAACTCGTTCGGGAGGATAGGACTCCAAAACTCTAAGAACATACGCCATGACACGTGGATGACCTTTATATGCAGGAGTAAGAAACTCCAGAGCCTGAGTAATTGAACAAGCAGCCCAGTGTGGCAAGTGCTGTAGAAGTGGTAAATTTTCATCAACTGCCTCCGGAGTAACAAAAAATGGTAAAGCTTCAGGTACGCTGCACATCTCTAATATGTTTGACTGCATGAAAATCAAAAATACACAACTCAGGGGCTATATTTCAACTAATAAAAATTAAATAAGCTATCGAGACAAGAAATAGCAAGAAGATCAGAAAAAGAAAGGGTGAAAGATCTATCTTACTGAAAGACTCAAGAAAAAGCAACTCACAAACCATGATTATTAACTAATAAAGCACCCAAAAAAAAAAAAAAAGAACAAACGTTGATTGCATTTTCACATACTGTATCACAGAAAGATCCATTCCCTCTGAAAAAACCAATGTGATTTTGCCAAGATAGAGAAGGGTCACAATTCAGCAGGTCCATGTAAATCAACCACCCCCATAGGCCTGCACTATACCCCATGCTTATCTATCTTGGTTTGAAAAAGAATATTTAAAGAGCTCTCCACTGGCAATTTGGTAATTACATTGGCTCCAGCCTTTTCGCATCAAGCTTTAGCTTGTCACCTTTGTTCTCATTTGGCAATTATTAACTTTAGCGAGTGTTCGCTAAATTTGGTTTTAAATAAATGATCTCTGCTTTTAATAATTGAAGCCAATTAGGTCAGGTTTTGACATAAATAGAAAAGTCAAAGTTTACTCCTATCCTTTGAATCTTGTTTCACCCACAATGTAACTGTTTTACTTGACTTCGGAAAGAGTAATTGATGCACATTTTCAGCACAAAGAAGAGGAAGAAAGATATTTTTTTTTCTGCAGTTTGGTTTGGTCTGGATTGGCAAGTCTGGTTCAACTTTGAACCAACCCTTTTGTTTCAGCTTCTGGTTCAGACCCAAGCCTGTGGCCTAAAGAAGGTTCAAACCTGGCCCTTCTAGAAACCAGGATGCATCGAGAGCTGAATGAAGATTTTTTATGGTTGCGTTTTCCTGATGTTCAGGGACCTTATCTACAGCAGGTTGTTGGACAAGTTTAGGAGTCTTTTCTCTGTTATTATAATGTAAGTAACTAGGCTGGATTAGGATATATAAATCCAGACCTGTTTTATGACATATTTTTTCATTGCTTTCAGTTATTTAGTTGGACTTTGACACTCCAAATAGCCTATGGCTAGAGCAGCAGTTTCAGTTTTATTTTAAGGAAAGGTTGCTTCTATGAAGGGAGTAATGAGATTTGGAAAGAAGGGCAAGCTAAGCCGAGACATGTGGGACCCTAAGAAACATAGGAGGGGTTAGTCCAGTGGCTTACCGCATTCCTTTACCATCAGCTCTGTCAGGAGTACTCCACGCAAGGTTCAAAATCTCTATTCTCGAGGCTGTCTCAACCCTCTAAAAAACCGAGATCTCAGTGAGAAATTGTAAAAAAAACCGCGAAGGCATAAAAAGTGTGTTTCGACCCTAAACTAATCATTTTAAGGCCTGATGTTAAACCATAAAATTGTAAAAATAATCACACATCGTGGTTGTTTAGGTTTACACCCATGTTTGGTAATTTCAATCAAAAGTTCAAATGTAAACTTTGGGTAATATTGGCTATTCTACATAAGGTTACTCTAGTAGAAGATCAAATAAGACCAAATGAACCAGTAAAATTATATTTTAAGAGAATAATAAACATAATAGCACTTAATTAGTTAATTGTCATAGTCAAAAAACCCAAAAGAGTCAAGTAGACAATACAATCATAATTCAAACATTACGTCGAGACCAGTCGAGAAAGGGTCAAAAACCGGTTGAAAATGTCGAGAACTTGTCGAAAATGTCGAGACCAGACGAGAATGGTCAAGAATCTTGAGATCTCGTCTCGACTTGATTGAGAAGTTCAAGAATCTAAATCTCACCGAGATTTTGAAATATGGTTCCATGTATCGATGTTGAAGAAATACGTTGGCGATCCTCATGTATACAATGTGAACCTCCTCAGTTGAGAGAGGATATCTTATGATGAAGCCCGAGTACAAATTTTGGATGAGAAAGAGCATAGATTGAGAAACCAAGTAGTAGCCTTAGTAAAAGTGTCGTGGAGAAATGATTCAGAAGAAGAAGCTACCTGGGAACGAGAGGAAAATATGATATCTAGATATCCCCAGTTGTTTGATGCTTTGAGTTGCGATTTAAAGCTTCGAAGACGAAAACTATTTTTAAGGGGCAGGGGTGTAATACCCTAGTTCCTGTGGTTACATGTGGTTACATGATAAAACTTTACTTATCAACACCTGGTGGCAAAAGTTCAGGTCCTACATAATTCATTTACATATACCATAATCTTTAAAAAAAAAAATTACAAGACTTCCGTTGTGTGTGTTATGTTTAACTGTATGGCATGTATTTATGTTATGTGAAAGAATAAGAACAAATTAATTGTGTCTGGTTTTGGTTCCCTGGCACCCCCCTCCCCTCGGCTCCCGAAAGAAATAGATTCATTCTATCCTCTTGGGATCTCCACACCGGTTAATTGTGTCTGGTTTTGGTTCCCTAGCTCTCTGTTGGTTGCCCTTCGGGCTTTAGCCTTATTGTAAGGAGCTTGGCTCTATCCCTTGGATACCCAAGTTTTGTTTTTTCCCCTTTTTCAGGGTGTTATTAATATATTGATTTATTCACAAAAAAAAAAAAAAAACAGATTAATACTAAGTAAGGTTTGGATTGTTTGTCTCATTTTATCTTGATCTTGGGAATGACACCCACGTGATGCCCCACGACCTGCATAGGGGTGTGGGGGCATTACAAAGATGGTATTGTTTTTTGATGTTTTCCCTCTCCTTTTTCAGGCATTTTCCTTTGAAATTCGTGCTCAGGGGTATTTTGGTAAATTTGACACCAACCCAAGGATTAAAGTATCTCGTATAGCGTAACGGTCAAGCAATTTCAAAATTCATATTGTATCGTGGATACGCTAGGATACGGAGAAAGATACAGACAGGAATGATTAGGGAATGTGCAAAACATAATTTTAAGCATAAAAACACTATAACAAGCAATCTTGAAGTACTTCCAAGAATTAAAGACATGTTTGATGACATTCAATGAGCTACAAACTTGGTTCGCACGAACGGTAGGTTTTCACCAAGGAAGAAGAGTATCAGGCTTTATATGTGTGTATCGAATGGTATCGTTCATATCGAGGTGTATTGAACGGTATCGGTTCATATTGAAATGTATCGAGCCGTATCGGTTAGATACACTTTGATATAAATTTTTTTTTCTTGCAACAAAATGGAAACTTAAGTTTATCAATACATATCGAGTGTATCGACCATATCAAAGTGTATAGAGCCGTATCAGTACAATACGGTCGATGCATGTGGATACATTTTGTTTTAAAAAAGAGATATGTATCGAAGAGCATCGTATTGACCATTGTCGATACGAGGCATAACATATTGATACTTAAAACCATGCCCCAGTCTGAGGTGAGAGATTAGGAATTAATATATTATTTTCTGGTATTAAATTATATTTTTCTGAATGGTAATGTTATAAATTTTATGAATTCTTGCTATGAGATGTGTATGTAATATTGAAATTTTTTTCATATAATGCACGGATGTATAGGAATGTGTTAGTATGTGGACCACACTAGGTGAGGTGGTCAGATTGGAAGAGGATAGTTTATGAACTAAAATTTTCTGATAAGGGCTGGATTGTAATTAGGAAAGATTTCTGAGAGGAGAGAATCAAGAAAATTTTTGATTTTGGGGAGAATAGGAAGAAATTTTGAAACCCAAGGGCTTAGGTGTAAATCAGTATTAATAAAAGGTAAATTGAAAGTTTCTTCATTACGAGATGGATACCAAGAATTTTAAAATTTCAGCACCTAAACCTGGAATTAGAAAGGGCTGATTAGGGCATTTTAGTCCTTTTAACATCTTAACTATAATTAAACATATCTATATAAGGATAATGGGGGGGGAGAGGAGAGAATTTCTCTCTCTCTCTCTCTCTCTCTCTCTCTCTCTCTCTCTCTCATTTCTCTCTCCTGTTCATGCAAGAAGAAGAAAAAGGAGGAAGAGAAGAAAGAGAAGGAATCCTACTTCATTTTTTGAGTTGCTGAAACTGAAGGAGGTAGGGTTGCTGTACCAAAACTTGAAACTTCAGAATTGGAAGGGGCAGCTGAGGAAGAAAGAAGAGAAACCCCAAGTTCTGAAATTGGTTCAAAACCAGCACTCCTTAAGGTAAGCCCTCCCTCAATTTCTTCTTAGCCTTGAAAATTGAACCATGAATATGAAGGACAGTTCTGAAGATATCTAGCAATAATTTATGTATTGATAATGAAATTATGGAATTAAAACAATAAAAGCATTCATTTAAAATTAATACATTTAACTTAGAAGTCTCACTAATCAATTCCATGTTGAGCTTCGTGGTACTAGAAATCTAAACCACAAGCAGCGTATCACTGATGGTGGCAATAACACTCCTCTGATTGCAGTACGTATGTGTCCCACGATATGGTCCAACCCAATTCCTCTGATAGTTTATCTTAGAGAGAGAGAAAAGGGTTGAGAGGCTTTGTTCTTGAAGCAACTTAAGAGATGTTGTGAAACTTGAGAGATCAAGGAAGAAATCAAGAGTTTTGCAGCAAAATATGAGAAAACCCTCTCCCAAAATCGCAACACAGAAAGTCTCGGTCCGACAAGACATAAGCTTTTTATAAGCATGGTTGGTTCATTTTTTTAACCGAATGCATGGTTTCGGTCGAAACCTAGTCGTACCCAACCAAGGCTCGACCGAAATCATGTATTAATCCAATTCGACCCTTAAACTCATCTCGGTTAGTGTCAAAACTGAGTTATGCCGATCAAAACCTCACCTCGAACCATGGCTCCCTCTTTTGTATCTTCTTTGGATTCTGTCAATACAATTATTTATTCATCCAAAAAGAAAATTAATGTTTTTTGATTTCTAAATGTACTTGTCATACCAGATAGATTCTTCATAGTTTTCTGCCACTAAACAACGGATCCAATCAATGGACGTAATCAAAAAAAAATTATTACTAAAAAGACTTTCTTAACTACATATCTAAGAAATCTGTGATTGAACAATCCAATTTGATAAGGGAGTAAGGACCAATATACTAGCTAGTCATCATGTACTGACAAGAATTATCTATTTTTGAGCTTTTAAGCCTTTTTCAATCCATTCATATCATGTTTATCACTTTATGGAAAGCACACTACAACCAATTTTTCTTGTGCAAAGTTAATGAATAATATTTGGCTTTATCTTATGGATTTAGTAATGATGATAATCCCTCTTCCCTTAAAGACGCCAAAACCTGTAAGACCTGTAAGGTGCTGATTCTGATAAAATCTGTTGGTTGATTCCTCTCCAAGGCACATTCTTTCTACGTCTACCCCAGGATTCTGTCAAGGTTGATCATTTTTAGAAAGTTTTAACATATGCTCCCCTTTAACAGTATTATGTGACAAGTGATAACTTTGACCATTTTCTACATTTAATTCTCATGACCATGGACCTGAAAATGATGTTCACAATTCAAAATAAGTAATTTAAAGGAAATTCATCAGAACTGAGAATTCAGATGAGAGAACGTACTTGAACCAGTTGGCTTACTTCAGCCTTTAAAGAGGAAACTGTTGGGAACTTTGAAGCCA
Organism: Protea cynaroides; assembly: GCA_028583415.1. Lineage (NCBI taxonomy): Eukaryota > Viridiplantae > Streptophyta > Magnoliopsida > Proteales > Proteaceae > Protea > Protea cynaroides. The sequence continues at coordinate 54,948,309 of CM053268.1, forward strand.
AGGACAACGCAATCCGAGGATCTACAGAAAATGCAGTCCTAGCATATTCAATCCACTTTTCGGAGGTAATCTTAGACCGAGAAAAGGTGTTATCCCTGGAAATAAAGCAAATTACACAGTAGAAAAGAAGTTTTAGAAGACCACATGGATTTTGAGGGACATTAAACAATCCCCATAATGATTAAATTAAGAAATTTGATTGAATACTTTGAATTCAGAGGTTGGGCCCAGACTTCAAGCCTATCAGCCTCATGCTGGCATAGCATTAACAATAACTGTTTCCGTTTCTCTCTTCCCAAAGCATAATTGTCCACGTGGCCCCATATGGGATGATACTGATCCTTCTGCGCAGATTTATTATCTTCTATCAATAAATTAAAAATATTCAAATACCATCATGTATAAGATAAATATAGACAACTACTTCCAGACAAGAATAGCAGAACCCTAAGATTTATTCTGGTTCTACGGTAACAGTCCATTCCTACCACATCACCCATAGAACTTCCAGTTTCACGTCCCCGTCCCATCAAAGATGAATCTGATTGACCATCCACTTGCTCATTCACAAGATAATTGACAAATATAGAAACAGACTGAGCCTCACTTTGAGCAAAAATTTTGTTGTTTATGTCATACCATTCAGGTTCGTCGGCAAACCAACCCAATGAGGCTCTACAAAATTCAACAGAAACCAACATGAGTTTCCACATGAAACTATAGTAATAATATTCCACATTATTAAAAGGGAGAGAGAAAAGAACATTTTTTTTTTTTGCATGTATATTCAAAATCACAATTAATAAATGAACTGCTAGCTTTTCAAAAATATTATTCAACATTTCACTAATGCTGATAGGTTAACACATTAAGTTATGAAACCAGATCCATGGGCTTAACAATTTTTACACAGGCCTCAGATGTATGTCAGATTAACAGGGAAAATTGCCACAGTTCAACCTAATTGTGAGTATCCTGTTCAAGTGAAGAAAATCAACAAACAATAATTGTACACTGAGCAAATCAAGGTTTTAATGAAGGATTTAACAACCAGTCCCAGCAGTAGAAAGTCAATAAACAGAAACCGAAATCAAAAGGAAGTCTCCTTACAGCAGGGTTTATACCAAAATAGGATTCAAGATAATCAGGGTTTGGCACCTTAGAGGGGGCTGAAATCCCTACCATAGACTAGGATTGGATGGGTGAACAACCCTTTTGAACGGCCCTACTTGTTTCGAAGGGTTTTTTGTGCTATACACCACGTTTAGAAACCTCCTATGTATGGTACTCCCTTGAACGAATCCGTTACTGTCCCCAAACCAAAAGATCCACTTTATCCAATGGATGGATGAGAAATTATAGAGAACGCTTTGAAATTAAAAACTAGGAATCAGAATTAGAAACTTAACTAATCTCTAATCTGACCATTGGATGCTCAAGGAACTCCTCTGTCGAATGGAGCCTTATATGATTGAAGAACAATATCCAAATATGAAGCAGATCTGCGGAAGGAATAATGAACTTATGTGATCTTCAAGTTTCTGCAGAGAACAAGTTCTAAGACAGGAACCACAAGCATTATATGTTTTTTTTTGGGTGAATGAAAGAATGTATTTACTATCGAATTATATATGGGCATGGCATACTTGTAATTTTATATTTTATATTTGTTTTATTTCCTTTCCTTAGAATCCTAGTCACTCTAGAGCTGGGACTCCTAGTCGCTCTAGAGTTCCTGTTAGTTTGTAATCGTATTCATTATAAATAAGAAGGTTGTATGGAGAGATAATTAACTCTATCCTATTCTCTGATTCAACATGGTATCAGAGCAAGGTTAATCCTCTCTCTTCTCTTTTTTTTCTCTTCTCCTTTTTCTTTTTTCTCCTCTCTTCTAAACTGCCGCCAACACCACAGCAACCCTATCCCAGTCCAGCAATCTCCCACAGTTACCGCCAGACCTACTGCTACCCCTGCCAACACCCACAGTTACTGCCAGCAATCTCCCAGCCCCCCAGCCTGCTACTGACACCGTTTCAGCCCTACCACCACCCGTATTACTTCCCAAAAAGCCTGCCACCAGCCTGCTTGACCCCTACCGACATCATCCAATTTACCGCCAGCCTTTAAAAAACCTGCAAATAGTTACCAACCCTCAGCCTATAACCTGCAATCCTAAACCACCTTAAAACCTTCTTCTTATCCTCCCATCACCAATACCATTATTCCCTATACCTTTTTTTATTACCCTAAAACCCTAAACATCCCCTAAAACCCTTACCTCATCCTCTTTAATTTCTAATCTATGAACTAAACATCTCCACAAGATTTTGTTAGCATCAGTTGTCGTGTATCCCAAGTTACAGGGATGTGCTTTGAAGAGATCACACGAATAGCCAATCTCGATTCTTCCCTGAATGTATGAAGAGATCGAAAATTGCTGCAGATGTGTCTCTCGTTCTCAAAAGATTGATACACGGCATCTCTGTTAAAGGTATTTTCCATTGCTGAGCAACTATTGAATTGTTCTGCTCCAGTTTATCAGTCAGATTGTTCTTGGGTTGTGATCATTCCCATGGCTGACTCCTCTGAAGTTGTTTCTCCTAATATGGAGACCTCTAAGATTGAATTCACTACTATTGCCCTTAACCCAATTAAGTTGGATGGGACCAACCATTTGACGTGGTCTAAAACCACACATATGGCAATCTTTGCAAGAGGCCTACTGGGTTACATTAATGGTAAAAAGAAGACATCTCCTCTCACAGATAAATTATATGATAAATGGGCATCTGAGAACTCCATTGTGATGGCCTATTTAATTGGTTCTATGGAACCCAAAATTGGCTAGTATGTACTATTACCTGATGCTACAGAAATTTGGAAGGCCGCCAAGGAGACTTATTCCCAGGTTGGCAACTATTCTTTGATTTATGATCTCCATGTGAAGATCGATGCAACCAAGCAACGGGACATTACAGTCATCCAATATTATTCTGAACTCCAAAGTCTATGACAAGAGTTCGATTATTATGATACCTTTACTGCTGCCTGCTCCACTGATGCTACTACCATGAAACTAGCAAAGGACAAACTACGAGTCTACAATTTTTTGGTTGGCCTCAATATTGATTCATACTCAAATCCTCAGTAGGGAGCCTCTCCCATCTCTAGAACAGGCTTATGCCTTGGTTCAGTCTAGGATATGCGCCATACTTCTATGATGCCCCCACTATCAACAAAAAGGTCCGCCCTCCAAACCACTCAGCCAAGTGGCTCTGCATTACCCAAACTAGCACGATGTGACTATTGTGGAAAAGAACGACACACCAAAAAAATTTGCTGGAAATTGCAAGGCAAACCAGCTGATTTTGAGGCCAAGAGGCATGAAAGAGGAATGCAGAGATCTAAGAATTTCAAGGCACCACAGGCTCATCAGACAGAGACTTGCCCTCCTACTAGGGCTCCACCTATGTTGTCCACAAAAGAACTTCAGGCTCTCCGACATCTTCTCAGGCCATCTATTGCAGCCTCTACCGATCATCCTTCATCATCTGCCACACCAGGTTCTTTTTTTGTACAGTCAAGTATTTCTCATATAGTCATTGTGCTTCCTCTGTTCATGTCCCTTGGGTTATGGACATTAGAGCCAGTGATCACATGACTAGTTCAGTCAACTCCTTTTTTTAGTACTCTCCCTCTTCTAGGAAAGATACAGTCCGAGTGGCCGATGAGTCTCTCTATCTTATATCTGGGAAGGGATCCATCCGCTGCTCATCCACCCTTACTTTAGAGTTTGTTCTTCATGTTCCTAGCTTTGCTACAAATTTACTATCTATTAGTAGCCTTACAGAATCTCTTAACTGCAAAGTGACTTTCTTTCTGTCTTCGTATGTAATTTAGGATCTGGTGAACGGGAAGATGATTGGACATGGTAGATTGCATGGTGGTCTCTACATGCTTGCAGATGGTCCTTCAAAACGACAAAACCTACATTATCACCTCCACCTTAACCTTTACCTATACCACATCACCTTTACTCCGCTGTCAACACCCTCTAGCAATCGCATAGACATCTTGGTCACCCTTCTTCAATAATTTTGTCTCAGTTGTTTCCTTTTTTATTTAAGCATTGTAATAAAAACGAATTATTATGCGAAGCCTGTGTTTTGGCTAAACAGGCTCGTACAACCTATTTACCTTCCTTCAGTAACAGTGGTTTGTTTAATTTAGTGCACTTTGATGTATGGGGTCCTGCCAAGACGATTGCCATCTCTGGCCATCGTTGGTTTGTCACATTTATTGATTGTTACTCACGGACTACATGGGTTTACTTAATGCATAATAAAAGTGATATTTTTCAATGCTTCCAATTTCACAATATAATAAAGACACAGTTCCAGGCATGGCTAAAAGTACTTTGCAGTGATAATGGTAAGGAATTTCTTGATGGGACATTTCAGCACTACTTGTCAGAAAATGGCATCCTCCACCAAACAAGTTGCGTTGATACACCTGCTCAGAATGGCAACATAAAACAAAAAAACCTTCACCTTCTTGAGATGGCCAGAGCTGTCATGTTTGAGAGCAATGTTTCAGCCCATTTTTGGAATGCTGCTGTTCTCACTTCCGCTTTCCTTATCAATCGGCTCCCTTCAAGAATTCTCAACAACAAAGCCCTCTGGATCTCCTACTTGGTGCCACTTTATTTGTATTACCGTCGATGGCTTATGGTTGTGTGTGTTATGCTCGCAATCATCAATCTCTTGGCAGGCTTGTTCCCTGGGGGCTTTGGTGTAATTTCATTGACTATCTTGCCACTCAGAAAGGCTATAAGTACTACTATCCTCCTTCTCGAAAGACATATATTACTAAGGATGTTCTCTTTCATGAGCATATGATGTACTACAAGCCACATCTTTAGGGGGAGAAAGATGAGCAAAGTGTTGAAGATGTGCCAGAGGAACTAGAACAGGTCCAAGAACTAGAGACAAATGCACTACCTTAGATACCCATACCATCACCTTCTATACCAATACCTATACTTGTACCTACACCTACAACCAGCCCCATAACCAGTCCAGCCAAGCTTCTGCAGGTCTACAGCCGAAACCGTGCCACAAACAAGCAAGGAAAGGCCACTACCATCAACACAACTACACATGTCCCTTCGCAAGCATTGGATCCAGAGACTGAGCTTCCTCCTGGTAATGAAATTTCACTCTCTGACTCCGACTTACCCATTGCTATTCAGAAAGGTACTAGGTCCTGTACACATAACCCAATTTTCAATTTTGTTTCATATAATTCTTTATCTTCTTCCTTCTGTGCATTTGTGTATTCGTTTTCTTCAGTGTCCCTTCCCCAAAAATGTCAAGATGCAATTTTGGATGAACGATAAAAACTGCAATGATGGAAGAAATGAGAGCTCTAAAGAAGAATAATACTTAGGACCTTGTTCCACTCCTACCGGGTAAGAGACCACTAGGATGCAAGTGGGGTTTTACAGTTAAGCAGAAAAGTGATGGCACAGTCGATCGGTATAAAGCAAGGTTCGTAGCCTGTGGATTCACTCAGACATATGGTATTGATTATCAAGAAACTTTTTGCACTAGTTGCTAAGATGACAGCAGTGCAGGTTCTCCTGGCATGTGTTGTACAACACAATTGGGATTTGCAACAGTTTAATGTAAAGAATGTCTTCCTTCATGGGGAACTCAATGAGGAAATTTATATGGACTGTCGACCTGGATTTACAGATACAAACACCAATGGGAAGGTATGTAGGCTGAAACGCTCTCTTTATGGACTCAAACAGTCCCCTAGAGCATAGTTTGGTAGACTTCACAAAGCAATGATAGCCTTTGGTTATGCACAGAGTAATACTGACCATACATTGTTTACCAAACATTCATTTGGAAAATTTACTGCACTTCTGGTATATGCAGATGATATTTTTGTCACTGTGAATAGTGAAGATGAGATAAGGAAACTCAAAACGTTTCTGGGGGAGGAGTTCGAAATTAAAGATCTTGGAAAGCTTAGGTACTTTCTTAGGATCAAAGTTGCTCGTTCTGCAAAAGGCACCTTTCTTTCTCAAAGGAAGTACATCTTGATCTTCTATAAGAGACAGGTCTACTAGGCTATAGACCGTGTGATACTCCACTGGATCCTAATACTAGGCTCAGGGAGAAAGAAGGAACACCAACAGATAAAGGTAGGAACTAGCGGTTAGTTGGAAGGCTGATCTATCTATCACATAGCAGCCTTTAGATATTGCATTTGCAGTGAGTTTGGTGAATCAATTCATGCATGATCCCTATACATCACATATGGAGGCAGTCTATAGAATTCTACACTATCTAAAGGCTGCTACAGGGAAAGGGATTCTACTCTCACCAAATGATCATCTCAGAGTAGAGGCTTATACTGATGCTGACTGGGCAGGTAGTCCATATAGGAAATCAATTTCAAGAAATGGTATTTTTGTTAGTGGAAATTTGGTCACTTGGCGCAACAAGAAGCAAAATGTGGTGGCTCGTTCCACTGCAAAAGCAGAATTTCAAGCAATTGCTCAGGGAATATGTGAACTATTGTGGTTGAAGGGCTTAGTAGAAGACTTGAAAGTCAAGTGTCCTCAATATATGACTTTGATTTGTGACAATAAAGCAGCCATCAGCATTGCTCACGATCCAATTCAACATGATAGGACTAAGCATGTTGAGGTAGATCGTCACTTCATCAAATAAAAGTTAGAAAGTGGTCAGATTCAAATTCTATTTATTAGATCAGAGGATCAGCTGGCAGACATTTGCATTAAAGGTTCACCTGGGAAACAGTTTCACATGATATTGTCCAAAGTTGGGTATGCATGATAAATATGCACCAACTTGAGGGGGAGTGTCAAATTATATAAGGGCATGGCATACTTGTAATTTTATATTTTATATTTGTTTTATTTCCTTTCCTTAGAATCATATTCACTCTAGAGTTGGGACTCCCAGTCACTCTAGAGTTCCTGTTAGTTTGTAATCGTATTCATTATAAATAAGAAGGTTATGTGGAGAGATAATTAACTCTCTCCTATTCTCTGATTCAACATTTACAAAGCCCCAAAAGAGGAGGAACCAGACCTGGGTATCCAAAGGATAAAGCCAGGCTCCTTACAAAATCAAGGGAGAAGAAACAAGAAACACAAGATAAAATACAGCCACCTCATGTGGAGGCGAGATTCCAAGAGGATAGGATATAGCCTTCGGGTACACATTGGGGATCGGGAGGCCCATGGCATGATGCTTCCTCGAACATCGAAGGTGATTGCTTCCCAAATTTGGGTGAAAGATCTTGATTCGAAGGTCCACTTTCTCAGATTCCTCTCGAACCATATATGGCACACTATTGCAGCAAAGGCAATTTTGACAATGGTGTCGCAAGGGGATTTATCTTTGAACTTCTTCAAGCATTACATGTTGCTGTTATTGGACTGTAGATTCAGTGGCTGATTTCTCCAATGATGCAGTAGCTGTCATGATAATTGAGGAGTAAAATAGGGATAGTCCTAGCAGATATCGACTTCTGTTCTTCAGCAGCAGGAACAGTCTCCTTGGGTGCAGAAATCGATGGATATAGGGACTGAGAAAAAGGAGAATAGTGAAGGGTGGGGAGGGGAGAGCAAGGCAAAGTCTCACAGCCTTGGAATCCCCATTCCAATCAGGAATATAGACTCTCTTCTTTTCACCAAAATAAAAGGAGCTTCTCCTTGTATTGATGTATTTATAGCCTAAAGGCTTGAGTACAAAATTGGAAGGTAAGAGACTAGTCCACCTTGGTGACCAAGTCCTCCCTCTTTGGAAACTTTACAAGAGAGGAAATCCCATTATTCTTCTAGCCGAGGCTAAACAAAACTTTCTAAAACTGAAAGAAGAAAGTAAAAATACTAAAACAATAACTAACATTACTTTCTAAAACCGAAAATAAAAACAACCTGTTGTAAGTAATGAATTAATTCACGGTTCGGTTCAATTTAAGTGGATCTGTTTAGGATAAGAAGATAAGAATGACAACTCATGTACACACATTTAACATGTGTTAAATGTGTAATGTGTGTGCTGGGACAGCTTTATGTACACACATTTAACATGTGTTAAATGTGTAATGTGTGTGCTAGGCCAGCTCTACCTACTTTATTTATTTACTTCATTATAGTTGATTATAAATAAAGGCATTTGGGGGTGAGGTACATCAACTCACTCATTCATTCTCAATCTCTGATTCAACATGGTATCAGAGCCACCTCTCAAGAGAACCTAACCACAATCCACCTCTCCCCTCCCTTCTTTCTTCTCCTTGCCACAAGGCTCTTTTCTCAAGAGAACCTGAACGCAAGGTGTATCTGACCCCTTCTCTCATTACCGCATCCTGTAATTCCTCCTTCTTCTCTTTTTCTTAACCCCTAACCCATTATTAGGGCTGCAATTTAAGAGGATGTCATAAATTGACAAAGTTGCAGTCCTTTTTTCCTCTTGAAAACAAAAAAAATTAAATTTCTCACAGAGACGGGAAGATTTCTCAGCCAGCATATGCCGCAAGCCATTCTAGGGTTTTTATTTGCTGCGGCTTGTCCTTTTTTGTTGAAAAATATCAATTCTCTGTGGTGAGCAGCCTTTCTTGGACCAAGCACCATCGGCGGCAATCACTTCTTGGAATTTTTTTTTCCATCTCAGTGCAGCCCATACTTGCGGAATCCTTCTTTTGAAAAAAAAAACAAAACGAAACTTTTGTGTCTAATCATCATTCCGACACAGGTATTCCTCTTTGTTGGATTTTTTACGGAATTGATATGGGAAGAATCGATTCCTATTTTTCCATGATCATGGTTGTTGAATGCATTGAATTCTGAATTTTCAGATTTTGCGGTGTCGTTTTTTTTTTTTTTACTGGAAAATATCTGAATTGTTACATTAGTGGCATCTATTATTACATCATGTTTGGATTATCTGATGCTACTTCCTTTGAGGTACCAAAATTGGAATTGACTACCATTGCTTTAAATCCTGTGAAATTGAATGGGACCAATTATCTTATGTGGTCCAAGACAGCCTATATGGCCATTGCTGCCAGAGGACTCTTTGGATATATTAATGATGCGCTTACAGCACCCGACCCAAGTGATAAATTTTACAATAAATGGGTCTCTGAGAATTCAATTGTGATGACCTACCTTATTGGATCTATGGAACCAAAGATAGGTTGGGGTTATGTGTTACTACATGATGCTGTCCATATTTGGACTGCTGCTAAGGAGTCTTACTCACAAGTAGGAAATTACTCCATCATATTTGACCTACATATCAAGATTGGGTCCCTGAAACAGAAGGAACTTTCTGTGGCTGACTACTATTCAGAACTCCAAAGCTTGCGGCAAGACCTAGACTACTATGACAACTTCACAGCTGCTTGCACAGTAGATGCTGCTGCTATGAAAAGTGCTAAGGACAAACTCAGAGTTTATATATTCTTAGCTGGTTTAAACTCTGACTTTGATCCCGTCCGCTTAGAAATTCTGAACCGTGAGCATCTCCCAACTTTGGAGCAGACTAATGCAATTTTACAAAATGAGGACTTACGGCATATCTCAATGATGCCTGTTGCACCAGTTGAGCGATCTGTGCTTTACTCTACACAGCCTTCAGCACACTATTCTTCTCCTAAGGAACCTATTCGTTGTACTCACTATGGCAAAGAGCGCCACACTAAAGACACCTGCTGGAAGTTACATGGGAAACCCCCAGATTTTGAAGCCAAGAGACGGGAGAAAAGGTCTAAGTTTGGGAAGATTCCACAAGCACATCAGACGGAAACTTGTAAACAGCCCAGACCTCCAACTGTTGTATCTTCTGTGCTCACTTCTGAAGAACTTCAGGCTTTCAGGAATCTTCTACGATCCACTACTGCCACCACTGGTCATCAGTCAGCTTTAGGGCCATCAGGTTCATTCCTTGCTCGGTCAGGTACTTCCTATGCTGGTCAATGTGCTTCCAATATCACTCATCCATGGGTAATTGATACTGGAACCACTGATCACATGACAGGTTCTTCCTCTTCATTTATTCTGTATTCTCCCTCCTCCTGGCGGGATACGATGCGAGTTGCAGATGAGACTCTTTCTCCTATTTTGGGAAAGGGGTCCGTCCGTTGCTCCCCAAATCTTACTTTACAGTCTGTGCTTCATGTCCCCAATTTTTCTACAAACTTACTTTCTATTAGTAGTCTTACAAAATCTTTAAACTGTAAAATTGCTTTTTTCCCTTCTTATTGTGTTTTTCAGGATCTGGAAAGTGGGAGGACGATTGGACATGGTAGAATGCATGGTGGCCTCTACCTTCTTGCAGATGGTCCTTCATCACCAATAGCATATTAGCCTCCACTCATTACCCAACCAACTCCGCACTCTCTTTACTCTACTATCAGTACTTTACAACAGTGACACCGTCATTTAGGGCATCCTTCCACTGTTGTGTTATCTCAGTTATTTCCTTTTTTATTTAAACAATGTAATCAGGAAGAGTTATTATGTGAAGCCTGTATTCTGGCTAAAGGCTCATACCTCCTATAAACCTACTTATATTAGGAGCACTGGTATTTTTGACTTGGTTCATTCAAATGTTTAGGGTCCTGCTCGGGTTTCTTTTACTTCTGTTCACCGGTGGTTTGTCACATTCATTGACTGTCACACCCGTACCACTTGGGTTTACTTGATGCAAAACAAGAGTGATGTTTTCTCATGCTTCCGTCAGTTCCACAAAATGGTACAAACCCAGTTTCATGCTTCACTAAAAATACTTTGAAGTGATAATGGTCGGGAATACTTAGAAGGTCATTTTCAGCAATATTTCTTGGATCACGGCATCATTCATCGAGCGAGCTGCGTTGACACACCAGCACAAAATGGGGTGGGCTGAAAGAAAAAACCGCCATCTCCTTGAGACAGCCCGCGCTTTAATGATGGATGCTCATGTTCCTGCACATTATTGGGGCGATGCAGTCCTCACAGCCACATCCTTGATCAATCGGCTTTCATCTCACCTTCTTCAAAACAAGGCACCACTAGAGCTGTTACTTGGCGATTCCTCCTTCCCACTGCCACGTAAGGTGTTCGGATGTGTTTGTTACGCACGCAATCATCACCTACATGGCAACCCGGAGGCACGAAGTCTACGGTGTATTTTCTTGGGCTATCCGGAACTCAAAAGGATATAGATGCTATCATCCTCCTTCTCGCCGGATGATCATCACAAGGGATGTTATTTTTCATGAGAGTTTAATGTATTACCAGTCCCATCTTCAGAGGGAGCCTGCACCAGTTGAAGTCAAAGATGTGCCTTTACTTATATCAACATCTCCTGAGGAAGTAAGGGTACAAAGTTGTGTGGACTAAGACAGCTCATGTATACCAAGTAAAAATGACGAAATACCAGAACCTCTTCCTACACCAGAGTGACCATCCACTCTTACCGTACCCAACCAATCTAATCCTAGCCCTAAGCCGTTGCAAGTATATAGCCGTGCCAGAAGCAAGCATGGACGGGCCACTACCATCAACGCAACTACTCCACATGTCCCTTCGTTATCCCAGGATCCAGATACTGAGGAGCCCACAGGTAAGGAGCTTCTAGACTCGCCTGATCTCCCTATTGCCCTTAGAAAGGGTACTAGGACTTGCACTCTTCATCCCATCTCTAATTTTGTTTCGTATAATTTGTTATCTCCTTCCTATCATGCTTTTGTGTCCTCTCTCTCTTCTGTGTCCATTCCTCAAAGATGGCAGGATGCAATTACTGATGAGCAGTGGAAAGCAGTAATGGAAGAAGAAATGAGAGCACTGAAGAAAAATAACACATGGGAGCTTGTTTCACTCCCTACAGGGATGAGGCCGGTAGGGTGCAAATGGGTGTTCACCATCAAACAGAAGGCAGATGGGACAATAAACCACTACAAAGCAAGGCTAGTAGCTCGGGGATTCACTCAGACATATGGGATCGACTATCAGGAGACTTTTGCCCCAGTTGCAAAAATGACTACTGTTCGAATTATCTTAGCATGTGTTGTGCATCACCATTGGGATCTCCAACAGCTAGATGTGAAGAATGCGTTCTTACACGGGGAGCTAACTGAGGAGGTTTACATGGATTATCCACCTGGCCTCTCAAACCACATTAGTAGTGACAAGGTGTGTAAATTGAAACGTACATTGTATGGATTGAAACAGTCTCCCAGAGCATGGTTTGGAAGGTTTCACAGGGCCATGATAGGATTCGGCTACACTCAAAGTAACGTGGATCATACTCTGTTTATGAAGCACTCTGGTGGGACTATTACAGCACTACTGGTGTATGTTGATGACATCATAGTTACAGGAAATAATGATGCTGAAATCACGAAGTTAAAGGCATTCTTGGGACAGGAGTTTGAGATAAAAAAATCTAGGAAAGTTAAGGTATTTTCTTGGGATAGAGGTAGTTCGATCTTCTAAAGGGATCTTTCTATCTCACAAAAAATATGTTTTAGATCTCTTAACAGAGACTAGTATGCTTGGTTGCAGTCCATGTAATACTCCATTAGACCCTAACACTAAAATCAAGGAAAAAGATGGCGCACCAGTCGATAAGGGGAGGTATCAGCGTTTAGTTGGAAGGTTGATTTACTTGTCTCATACTTGCCCAGACATCGCCTTTGCAATCAGTCTGGTGAGTCAGTTCATGCATGATCCCTACACCAAACATATGGAAGCTGTTTACATGATATTGCATTATCTCAAGGCAGCTCCAGGGAAAGGGATTTTGTTAACTCCAAATGATCACTTACAAATAGAAGGTTATACTGATGTTGATTGGGCTGGAAGTCCAGATAGGAAGTCTATATCTGGTTATTGCACATTTGTGGGGGGCAACCTATTCACATGGCGTAGCAAGAAGCAGAATGTAGTTGCCAGATCCTGTGTAGAAGCAGAGTTCAGAGCTATAGCTCAAGGCATATGTGAGCTTTTATGGTTACAAAGCTTGTTGAAGGATTTGAAGATTCAATATTCTCAGCCTATGACTTTATGTTGTGATAATAGAGCAGCCATCTGCATTGCTCATGACCCCGCACAACATGACCGAACTAAGCATGTGGAGATAGATCGGCATTTCATAAAGGAGAAGTTGGAAAGTGGTCAAATTCAGATTCCTTTTGTCAAATCAACTGACCAGCTTGCGGACATCTTCACCAAAGGACTACCTGGAAAACAATTTCATGTCATTTTGTCCAAGTTGGGCATGCATGACATATATGCACCAACTAGAGGGGGAGTGTTGTAAGTAATGAACTGATTCACGGTTCGGTTCAATTTAAGTGGATCTGTTTAGGATAAGAAGATAAAAATGACAACTCATGTACACACATTTAACGTGTAATGTGTGTGCTAGGACAGCTTTATGTACACATATTTAACATGTGTTAAATGTGTAATGTGTGTGCTAGGTCAGCTCTACCTACTTTCTTTATTTACCTCATTATAGTTGATTATAAATAAAGGCATTAGGGGGTGAGGTAGATCAACTCACTCATTCATTCTCAATCTCTGATTCAACACAACCAAAAGAGAAAGTAACTGCTTGGCCATCAGTCCGAGGAGTCTTCTAAAAGAACAAGAGCTGGAAAAGATTCCCTCCTTAGCTGCAGTGACTTGATGGGGCCCACCAGCAGCCTATGGGCTGGCTGGGCTAGCCGTGAGAGGCTTGGGCCTGGTCTCCTGCGGTACACCTGGACTGCATCAAAGACTAAACTAGTGTCCCAGTTTATGTTAAGAGAGTTTCAGAACAAGTTCCAGGATTCGAAATGGATCACATTACTTTACTTATCACAGAAATAGGGTTAGAAAGTGAATTCCCGAACTACCAAGAAGGAATATCAGGAACTGATGAAGGAGCTTGTATCAATCATGATTGAATTACTCTGCAGGTTTGAATGATATATATACAACTCAACTCAGCTTTATATCAACTAAATGGGAATGCCTACATGGATTTTTTTCTCCAATCAACTCTATTCAAAGCCATACGTGAATTCCAATCTTAAGCTATACATGTCTTTTCTCACCATTTCTCATGTATCATTTTAGGCCTCTGCTAGCTCTTTTAGTGCCTAAATTTTGAAATAAATCACATCTCCATACTGGGGCATTCAGAGGTCGCTGTTTGCACAGACTAATGCCATCTCAAAAGAATCTGTCGCACCTTATCAAGCATTGAGGCAATTCCTAGGTTCGCTCATTCTTTATTTTATCTTTTCTAGTTTTACCACTCATCTACCTTAACATCCTCATTTCAGTTACACTAAATTTATCTAATGCTATTTCTTTATTGTCCAACACTTAATCCCAAACATTATTGTTGGTCATATAACTGTTTTTATAAAAATTCCCTTGAGTTTTAAAGGGAAACATTGATCACACAACATTCCAAACGCATCCCTCTACTCATCCACCCTACTCTAATTTTTTGTACAATAGCATCCTCTAATTCTCCTTTATTTATGATTGAACCTAGGAATCTAAAGTTATCACTTCGTGGTAACTCTTAATCATCAATTTTCACCACCCCACTCTCAACCTTATTTGTTACTAAAGTTACACAGCATTTACTCTGTTTTTTTTCCCCTACTTATCTTAAGGCCTTCAATTGAGGGTTGGCATTGACGCAATGGTAAGGTTGCTCCATTGTGGCTTAGTGGCCATGGATTCAAAATCTAGAAACAGGCACTCTGCGAAGCAAGGGTAAGGCTACATACATAGATCCCGTAATGGTGAGAACCTTGTGCACCGGGTATGCCCCTTTATCTTAAAGCCTTTTGATTCCAGGGTAGATTGTCATAAATCTAACTTTGCATTTATCTAGCTTTTGTTTCGTCCACTAAAACAATATATTCTGCAAAAAGCATACTCCAAGGGATCTTACATAAAGTCTCTAGTCATCTCATCTATGATTAGCGCAAAAAAATACGGGCTTAGAGCTAATCCTTGATGTAATCCAACTGTAATTGAGAATCATTACCCTGCCCCCTTTAACAGGTCGTACACTAGTCACTCACTACATAATTACATATATCCAAGGTTTCAAGTATCGACACGATACAGGGCGTATTGGCCAATACGTATCGGCATCGACAGTAGCCGATACAATACTTAACTATTCGTATCTTAGTTTTTTTAAAATAAAATTGTATCCATGTGCATCGGTTGTATCAAACCGATACGACAATACAGTCCGATACGCATCGATACAATTCGATACAGTTATCGTTTTCAAAAAAAAAAAAAAAAAAAACTTGCCGAAACAGAGTCGGCCAAGAAGGAAGAAAAAGAGGGAGAAGAAGAAAGAGGAGGAGGAGCTGCCGCCGTCGCCACCAGAGGAGTTCCAGACAGCAGAGCAACAGCAACTGCAGCCGTCCCAAGAGGAAAAGAAGAGTAGCAGCAGCGATCGCCACTGCCACCAGAGGAGGAGAAGCAGACAGCAGCAATGGCCACCACCACCGCCGCCGCCAGAAGAGGGGAAGAAGAAGAAGCAGACAGCAGTAGTGTCCACCACCACCGCCGCCAGAAGAGAGGAAGAAGAAGAAGCAGACAACAACAGTGGCCACCGCCGCCACCGCCAGAAGAGGGGAAGAAGAAAAAGCGGACAGCAGCAATGTCCACCATCGCCGCTGCCAAAAGAGGGGAAAAAGAAGAAGTAGAAGAAGAAGAAGAAGAGGAAGGGAAAAAAAAAAAAAGTAGTAACCTGTGCGATGCGATCTTCGTCCTCAGCCATCGACTCTAACAATGCTCCAGCAATGTCTCCGGCAATTTTGTCCCCAGCAACTCCATTGCCTGCGATCATCTCCCACAGCCTCGTCCCCAGCAACTGTATCCTTTAACAGAGAAAAAAGCCCTTGGATCTCCTCCTTTATATTTAGTCCATGGGACATGATCCCATGTATCACATTCAACATTAACATACATTGTACACCACTTAAAAGTTAAGAAATGGTATTAATTTTATAAAGAAAAAAATAATAAAAATTAGTTAATTAGAGGTAAATTAGTTTTTTATATACATACCTCTGATAATGTATTGAGTCCAATCACTTAATGTCTTGTAATTAGACCATAAAATTGATTAATTATAGTGTTTTTATGTTTTAAATTAGTGTTTTGTATGTTTCTTAAGCATTCCTATGCATATTTTGCCTGTATCTTAGCGTATGCGTGCGTATCTACCGTATCCACAATACGATATGATACGCCTCTTAATTTCAGCTGACCGATACGGTACCGATACACGATACTTAATTCCTTGCATATATCTTTACTATGTCCGCCTATTTACTCGAAACATTATTCCTCTAAACAAATTCCAAATTAACTCTATCATAAGCTTTTTTTAAATCAATAAAGATCATATGAAGATTTTTTTTTAAACTCTCTAAATCATTCCATTAGTCTCTAAGCAAATAGGTAGTATTTGTGGATGATCTCCCTAGCATAAAACCAAAATGGTTATCCGAAATATTAGTTTCTTGTCTCAAGCGAGCTTCAATTACTCTCCCATAATTTCATAATACAGCTTTAAGTTTAATTCCTCTATAATTATTACAGCTTTGAATATCACATTTACTTTTATAACTCGGTACCACAATGCTTCTTCTCCATTCATCCGATTTTTTTCTTGTGCTCATAATTTTATAAAATAGCCTAGTTAACCAACATACCCTAATAAAAAATAAAAAAAATAAAAAAAATAAAAAAAACCTAGTTAACCAAGATAATCTACTAATTCCTAGACTCTTCCATACCTCTATTGGCATTTGGACCTACTGCTTTAACAATTTTCATCTTTTTTTAATTTTTACCTTAAATACTCTAATTTTCCGTACATATCTTAGATTTGTTTTGGTTTTTTTTATGGTTATTATAATCTTGTAAGACATTATTATTTGAATTGTTTTCATTTAGTAAATTGTAGAAATAGTTTCTCCACCTCTTTAATCACCTTGTCCCTTATTAAAATATTATCATATACACTTTTATTACATAATATGGTTGAAATCTCTACTCTTCCTTTTCCTCAATTTAGTTAGTAGATATCACGTCCATCCCCCCCCCTCTTCCCTTTGTGCCTAATTTGTTATAGAGATCCTTATATTTCTTAGTTCTTGCTTTCCCTTCTGATGTGGGACTCAGGTATGAAAAAACCTATTAGATCCGCTAATGGGTCCGCCCAAATAATAAACAACTCAAATAATAATGTAGTGGCAGATTTGGTTAATAAACAGAAGTCTGCAATAACTTAAGAAACCAAACAGAACCTTATGATATACTTGTAATAAAGACTAATGTAGTGGCCATATCTTTCAAGTTTAAAACACTTATCATTTAATTTCATTTTCTAAAAATTCATTTAATTTCACTTTTGGCCAACTGCCAGGAATAATCATCTACCATTGCCCTAGTAAAGGGTTAACCACAACCTAAAACACGATTTGGTCATCCGTCCATTACCCCATTCTCATTTATCCACGGCGTAACCCTATTGTCCTCATTTTACCCTTTACTAGACCCAATGTAGCCGATTACCCTTTATTCACATTCTCAACATTACCCATACTTAGATGCGTGACAAATCACGACTCATGCTATTAAAACATAGAAAATGCATAATGAGACAAAAGCACAAATACATCAATATTTGATAAAACATATTATAATCGACACCAATTTATCCATACAACACTGCAACAAAAAGATTGCAAGAAGCAAAAGCATAAATCAAACTATGAAGTGCCACCCTAGTGGTGCAATTCTGAAATATTCCACTTCCTTCAAATGTGGGTTTAGAATTTAAATATTTCGTTGATGACTCCCATTACACCCACTAAATATAGTTCACATATATGATACACTTTTTAATAATGTTGTTGAAGCAGGCCCGGGTTGAGAGGACCCTAATTAAATCCCATAGGGGTCCACCAAAAAGGTATTCCCTCAAGTACGACACCTAGGCTAGTTCCGTAATTACAATGAGGTCCAAAATCTATTTGGCAACTAGTGGCAAAATTCTGTAATTATAATAGAATTCTGAATCAAATTGCTATTACAATGAATTTTACAATCGATAAAGGGTACCAATGGTAGATTCTGTAATTACAGTGGAATTTTCAATCGATATGGGTACCAGTGGTAGTTCTATAATTATAGTGAACTTTACAATCAATTTGGCAACTAATGGCAGTTCTGTAATTACGTGAACTTTACAATCAATTTGGTAACTAATGGCAGTTCTATAATTACAGCGAACTCTACAATCAATTTGGCAGCTAGTGGCAGTTCTGTAATTACAATGAGCTTTACAACCAATATAGAAACTAATGGCAGTAATGTAATTATAGGAAAGTTTTCAAACGAATGGGTTTAAGATGGGATAGGGAGGTAAAATAAACAGTTTGTCAAAAGCAAAGGCTTTCTTGTAAATAATCAGCAATTGGATAAGATATGCACTTCCTCGGGAATGAAAAAAAACGATCTATCAAGGCTCCTTATATATATATATATATAAAAGGTAGGTCATCTTCTTCCTCATGATGGTAACACCAGCCCATGAAACACATGGATGGCTTCATCTACAGAAAAACTAAACTCTCAAAAATGGTAACCAGAAGGTCGGAGATTTGAAAAGGTACCTCCTGACCTTCGATCCTGATAATACTCAACCAATAGAAGCACAAAAAGACAACTGAAAGTTTGACTGAAATTCCTTAATTAACTACCTTTCAGTCTAAACTCTGGGGATTAACTCCCCCATAGAGCAACCCAAGACCTACAACCCCACCCCTAACCAGTATCCATGTTAAGAGAACTCACCAAATACCTCTTGCTAAACCTGAGACTACAACCTGTAACAGATTCTGAAACTTTATTTGATTCCATAATTGATTTTTGGGACTAGTGGTTGATGCGATCTCATAGTTCAGTGGGTTAGGAGCCTGTGTGTAGAATCTTAGATCTTCCAGCCACCACCCCTTAGAGCCTAATCGATTTTCTTTTTCAGAGGATGAAGTTGTCCATGAATTTTGTGGACAAGCTACTATCCGTGAGGAAGAAGATGACATTTATATATTTTTTTTTAAAAGCCTTGTGACCGTTTAATTACAAGAACACCCTTACTTTCAAGGAACTATCCATTTTACCCCTATCCCATCTTAAATCCAAATCGATTTTAAACTTCAAAATAATTACAAAATTATCCCATAGTGGACATATTGGTTGTGAAGTTCGCTGAAACTACAGTGAACTGCCATTTGGTTGCCATATTTGATTGAAAAGTTAACTGTAATTATAGATCTACCATTAGTTGTCCTATTGCTTATAAAGTTCATTATAATTACAAAGTTTCCATTAGTACCCATTTTAATTGTAAAGTACATTGTAATTACAGAATCTACAACTGGTACCAATTGATTGTAAACTTCCCTGTAATTACAGATTTTGCCACTAGTTGCTAACTAATTGAGAATTCCATATAATTACAGATTGTGCCATTAGTTGTCAAATCGATTTTGGACCACAATGTAATTATGGAACTACCCCTAGGCATCGTACTTGAGGGAATACCTTTCTAGTGGACCCACATGGGATTTAATTAAGATCTTCACAATCCGGACCCGCATCAACAATGTTATTAAAAGGAGAATTATGTATGTGAATTATGGTGTGAAGTGGAGTCATTAGCGAAACATTTAAATTTCTAAACAACATTTGAGGTAAGTGGAATGTTGCAGGCGTACACCACTAGGGTGACACCGAAATTTACTGATTAATGTTTTAGGCTCTTGTGCGGTTTATTTATTTATTTGACATGTGGATGATTGTTTTTATGTTAATCATTAATCATAGATTTATTGCTTACATGAATGTGATGAGAGAAATTTGGGTTCATTTCATCTCAGTTATTTTCCTTATAAGAATCGCATGTTTTAGTCATGATTTGTCATATAATTAGGTGGCCGGACGATGTGCTGGAGATCAAGTGGTAAATCGGCACACCCTTGTTCTTGCCATTTTGAGCCTAATGGTTGGAATTTCAAAATGGGTTCCTCACCTATAAATAGAGGACCCTTCAAGTGATTTAAAGCAATGAATTGGAATACCATTAAGTGGGTAAAATATTTAATATCATTCTCGTGGTTTCTTGAGCAATTGGGGATAAATTTGAGCTTCATTTTGTAAATCTATCTGCTTAGAGGTTTGATTTCTGAGCTTACCCTTTGAATATCTGTTTGTGTCGATTCCTTCATTGCAGGTTCATTGTAAAGGGGATAAAAGTATCTCTAGGTTGGTGATCACATTGTAATGATTGGAGTTTGAATGTGATTCAAAACACTCCCAGTTTATAGTGAACCAAGGGACAAAACTATTGTAAGGTGTTATCCCCCGTGGAAATGGTAATTAGTGGATTCCAAGCAAGGTGCTTGAATAGTGAACGTAGTTCAGGAGGTCCAAACCTAACCAATATAAAATTGCTTCTGTACTTGTCTCTCTTTCCCTTTCACACTTGGTTGTATACTCGGGAGTAATTGAGGTTTGATATTGGAGTTAACTTCTTAAAATTGTAAATTTCTGCTGCATACCCAATTCATCCCCTCATGGGTGCCATAGTCGATCCTACAAGGTGTCTTCTTTTATGCGCCACGTAGGGGGGGGGGGGCATTATTGTTCAATCAAATGACTCAAATCACACATATGTCATGAGACAATTGCACATATGACTAAACAGTGGAGACTGAGTTTGTCTAGATTGAAGGTCCAAGGAAAAGAGAAAGTCAAAATGACTTTCATTGAAGTGATGAAAAAAGACAGTTCTTGCAAGCATATGGTCCTTAATAGAGTGGAATGATGGAATATGATTCAGGTAGCCAACAGCAAGTGGTTATGAAAGGGTTAGTTGAGTGGCACAAATAATGAAGAAGCAAAAAGGTTCATATCAGCAGGTTGATAAGTTCTTTACCAAGTCGCATTTGTGTCCAGTCAATTGCGCCATTTAGGAAAAGGGTAATGTTAGGGTCCAGTAATTTTGGGTTGTGTTGACACAACACTAACCAACAGGACACCATAGTTGTAAAGGGGACAAAGCGACTCAAGGCGTTCGAGGCCATACGCGACCAAGGCATTCCCAATGTATTTTTTTTATTTCTAATATATCAATGCTATACTAATGTTTATATATATATGCAGTATGCTACATAAAAAATCATCATTTAAGGGACACAAGCATACAAGCAACTTCAGATTTCCGGATTCTATTATAAGCAAACCAGATTTATAGGCATTCAATCGATGTATGCAACACACGGTTCAGAAATTAAATTCAGATTTAAACAGTAAGAATTCAACTAATTTGCACGGTCAGAAATTAAACTCATATATTAAACTCCATTATGTTACCAGTGGTATCTGCACTCGGTCAATGAAACTGAAAGTATGAAATTAGATGATACCAATGTCTAGCGGTATCTGCAGAAAAGGCAAACAAATGAACAATAGAAAACTAAACTCGAGAGTTTAGAGAGAGAGAGAGAGAGAGAAAGAGAGAGAGAGAGGGAAAAAAAGAGAGAAAACACTAATACAGAGAAACAGAAAGCACTAAAACAGAGAAGAAGAAATTTGGAGTTGCAGGCTTGCATTAGCAGAGGAGGGGAAAAAACAATTGGGGCAAAACGTAGCAGAGAAGGGGAGTAGGAGGAAGAAGAAGAAGATGGGGGAGAAGAAGAACAAAAAAAATGCAGATACCGTAGTAGAACTGCAAAAGAAAAAAAAATTGCAGTTAGTCACCGTTGCAGAAGAAGAAGAAGAAGATGATGATGATGATAAAGGAGAAGAAGAACAAGAAAAAATCGCAACACCATAGCAGAATTGCAGAAGAAGAAAAAAAATGTGCGGTCAGTAAGCCACCACCGCTACAGCAGCAGCAGCAGAAGAAGAAGAGGATGATGAAGGAGAAGAATAAGCAAAAAAAATCGCAGACAATCAGTCACCATTGCAGAAGAAAATCACTGTAGCAGAACAAAAAGAAAAAATTGCAGCGCTGTTGCAGAAGAAGAATCGATGATATTTGACCAAAAAAAAAAAATTCTGAGCAGCAGTAAAACAAAGAAGAAGAAGAAGCAGCAGCAGCAGATGACATTTGAAAAAAAAAAAGATCAATAACATGACCTGAATGGGAATCCGACGCCAGAAGAGGAAGAGTACCAGAAAGGAAACTTTGGCTGCAGCCTTAATCGTGGTTTGAGGTTTCTGTTTCTTTTTTCAAACAAATGGTTGCCTCCATATGGCTTATATATATGATGATTCAATGTATCTCTGTACAATATATTATGGAACACAAAGCCAATCTAAATGTAAGTTTTAGAATCTAACTAAAAAATATAAATAATAAATATATTAATATACTTTAAAAAAATTCATGCACCCAAGGCGACCGCCCAGGCCTTCAGGGCATCCAAGGCACCCAAGGCGATGCCCAGGCGTAGGCAACGCCCTGACAACTATGTAGGACACAACCAATTGCCATCCCTAACTTAGAATTTCAAAGCACTACAAGAAAAAGTGGATTTCTTATCATAAAATGTAGAAGATGTTAAGAAGATCAGGTATAGATATCATACAAATAAATTATAAAAACAAATCATAAAGACTATAGGAACTAGAAATGTAAGTGTAAATTAGAAGGTAAGACAGTGTCATCACCGATAAATCCGGTCCTCTAGCAACTGAAGCCCCGTTTTAAAATTCTGCAGATTACCCTGTGAATTGCATGAGCAGTACTTAAGCCCAAGAAGCATGACAGTGAAAAAGGTACCAGCAGCAGCAGGATGGCGTGAGAAATGCCAAGGAAATTTCATAGTGCCTTGTAACATGCGCCCAAGAAGCAACAGTTGCTCAACACTGTCATGTCGAATTACCTAAGAAAACAGAACTGAGGAATAAGAAGAGAAAGTGCTATCCTAGAACTTCAAAAATCAGTAATCACATAGATATTACGGAAATAAATCATACATAAACAAGATACAATTTCAAAAATCAAATTAGAGAGCTTCCAAATCATCAGAATAAGTAAATGCTGATACAGGACAAACACCAAATGACATAAGCTAAAAATGATGCAATGTTAAGTTGGTTGTTTCGCTGTTTTCGGAGGAAGTAAGAATCCCAGAAAATAAGGTTCCTGATCACAGTGCCACCATGAAAAACTGAGTAGGCCAAAGAAGGAATCACATATTATCGAATGCATATTCAGTTTAAGCAATTTAACTAGGTATATTAAGCAAAACCTTGTCAAGGAGAGAAAGACCTCGTGTTGCACTTTGAGGTAGCTAAAGCATTGCCTGGGAATGTGCTGGGGACATGTTATTTATGTACCCTTGCTCGTGGTAATAGAGGGTCCCATTACCAGGAACAGCAGGAGTTTGTCCCAGAACAACAATGTTGAGAAACCCAGACTGGACTGGACAGTTAACCCAGTTGAACTGTCAACTCTTACGACTTCAAGTCACTTCCCTTATTGAGCAATATCTTGGAGCCAGACAAAACTGCACAGAACAGTTCTAACTATCATGAACCATTCCACTGGCCCGGTTCAGATGATGTTAATGATTTCGGATCTTATTTTGTACAAAGAAATCTACTTTTGACTTATTGATTAATAAGTTATTAATTAATAACTTGGTTTATGAGCATTACTGAGCTCCTTTATGGGTATTAATTGTGTCCTAATTGATAGAGAGAATCATATGACATGTTAAAACTTTACTGAATTAATGAAAAATTATGGTAAGTAAATTGCGCAGTCAAATACAAAGTTATAAACCTAGCACATTAGTTGACCTTCTGAAAATGATAAGATAGTCAAAAGTAGTCATCCTTTTGGACCCATTGTTTCAAGCCCCTGGTTGACAATGGTCAAACAGGGTCGAAGCAACTTGAGCACATAGTTTTTACAGCATTGCAGAACACAACAAGCGTATTTATCTTTCTTCTCCTTTTTTTTTCCCCTATCAATCAATGGAACAAGGGGGTTCTTTTTCTTCTAATTTCTTTACAGATAAATTTCATTTAGTTAATGGAAATAGAAGGTGAACATAAGCCTCAAGAATACTTAGGAATGGCATACAGACTGTACACAAAAAATCGTCATCAACAAGGATGGATATTCAGGAGTGAGTGTCCTGTCCATGTCCTCGAATTCAGGCAAGTTTCAATATAGGGTCCAAGACAAGATATAATCCACATCCCTTAGAATGCTAGAAAACATTAATTCCATCATGTGAACTTCAATTTTATCCACTTTTAAAATTTTATTACTACAGTTGAAGAAATTAAGAGGGTGAGCCTTAATGTGACGGTAAAGTTGTTATATTGCAAACTAGTGGTCACGGGTCCAAAAAAAAAAGGAATCAGTCTCTTCTCATTGCGGGGGTAAGGCTACGTACATTCTGCCCATCCCCAGACCCTACAGTAGCAGGAACCTCATGCACTAGGACGCCCTTTTTTTTTCTTTTTCTTTTTTTTTTACAGTTGAAGCAATTAAATTGAAATTCCATTTCTGGCACATTATTTCATATCCAAAACAAGGCCAGCCTGATGCTAAATTGCTAATTCAAGTCACCATAAATAGAATAAAAGTTCAACTTCTCTATGGTATGTTCGTCTGATCTATTCATTCACTGCAAAATTATTGATTGCTTAAGCTTAAATGATTGTCACATTACTGCCGTGTATACTTCCAATTTGGCCTCTGAGGGAAGAGTTTTGTGGGAGGTTCCTTACAATATCTCTCCATCTATGGGAGGCAACCCATGGGGGATTATGAGGGAGTTTACTGTGGTGAGATACACCAATGAAAAGATGGGAGGTCATTTTGACGCTCTCTCTGTGGGAGAATTTCCGGCCTGCCTTGATTCTATTGAGATGGAAGATCTTAAGTGGGATGAAGTTTTCTTGGAACACCAGGAGATTAGGAGATCAAAGTGTCGTGCAAACTTGATAAAGCTCAAACCACAAACAAAATTGCATTTCTTCTTTGCGGTCTGATGATGGGTATATCATTTCAAGATTTGATGATATCAAGCAAGCTGCAGAAAATTACTTTACCAACATGTATTCTTCGAGTTCCTTCCCTCCTCTTGATAGCATCCCTATGGATTTTTTCCTTAAGGCTTAGGATATTATAAACAGGTTCGAAAACTCGAGTCTCGAGGGTTTCTCGACCCTCTGAGAACCCGAGATTGTCGAGATCTCGACGAGAACATGTATTTTCTCCGCAAAAGTCTCGGGGCTCAAATGGTCATTTTAAGGCCTGCTACTCCAGGGAATCACTCTTTTAGCATACATAATCTCATTTAAACAATAAAATTCAAAAAATAAACACACATTGTATTAGGAGAAGAAAAAAATAAGGATGTTTTAAGAGTCTCGATCGAGATTTCAAGCGAGACTCTGTAAACTGTCTTTTTATATAACTGAAAAAAATGATCCGACCAAATTTTGACCAAGATGGTTGAGAATTACAAGATTATTCATCTCGAGCCCCTATAAAAGTTCGAGAAAACCGAGATCTCGCCTCAACGAGTTTTTGAACCATGATTATAAAGGCAGATGTCCTATCAGCTATCAGTAGTTTTTTCTACAACCCTCATCAATTGTGGGAGGTGAATCAAACTTTCCTTTGTCTTATCCCTAAAAAAGAGGGTGCTTGTTCCATGTCTGATTTTAGGCCCATTGCCCTTTGCAATACTGTCTATAAGATTATTGCAAAGATTTTCGCTCAGAAGTTGAAAGGAGTTTTCGACGGTCTTGTCAGTCCCAATCAATCTGCTTTTATTCAAGGATAGAACATTGTGGATAACATATTACTCTACTTCGATCTTGTCCGAGGTTTTGATAAAGAACTCACCCCTCATGTTGTCTTGTTGAAGATTGACCACCATAAAGCATATCACAACTTTATATGGGAATTTATTATGGATATTCTCAATATAATGCATTTTCCTAGTTGTTTCTTCCATTGAATTTTTAATGTATCTCTTGGGCGAGATTTTCAGTTTTGGTTAATGGTTGCCCAGTAGGTTTCTTCAATTCAAAGCAAGGCATCAAGTAGGGATGCCAAATGTCTCCCTTTCTGTTTACGCTTTTCTTTGGAAAGCCTTTCCAAATCTCTTTAGATCAGTGCTGAGCAGAAGAATATAAACTTCTTTCCCAGATGCAAGACTTTATCCTTGCCTCACCTTGCTTTGGCAGATGATATCATGATATTCTCGAAAGGTAATGCGAAGTCTATCTCGTCCAGTGATTGTGCTTCTTTCTTTCAGTGTTATGTCGGGCTTGTACATTAATAAGAAAAAATCCCTTATTTTCTTTGTTGGGCTTGACGAGTCGCCTCAAAACTGAATTCTCCTTGGCAGCTTTGCCGGCATGGTTGTCAAGGTGAACCAAGACATTAGAGGCCTAACGAACGTCCAAGGCGCCGCCTACGCGACCAAGGCTGCCTAATTTTCAAGGCGTTTGGACACCGAGGCGACGCCTTGACAACTCTATTTGCCGATGACTTATATGGGCCTTCCCTTGATCCTCCAAATTGTCTATCCATCACTGTTCCCCAGTTTTGGACAGGCAAAGGAAAAGACTTCAACTACGAAAAGCAAGGCTTCTTTCCTATGCATATCGTTTGGAGCTTGTTAGAATTCAGTCATGTAAAGCCCCTACTTGTATTGGTTCGAAGTTTTTGATCTTCCATAAAATTGAATACTTGATAAGTGCTTTCCTCAAGAAAGGATCAAAAAATAACAACTTTCGTCAGTCTATAGGTTGGGCTAAGGTATGTTTGCCTAAAGAAAAGGGTGGCTTGGGTCCTCGCAAAGTCAAGGAGATTAACAAAGCTTGTATTCTGAAATTGATATGGCGAACAGTTGACAAGAAAGAGGGTATCAGGAAAGGATCAAATAATAACTACTTTTGTCAATCTATAGGTTGGGCTAAGGTATGTTTTCCTAAAGAAGAGGGTGGTTTGGGTCCTCACAGAGTCAAGGATGTATCTATTCTAGATACTTGAGAAATGACCATCTGGACGGTATGCTATGATTCTTCTTGGATCTGGAGGACGATCCTTCATCATAGGCAACTCACTCTCCCATACATCAAATCCATTATTAACGATAGGGCTTCAACTTTACTTTGGCTAGACAATTGGCACCCTCATGGTATCCTTGTGCTTACCTTTGGAGAAAAAATCTGTCTTGATTTTGGGCGTGATAGATGTGCTATCATTTCCTTTATTATTTAGGTAAAATCGTGTTGTACTAGCCGGGTTTCTTCATCGCATCTGTGACAAGCTTGGGCAGACTTTGACTCCATCTCTAGAAGATCTATTGGGAGTGGTGACCGCATATGTTGGCTTCCCACCTCTAATGGGATGTTTTCGTCTTCTTCAACTTGGGAGATGGTGAGATGTATGGCCCCAAGGTCCTTCGGTTTGATACTGTGTGGTTTCAAGGTCAATCTCTTCGTCATAGTTTTACATCATGGAGGGCAATGAATTATTCTCTCCCCTCTAGATCCTTCCTTCGCGATCGTGGGATTATTCCCAGTTTTAGATGTTGGCTCTATTGGGCTTGGAAGGAAAATGTTCCTCACTTATTCTTGGAGTGCCCGTTCTCTAAAGATATACAGGATAAGATTATTGAAATGCTGGCCCAGTAAAAGGTGGATTCTACCTTTTGATCAAGAATGGAAGTAGATAGCCAAGAAATCCAAAGAGAAATCACCATGTGGAACAATTGTCAAGCTTGCTTTCTTTGTTCCAGTGTACCATGTCTGGTTTGAGATCGTTCAATCAGATTTGGGAGGCCATTATCTTCGATGTTTGTGGACCTTCTATGCCTTTTTCGAATCCTTCTCCAGGTACGGCTATAAATAGATTTATTTTATCCTCTTGGGATCATAATACCTTGTGAGGTGGTTAGGTTTTTTGTTTTCTTGTTGATTCTCCCGTTGGGGGCTCGTCTTTTTGTAAGGAGCCTGGCTCGATGTTTCTAGATTTCCAGGTTTGTTTTCCCTTTTTTGGGGTGTTGTTAATACATTTATTAGCCCAGAAAAAAAAGGGTCGAATAAAACCACATGCATAAATCACATTCATATGAAGCAAAACTCTATTAATAATTGAGCATTTCATTTATTGCAGCATGTATAACATAAAACCAAAAGCCTCTTACTCAGCACCATTTCTTTCTAGTTATCCCCTTAGTTTACCTTTTTATACTCTTTTAGTTTACCCACATTCTCACCATGATGCAGGATCAGAGTGCAAAAGTATAGCATCCTCAATATACACATGAAATCCCATCCTATGTGAATTAAAAGAAATATCTG
The DNA here is from genome assembly GCA_028583415.1 of Protea cynaroides. Taxonomy (NCBI): domain Eukaryota; kingdom Viridiplantae; phylum Streptophyta; class Magnoliopsida; order Proteales; family Proteaceae; genus Protea; species Protea cynaroides. The sequence continues at coordinate 54,976,798 of CM053268.1, forward strand.
ATCTTGGATGACTAATGTATAAATTCAAACAATAGATTTTCAATGTGCTTTATGGTAAGACCTATTACATTTGTCTAACGTGAATTTTTGTTTTCAAAAATACAGCAGTCTTGCAGGAAAATAGGCAATGAAATCAAAAGGTCCTTCAAATGATTTGTGTCATATTTTTAAATGTTAATTCACGGATACAATAGCATCCCCGAAGTTCCAAATCAAAATTCAAAAGATTTCAGTGATTTCCCTTATTGTCACCAGATTTTTTTAAAGGTGATATGAGTTATCAATGATAGGGGGAGAACCATCAAGATTAGCGCCTGATAGCACTAGTTCCTTCTCCCTCTTCTATAATTTTTTGGTTTTATCTTTGTACCCTTCTAGGGTTATTCTCATTATATTGGAAGGAGTAGGGAGTCTCAAGACTCTCAACACAATGTTGTGACTCCCAAAGTTACTGCAACTTCTTCTCTTCTTCCTCCCTTCTCTCTTCTATTTCTCTCCTCTCTATTATTTTCATCGTATCAGAGCAAGGTTTTTAGGCACTGCTACACATCAGATCATGTTCGCTACTACATACAAGTGATCCTTCAGCTTGGTTTCTGGTTCAGTTTGTTTTAGATAATCGATGCTAGTTCATCTTGTTGGACGTAATTGATCCCTTTTTTAGGATCAATTTTGCTACGTCGGTTTTTTGGTTTCATCGATCTTCATTGGGTCGATTTCCTGGTTTCATGTTCGACATTTTGAGGATTCCCATTGGTCTCTCATTGGTCTCGGCTGTTGCCGGAAATTTACTGGTTTGCTTCTTGGATCGACTTCGCTGGTTTTTGGATTGGCTTTTACTCTTTGCTTGTGATTACTTGGTTCCATGGCTGAAACCAAGAATATAGTGACGGAAGTTGTATTTTCATCCTCGCATCGGATCACAGAGAAGAAACTAGAAAGTGTTAATAATTTCCCACAATTGAGGAAAATTGTCATGTTGGTTTTGACAGGCTTGGATCAATAGAGTCACCTCACGCAGACTAAGCCTAACACAGATTCTACATGGGACACTATTGATGCCCAAAATTTGGGCCAGTTACTGAATTCTATGAAAAATCTCATTGTTGATCTTGTTACCCACATTGACGCTGTGAAGGAATTGTAGGAGTATAATAATCTATCACGTACTTATAAGTTGTCACAGGAATTTATCGGGTGGCTTAGGAGGGTCATTCCCTCACTCAATACTTTGCTGATTTTAAACGGACGTACGAGGAGATAAACTCTTTACTTCAAATTAGTGCTGATGTATAGAAGATGCAGGACCAGTGGGAACAACTGCCAGTTATGGGTTTTCAGGGAGGCCTTGGAACCGAGTATGACTCTGTTCACTCAGGCTCTTGGTAGTGACGAGGTAGCTTCTCTAGCGGATACCTTTTCTCGTATGTGGTAGGCGTGGAGAGCTTTTTGCGGGGAAACTTGCAAGTACAGTTTGGGGGGAGGCGGGCGTCGACCCAACCTTATGAGTATTCAGACAGAGACAAATCCTTTTTAGAGAGTCTTCCCGTGACCCAACTCTCTATGTTACGAGTTTCTCATGACAGCTCTCGTGACACTACTCATGTGGATAGTTCAACCATCGTGGCCCACCAGTCCAATCGTAGAAGTAGTCTTGGTGGTATCCACGGTCATGGTACTGCCATACGGGTAGTGGTGCTAGCATAGGCCAACCGTTTGGATCTCTAGGTTCTTCAAATGGTTCAAGTTCGCACCTGTCATCTTACACCTATAGGTTATGTATTACAGGTCAATCCTATTTCAATAGTACCAATAAGCGGCGTGGGGGAAGAAGTTGTGGGAAACCCGGACATATCCAACGCTTTTGTACCACCTCAGCAATAGTTTACCAATTCCGCCGCCAAATCTAACTCTGCTACCCCACTGACACCATCTGAGGGTAAGATGGTTAAGATGACTGATGATGGGTATACACGATATAGCCAGTTTCAGACTTCACAACCTTCCCAGCCTTCCACTACTACTTTTGTCTAGACAGGTAATGTCACTGCATGTCTCTCATCATCCTCTCATCCCTGGATCATTGATTTAGGTGCTTCCGAATACATGTCCAGCGTCTCAAGTATATTTTCCTCTTTTTGCCCCTCCACCTCTAGTGTCACTTTGACTGATGGTTTTTTGGCCAAGGTCAATGGGACTATTCATCTTACTTCATCTGTGTCACTATCTTCTGTTTTTCATTTGCCCAAATTTCCTTGTAACATTCTATCTATCAGCAAGTTTACCACTACTTACAATTATTCCATACTTTTTACCTTGATCATGTGTTTTTCAGGATCTTACGACGAAGAAGACGATTGGTAGGGGCCGTGAAAAAGGGGGATTGTATCTACTTAAAGATTCTCCATCAGTTGTCCATTCAAGTATTCTGTCTCTCCATCAAGTTCGTTGTTAGTTGGGTCTGCGCACCCTTTTGCTTTAATTCATTCTGATGTATGGGGTCTTTGTCCTATTGTGTCTAAGTTGAGATTCAAGTATTTTGTTACTTTTGTTGATGACTTTTCCAAGGTCACTTGATTTATTTAATGAAAAGTCATTCTGAGTTATTTTTTTATTTTTTGTGCATTTGTTACTAAAATTCAGACTTAGTTCCAAACATTTATTCATATTTTCCGTAGTGACAATGCAAGGAATATTTTTTGGCTAGTTTTCTCAATTTATGGTTGCACAGGGGATGGTTCCTCAGCCTTCTTCTGTCTTAAGTGGTGGCATTTCTCACTCTTTACTGTTTCCTTCTGAACGTCTGTTTGTGCTCCCTCCCCGCGTTTTTGGGTGTGTCCGTTTTATTCGTAATCATCGTCATGGTCGCTCTAAGTTGGATCTGAATGCTCTCAAAATGTCTTTTCCTTTGTTATTCCCGTACTCAAAAGAGTTATTGTTGTTATTCACCAAAGTTACATAAATATTGTGTCACCGCTAATGTTTCTTGCTTTGACTCTGCACAATATCCAGATGGGTCATTTGTTGTGTTTTGAATCGGAAGATGATCTTTCTATATATGTTGTCCAGCATTCTGTTTCACATGTACCACCGGCCGCCACCGCACCTACATCACCCACTCCTCCGTCGGCCATCCAACATGTTATATCCATCGTCCTCGGGTACATGCTACGCTTCCAGCCTCTCTCGCCCCTGCCACGTCTTCTTTTCCTACAAATCTTTCTCCTAAGCCAAGTATTCCCTCTTCTGACCATGATATTCCTATTGCTCCTTGTATGGGTGTTTAGTATTGTACAGTCGATTCGCTTACATGAGGGGACAACCGGAAGTTTTCAACAATACAATACCGTTCGCTAGCTCTAGAGAACAGCCTTCTATTCAACATCCCCTTTCCAACTTTGTGTTTTAGTCAGCTTTCTCTTCTTCATTTCATTCTTGTTTATCACTATTGTGTCAACCCTTTCCTAAGTTTATTGCAAATGCATTGTCTAGTGTTGGCTGGAAGATAGCTATGGAGGAGGAACTATTAGCCTTGGATAAAAATCATAATTGGGATCTTGTGTCCTTACCTGTAGGCAAGTCTGATATTGGTTATTGTTGGGTCTATGTTATTAAGGACAGACCCTAATGGTTCTCTTGCTCGTTTAAAGGCTCTCCTGGTCGTCGAAGGCTATGCTCAGGTCTATGGCATTGATTATCTGCATACTTTTGCTAAGCTTACCTTTGTTTGCCTTTTGATCTCTCTTGCTGCTTCCCATCATTGATCGCTTCACCAACTTGTTGTAAAGAATGTTTTCTTTCATGGTAATCTCCATGAAAAGGTTTATATAGAGCAACTGCCTGTTTTGTTGCTCAAAGGGAGTCTGGTATGGTGCGTAAACTTAAGGTATCGTTATATGGGCTGAAGTAGTCTCCTTGGGCATGGTTTGGCCATTTCACAAAAACTAATCTTGGTTTGGGCTTATCACGATGTGATAGTGATCACTCGGTGTTTTATAATCAGTTCAGTGTAGAAAGAATATTTTTTATCGTACACGTTGATGATACTGTGATTACAGGAGATGATAGTGCAGGAATCATAAGTTTAAAGACTCAACTACAGCAATAATTTCACACCAAGGATCTAGACCGATTAAAATATTTTTTAGGAGTTGAGATGGCTCAATCAAGGAAAGGTATTTCTCTTTCACAACAGAAATACGTTTTGGATTTGCTTAAAGAGACAAGGATGTTAGGATCCAAGCTTGTAGATACCCCAATGGATCCCAACATAAAGGTATTGCAAGCTGATTGGCAAATTAAATTATCTCATAGTGACTCGACCCGATGTGGCCTTTCCAGTTAGTTTTGGGAGTCAATTTCTGTCCTCTCCTCAAACGTCTTTGTATTGCACGGCATCGCAAGAAGGCCCCAGGTCATGACTTACTATACTCGAACCATAGACATGAACGCATTGAGGGATTTTCGGATACTGATTGGGCAAGTTCCCCTATTGACAGGCAGTCTACTACTTGGCCATTCTACATTTGTTTGCGGAAATCTTGTGCCATGGAAGAGCAAGAAGCAGATTATTGTTGCTCGGTCCATTGCAAAGTCTGAAGATTGTGCTATGGCACATTTCACATGTGAGTTTATGTGGGTCAAGCAATTATTAACTAAACATAGGTTTCCGGATAAGTCTTCCATGCAATAGTGGAGTGACCGTGTGATAACCAAGCTGCCATTCACATTGCTTCAAATCCGATGTCTCATGAAAGAATGAAACATTGAAGGAGATTGTCAATTTGTACGCAAAAAACTACAATAAGGAATTATTTCTACAAGCCATGTTCATACAGGAGAACAAATTGCCGATGTGTTTACTAAATCTCTAGGGAGTGGAAGGATTGCTTATAATTGTAACAAGCTAGGCATAATTGATATTTATGCTCCAGCTTAAGGGAGAGTGTTACGAGTTATTGATCACAGGGGGAGGGCCATCAAGATTAGTGCCGAGTGCTAATACCCCGATTCCGCTAGTTCCCTCCCCCCTTCTATTATTTTTTGGTTTTTACCTTTGTAACCTTCTAGGATTATTCTCATTATATTGGAATGGGTTAGGAAGTCTCAACACAATGTTGTGACTCCAAAAATTACAGCAACTTCTCCTTCTCTTCTCTCTTCTACTTCTCTCTTCTATTTCTCTCCTCTCTATAATTTACAATAGGTTTTGTGGTTTTAAAATTTAAACAGACAGATACCAATTTTAACCCTTGTTGGAAAGCCTGGAATCAGGTCCTCTATCAAAATCGATACCCTTGCCCAAACATAAGAATGTAGTGAAAAAAAAAATCTGATTTAAACTAATGCAACAAATATGAACAAGTGACCTTCAGATAGAAAAAAGCATAAGGTAAGAGATCAAGGTATTCCTAACCTCAAAGCGATCAATAAAAAAGCCAAGCCATAATCTATGAGCAAATATTCCTTCAACAGGATCCTTCTCAGGAATCATTTCTGGATCCCCAGGTGAAAGGTGGGGTCTTAATTTTGCAACAGGTCCAGAACACTTCACATCAGATGCAAATAAACCACGTTTTGTATCTATCGTCCACAACCATGCATCGACAAGCTCTGCAAGGACAAGAGACCCCAACTGGGGAGCAGCAGAGACTAACCATGTCCATACAAATATTCCAACCTCCATTGAATCAGGTGTTGAGATATAAGCGGGGCACCAGCAAAGAAGTCGAAGAAGTTGTGAAAAAACTTCTAGATTTGGTTTCGAATCAGAACTCTAGAAAAATAATAAATAAATAAATAAAACACATTTTACTCCGAGAGAGACAAAATGAGATGCAAAATAAAATCTTTAACACCAAGGAACACCAAATACAAGCAAAGCAAATACCAGACACAATTGTAAAAAAAATAGAGATGTTACCAGACTTGAGAGAAGTAATGCAGTTGCCTGGGAACATACTTCTCGAAATTGTGACTTATTGATCTCTCCGCCTTTCTCAGCTAAGTTAACAAACTGTTGAAGAAGCCGCACAAACTTCGTAAGAATTACCTCAATAAAGGACTCACTTTCAAGTTGTGCCTGTTGAGGAGAAACCCCAGATTTCAACCTCTGAAGGCCCAGCCCAAAGCCCATTGGTGAAGCACCAGTCTGAAAACCACCAATGCTGCAATACAACCTTTTCATTCCAGCAATTTCCCCAGCATGGTTAGATTTAACTGTTGCACTGACAATGCCAGTGGAGAGCACCTCCAAGTTAAAAGCTTCTGTCAATTTAAAGTTTGCTCCAGAAGCTGCAGCAGCAGCAGCCATAACTGCAGGAATATTAGCTGTGCATATGCCCATCCAGCAATCATTTTTACCAGTACCAATCCTTATCTCAGATACAAGAGAAACCACGTCAGTTGTAGACTGTGTTCTCTGCCACGTGTTTGCTTTACAGAGCTTTTCCTGGAAAAGCACGTGAAAAGTAAGAAATTAAATTAAAAGCATGAAGATTAGAGTTAAAAAGGCATACCAACAAAGTTATGCATAAGAGTACTATGCTCTGAGGGCCATGACAAATGCATAGAGCATCCATAAATCAAACATATAGTTAAACATGTGGACAAACCAAGTCAATTAAACAAGAAGATAATGCGTCAGCATGAAAGTAAGACTCGGAGATAAATTTTCCAGATTAGCAAAAATTCATTTCAGAAACCATTAATATCTAAAGAAGCTCAAAATCTACCCGACAAATATAGCTGCACCTGTGGCATGCCAAATCAAATAGACATCTGATTCTGAAAACAATGGAAAAGAAGCATGAAAGATGGAGAAAAGATAGTGGCAAAAAGCAAGTCATAATAGAGCTAAAATCAGAATTCAGAACAGAAAATAAGATAAAGAGTAAGTGAATCACTAAAATGATGCCTCTAAGCAAGCTAAGGTGTGTCTATAAGCATACCTGCAGAAGACCCTGACTAGTGCATGGCGCATATGAAAGTGCTTTAGTGATCCATTCCCTGACAATTTTTTGGTACAATGAACGAACTGTAGCCACCCAACCAGGATCATTTATAACAGTAGAAGATAATTCATTACTAACAGAGAATAGCAATGAATCTAGACATGACGAATTCCACAAAATCTGCAGTATGGCAATCCATTCATTACTGGAATATTAATAACCATATCTAAGAACAACATACTTTGATGTATTATAAAATAATCTACCTGTGGAAACTTATTTTCAAGTTGAGTCAATAAGTTAACAGAAATATCCCGAATGTGTTCCTCCCTTTGAGACATATTTTTGATAAGAAAGCAAGCATGAGCAGACAGGGTAGACTCCCTTATCTCAGCTTCATTACCAGTTTCAAATATTTGATCCTCCTGGAAACCCGATCATAAAGATCAGTCAGAACAATGCATGTAGCATATTTATAGCAAGCAGCAACCAGAGTTACTCAGTCAGAAACAAGGGCAGACTGCATATTACTCATAGTTCAAAATCACGCCTCAATCTTGGTTTTCTCGAATATCTAGAAAAACTCAAGATAAAACCTAGTAAGAGATCAGGTTTCGACCAAATCTCGGTTGAAACCTCGGTGGTCTCGACCATTTCAGTTGGTTCTCGATCCACCTCAAGTTTTTCAGTTAAAACCAAGACCCAAAATATGTTATAAATACAGAATCACAATAAGTCTCGGTCGAAATTTATCACTTCTTTCACCCATTTCAAGAAAAATACCACCAAATCAGTAGCGTCTTGGCAAATCGTTGCTCAAGATTGATGGGGGAGCTTGGTATGAGTACAGATATCTATTTATCTATCTATCTATCTATCTATCTATCTATCTATCTACATTTTTTTTTCTGGTTTAAAAATATAAATTTTTTCCAGCAATTAAAAATTGAAAAAATACGATAAATAGTAATCAGTTGGTTATCAAAATTTTACATGTTGAATACCGTTGGCCAATCTATGCTCACGGTTAAAAAATGCATTTTCCAGCAATTAAAAAATTGAAAAAAAATATGATAAATAGTAATCAGTTGTTGATTAAAATTTTATATGTTGAACACCATTGGCCAATCTACAAGCTAAAATTTCGGAATTTTGCATGTGCGTATATGAGTGTGTGTGTGTGTGTGTGTGTGTGTGTGTGTGTGTGTGTGTGTGTGTGTGTGGTTACAAAAATGCATTTTTCAGCCATTAAAAATTGAAAAAAAAATATGATAAAGAGTAATTTGTTGTTGACCAAAAATTTATATGCTGAACACCATTGGCCAATCTAAGGTCCCATGGTGTCAGATTTTTTTTTTTTTTTTTTGCCAAAAAAAAAATTTAAAATAATATTTAAATAATTCTGGAAAATAGGGGGAAATAGGGAAAAGTATCATGTTTTCATTTGAAAAATGAAGAAAAATTTGAAATGTAATTTCAAAGTGTTTTGAGTCATATTTGGTGTTTTTATGTTATACCATTTTCAGTTTTGTTGTGTAAAGCCTATTTGGCTTTTCAAAACGGACTGGTGGCCTTTTAAATAGGAGGATGGAAAGCACCAAGTCCGCTGGTACCCTAATCCGGTAAAGTTGTGTAATCCCTGATCAGTGGTGAACCAAGTTGATTCCATATTCAAACAAAATCCTAGAAAATTGATGTCTCTAACTCTTTATTGATGTGTGTAAGATAATGTAAGGTTGTTTATTCTATGTAACAGTGCTAGCAAGAGATAATGGCTGCTTCAGGCTCAGGCGATGGAGGAGATGGTGGACGTACAGACATGGTACGCTAGTATGGGGTGGCATTTTAGAGGTGATAGATGGAAAAGCCAATGTAATTTTTATAAGAAGAAGCTTATGTCAGGTGGGATCACAAGACACTTGAGTGTGACAAGTAATAATGTGGTGAAATTTCATATGGCTCCTGTGGAGAATTTTTGGGCCGTAGGTAAACATATACGGGGAGGGCAGCAGAGAAAGGCAGATAAGGAGAAGGCTAGGGTGCAATTTGAGGAGGCAGTTCGAGGCACTACGAGAGGAGGAGATATTGATGAATCTGGTTCTGATGGTGATATTGGGGGTTAAAACAGTGATATGACTGCGGAGGCTAGACAGATGCGACAGGCAAGAGTAGCTATTAGAGCTACTTATGATATAGAATAGGTTAGGATGAGGGAGTTCAGGGGAAAAGCAGGTCCATCTGGAGTATGTGGCAGTGATAGTGGATCAACTTAGCCACAATCATGGGGCAGGGGTTGGCATCTATTTCTCGAAGATCACATAGTACAAGAGCACAAATCGAGCCGTGTATGTTGAGATCTTACAGCAAGATCCTGGAATTTTCAGGAAGTCGGGCAACAAGCAAATAAATTTAGAGCAAATGTGGGGGAGAACGAAGGAGGTGGTTGGGATTGCTATGGCTAAGTGGATGTTCTACCACAGCATCCCAACAAATGCCACCACATGACCCTACTATTAGACTGCTTGATGCAGTTGTTGAGGCCGGTCCTGGAATTAAAGGCTCCAATGCATATGAGATTATGAATGCATATTTGCCTAAACACAAGAAAGAATTAGTGTATATGCAGTTTGAAGAGGATGTGGAAAACATACGGAGTGACTATTATGCGTGATTGTTGGACTAGCCCCACCAAAAAGTCCATCATCAACTTCAAGGTCTGTTGTGATGGGAGGGTAATGTTCCTCAGGTCTGTGGATGCATCGACTGAGAGGAAAAATGCAAATTATATTTATGGCCTTTCGAAGAAAGTGGTGGTTGGGGCTGAGAATGTTGTCCAGATTGTGACGGACAACGGAAGTAATTATAAGATTGCAAAGGAGATGATGATGAACTATAGGTACAATCTCTTCTGGACTCCGTGTGCAGTCTGTTGCATTGATCTAATGTTGAAGGAGATAAGCAAGCTTCCCAAACTAAAGAAACTGGTTGAGCAAGCTAAACAAGTGATAACATTTATATAAACCATGACCATTCATTCAGTTTCTTAGAGAGAGATGTTGAGGGGACTTGGTCAAATCTGGCATCACTAGATACGTTATAAATTATATAGCATTGAAGAGCTTTCAAGTGAAGATCGTAGGCCTGAGTTCGATGTTTGCATCTAAGGACTGGTTTCGTTGGAGGGAGTCGGGTTCCCTTAGTGGAGTGGAAGCACATACAACCATAGCTTCAGATGAGTTCTAGCAAAACTTGAAGGTGGTAGTCATAGTTTTGAAGCCAGTAGTGAAGGTGCTTATAATGGTAGATACGTCATTCAAGCCCACTAAGCCACTTTTATATGTTGTCGTCAGACTTGTTAAAAGAACGTGTTTATGCTGTGCTACCACATGGTAGCAAAAACTTCATTAAGATTATCAAGGAACGACGGGAGAGCTAACTCATGCATCCATTGTGTAAGATAGATGAGTAATTCGATAATGTATTTATTTTAGTTCAATTCATATCCAGACAAACTGTTAGTCAATATCTGATTTTAATCATGTGTCTATTGGGACAATTTGCAGCATACTATTTAAACCCTAAGTACCAATATTTGTATGTACATCGGTTGAATTCTGACCTTATCAATGATGTAAAAAACGTTGCTGCAAAGTTGGAGCCAAGTTTGAATTACACTCAATTGCGAACTTGGAGGTGAGTTATAGTATTAGAATTTAGGAGTAAATGAGACATGTAATTAAAATGTGTTCTTCTTATGCAGCTGAATGGTGGGTGTCGGACACGCATCTGAGTCGAGGAAAATAGCAATTAAAGTACTATTGAAGACATGTTCAGCATCTGGTTGTGAGCAAAACTGGAGTATTTTTTCCCTCATCCATCCCAAGAAGTGGAATCTATTGGGCTTTGAATGGCTCAATGACTTGGTATATGTGCATTGCAACAAGAAGTTGAGGATGCAATGCATATGCCAATCATAAGAAAACGATAATAGCCTGATGGAGCTCGCTGACATCTTCCAGTTAGAGTCAAATAAGGAAGAAGTGGAGTGGGCACGGGATAGAGCAATACCAGTAACAGATGAGCTTAAGACGAGGCCCAACCCTAGTTTGGCGTTAATTGGGTGCTGATGTTGACCAATTTCTGGCCTCAGACAAGGGTCGCGTACATACAAAGTCGTCGACCATTTGACCCCCTGCTAGCAATGGCACTGGCACTAATGATGTGGAGGATCATGATGGGATTGGTGGCGATAATGATGATGACGGGGATGATCACGGTGGTGATGGTGGTGGTGGGGATGGAGCCACATTTGAGCAGTACAATCTACCTGAGGGGCGAAAGCCAGAGCCACTGTCACCACCTGTTAGATTCACTGGGGAGACCCAGTATACTCGCACCACACAGGATACAGACCACGGTAGACATCCATCCTCATCACGTGGAAGATATACGCAGGGGCCTCATCACCGTTTTCAACCAGATGAAGTTGTTGATTATAGTAGCATGGACTTTGAGGTTGATAGCCTATATATTGGCATTGAAGGATTGAGTATTGAGGATAGCACTGGACATGAGCCATAGGGTGCCCCATCTTTTCCCGTTCCCAGATATAGCACAGAGTCGGAGTACAGTTCATATGGTCGCAAGGTTCAAAATCAATTTAGTTATTGTGAGGGCAAACTTTATGGAAAGATATTTATCAGTACCCATTTTACGCCATTGGCAGCTGCCAGATCAACACAAGATTCTAGAAAAATAAGCAAGCTAAAGGGAAAGTTCAAGTAGAGCCTTTATTAGTTAGAAGTAAATACCAGCCATGACACTGCTGTTTCAAAAGCTCTGTGGACAATCGCAGTCAAACACTTTAAGACAGCTGGCATTAAATTTGGACTTTTGAGGTATTCAAAAACACAGCTGAATGAACTTCGTGAAGCAGTCAAACTGGTACTGCCATTAAGGATGCCACCATTGCTGCTGAAACGTATTATCTCCAAGAAAGCTACTGCAAGTAGATAGGTTGCCTTCACACCTGGAAACAACATTGGAAACAGGGAGAGAAACATCAACACCTTAATGCTGCAACAAAATCCGGTCATGAAGCCTAGTTAAAGGTTCCAGTTGACTATCTGAAACCACAAGTATAGTAACAATTACTGTAACAATCATTACCAAAACCTAAAAAAAATGTTTGATAAAAAATTTCAACGATTTAACAGAAACCTGAAATCGTGCTCATTCCTGCAACCTCTACTCGCCCTCCTAAAGCAGCAGAGAGAGCAGCCCTTTGAGCTAGAGCAGCTTTCTCATTGCCACTGCCCTGACGGCTTCCAGGGTTGTGAAGAACATTGAGTTCTAACTCATCTTCAAGCCATTTGACAGAGCTAACAACCTAAGAAAAAACAAAATACTCCCAATTATAAAATCAACAATCCAAATAAACCATATCACCCCAAAAATTACGAAGTATATGTTCTATGAGTTGAAATTCCAATTCAAAAGAGTGTACAATAGTTTCCCAAAACTAAAACCATGTAAGCATAGGTCAATCTTCAGTAATTTAACTTCCATGTGCACATATGAGGCTTTTCTTTTTCTTTTTCTTTTTCTTTTTTTGGGTAAAGAGGTGGTATAGAACTGCACTAAAAAAATAAAAAAATTTAAAAAAAATAAAATAAAAAGAGCAAACACAGATAGAACAAGATTATCTTTGAACATAAAAAAAAATAATGTGAGACAGAAGGCAAAAAACAAGTGGCCTACAGTACATCAAACTCTAGACATAAAACTCTGACATACTAAACCAGAAAATCATGGCATCCAAGTGCTGCCTATCATCAACTTACAAGAGGAGGGGTTCCTTGAGCAATGCACTGGATAGCCAAAGACCATTGGTTATTCCACATGTATGGTCCACTCACAGATTGAAGGGCCAAGGCACTTAAGCTTCCCACACTATTCAGTGTAGTGGAAAGTGCCTTTGTTGGAAGCTGACTTTTCTGAATGGGAGGTGCCAAGCCAAAAAGAGCAATATAGAACCACAAATTGCGAAATAGCTTCAAAAGTGAAGGCTCCACAGCCACAGTTGGATCAAAATCAGAACATATTTCAGCAACAGCAGGAAGCAAAGGCCCCAAAAAATCCGCTCCACTCCTAGAAAATTGGAGAATCAGGAATTATGAAGAGAGTGGTTAGGCAGAATATTGTATGTAGGACGTCTTGGTGCAATTATGATCATAGTTGTCAAGGCGCCAAGGCAAACCAAGGCATTGGAGGCCTGACGGGGCGCCTAGACAACCAAGGCGCCCGCTTAGGCGACCAAGGCATCACAAGGCCTCTGGGTGCCTAGGCGACACCTTGAAAACTATGATTATGATCCACAAAATATGATCCATGAACATTATAAGCATTACTTCATGTGATCAGTGCATCCATGTCATGCTAATCTTTTGCAACAGGTAAATTAAATGTACCTGCCACTTTTGGACTCTGCAGCAAGCCCAACATCAGAGCACAAAGATAGCAATCGATGACGATAATCTGACCGCAGTTTGGGACTGGTAAGACCACTAGCAATCAGAAGGAACCCTGAAGGAAGAGTCTAGATTGTGATTGAGCCAGTGAGCATTCATTTTAACAGGATAACTTGCTAATTAATGCTTATATCTTGACAGTAACATGTAAGATCAATGTTCCAAAATCCAAATTCTAGAATATCTTATGAGTATAACAGACCTCTACACGTTCTGTTGTGGCTTCTGGAGCCATTGTGTTGCTTTCTGCAGATCCTACAGTTGAAAGTTTATTCAAATAGCTTCTAGTCATCAGAACTACTGTCTCACGAAAGGATTTTTCAAAACCCAAACTAGCCATGCGAGATACGGCATCAAGAAGCTGCAGTGATTCACAAAAACAGGATCAGGACCAATGCATATTCACAATTGATCAAGTAGTAGCTCTGCCAAGATGCATAAATAAATGTGGCAATGAATCTATGAAACAGCATATACATGCAGAAGACAAAGTTTCTTACCCGTAGACGCAATAAACTAGGAGTTGAAGCATCTCCAACTTCTAAGCTCTCAATAAATAATGGCAATATCAGGTCAACCATTTCAGACTTATTAACGGAAACAGTCAAATCTGCTAGCAAGCGGATAACATTAAGCTGCACGACAGGAACTGACTGCTTCTCTTTCCCATCCTGAAAAAAGGTTATGGAATACATAAAAAATACAATAATAAAGTAATAAACAACAAAGGCATCTAGATAAAACTAAAATCACCCAAACAATAGTTAGACATCGAGTAGTGATTGGAAATAAGATTATAACTGAGAAGGAACATATACATATATTCAGCAACATGACAAAGCATAAACCTAGAGAGGTTTAAGTCCATTCAGGCAAAACATATACAATACAGCCGAAAAGCATTCATCTGCTCCAATGACTTTATCAGATTAGTAATAAACAAAAAACGAGGAAAGATTAGATCCTCCCTTAACAAAGACTAAGTCAAATAGAATTTGGGATTTAAGTAAGACAAACAAATCTGACATTGGCTTCACTTCAACTCAATCTTCCCCAATTTATATGGGCTTGTTACAAATACCACATTTCCACCAAGACACCCTAAGTAGATCAATAACTTTTACCAAAACATGTGTTTGGCCTCTCCATACTACCTCAATGCATATCATTCTCAAATTTGTCTTCCTTCTAATGCCTTGCACCACAACACTCCCTTAGCAGGGCTGTCCTTTTAATGCCTTCCCAATTGTTATCTTTCAGTAGGACTGTCACCACTGAATCACTGATGCTGTAGCGACCTCACAGCTCACACTCCAAAAATAGATAACCTACTGCTTCATCTTCTCAAACACATATCCTGTTTACAGCCTGAAACCTTGCTTCTTCGGGTGGTCCAAAGTGAAAAGATACCTCCCACCAATGGTCCACGCAAAACCTTCTAACCTATAAGTAGGAGGTGAAGCCTTCTCATATCTTCCCCCTATCCCTAGATTCCCTCAAACCCCTGCACAGTATTCATAATTAATCTTGACCAAGAAAAATGCTTTAGCTCCATCTTCTAATAGAACTTCACTAAGTGAACTCCCCAGTCCCACTAATCCTTAGTAGTTCATATTCTAAAGCCTCTACATATTAACCTGTCAAATTGTAGGCATTCATCATATTCTCTGTTCTCTACCAACATCATCATGGAAGTAGATCCCATGTAAGCTTCCCGACATTCCAGTTCAACAATTCAAAAAAAGAAACCAATAAACAAATTCTTAATACAGACCAGCATGTACAAGCACAGGCAAAAGTCTCAAAGGCGTCCAAACCAAACCAATTAACTTAAAAATCTGCAGGTGTCACGTAGTTGGTTATGTTTATTTTCTTTTGTTTTTAGTCTTTATCTTGGACTATATTAGAGTTTCTTCTTGGACTCTATTAGAGTTTCCTTCTTGGACTCTTCTTTTGTATTTTGACTCTCCTTATGAGTCTTTTTCTTATTAAAGCATAGTTTGAGGGGGAGAGACACAACATTACATTATCTCCCCTCTCAAGTTTCTTCTCCACGATCTCCCCCCCTTTCTGGTTGGGGTTCTCTCTTGTTTTATATATATATATATAAAACTGACATACAAATCTGATACTGATGTTTATTGTTTGAATCAGAAAAAGTGAGTGAGATTTCTCTCACCATCCCAGCTTTATTTATAATAAAAGAGATTACACATTAATAGAAACTCTAGAGTGACTAGGAGTCCAGTTAACTAAAGAAAGGGAATAACTAAATAACAAAAATAATAATAACCACAAAATTACATGAATAACCCTAGCTTAAGTGGACGACTTTTACAACACTCCCCCTCAAGTTGGTGCATATATATCAGACATGCACAACTTGGATAATAATGGGTGAAACAGCTTCCCTAGGAGCTCTTTGGTAAAGATGTTAGCCATTTGATCACTTAACTAAACATATGGAACACAGATCTGTCCACTATCCAATTTTCCTTTGTAAAGTGACAATCAATTTCCACATGCTTAGTCCTATCATGTTGAACTGGATTATGAGCAATACTGATTGCAGCCTTATTGTGACAAAATAACCTCATAGGATGGGTAGTATGAATACACAAATCCTTCAGTAATCCCTACAACTATAACAATTCAAATATTCCCTAAGCCATAGCTCTAAACTCAGCCTCTACACTGGAACGAGCTACCACATTCTACTTCTTGTTGCACCAAGTAATCAGATTCCCTCCAATAAATGTACAATATCCTGAGGTAGATTTTCTATCCGGATTTCCTGCCCAATCTACATCAGTGCAGGCATCAACTCTGAGATGACCTTGAAAATAGAGTAAAATTCCTCTTCCAGGAACAGATTTTAGATAGCAATATGCGAAGAACAACATCCATGTGAGAAGTATATAGGTCATGTATAAATTGGCTCACCAAACTTACTACAAAAGCAATATCAGGCCAAGTGTGGGCTAGGTATATCAACTTTCCAACTAACCGTTGATATTGTTCCGTATCAACTGGTGTACCAAGCTTTTCTTGCAGCCTAGTATTAGGATCAATAGGTGTCTTACAGGGCCAGCACCCTAAGAGACCAGTCTCTGAGAAAAGATCAAGTATGTACTTTTGCTGAGACAAATGAATACCTCTGATGGAGCATGCTACCTCAATCCCAATAAAATATCTCAGTTTTCCTAGGTCTTTGACTTCAAACTCCTTTCCCAAGAAGGTCTTCAGTTGTCTAATTTCTTCATCATCACTACCTGTAATCACAATGTCATCTACATATACTATGAGAATAGTAATTTTTCCATCCCTTTGTTTAATGAACAATGTGTGATCAGCATTACTTTATTTGTAGCCTACTGAGGTCATAGCTCTGTGAAACCGTCTGAACCAGGCCCTAGGTGATTGCTTGAGCCCATAGAGGGATTGTTTTAGCTTACAAACTTTTCCTCCAGGGACTGATGATGTAAACCCTGGAGGAACATCCATGCACACTTCCTCAGCTAACTCCCCATGAAGGAATGCATTCTTGACGTCCAATTGTTGTAGATCCCAATCAAAATGTACTGCACAGGCTAAAATTACACGAATAGTAGTCATTTTTGCCACAGGGGCAAAGGTCTCCTGATAATCAATACCATAAGTCTATGTAAAGCCTCGGGCTACTAATCTGGCCTTGTATATGTCTATAGTCTCATCTTCTTTTTGCTTTATAGTAAAGATCCACTTGCACCCATAGTCTTCTTCCCTGATGGAAGGTCAACAAGGTCCCATGTCTCATTCTTCCGCAATGCATTCATTTCCTCTACCATGGCTGTTTTCCATCTCTCATTTGCAATTGTATCCTACCAATGTTTTAGAATAGACACCGAAAACAAAGTGGAAACAAAAGCAAGGTATGATGGAGACAATGATTTATAAGACACATACTTAGAGATAGAATGCTGAGTACAGGACCTAGTACGACTCAGAGGAAAGAATATTATCAGGCTGATGGATCTCATTCTCTGACACAGTTTCTGGATCCAAAACTGGAAAAGGGATGTGTGTAGGTGCGTTGATGATGGTAGTATTTCCCTGCTTGAATCTGGTACGGCTATAGACTTGTAGGCGAGGTGAAGTAGTGTCTGCCTCCTCCACTGTTGTTGAGCTAGGATGTTTTCAGCAGAGGGTTTAGCCAAGGGTTCAGGAGAAAGTGATGTGTTCTCCCCCTAAAGTAGAAGAGGGGAGGCGGCCATAAGTATGATAAGGGGTCCATCTTCCTGTAAATGAGACTCCCCCTGAAGATGGAATGCTGGGTAGTAGGAAAGATGCTCATAAAAGAGTACATCCATGGGTGGCAGGTAGGTGAGTGATAACACTTATATTCTTTCTGGGTTGGAGAGTATCCCAAGAAAAAACAACAAAAACCCCGAGGTTCAAGTTTTCCTGGAGATCTATGATTGCGCACATAGCATACATAGCCAAAGATCTTAGGAGGAATAATATGAGATGTATCACTGAGAATGAGGTTTAAAGGGGAATTATGAGCCAAGACTGGGGTTGGGACACGATTTATTAGGTAGGCAGAGGTAAGAATGGCATCACTCCAATATTGTGGTGGCACATTACAAGTAAACATCAATGCACGAAACACCTTAAAAAGATGGCAATTCTTTCTTTCAACCACCCCATTCTGTGCGAGAGTATCAACACAACTTGTCTAGTGCACAATTCCATTCTCCGCTAGATAACATTAGAACTCGCCCTCAAGGTACTCTCTGCCATTGCCACTCCGTAAAATCTGTAGTATAGCTTGAAATTGAGTCTTAATCATCTGATGAAACTGGCGAAAATACTGAAACACTTCACTCTTGTAATGCATGAGATACACCCAAGTAGTTCTAAAATAACAATCGATAAATGTAACAAACCAACGGTGACCAAAAATGGAATTAGTTCTGGCTAGTCCACAAACATTAAAAAATGAACTAAATGGAATAGAGTACTGCTCTTTTTTAAAAGGACTATACGAAGACCCAGTTTGCTTAGTCAGAATACAAGCCTCGCAAAAAAACTCGTCTTGTTTACATTTATTTGCTAAAGAAGGAAAAAGACTAGCTAAAAACTAGCTAAAACTTTAAATGATGGATGCCCAAGACGCTGATGCCACTGTTGAAGATCAGAGGAATAAAGTTGATGGACTAGTCTTGAGGAGGTTGAAGTTGACTGTGAAGCTGAAACTGACTTTGGGATTCCTTCCTCAAGCAAGTACAGACCACCTTGCATCCTACAGCATCCAATCGTCCTCTCTGTTTCCAGATCCTAAAATAGACAATAAGAAGGAAAAAAACACAACTTTGCAGTTTAAAGCAAAAGTAATACTACTAATAGACATGAGATTAATAGAGAATTTAGAAACATGAAGGATAGACTGCAAAGCTAATAAAGGAGTGCACTGAATAGAATCCTTCCCTAATACAGAGGAGAGAGTTTTATCAGCCACATGAACAGTATTAATTTCAGGATTAGGAAAATACCGATGAAACAAGCTATGGTTATCGGTCATGTGGTCCGTGGCATCGGAGTCAATAATCCAAGGATTAGAGACCATTGATACACAGTGGCCACTGAAACACATACCTGACCGAGCAAAATGAGAACCTGGATTTGTATTAGCAGGAGCAGGAGCAGGAATAGATGGCGATCCGGAGGCAGTAGCAAATGATGGCTGGAGCAAACAACTGAGAACCTGTATGACCTGACTATCTATTTGTGGAGCTGTGGGATTCGCAGATGGATGAGTTTCAGTCTGATTTGCCTGTGGGCCCTTGAAGTTACTTGGATTTTTGCAAACCTTTTTCACGTCTTTTTGCTTTAAAATCTGCTGGTTTACCATGAAGTTTCCAACATATGTCTTTTGTATGCCATGGTTTACCACAGTGCTCACATTTTACCGGATCTTTGGATGCAGTGGGGCCCTTGTATGGTTGGGTATTCGACTGGAGGGCAGACCTATCAGCGACAGAAGGTGACAACATAGTTGTTCTCCTTTGGTCTTCAAGCTGTAACATGGCATAGACTTGCTCAAGGGTAGGAAACGGATACTTGCTGAGGATCTGTGAGCGAATAGGATCAAGCTCAACAATTAGTCCTGCCAAGAATGTATAGACTCGGTATTTTTCTTCCCTTTTCTTAAAAAGGCTAGCATCTTCATCACATTTGGCATGTATGGAATCATAAAAATCAATGGCCTGCCAATGACTTCATAACTGAGTGTAATACTGAGACACTGTTAGCTCTTTCTAGGTAGTCTCATGAACCTTTTTCTACAAAGCATAAATTAAAGCATCATTCCCAACCTGAAAATATGTGTCCTTTGCAGACTTCCAGATCTGTGCAGCTGTATCCAATAAAAAAATATCCTCGGCTATAGCAGGTTGCATGCAATTAAGGAGATATTGTATTACTAAGAAATTTTCAGCATTCCATTTGTCCAGAGAAGTACCCTCAATAAGGGGTTTAGTCTTGGTGCAGGTGAGATAGCCAAATAACCCCCAAGCCGTAATAGAAAACTGTGTGGCCCGAGACCACATCAAGTAGTTACCACTATCAAGTTATGTGGTATTTGTTGGAATGGTGAGATATTCCATTTTATAAAAATTAGTTCTAGTAGACATTACGTCAGACACCATCGCAATCACATGAATAAAAGAAGATCTCGATTTGGGCACTCAGTAAAACCCAAACAAAATCGAGATAGATAATATGCTAGAATAAAACTATATCTGGTAAACAATGTCAATCAACCAGACCAGATCGAGCAAACCTCATATGAAGAGGAGCAATAGCATGCACAGAGATGTCGTGTATCAATCTGTCAGGAACGGGAGAGACAACAGCAGCAAGGTTCGATCTTCATAGAGTCAGGGAAGAATAGATGTAGGTGCTTCGGATGATCTCTTTCAAAAATATCCCATCAACAAGGGATACACGGCCACTAATAAGGAAAAAATTCCTTAGGGAGTAGTTTATTTCAGAGGTAAGAAATTAGAAAAGATAAGATCAAGTTGAGTGTTTGGCGGTAGGGATTGAAGTGAAAAACAGGGCAGTAGAGTATAGATTGGTATTACATTATTTTTTGTTGTAAGAAAAGGTGGCGAGGACTCGGTGGCGGTAGGTTTTTTTTTTTTTTTTTTTTTGGGGGGTATGGCTTGGAAAACAAACAAAAAAGTGATTGGGAAACAAAAAAAAAATGATCTAGAGAGGACTCGGTGGCGGTAGGGATTGGGTGGGGTTCAGATTATTTTTTGGTTGTAAAAAAAAATAAACAGGAATCTGTCGTTGGCAGTAGAGATTGGTTTGGGAAACAACAAAAAACAGAAATCTGTCGTTGGCGAGAGATTGGTTTGGGAGAAGGTGACCTGCTGTCGTTGGCAGTAGGGTTTGCAGAAAGGGTATGGATTGGGAAAAAGTGTGATCAGTCATCGGCGGTAAGGCTTGGTTTGGGAGAAGGGGTGATGGCGGTACTGGTTTGACAGGTTTAGGGAAAGTGGTAAGATAAGGAAGAGTAGAAGGGTGATGGCGGTACGGGTTTTGCAGGTTTAGGGAGAAAGAGAAGAAGAGGAGCTATGGAGGCTCTGATACCATGTTTGAATCAGAAAAAGTGAGTGAGATTTCTCCCATCATCCCAGCTTTATTTATAATAAGAGAGATTACACACTAATTGGAACTCTAGAATGACTAGGAGTCCTTAACTAAGGAAAGGGAATAACTAAATAAGAAAAATAATAATAACCACAAAATTACATGAATACCCCTAACTTAAGTGGAAGACTTTTACAACATTTATAAACTGATATACAAATCTGATATGATATATATAACTGATATACAAAATCTGATATGATAACTAAGAGAAAAGAAAACTGAGATCGATAACAATATGAGCTTTAGAACTGACATTGCAATCTGACGTAAAAATAGTCTACGAATCTGATATATGCAACTGATATAAAGCTGACCTTCAATCATGTTCTACAGTTTTAATCTGGGATTTAAAGCTGAGATGAAATCGAGTTAAAAACTACTATGTAACAGAGATTAAAACTGATACAGAATTTAAGCTGAAAGCATATGTAAATCTGAGGCGAGGACTGATTTGAAACTGAGTCTAAAAGCTGATTTGAGACAAGTACCAAGATAGGTATAAAACTGAGAATTGATATAAATCTGATCATTAAATCTGAAGTTAAACTAAAAAACTTACCTGGAATAAGTTTGAAAAATCATTTCTTCTTCTCCTTTTCCTTCTTCCTTCTTCCTTTTTCTTCTTCTTCTTCCCCTCTCTCCTCACAAACAGTCTCTTTTTATTTTTCTTTAAATCTAATAGTCCTAATTTTATTTTAAGTCTCTCTCTTCCTTTTTATTTTTTTATTTTAATAGTCATAATCCTTTTAAACTCCTTTTAATCTCTCTCCTTTCCACGCAAGAAGGTGTGTGTGGGGCCGTGGGCCCCTCCTTATTTGCGAGATGGTTTTCTTTCCATCTCCTTTTCTCTGTAAAAAGTGTGTGGGCCCCCCCCCCCCTCTTTATCTCTTAATTTATTTTATTTACAACTGATTTTGTTGTATAAGAAGGGACCCCGATAACTGATCAAATTTACTCTCCCTTTCTTAGTAGGAATCTTATTTCCACTAGACTTTCCTTTTTATTTTAAATTTAAAAGGCATATCCAAAGTGGACCGCACAAAGCTAATCACGATTTGGCTCATCCCCATAATCTTTATTTTAATATTTCTTCATATACATTATCCTCTTAAAGTGGGACTCATTACCATTCACATTCTTTGCCATCCCCAATATACTAATTTATGATATTTTAATATAAATCACATTATATTGTTATAATATTAGTGCTTAAGGACAATATTACTCATAAAAATACACTCTAGCCATAAAGGAATATTCCCTAGCCATAAGGTTTATACGCGCAAGGTGTTTTTTCTGTTAGTTATCAAACACCATTGGATCGACACCAAACTTTTTCTTGTGGGTCCCATGCTACTATAAGCTAGATTCCCATGCTCGGATTCACAATCATTTTAAGCTAATTGTCACCATTCATGCCATGTGCTACTCAACACAAAAAAGTGTCAAACGCCACCTAGTCTTCTGAATGTCACATAGGCTCACTAAACAACATTATAGCAGGATTTTAACTTAAAGGGAAATTTTCATGAACCGCCCCTGTGTTTTGCCTAAATGACAATTAAGCACCCTCTTGAATGAAAAATACAAAGACCTCCCTTGTAAAGTACTTTGTTAGAGTTGGCTATGAAATTAAAATTGACAAACCACTATGCCCTTCACTTTTTCCCCGCCAACCCATTTTCAGCCTCCCGCCGGCGACTGCAACTTTTACTCCAGCTCTTCATCTCGAGACCACCATAGTGACCGCCACGACCGTAGCCCCCATCACCACCACTGCTTCCCGCCACCACCAATACACCGTTTTCGGTGATCAATTAGAGAGCAAGGAAACAAAGGTAGTACAGTAAACAGAGGACCAAAGCCATCCAATATCAGACAACACAAAACAGAGAAGTAAAGCCTAATCGATCCGTTCTGATCCGATCTACACATATTCGAAGACAAGGCCTCGAAAAAACGAACCAAAGCCAATAATTCCTCAACAATAGTTTCTCTGCTTTTGGTTTGTTATTAGGAAGGATTTTAGTTAGTGAAATCTACTTTTGAGGGGGGAGCAATTAATGGACGCTACCTGTTCGAGAATGGATTCATCCATTTCTTCAACCACCGAGTCATCGATTTCAGAGTGAAACGAGAGATCATCTATGGCAGACTGTAGAAGGGAAAACCAGTGGGAGAGGAAGACTCGCAGTGAAATCAAGGCGGTCATCGAAGCAAGATGAAGGAGGGAAGAGAGGGCGCGACTGTACCTGGTCTCAGACGTCGTTGCCATGGCCAGGACTGGTTCTAGTAAGACTGCTGCCTTCATTGTGCCGATGCTGGAGCGTTTAAAGCAGCATGTCCCTCAAGGTGAGGTTAGGGCTCTCATTCTTTCTCCCACTAGAGATTTGGCACTTGCCGCACTTCAGACTTTAAAGTTCACCAAGCATCTGATCGATCATGTTCAGAATTTGGCTCAGGCTCGTCAGCTGTAAAGACGGATCAAACACCTCTACAAACAATTAAGAAAACCGTCAGAATCGGAAAATAGAGCCAAGCATGAGAGATTATTAGCATTCAAATGAGAGCAGGTTGAGGACTCAGAGGTTACAACTTATAACTACCTATAAAGAGACCAGGAGAGTACACAGGTCGACGAGCAAGGGAACAACGAAGGGAGTGGCGGTCCCTGTCGATGCTTCCTTCCGTTTCGTCGCATTGCCACATCAAAGATTCGGTGTTGAATGAACGAGTAGCAACAAATGGTGCAACTGTGACAGAACAAATAGGAATGAAGAGCTTGTTGAGGAGACCTGAAGCAGAAGCTCTCTTCAAAGCATTTGAAGAAGCGATCTCGGAGCACTAGTTCTTCAGCCAACGAAAGCCTCTTCTGAAAGACGCCTTAACCTTCCCTCCGACAGCGTAGACTTTGCTACCTCCACTAATTTGCAGAGAAGATGAAAGGATGGGGGGTAACATGGGAATTTCACACCAAGTTAAGGGTAAATTTGGCATTTAAAAAAATTCAAACGGTACACGTCATGGTTTAACGGAAAAAAACTAACGGATAGGGGTGTGTAATAAGTAGTATAATGCAGAGGAGGTCTATTGCATTGACTCCAGATGAAGGGCGTGCTGTGTCATTAAGGCAAAACACAAGGGAGGTCCATGAAAATTTTCCTAACTTAAAAATACATTCTCCCCTCCTTAAAAAAATTTCGTCTTCGAAATTTGCACATCGAAAACTGGGTATTACATTACATGCCTTGGTGGAGAGAATCTACCGATCCGAGGTGAGAGACCTAGTGCTGGTGAGAAGCTACCGAAACCTTATGTGAGTGGCCTCTGGTAATATCTCTTTATTTTTCAGTTTTCTCTTTTCTTGTTCGTGATCAAGGAGTATTGAGGGACCTTGCCCCAAGCCTATCTCCCGCTGGTTTTACTGCTTCGAGATTGGCATGATCCCCCCCCAACCGCCAACAAAAAAAAAAAAAACTTTTTTATTTTTAGAGTCACCCTCTCTCTAGTGCTTAAGATCATCCTCCATTTCTGCAATTTCAAATTTCAGCCATCACAATAAAAAAAAACCTCTCACAGATGCACCCAACACAGTTCAACGTGTTCTCCTTGCATCCTACTTATTATAACCAATACCACATTTGTATACACTAATGCAATTCTATCATATCCTTGAAGCTGAATCTTTAAACATCCTTATGCCAAATCCGCAAAAATCTCCCAGACCTATACGTAAATTTCTAACTTACTAAATGCCCCCCCCCCCCCCCCCCCCCCCCCCCCAAAAAAAAAAAAAAAACCGTGTCTTTTCAATCAATGGAAATGGGTACACTTGCAAGTGCACTTTTAACAGGCGTAACTCTTCCCCCAGTGACATGCAGTATTCCCTCATCAAACCTGCAAGCCAACCATCCATCCTCTCAATCACCATATTCCATATCAAACTGAATCTCATGTTGGTACTGAGAGGACACACCTAGAACGGAAGGTAAAGAACCAACCAATTAGCCAAAGATGTTTGAACGCACCTTCACAAGGC
The DNA here is from genome assembly GCA_028583415.1 of Protea cynaroides. Lineage (NCBI taxonomy): Eukaryota > Viridiplantae > Streptophyta > Magnoliopsida > Proteales > Proteaceae > Protea > Protea cynaroides. The sequence goes on from CM053268.1 coordinate 55,002,024, forward strand.
AATTGTCAGCATACCCCAAGGAACAAAACATACTACTATCAACCCCCCCCCCCCCCCCCCCCCCCCCAAAAAAAAAAAAAAACACAGAGAATAGACGTGGCTCTAAGATGATAGTGAAAATTTGAGCATGCCATTGACCCATCAGCATACTAGGAGTGCCTTTTAATATTCGGTATTTGATTGTCTCATACTTTTTCAAACGGTTAGAGAAGGATATTCTTCAAGTTCTATTACTAGTTAAAGAGAATGACCTACAATCTCAACATCTTGGTGAAAGAAAGAGCTTTAGGGCCCGTTTGATAAAACTTCTGCTTCTGGATTCTATGGATTTTGGCTCCCAGGGAGCCATTTTGGAGTAGAAGCGTGTTTGATAAGTCCAATTAGATTCCAACTCCCACAGAGTGAACCGGATTCAGAATGACTCCAGAATCCAAAATTTTGGAGTCATAAATACTTGCTCCAAGCTGTTGGATCAACTTTTTAAGAGAAAAAAAAGAGTCGACACTCACATGACTATCACTTGACCACCACCACCACCACCACCACAACCACCACCACCACCACCACCACCACTATAACCACCACCACTGCCACCACCACCACCGCCACCACCACCACCACCACCACTATAACCACCACCACTGCCACCACCACCACCACCGCCACCACCACCACCACCCGCCACCACCGCCACCACCACCGCCCACCACCCACCACCACCACCACCATAACCACCACCACCACCACCACCACCACCACCACCACCGCCGCCGCCACCTCTACCACCGCCGCCGCCACCTCTACCACCACCACCAACACCACCATCGCCGTCGCCTCCACCACCACCACCAACACCACCGCCCACCACCCACCACCACCACCACCACCACCAACACCACCGCCCACCACCCACCACCACCACAACCACCACCACCACCACCACCACCACCACCACCACCACCGTCGCCGCCACCTTTACCACAACCACCACCACCGCCGCCTCCACCACCACCACCAACACCACCGCCCACAACCACTACTACGACTGTTTTTCTAGACTTCGATTAGAGGGATAGTGTGTTATCAAACATGTTTCTAATCCAAAGATGATTTAAAATCCATTTCAGAATTGTGTTATCAAACAAGTTTCTACTCCAAAATAATCCTAGAGTAGCTTGGAGTAGAATCCAAATTTGAACCAGAATCCAGAATCCAGAAGCAGAAGTTTTATCAAACGGGCCCTTAGATACTGAGTGTAATTGAAACCATAAAACATGGAATGTGAAAGTAGAAAAAAATGAGCAAACCCAAGCTCCTCATTGCAAAAGAAAATGAAAACTTATACCAACTCCTAAAACAGCGAAGTTCACACAAGATTTTTCAAGCAAGCTCTCAATATATCAGCTTAGCAAATACATGGGGACCAAGTTTCTAGTGATGCCGTACTGCTAAAACTGATAACGTCAGTAACGCACATCTACGTGTGCAATAATAGCGCATATTATAGATATTTTGCAATACCTCACATCTTCTCAAGGCCTAGGTTTGGAGGCGAAGAAATTCAATCAACATAGAGTTCGGTTTTTGAGTAAAACAAGATTCAATTACCCTAGAACCAGAATTAATAGGACACTTTATCAGCAGTAATCTTCACCCCAACCTTGATCCTTCAAACTATATTTTGTCCAAACCCATTTAAGAATATGATTTAATACAAAATTTTCCTAAAAACAAATATGATCTAATACAGCTTTCCCCAAGCATTTTCCACAATCTTTCTCAACTTTCCCATTCCTAATCCCAGTTGAACAAATCAATGTTGTACAATTTAGACTGTAGACTTTCCTACTTCCCCCATTTGGTACAAAGGTTTTCCTCTTTTTTATTTTGTATAAATAAATAACGGATACTTGTAATAATCATGTAGGAGATGTTTAGGGCAGAACAATGCATAAATTACCAAATATGTCAAGAAATTACAATGACAAATAGAAAATGAAGGCCACCCAAGCACTGAACCGTGAGAGAGAGAGAGAAAGAGAGAGAGAAGAAAGGAGGGAGAAAGCGTTAATAATCCCTCCTCCTGTATATATAGAATTAGAAAGGCGAAAAATAAAGGACCTAGGATTCTCTTAGAGAGAGACCTAGTTACAATCTAGATAAAAGAAAAGCTACAAGACCTAGTCAACTCCCAGTCCTAGTCCACATAGGACACTTAATAGATTGAGCCCATGCAGTCAATTGGTAGTACTAAAAGGGGAAAATCAGCCTAAGTTAAGTGAACCCATTACCACAATAACAGCTCTTATGTCTTAACATCCCCCTCAAGCTGGAGCATGCAAGAATGTAAAAGCTTCAATTGGAAACAATGTAATAATGGAAGCAGCAACAATAGTGAGAGCTTCATCTTGATACAATATAGCAACAGAAGCAGCAATACCAACAGTAGTAGTAAAGCAGCACAATATGGGTCACTGTGAACCAAGTAGCAACAACAGCACAAGCTTCACCTTGAAACAATGTAGCAACGGAAGCAACAACAGCAGAACCTTATAGGTTATTGTAAACCAATTAATAGTAGCAGTAGCAATAGAGCAGACACCTAGTAGTAACAGCAACATAATATACATCACTGTGAACTAGGCAACAACAATATCACTATATAGGTCACTGTGAACCAAGTAGAAGAAGCATTAGGAGTAGCAGGAGCAGCAATAGTGGTGGTTCCAACACGACGGAAGAAGCAGTAGAGGTTGCAACAGGTGCATGTATAAAGGTTGCATCAAGTGCATGCGCAGTTCCAAATTTCGGCCGAAATCCCCGAAATTTGGGATTTCGGCAAAATTGTTTCAGTTTTTTTGCAAAACCAAAACAAAACGTAGGGTCGAAACGAAAATGTCCTAAATTTCGGTTCGAAATCACTGTTTCAACCATGTTTTGGCCGAAACCTCTAGTTTCGGCTGAAACTTAGTCCAAACACCTTATAAAATATCAGGTTTTGACTTTCGACCGAAACTTGGTGTACTGACATTAGAAGTCAGAGTAGTATAAGACAGGGAACAGTGTACAAGAGGGACAATATACATCACACAACACTTATTTCAACCAGATTTGGGAAGCAATCTTTTTTGATATCCATGGAAATAAAATGCCTCTCAGATCCCCTTGCCTGGACACAGCTAGAAATAGATTTATTTTGACTTCTTGGAATTTGGGTAATTCATGACTTTGGATTTCCGGTTTGTATTTTTGTGTTTTCCATTTTGTTTGGGCTCATGGCCTAGCGTTGTAAGGACCCTGGCTCTATCCCTTGGATACCCAGGTTTGTTTCCTTCCCTTTCGGGGTGCTGTTAATATATTCTTTCATTCACCCAAAAAAAAAAAAGTAATTGTTAATTTACTTAAGATATTATTCATAAATAAGTAAACAACCCTTATTTGAATCAATAAAAATAGTCTAAAATTCTAATTCCAAGAATAAAAAATCAACTTTCCAATTCAAGAACAAAACCTAAATTTTCGATCGCGGGGTGATTTTCAATTTTCAAATGCTAGCTTTTTTCTCCAATATAAAAATTCCATAAATTTTATTAAAATAAAACATCATTAAAAACCAAGAATCTGCCAAAATAATATTTTGTTTTGATGTCCAAAAATTTATTTCTATTCAGACGACTTTAAACAGCATTCGCATACTCTGAAGAAGGTTAAACCGACACGTAACTCCTTCAATATAATTCAGATTCAACCAATCTTGGATTTATTGCAAAACTGAATATGCTAGATTTTTAACAAATTTGACATTGCTTGAATCTGAGTTATATTAAAGGAGTTACGCTCTGGTCAAACCTTGTTCGGAGTATGCAAATGTTGTTTGAAGTCATCTGAGTGGGAATAATTTTTTGGACATCAAAACAAAAAATTATATTGGCGAACTCTTGATTTTTAGTGATATTTTACTTCAATAAGATTAATGGAAATTTTAGATTAAAGAAAAAAGCTAGCATTTGAAAGTTGAAAATTGTCCCACGATCGAAAATCCAATTTTTGTTCTTGAACTAGAAAATTGACTTTTATCTTTTTGGAATTTCAATATTATACTATTTTTATTATATTCAAATGGGGGGTGTTAGCTTATTTATGAATAATATTTTAAGTAAATGAAACATAAAATTTAATAAACATTTACTTAAATGATATTAGTCAAAAATAAGTGTTGCTTATTAAACTCTAAATACAGTCCTCATGTTCTAGCATACATTAGCATACTATGGTAAGACATAGATATACCATTTTATTTTATTTTTAGTGCAAATTATTCAATGGATATGTTAAGAAGGTTAAAAATGCATCACATAAAAAATTGGGCTCAAAAATCAATTGTTTTAACCATCGAAACTGATTTCAAATTGACAGTTTTTTTCCATGGTTTCGGCAAAATTTCAGCCGTTTGTCCTGGTGGAAACCAGGCATGAAACCGAAATTCTGAACCTTGGGTACAGGTAGTAGAGGAAGTAAAACTGGCATCAGATGTAGGTAGTAAAAGTTGCAACAAAAGTGTAGGTGGTAGAGGCAGTAGAACTTGCATCAGGTGCAGGTAACAGAGATTGCATCAAATGCAGGTAGTGTGTGTGTGTGTGTGTGTGTGTGTGTGTGTCACTTGTAACATGCCATGTGGACAAATTATGGCAAGAGAACAACAACAGTAGGATATCGAAATTTCAAAACCATCCAACGGTCTGTTAAGAAACTATGAATAGGGTAATAAGGCAAGTGAATTTTTGACATTAATTAAAAGTCAAAGATCTAGTGAACAGATGTGGACCAAAAATGGCAGGCAAGTAATTAATGACAACTAGAGTAAGTCATCAAAATTTAGATACAATCCAATGGTGGATATGAGAGATAAGAGAAGTCCTAGTGTGGTTAGGAATAAGGTAGTGATGCACGTGGATTTTTAGCAGTAATTTAAAAGTCAAAATCTGACTTTCAGATGATGGTCAAACATAGACAGGTAGTAACCTACTAAGATAGGTCACCAATAACATTTACTTAAAGTTGGAGCACGGGAGAATGTAAATAAGCAAATACCCCCTATTTAAATCCAATAAAAATAGTTTAAAATTCAAATTCCAGAAGGATAAAAAGTCAACCCTCCAGTTCAAGAACAAAAACCGTATTTTTGGGTGCGGGGGTGATTTTCAACTTCAAAATGCTAGGCTTTTTTCCAAATATAAAAATTCCATAAATCTTATTATAGTAAAGCATCATTAAAAACCAAGAGCGCGCCAAAATAATCTCTTGCTTTGATGCCCAAAAAATAATTTACATTCAGATGACTTTTAATAGCATTCGCATACTTCGAACAAAGTTTGACCGGAGTGTAACTCCTTCATTATAACTCGGATTCAAGCAATCTAGGATTTGTTGGAAAGCTAATTATACTAGCTTTGCAACGAATTTGAGATTGCTTGAATCCAAAGTATATTAAAAGAGTTACGCTCCGGTAAAATTTGTTAAAAATAAGCAAATGTTAGTCATAAATACGTGTTGCCTACTTAACTCAATTATTTGTTTCTTTGTTGGTTTTCTTATATTAATTAAGTTATGTCTTAAATGTTTATTTATGTAGAATGCTGCATATATATATATAAACATTAATATAGCATTAATTTTTTAAAATTTAAAAAAAAATACACTGGGAACGCCTTGGTCGCCTAGGCGACACCTAGGCAGTGCCGCCTTGGATCGCTTTGTCGCCTTGACAACTATGCCATGATTACCATAGAAGCCCTTGCTTTTACATCCTTTGAACTCTTGGGCTAATCGAAATCCAAACCAACAAAGATAAGAAGTACCACCAAATAACATAGTTCGAAATCTCAATTCTCGAGGGTGTCTCGACCCTTGAGAAAACCGAGATTACCGAGATCTCGATCTCGGTCTACCGAGATCTCGATCTCGGTCTAACCTGAATCCGACCGACGAGATCTCGGGAACCGGAACTCCCGTAGGGAAATGGGAGTTTTGATAGTTTTTTTTATGGTTTAAGCCATTTTTTGCTGTTTAAGTCCATTTTAGAGCCATTTTAAGGCTATATATTGCAGGAAAATACTTATTCAACATATAAAAACACATTTGAAGCATAAAAAGTAATCACATTATCGAAAAATCATACATTCATAAATCATAAATCCCACAAAATAACATAATTTACAAGTACTCATTATATGAAAGACTTAAATACTCAAAATGAAATAATACATTCCCATTAGTCCATCTCAATGTCTAATCATATGTAGAGTGGCGTGCAGGTTCCATCTGATCAGATTAACTTTGTTGAAGAAAATATATCTCGGTCTGATAAATAAAATCCTGCCACGACATCCTTCGGCTATAGAAGGTTTGGTAGTCTTCCACATATTTCTCATACATATGATCAGGGAAGTTTCTAAAAATACCCAACCTTGGATACGATTCACTATAATGTGGAGTAAAGTGAGCATATATTGGTTGGTATGGGGGCGTAGTTCTTTGCAAATTTGGGACTGAAAAGAGACTGTCCACAAAGTTTGAGCCAGTCTGTGATGTAGCATTACTAGTATCAGCGGAATAATCATATGCACTTCCCATCATGCGGTCATCATCACCGGAATAAGAACCGTACGCCAAAGTGGTGCCAAATCCATAAGCACTCCACTGCCCCTGCTCCTGTCCACTGCTACCCTCAATGCTCAATCCTCCAAAACTTGTAGACATGCTATCAATTTCAACATCAGGCATAATATCAGGATCTGGAACGATGTCAAAGAAACGATCTTCTTCTTCTTCCACTGGTTGCAAAGGGCGTTCCCGTTGACGAATCCTACGTGTATACCCAGTCATAGGCTGTGATGAAGATGCGCGTCCACCATGATCTGGATCCTGTGTAGTGTGTGTATACTGACTCTCACCGGTCCATCTAATAATGGGTACAGTCGGTCTAGGATCACCACCACCACCCTCATCACCACCACCACCCACATCACCACCACCACTACCATCATCACCACTACTATCAGAAGTTGACCAGCTAGTTTGTTCCATTGTATCATCATCGCCTTCAGAGTTACTACCAGTACCAGCTGGGGGGTCAAACGGTCTAGGCGACTGTACGTGTACATGACCCTCATCCGATGACATAAATCGCTCGAGATTAGAACCCATCGGAGCAGACACAGTGGGGTCGGGCATCCCACTAGGCTCATCCATTACTGGAACTGCTCTGTCTCTCACCCATTCCACATAGGGATCCTCTTCATCTGAAGATAGTTGGAAGACGTCGACTAGCTCGATCAGCTCTTGTTCATTTCTTTGTTCAAATTTCAAGCATTGTACCCTCTGTCTCATGTTGTAATGGGTGTAGACCAAGTCATTTAGCCGTTGAGAGCCCAATTTATTCCGCCTCTTTGAATGGATAAGGGAGAAAGTACTCCAATTTCGCTCACACCCAGATGCGGAACATGTCTGAGATAGGACTTTGATTGCAATTCTCCTCAACTCAGCTGCATTCTCGCCATACAACCACCACTAAGCTGCACAAGATGAAGAACACATTTTAATACACATATTAAATAAAATATGTTACTTGAAAATTTCAATTTTCATAATTTCATACCAGGATCGGTCTTATCTCGTCCAGCCACTGTAATATGTGGATATTCAAATAATTCAGCACTTAAACCATACAACTCACCTCCAGATTGACCAGTGTTTGTACAGTATAATCTGGCATCAATTTTGCCACAACATCTTTTACCGCACCGATAAGGTCAGAATTGAGCCCAAGCACATGTGAATATTGGTACTTGGGGTTCAAATAGTATCTTTTCAAAATATGAGTCGCCAGATTAAAATAGAGTACCAACTATTAAGTGGAACTAAATTAAAGACATTATTAAATATATTCACCAGCCTTATGCAATGGGTGCATCAGCTGACTCTCCCATCGATCTTTGATAATCTTCACAAAATGTTTGTTTCCACGTGGAAGCACAGTTTTTATACGATCCTTCAACATATCCATGGCAGCATATAAATGTGGCATGGTGGGCTGGAATGTTGTATCCACTAATCTCAGCACCTTCACCACTGGCTCCAGAATTTTAACTACATCCTTCAGTGTTCACCAAAATTCCTTTGAAGCTATAGTAGTCTGTGCTTGAACCCCTCCAGGAGAGCTAGAATCCCTCCACCCAAACCAGTCCTCAGAAGCAAACATCGATCTAGACCTACCATCTTTGCCTGAAAGCTCTTTAGGGCTATGTAGTTGGTAGCAAATCTAGTAATGCCGGGTCTTACCAAGTCCCCTCCACATTTCTCCCTCAGCAAGTTTAAAGAATAGCTATGGTTGTATACAAATGTTGTCACCTGGCGTGCTTGTTCAACCACTTGCTTTACTTTTTGGATCTTGCCCATGTCCTTCAACATCAAGTCAATGCAATGGGCAGCACATGGAGTCCAAAAAATGTTATAGTTAACCATCATCATATCTCCTGTCTTCTTGTAGTTGCTGCCATTGTCTGTCACAATTTGCACCACATTTGATGCACCAACTTCATCCACCACTGTCTGTAGCAATCCATAGATGTAATTAGCATCTTTTGTGTATGCAGATGCATCCACAGACTTCAAGAATGATGTCTTCCCATCACTGTAGACCATGAAGTTGATGATGGACTTTCTAGTAGGACCAATCCAACCATCACACCCCATATGCACCCCAATTATTCTTTAACCCTTTTATCCATACTTCTAACTCTTTTTTAATTCTTGAGAGATAGACATTCATCACTTCATATGGAGTGGGGGCTTTAACACCAGGACCAGCCTGAGCAACTACATCAAAGAAAGGCTGATAGTATGGGCCACTACTGGCATTTGCTGGGATACTATTATAGATAGACCACCTAGCAAAGGCATCCCCAATAAATTCTTTTGTACCTTTTCAATTCCACATACTCTTCAATCTCTTCAGTTTGGCGCCAGCCTTTCTAAAAACTGCAGGATCCTGCTGTAGAATCTCTACATAATCCTCATCCCTAGCAGTAGGTGGTGGTTCCTGGGGTTGTGCTCTAGTACTTTTTGATCTTCTAAACATAGAAGCCAACCTTCCCTTACTCTGTGTTTGTGGTTCTTCGGGCTGCTGAAATGATCTACTACCACCTGCCCCTAAGGCTCTTTGCCTCAACCTTTCCATTTCCATGTCATGGCTGACTTTACTAGCCATTGTTGCCTTTGTCGCCAAGCCATGTCAGGACGACCGGTATCACTACCTCCCTCACGAGAACCCGAAGCGCCTATAATATTTAGAACGAGACACAGTTTACAAAAGATGATAAATAGAGAAATTTAAATCAATAGATTTACATTAATAAAACTTAAAATTGAAGAACATAAAAGCATCAAATATGCGAATACAACTCAAAATACATTGAAATTACTTTTCAAAATTTTAAAACTATATTACAAGAAAACAGAATATTTTTCCTAATTTTTCATAATTATTTAGATATTATTAATAATTTTGGATATTAAATAAAAATAATTTATTTTTTGAAAAATATAATCCGACAACACGAAACAGTAGATTGGTCAATGATGTTCAACATATATTATTTTGAACACCAATAGATAAGTATTAATATTTTTTTACTAATTTTTTATTGCTGGAAAATAGGATTTATTAATAAAAAAATTCATAAAAATAAAAATATATACAGAAAAAAAAACTGAAACCGTGACCGCGTAGATCGGCCAACGATGTTCAACATATATTATTTTGAACACCAGTAGATAAGTATTAATATTTTTTTTATTAATTTTTTATTGCTGGAAAATAATATTTATTAATAAAAAATTCATAAAAATAAAAATATGTACAGAAAAAAAAAAACTGAAACCGTGACCGCATAGATCGGCCAACGGTGTTCAACATATATTATTTTGAAAGTAAACTGATTAATATTTAAGAAATGTATTTTTTAATTTTTTTAAACAAAAAATAAAATAAATATATATATATATATACAGGAAAAAAAAATGAAACCGTGGGCGCGTAGATCGGCCAACGGTGTTCATCATATAATATTTTCAATACCATCTAATTAATATTTATCATATTTTTTTTAATTTTTAATTGCTGGAAAATACATTTTTTTAACAGAAAATCAAAATAAAAATATATATGCAAGAAAATAATTTCGAAAGGATAAGGTTGTAGATCGGCCTAATGACTCTCACATATATAAATTTCATGATGAACCAACATGTATTGAACATATTCATGTAAAAAAGTAAGTTTTAGGGGAAAAAACCATATCTCAAACCTTAAATTTGCAAAGAATATGTCAAAATGAGCCTCCAACAGCACTTTGATGGAGAGATTTGCAAAGAACAGAGGTTTTCGAACCTTAGATGCAAGGTTGGAGAAGAAGGAATAGAGAAGGAGAAGAAAACAGAAGGTTTAGAGAAGGAAAATGAGTCTCGGTCGAGACCTCGACCGAGACTCTTATATAAAGCCTTGGACCAATTCGAAACTGGTCGAGACTGGTCGAGACCCAGTTTCGACCAGTGATCTCGTCTCGACCCTGTCGAGACCACCGAGAAGGTCGAGATCTAGATCTAGATCTCGACCTTCTCGGTCGAGTTTTAAAACCATGCCAAATAATCCTAGCCACTCCGCAATTATGAGTAGTTATTCTACAGCTGATGCAATGGCAGGCCCATAAGCTGAGACGGATATGGATTGGAATTTTATTTCATTTGGCATATCCCTGTAATCATTTATATTGGGAAAGTTTATATAAGGTATGGGTTTTAGTAGTAACAAGCCATAGTTTCCCATTGAGTTTTTATTATTTTAAGTATAAGATTACGATTTTATCTTCTTTCCTATTAGATTAGGATTTTGCTTGGATTTTATTTTTAGTTAGATCTTAGATTATGAGTCTTTAATATAGAAAAAAAAAAAAAAAAAAAAGAGAAGATGGAAAGAATTAATACATAAAGGAAAGTGAGTATGTATTCATCGGTTGCTCTCTCCTTTCTAAATTTCATATATATAAATAAAGAGTTCAGATCACAATAGAACAGCAAACTGTAGTTAACGTAAATAGGACTATCCAAACTTTAGATAAGAAAAGACTTATAACCAAAATAGGAAATCTAACTAAAATAGAACTATAAACTAGATTGGACTGTAGAGTCCTATTCCAACTCAGCAACTGAAGTCAAAGAGTCCTACTCGATGAGGACAGTGAGTAGGTCAAAGAGTCCCACACGATGAGGACAGTGAGTAGGTCAAAGAGTCCCACACGATGAGGACTGTGAGTAGGTCCCATCGTGTGGACAGCTTACGTAGTGTAATTTAACACCCCATCCCCCTTCAAGTTGGAGCACTGATGCAGTAGCAATGTCATGGATGGATCGACACGAGCCAATTTGGCTACCCAAGCCAAATCTGAACCGGCTCAAACCCAAACCAACCTTTTGGTCTGGAAAGGGTTGGTAGATGATTAATTAGATTAGGGAGTTTTAATTTTTAGGTTTCCTTATTTACTATTTCTATTTTATGCCATAGGGATTAGATTTGATTTCATAAAGATGTTATTTACTTTCTAAGTTTACTTCAAATTAGTTTAGGAAAGTTCTACCTTTAAATAGAATATGTATTAGGTTTTATTTTCAGAATTGGAAGATTTGAATGAAAGGAAGAATTGAGTTTTGGTAGTAAGCCTGCGGCAGAATTGTGTGAAGCTCTCTCTCTCTCTCTCTGCGAATCAGAATAGGCCCTTTCCTTGGCCTGTTCCTCCCTTTTTTCCTTTCCTGCTCCTTCTCTTCTTCTTTCTTCTTGGCCTCCCCTGTTCTGGCCTGTAAACCCAGTCCCACAGAAACCCATCGATCTCCCTCACTTCTTCTCCTTTTCTAGTGAAACTCTGGGTGACTGTTCCCTGGTCCTAGGCGACTCTAACCATAGGAGATTACTTGCAGAAGCCATTTAAACTAAGAGAATCAAACCTCAAAATCAGACCTGCAACTCCCATGTCCGCCAGATCTGTTTCATGTGGTTTGCATATACTTAATAGTTGATTATCAGCACTGATATTAGGTGGGTTCAGTAGAGTTAAGTGTTACGACTTGTTTCCCGAAGTTAGAAGTCAATCGGTGACCTGTGGAGAGAGTTCTCTCTTCATGAACGAGTTTAGGTTACCGTCCCTCTGTTTTTAGCTAGAGGTTGAAGACAACCTCAAAAGCCACGATTAGTTTCATTAGCCTTTATTGTTTCTTTCCAATATTGTCCCTCCTTTATAAAATAATTCTGTTTTGTCCCATTCTATCTCTTATTCCAAGTTTACCCTTGTTTCCTTATTAGTTCTAAGGCTTGTTTGGTTTGTTAAGAAATTGCAAACTTCTGATTTATTACAAAACTGCCACTACTGGTTGAGTTTTGAGTTTATTTACAATTCTGCCACTGTTTGTTGAACCAAGCTTCCATGTTATTTGGTTGGGCCCATTAGCGGATTAATTAGGGTTTTCTCAACCCGGGATCCCGCATCAAGCACGGGAGAATGTAAAAGTTTCAGCTTGAAATAATGTAGCAACGGAAGCAACAGCAACAGTGAGAGTTTCAGCTTGAAACAATGTATCAACAGAAGCAGCGGTAGTAGTAGTAAAGTAGCATAGTACAGGTCACTGTGAACCAAGCAACAACAGCAGTAAAAGCTTCTCCTTGAACCAATGTATCAACATAAGCAAAAGTAGCAATAGTAGTAAAGCAGCACAGTACAGGTTACTGTGAACCAAACAGCAACAGCAGCACAGTATAAGTTACTGTGAACCAAGTAGTAGCAGGAAATAATGGTGGCTCCAACACGAACAAAATTAGCAGGTTGCATCACATGCAACAAGTAGGTAGGCAGCATGTAGTAGAGGTTGCATCACGTACAACTATAGTAGGCTCCCAACACGAACATGTAGTAGGTTGCATCACGTGCGACAAATAAGTAGGCTAAGCTTACTTCAATGAACTTGAGCAAATATATGTAGTAAAGGTTGCATCACGTGCAACTGTAGTAGGCTCCTAACACAAACATGCTAGTAGTAGGCTAAACTCTCTTCAATGAACTTGAGCAGATATAATCTCCCCCTAACGTGGAACATTCCACGTGGACAAATTACTGCAGGACACATCGATAGTAGGATATCCAAATTAGATAAGGCTGTTGCAGATTTAGAAGAGATCCATCTAAGTGGGACTCTTCAATAATAGATCAGACTAAATTTAGTATGACAAAACAGAATCCAACCAATTAGTTTAACTCGACACAGCAGCAAATTAATAGAGATAACAGACCTGGAAAAAAAAAAACTATAAGCAAGGATTATATCGGAAACTAAAAAGGATCCCAGATGAACTAGGAAACTCTTTCTTAGGAACAGCAAGTGAGCAACAGTAATTTGTGAAACCAGAAATAACACAGCATAAATTGATGATAGAAACAGCTTCATATTTATCACAACCAGATTTTGACGGAAGCTAGAAAACAGGACCAGATATGTGATAAACCCATATCCAATCAGAATTGACACCATAGTCTAAATCAATGACACAAAAAAGATAGAGAATGTGGTAAATCCGAGAGAGATAATAGGAATCAAATCTGAAATTGATAAGCACTAACTGTCACTCATGCAACCAACAAAAAGCAAGGGAATTACTGCATCGATAGGAGAAAATAAAGAACCGAGAGTAACACTCCACAATCATAAGGGTATGTTCCAGCCAATCAGATTAGACCACAACAGAATATAAATTATATATGAACCAGATTTAATAGGGGAAAACAGATTGGATCGATGACTCAAAGCAGGACAGTGACATGTCATCAAAACAAAACCAGATTTATGATAAATAAAACATAGAAAAAAATGATGGATCGATGGAAATAATAGAATAGGAATAAAACAAAACAAAACAAAAGCTATGGTATTTGACGGAATAGAACTGCATGCTTATCAGATCTGCATAGAAGACATACCAGTACTTGCAGAGAATATATATAAAGAAAAAAAAAGGCAGAAGCAGCAGAGGCAGCAATGGTGGCTGCACACTTAAGGGAAAACCTTAAATGACTTTCAAAACGGCAACCCAAGTGATTCCCTGACACCATGTAACAAAAAAAAAAAAAAAAGAAAGAAGAAGATGGAAAGAATCGATAGGTAAAGGAAAGAGAGAGTGTGTATTTGTTGGTTGCACTCTCCCTTCTAAATTTCATAGATATAAATAAAGAGTTCAAATTACATAGAAGACCAAAATGTAGTAAATGTAAATAGGACTGTCCCTGTAAACTAGATAGGACAGTAGAGTCCTATTCCGACTTAGCAATTGTAGTCAAAGAATCCTACTCAATGAGGACTGTAAGTAGGTCAAAGGGTCCCACACGATGAGGACTGTGAGTAGGTCCCATCGTATAGACTGTTTACGTAATATATATATATTGAGTTTGTTTGGTGCCTGTGTGGCTTGGGCCCATGGCAGCTGCGGGTTGTGTTTCTTCTCCCTCTTCTTTTCTCTCTACCATCCAGCGATCCAGAATCACCATTCCCTTAGTTGGTTCCTCTCCTTTTTCCTCGCTTCCTTCTCTTGTTCTTCTAAATCCTATTCTTCTATTTCTTGTTCTCTTTTCTTCTTTCACCTGTTGCATAGTTGCTAGGAACCCAGGCAGTTTTTCAACCCCTGGTTGGTTGGTCACCTTATTGTATCATGCCTTGTTTTATTTATTTTTTTAATTGATTCCATTTGTAACATTTTTATTGAATGTATAAAGTACATATATACATCATAATGCATGGACCCGTGCATATGTATTAAAAACAATAAAATTGATACTCTAATCCCCTCCTTTTTTATAAATTCTCTTATGGAAGATGTACGCTTACAATGCCTTGGAAAGACCGTAGGTATGCATTCGGTATGCCTAGGCGCCCAGGCACCCCTCCAGCCGTCCAGCGTCATGGGTCGCCTTGGGGCCTTGACAACTATGGCCTGCTGTTTGTATTATGCTGCAGAACTTGTTCTCAGTTACCGACGATTGTTGTTGATCGATTACCCCTCAACCCCCTCGTCTCTTCTCTGGCTTTTGGGATTTGAATCAGTGCCTGAAAACGATCCAGAATCTGGAGTTTCATCACCGGAATCTGTCCCTATTATGCGAACTCATTCGGACGTTACTCCTGTACCTGTCCTTACCATCAGGAATGGCTTTAGGAGTTAAATATTCTTATAATACATGAAAATCTGGGAATTTGATGGTGGGATTCACTACTTCTAAGTATTATTGATCTGCTCATAAGATTTCAAGGTAAACCGATGAGTACTGAGAGAGTTCTACCGATATCTCCTAAATCTGGTATCCGCCCCTTGCTTCGCTCGTGAAATCCCAATAAGGAAAATGACTTCAAGGTGAGTAATTACAAATAGGTCCCAGATTTCCAAAAGAACCCTTTGTTGTAAAATAAATTCTGTTTTACCCATATTTTAAACTCCCTTCCAAATTTGTCCCATATCTTTTCATTGGACGATGGAGAGAGAAAAGAAGAGGGAGAAGAAACAAAGCCCACGTCTGCCACACCACACAAGCACCAAACAAACTAACTCAATTCGATTCATTCTCTTCAATCTGTATAATTCAATGGATACATCTCATATATAAAAAGAAAAAAAAAATAGACTCCTAAACTAAGACGTAACTGAAAATAGAATTTAAGCAAAATACTAATCTTCTACAATACTAAAACTCATACTTTATCTAAACTTACTCAAAATAAAAGATTACGATGATATCCCAAATAAAATAAAATTCCTATCCATAACCATCTCAGCTTGTGGGCCCTCCACTGCATGATGCAGTATTGATAAGCCAGCTAAGCCAAGCCAGTAGCCTAGCCGGCTGGCAATCCAGCAGCCTGGCCGGCTAGGTCATTAGCCAAGGACAGCTGTCCTTTAGGGGATCTCCCTCACTATCTATATAGTTACTATGTTTATTTACTTTCTAAAATAGTTATTGTAAGTATTAGATACTTGCCTAAATTTAAGTTTCTATTTTCAATTTTAGAAAGATTTATTTTCAGTTTTAGAAAGTTTATATTAGGCAATAAGATTCTTCTTCTTTTGTAAAGTTATTTTACAAGATTGGACTTTCCTTCCTTGCTAATTGTCAACAAGGAAGGATTGACTAGTCGACTTTCCTATTTGTATTGAAAGCAATTCTATAATCTATATATGAATGGTAGAAGAAGAAGAAGAAGAGTTTAGGGAGAGAAAAAAAGACTTGTCTGAGATTTAATTGCAGCTGAGTCTCCTTGGCTGTGAGACTCAGCCGCAAGCCTGCAACTCTCTTCCCCTCTCTCGCTCT